>OY726523.1:59430097-60126564 GCA_963383655.1 Bathymodiolus septemdierum
GGTTCAAAGGTTCCGGCTGTCACTGTAACAGTATTTATAAACTATACTAAAGATCGGACAACCCGAACCCCACTAAATAGTGAACTCAGATACTCCGGAAGTTCATCAATGGAGATGTTTCAGTATAGTTCTTGATGTAGGAACCACATTAATATTTGGCTGAATGGTCATTTATTGAAGATGTGGAATTTGAATGGAAGATGGTAGTCGTGAACTTGGAATGATCATATTCTGCTTCAACTGTCCATTTGGTAAATGTGTGAAAATCAACAGCCCACCACATTTAGTCAAGTCAGCTATATTTGGTTATAATTATGTTGTTCTGTCTTACCCTTCTAGTGATAATAGGGAATCATCTGCCCAATCAAATCATTATGCCTAAAAAAGAAAATTCCTCCTCTGACATTACCGATCAACTAAAATTAATATTGACCTGAATCAGCATAATTTTCTTTTGGATTTTGGGATGCCAAAGGGCAATATTACCAACATACGTTTGGATGGCATTATAAAATCTCACATTGAAGTTACTGTTTGTCAGAGATACGTAATTTGAAGATTAAATATTTAAACTTCAAACAATAATGAAATGGAAGAAAAAAAAAAACCAAGAACACATCACTGTCGGAACAATTCCAAAATCCAATTGCCTAATCGTAGAAACAAATACAAAATTGATTCTCCTATTGCATAAATACGTGACCGCTCACCTTTCTTACTTGGCACAGGTACTTCAATAAGAAGTGACGGGTGTTAAACTAGATTTATTGAACCAAACCTACCCACTTAGTGAAATGAAGCGGTCAGTGTTTTTCATATGCGAGTAACATGTCAATTCTCACAAATAACTGCGTGCGCAGCGATGTATTATTTTCATTTAAGTTGCAATATTATCTGAAAATTACCTAAAATGAAAAATATATTTCACTTTAAGCATTTGATTGATTAGTGTTGAACGCCATCTTTTGCAGTATTTCAGAAATATCGTGGCTTTTAAGCATTTGAATAGAAATAAATCAAACAGTCCGTTCCATTATCAAGTTAGAAACAAACATATATAAATTATTGTTATATATAACAGGCATCCTTTGGAGAATATCTTAAGTGGCATTCAATCAATAAGGCTGTCTCTGTGTCTGTATCCCCATCAGATTACAAATATAACAAATGTCTGCTTTTATTTATTACATACATAACTTAGAAAAAATAATTTAATAAACTGTCCCTTCACCAATGAACGTAACTCTGTATCACAAATATCAGATTCATCAATGTCCGGCTATTCAGATTTATCAGAAGGGATATCTTTGTGGTAATTGTGAAACTATGTAGATATGTATTTGTACCTACAGACAAGTAACAGATCTTCTTTCTCCTTTTGGAACGAATATTTATTCGATAATTCAATTGATGCGTTTAGTCTTCCACGACTATGGGATTCGTCTTTCGTTGATTTAATGTCCAAATCACTGAACACTTAAACTCTGCTCTTCGTACATTGTCTCTCTGCGTAATTCATTTTGAGCCATTTTATGTTCAATCAATTGGTATGATGTCATTAGTATCTCTCGCATGATCCTTTGTAATATATAGCCACATTGGTGGTGTAATGGTTAGCGTGCTCTCCTCGTGTGCACTAGATATATTGGATTCGAGCCCAAGTTAGGTCAAAACAAAGACTATAAAATTGGTATGTGTTGCTCTTCCGCTAGGCACAACACGTTACGGAGAAATACTGGTTGGCTCGGAGACAGGATAATGTGTCCGAGTTGAGCGACATGTCTACCCGCGGACAGATGCTTCAGTGAGCTATATATTTATTTTATATAGTTATTCGGTTTTAACATCGGGCTATCTTCTGTAGGTATTGTGGGACGACATTCCTGGAGATTAGTGCTCTCTCCGATTTTATCTGGCTTTCGCATGAAGCGCTCCTGTCGTTGTTGAGTCGGTCGCCAAGTTCTGTATCTGCTGTGCATGCATCATATGTTGGGTAGCGGTCCACTAGTGTAGGCCTCGGAGTATGACTCAATCCCGTGGGGGTAGACGGTTTTATACACATCAGTTCTGGTATGTACGGACTGCGTACTGTAGTAACTGTCATCTAGGGTTTCTAGGGCTCGCTACGAGAATTGGTAGGCGTTAACGGCCTTCCTCTAATGTGTGATCTGCTCTGTGTGGACCGCTCCCTCTTTTGCAATACTTCACTGGGAGGTGTGTTATTGCTCTGATCTTTATTGTGATGTTGGTCAGTCTGCATTGTGACGTATGTATTGTCATTGTCTGCCTGTACATGGGTATCTTCCTATAAACCAATAACGGTTTGATTCCTTTTAGTCTTAAACGATGTGCATTTCTGTTCCATGTAGGAGACAGGTGCTTTTCTTTTGTGACCTGGCTGGCAACTTTTCCAATTTTAGCAATGGGATTATCAGCCTTGATTCAAGCCAGTTTGTCTGTGACTGCGCAGCCATTAACCTGTATATTCGAAGCCAATTTATTGCCCATTAGATCAGCGTGTTTCAGTAGTTCGGCCAATTCAACAGGGAAGTCCATTGTTGTATAGTATTAACTTAACTCTATTCACTGGTGAGTAATATTCGCTAGTCAAATCAAAATAATTGAATGTTTCAGTGAGGTATCAGATAAACAGGTTTATGCAATAAGAGTGAAATTAGAATGTAGACCTTGTCGTTGTTTTCATTGAATTAAAAAGGGTCTGGTTTTGTCCCATGCATTTTTTTTTGTGCTACGAATATCTTACAAGTCCCATTGGGCACATTTCTAGGAATTATATGATTTCACTAAAACAAACATGTTTCGTTTTTGACATACACGACTTATGTGTTATTAATGACAAATATGTAGACAATGGCCGTGTAGGGATTTTTCAGAATTTCCTGATGCTCTATATTAACTTCATTGAATATATGTCCCGTTTGAACATGTACATTTTTGTGTTAAGACTATTATCTGTCGAGACAAATCACGTATCGGGACATTTTCTGATTTATAACGTGTTTTCATTAAAACAAGCATGCTTAATTACGAATGACATTTGCATAGAAATGTTCCGGGTGTCAATTATTCTTTCAGAATTTATACTTTATTTTCGATGTCTCGTTTAGTCATATACGCTTTTGCGTTGCATATATTAGATGCATAGATAAGTCAAGATTAGACATGGTCAATGCTTTGGGATTATATGTTGTAATTCGTTGACTCAGGAGAATATATTGGAGATAAGAAGACATATAAATAAGACAAATATTATTACCCAAGAGAGTTTGCTATTACTTAATAATATTCAGCAGTTTTGTTGTTGTTTCGATGAATTATTCTGGATCAACGCAAGAATCATGTCAATATTTGAAAGTTCGATAACTTAACAAGAGCGTTATCTAGGACCAAAATGAGCTATTTTGCAGCCATATCATGGCGAGAATAAGTTGCATTCGATGATATTGATAATGAATTCCGCTTTCCACTAGTCCAACACGCTTAGGTGTTTAATAGTGATAGCTTACTCCACTGAAAAGCCAACAGGTAGACATGTTGCTCCACTAGAACACATTAACCTGCTTCCGGGCCAACCAGTCTTTGTGGTTTCTACTAAATGTTGCGTAATTTGTGGAGAAGCAAGGAACAATTTTTTCTTTGGTTTGACCTGACATAAGCTCGAACCTACGAACTACCGCACACTAATAATTACACCACAAATGTTAAGTGTACTGAAAGAAATAACACTCTAGGCCATGAAGTGGCAGCGCTTCAACCACGACCGGTAGTTTTTATAATGCAGATAATTAGAAAATAACATGGAAGATGGAAGTTGGACAGAGGTGAAGATATGGTAAGGAATCTATATACAATAAGCTTCTTGTTTCTAGAAAAATAAGATAGGAACAGTTTTCTGCAATGACGTATTGCATATACATTTGTACTATGCATTAGTATATGCTTTATATATTGCCATGCTCACTTCCTTTGTTTTGTCGAAGTAGATGGTAAGGAATTCATTCCGGATTGGGTGTTTGTCTTTATCCAATGACGAAATAATTCATGTAATCGAGAGTTGCTTTCGAGGGTTTTCGATCTTCGAGACATTCACGCCTGTTTGACTGTTTTCTTTACATAATTATTGATATGCTTTTGAATCAATTTTGATTTTTTTCATTTTAATGTTTTTCTATTTGTAGATATTTTCATGCATGATTGGTTGTTTTAATGTTTTTCTATTTGTAGATATTTTCATGCATGATTGGTTTTTTTAATGTTTTTCTATTTGTAGATATTTTCATGCATGATTGGTTGTTCCTTTTCAACTTTGAAAAGAATATTATTGTGTTGATAATAAACCTGGTTGTTGTCAGATTTATCCCCACATGCGCATTTATTTATTTCATGGAGAAATAGTTCATGTTCCTATGAGCGGAACGAAGAACGACATCACCAATTGCTTTAAGTCCATTCCTAGTGGTTCAATGGGACAACAATTAGCGTAGCAAGCTATCTCAGTAGAACAGCACCCCGTTGTCTTGGAACAAAACAATTTGTTTTTCTTTTAGTATTCACATGCTGCGTGGAATGAATCTACCGCCATATGTGTGCCCTCAGTTTCAAGAAATGTGTGTTTTTATTCTGGTTCTCTTCTGTGCGGATGTTAATATATAAAAATGCATGTTGTGAATCCGTATCTACTCAGTACGGATGTCGGAATATTAACATGTATGATTAACGTTGAATGGTAATGACTTAACATGTAGTCAAATACAAAAGAAAATCAAACAACGTCTTCTTAATCCTTTCAATCTTATTCTATATATGCTTTGTTTCAAAATATACGAATATACTGTTTGTAATATACTCAACTAACTAACCTAACAGCATGGTATCTGTATAATAACATTTAAGGTCAAATATACAATAAAAGAGTTTCTGATTCTCTCTCTTTCTGTCTCTCATCGGATCCGTCGTGGTAGTGATCGGATGGTAGTTGGATTTCCAACTACCTGTGCAATCAATTCGTATCACCACTAACGTTTTGAGTTCGAAGTCAGCTTAGATGAGATGTACCCGATACAACAGTAAGTGATAAAGTTTGTCAGTGACTTGCGATAGGTTTGTGGTTTTTACAGGGAACTTCGGTTTCCTCCACCAATAAATCTGGCCGCTACGATGTAACTGAAATAGTGTTGATAGTGGCGCTTAACACCATCAACCAAAACAAACCGCTCTCTTATCTCATGAATTCGCCTCGGTTTGCTGACGATATTATATATTTATCTTTCAGCTGTTGGGTTAGTATATATTTTGATTGGTGATAGACATGACATTTGTCGCATTGAGGCATTTATTGATGCTTAAAATTTGTCAGATATATCATGGCGAGAAAAGTTAAAAACGGTGTTCGGTTCGTCTTTACCTGCAGTTGTTTGTAAGAGGACGAATGTCTTATTTGCGTTATTTGTGTTTGTTTGTGTAGAGTGGTGTGTTGTGTTTTTGTTTTATTGTTCTTCGTCTTATGAACCCTATGTTGCTAGTTGCTCTGGACTGTCAATTTGTGATTGCCCCTTCGGTATCCTCTTACGTTTATCTATATGTCTATGATATAATGATGATGTTCGCTTTGTACACGACCAACACGCTTAGTCTGCTATCTATAATACTATCTGAATGAAATAACAGGCCGTTGGTAGACATGTCGCTCCATTTGGACACATAACCCTGATTCCGGAATAACCAGTCTTTGCTCTTACTTATGTATGCTGTATGGTTAGCAGTGAAGCAGCAAATAGCAATTGCATAGTCTTTGCCTTGACCATCACATTTGTGGTATCATGTCGTCGAGATTATGGACTTTTGTGATCTGTCGTCGTCGACTTTATGGATTTGTGTGGTCTCTCGTCGTCGACGTTATAGCATTATGTGGTCTGTCGTCATCGTCGTTATGGTTATCGTCGTTGTCGCCCATCTTTAGACACAATCGTATCCTTACAAGAACAGTTGTTCTAGTGGATTGTTTCTACATAAATGTTAACACAAAAAATGTTTTTACAGAATAAAGGTAAGCTTTGATTTTGGGATTCTAGCCCTACCCATTTTCAAACAAGAGAACCCAGTGAGCCAAAGCAGTATCTCAACAAATGGAGCATACGTGTTTTTCTTGCCGTTTTCATTTTCGATTTGGTTTTTTTTAAGATTCCAAGGAAATTTCACTCATGCGTTTTTCAAACAGATTTAACATTGCTTATATGTATTCCGAGATAAAAATGTGTCAAACGGGAACAAAAGGGGCACCCCAAAATGATAACTTTTATATTTTTGTATTGTGTGGTTTTTCGTCTTCTCTAAATTCATAAAAATACAATCATCCCTGTAATACTAGTATAATTGAAACTTCAAGGACAACAAAGTTCGAATACAGTTATAAAATCATTATGTAATATAATTAAATGTTCTAGAGCAAAAAAAAAATTAAAACTGCTGTGAAAATTATTACTTTGCAATATAATTGAAGCTTCCAGTATAAAAATATGAGAAAGCAGTTCTGAAATATTATAACATGACACGGAGGTATGGCGTGCAGAATATAATGAAGCTAATCTTAACAAATAATTACACACCTCTTTAAATAAACATATCTCTCTTTAAAATCCATTTGTTGCGCGTTTCAAATGATTCGTTACACCGTTCAATTTAGTTGTTGAGATGTGATTTTGATTTGTTTCAAGATGCAAGCGAATTGCTGCGCTGTCCAAATAATTTAAAGACAGGTAAAACTCGATAGAATCAAAACTTTCTATAATTGAATTGCACCGCTCAACTAATCGAATCATTTAAAGGGAGGTAAAAATTATTTGAAGAAATGTACGAACAATTTGAAGAGCGTTTTAGATATAGACAAAACTTAATCATCTTCACTAAATTTGGTACTGCTTTGACAACTATTTTACCTATTTTGTTCCAGTATTGTTATAAATACTGTTATAGTGACAGCCGGAACCTTTGAGCCGTAATGAAAGCGGGAGGTTTGGCGCTTTAAAATCTGATTCAACCCACCATTTCTTTAGACATACCTGTACCAAGTCAGGGTCATTACGGTTTTCACAGTTTTCCAATTGTTGACTGATTTTGTCTGTTTATATGCTTATGAGTTTTGACTTTCCCTTTGTAAGATTGCTCGGAGTTCGGTAATTTTGTTATTACCCTTATTTCTTACGATCTTAATTATTTGAACCGAGGTATAAATAATTCCTTTGAGCATGTGTCTGCGAATGAAATAATAAATTCGAGGATTTGTTGATTGATTGATTGATTTGTGCTTAACGCCAACTTTAGCAATATTTCAGCTATATCGTGACGCAGGATTTGTTGAAATTGAAGCAAGTTCAAAATTAATATATAATGACGTCATTATTAAACATTTGGACGGTACTCATCTGTATTTACAACTTACACGTCTTAGGTCCAAATTTATGCATATGATGCAATTGTATTAGTGGAGATATATCTAACTGAGAGAGTTCATGTTTACAGTTCATTCTGTTTAGCCATTTATGTGTTGGTACATCGTCTACACCACACGAATGATCACTGCATGATGCCCTCCACTCATCACCCGTTCCCCCCGAGTCAACTGCCACAGAAATCCTGCTAGTCATGAATTATTCACAAGTCATTTAAAATATTTTGACGAACTATTTTACACAGACAAAGTTGTTAAAAGAAAGGGATTGGTTGATTGATAAATTGGTGTTGAACGCCAACTTTAGCAGTATTTCAGCTATATCGTGGCGTGAAGAACTTGTATTACCTACAAGTCCCTTAGAAATAAAACATACTTGTCTATAAAACAACCGGGTCACATGTACAAATTATCTAACTATATTTTTGAATCTGGATTAATTTCTTTTAAAAATTTCAAAATTGTGTCGCCTGCGACATTTGTAGATAAATCATATAAATTGTTGACATTGTAGAATTTCTGACGAAGTCGGTGACATCTACACAGTCGATTAAAACAGATTTCAATGAATAATTGGAATTGCACGGAACACATTCCGGTCGTTCCTCATTACTTAGCAAATAACTATGAGTAATTCTACCAATGATCTATACGACATCTGGTCAAGACTATTTGAATTCGTTGCAAATTGATTTGATTAGAGGAGATGAATGGGTGAAAATTACCATTGAGTTATCGACAATGAAAGCTGATGTTATGTTGTTATAGAAACTAATAAACATAGATCGGGCACGGAACAAATCCGAAACTAAAGTTTTCACATGAATTGGTGAATATTTATGAAATGATGACAATGATCTCTCCCACTTGTAACTGCAATCATACATTTTCTCCATTGAACCTGATATGCAAAAATATGCAATATTATATTGATCATTAGTTTTTCTCTCAAGTATAAAATGCTTACAATGCTCCAAAATTCGATATTACAACATAACTATTCCACACTTTGTGATGGTTCACAGACACATTTGTCTTTACGATATCTGACCTCAACTGCTCTGCTTGCTGTCTGCAAATCTCAGAGCTGTCCGCTACACCGAACCTGACATCTAAATATACATGTTATTTTGCACCAATGCTTAATCGGCTGTCGAACTATTTTAGAAAAGACATCAACCCAAATGGTAAGACAGTCAACACAAAATATTTATCTTCATAATCAATAACCAATCAAAATCATCCGAAATAAGTCTTATGCAGATGACATAAATCTACATGTACACGGTGATATCCGGATTTAGAATTAAGAACAACACCATGACAATAACATACCCTTCGCGACCACCTGGTTTTATCCCCGGTTTGTTTATGGTGTTTTTAGTTAAAATCAACAACAATTGCCATGTTAATGTACTGTGAAACTGTTCTCCAATCTTCGAATTAGATTATTCTTACTCAAAACGACTTGTTTCTTTACGGAAACCTAAAATGAATGTTTCCTCACCTCTATCACCAACAGCCACCGGAAGTTGATTTTATTACAAACCTTGTTTGAAAAAAAGGGGTTGGGTTTATGCTAATTAACGCCACTTTCAACAATATTTCAGTTGTATCATGGCGGTCAGCTTAATTGTTGGAGGAAACCGGACTACCCGGAAGAAAACCATCGACCTGACGAAAATCACTAACCAACTTTATCACATAATGTTGTATCGAGTACACCTCGCCTCAGCGTGTTTGAAAATATCATCCTTTAATAAATCAGATATATCTACCTCTGCCAATTTACTATGTTCGAAAGCTGATTGAATTTGTCTTAAACATACATTGATTCTTTGGTGTATTGCAGGGAGGTATGTTATATTCCTCTTTGATTACACCAAAAATAAATGTTTGACCATCAAGTTATTTTCCAACAAATAAATGATTGATCTAAGCGACCTTGAACATTTATGCAGGGATTGTCCATTCGTATTAAAAACGATTCGTTTGTTTGATGGTGTTTAAAGCCACTTTCAACAATATTTCAGCTATATCGTGGCGGTTAGTTTTTATTGGTGCAGGAAACCGGAGGACCCGGAGAACACCACCGACTTGTCGCAAGTCACTGACAAACTTTATTACATAATGTTGTATACCTCGCCCTGATCGAGTTTCGAACTCACAACATCAGTGGTGATAGGCACTGATTGCATAGCTAGTTGTAAATCCATCTACTATACGATCACGGCCACGACGGTCCCCCAAAACGATTGGTAATTAGATCTACACTTTGTACTTTAAAGTGTAAAAAGTTGTCCCTTTAGATACTGGCATTTTATTGTTCATGCGCCCTAATGATCTACACCTTTCCCACATAATTAATACCAACGCGGTTAGTTGGTGAGGTACAGGCCTTCATATTTGATCAAAACAATCTTATTTTGAGGAAGGTACAGATGAAATGGATTCCTATTTCAACAGATTGAAGGTTCTCTTTGTCACAAAATTAGGGCTACTAATTTGAATGAACTAATAGTACTGGTGTTGACGTCATAATACGTAGTGCGTGTCGATGTGGATAGTTACGCTATTGCTGATAAAACGAAATGCATTGCATGTAAAATCTTTGTTATAATCGGATAAAACACCAGACTGATATGCTTTGAAAAAATCGTTGTTGAAAACATTCGAAATGACTGTGGATGGTTGTAAGAATAAATACCGTGTAAGTCGTCCAGAATTAGTCGAGACATTTTAACAATTTATTGTAGCTAAGTAATTGCTTTCGTCGTTGAACCTAGGAGGCCGTCGTGGCCGTGATCGTATGGTAGTTGGATTTACAACTACCTATGTAATCAGTGCTCATCACAACTGATGTTGTGAGTTCGAATCTCAATCAGGGCGAGGTGTACAACATTATGTGATAAAGTTTGTCAGTGACTTGCGACAGGTCTGTGGTTTTTACCCGGGTCCTCCGGTTTCCTCCATCAATAAAACCTACCGCCACAATATAACTGAGATATTGTTGAACGTGGCGTTAAACACCATCAAACAAACAAAAACAAACAAAGAGAGTCCTTGAACAGACATAAATCTTCACCCTGTTGAATCCGGTTAGTACTTGGTTGAAGATATGAACAAAACACTTTATACGTTCAATGGCATATGTGATCTAACATAAAGAGATCAATTCTTATAAGTATGCAATAAAGAATTAGTTTTGCTTATATGAGAACTAACTTCTGGTTCATAAAACAACATGGCCGAATAGGCAGACCATTTTAAGGAAATAAAAGCGTCAACAGGATTTCAATTATTAACCAAAAGCAATTGCAATCTCATAAATATTTTAATTGTTTATCCATAGATAACAAAAGTGCTCATGAGAAATATGATTGACGGTGCACTAAACGTAGAGTTTCGTTAGCGACATAGCATATTCATTGAAACGTTACAGCATCATTTGAAAGTACTAACAAAAACTTCTTGTAGGACTCAGAATTTTATTTAAAATATTCCTGCCAAAAATGTCAGGTATCGCATGCACTCTCACAAATACTTAAAAACTGCATGAACTGATTCACATATTTCATAATTTCCTAATCTTAACAAATATGCTGAGCTTTAAATTAACACATAGGATACAGTATGTATGTAGTTCTAATTCTTGAAGAAACTGGAGTGAATATGAATATATAAAAACCCAAAATGAGAGGAATTATGTAACGACGGAAAACGAGTTATTATCACTTCGAATGATCTTCGTCCAATCACCATGTTCAACGTTTGTGGAAGCATTATAATATTTCTTCTTATCATTAGCGATTGGCTTCCCATCGATAATAATCACGAAAAAGGGATTATCATGTTCTTATTCATACCTAATTGGTCTCCTCTTAATACATGCACGTGTAAAGTCAAAGCTGGGACCAAATCCATCCATTGATTCGATTATTGATGTGCTGGTATAGCATATAACACTTGTTAATCACTTTTTGTAATGGTGCAATGTTTTCATGGTCGATCTCATTTATTCATCTAAACATCCAAAGCTTGTCCCAAAATCAGACCTTATTTTGTGATGATATAAAATTTCTGCCACAGCATTTGTTCCAATTGGAACAAATATAACATTATATTAAGGGTGGTCTTATATCTAATACAACGCTACGATATAGCTGAAATATTGCTGAAGCTGGAGTTAAACACCAATCAATCAATCAATCATTTAACTAGTACAACTGAAATATAAAAAAATAAGAAAAAAGAATATAATACTATTTCAGCCGATTTTTGACGATTTTGATATTCTCTTTCTCTTGATCACGGTTCAATTGAAATTATTGAATTATCTATACGAAATTAGGTGTTAAGGGCATTTTATGTAAAGAGAACCGAAGGAGTATTCAAGAATGGACAATCCTGAGACACAGGTAACAGTGGGCACGCAAGACACAGGACGAAGAAAAACAAAACACAACACAGAATACTAAAAACATGAGCAACCGTGACCTTACCAAAAACCAGGGGAAAACCCAGATGCTCGCGAAGGTTAAGTAGTTCCTGCCTCTTATAAGACAAAAATAAAACTATAATTTGTACTGGTTTATATTTATTTATATTTCAAGTGTTCACCTATGGTCTGGCGATCGGTTTAATAGTTGTTATTTGTATTGTAAAAAGAAAAATGTTTAAAAATCGCGTACTCGCCAGTTCAGAACAAAAATTATGCCAGAATAAGTATTCTTCGTTGTGAAAAATGACCAATTACCAATTTTAATAAGTTGTTGATATTTAATATAGTTTACTGTCAAAAGTAAGTATGTAGCATACTAGTGTGAAGTGATGTAATGATTAGCGTGGCCGTCTCGATTGCGATAGATAGTAGATTGGAGCCCCGGTTGTGTTAAACCAACGACTATGAAATTGATAGCCGTTGCTTCTACTCTAAGTATGCAACCTTAAGGAGTAAGAACAAATGTTAGTTGGGTAGGAATCTACATAATGTCTCTGAGTGGAGCGACATGTCTACATGTGGAGTTTTGTTCCAGTTAGCTATCACAATAAAGAACCAATATTTTGTGTTGGTCCACTACAAAGCGGGCATCATCATTTCATTGAATGTAAATTGTTCTTGCCATGAGATAGCTGAAAAACTTGGCCCATTGGTGCAATGCACTCACTCATTCATACTACACATTGGTCTGGTGATTCACCGGAAGTTTTGAAACGTAAATAAGGGTAATAACAAAATTACCGAACTCCAAACAATCTTACAAAGGGAAAGTCAAAACTCATAATTATATAAACAGACAAAATCAGTCAACAACGGGAAAACTGTGAAAACCGTCATGACCCTGACTTGGTACAGGCATTTCTAAAGAAATGGTGGGTTGAATCAGATTTTAAGGCGCCAAACCTCCCGCTCTCATTACGGTTCAAAGGTTCCGGCTGTCACTATAACAGTATTTAAATACAGGAACAAAATAGGTAAAATAGTTGTCAAAGCAGTACCATATTCGGTGACGTAAATGTCAAAATATTTTTACGTCACACATTGACAACAAAAAATATCCTTGACATTTTTTGACTTCTTTATCTTTATACATTTTCACTATATGAAAATGCATCGCTTATAATTTTTTCTGCAGAGACGGAATATATTTCGGCAAGATCTTGGTATCGAAAAATAAACTTTTTAAGAGATCGAATAAGGCGAATCTTTTCATAGCCCTGGTCCAGTAACCTGTTTCTCAGATGAAGATTACGTTTCAGGAAATCAGAATGATTGCTACTGGCCCTTGCATAGCGAATCAATTGCGAGATGTAAACACCATATGCAGGAGAAGCTGGTATATTGCTGCACATGTTTGGAAAATTTATGATTTTAAAATTGAAGTCGTCCCGCTTATCATAAATTTTAGTACTGAGTTGGAAACGGGAGCAGGTGTTCGATGCACGTCAGTACAAAAATATTAATAACACATGTTTAAACCTAATATAATAAAGGGTTTATTTTTATGTTCAAATACGCAACTATCCGAGCCACGGTGTGACGTCAGAGAAAGACATTAATCATAATTAATTGATCTTATATTGACAGATAATGCAAATACAGTCAAATCTGCACATGTGGTCAACTTTATTAAGAAGTCATATGTATTAAAATGTCACCTTTTTCTTTTCCTGTCATAGAAAATTTCATATAATTGAATCTCTTAAGATGTCACCTGTCTTATAAGGACACTTTTTCTTTGTCCCAAAGGTGACATCGTTATACAAGTTTGACTGTAGTTTGATATATACTGACACTGGAGTAAGATTTCCACCTGTCAACCAAATGTGATATTATTGTCATGCTATAAGACTCGTGAATTATCCGAAGAGCCAAGCGAAATCACTTTAGACGTTAAATTTGGTCGTATGAACAGGCAGATTATGGAAAGCTTAGACAGAATTGGTCTAATGTCAACTGGGATTTACTGTTTCAAATCGATGATATAGAATTAATAACAAGCGATATATTACTAATGCTACTGTAAGAGTGCAAGGTTTTCTAATGCGAGTAGAATTGTTACTATGCATAAAAGGAGCTCCAAATTCGTACCTAGTCATACAGTGTTTAAAAAGTATAACGTTACCAAGTTAACGTGTAAGTGTGTAAGAGTAAATGGGGCATGATGTTAATGGTTGATGGGTGTGGTGTAATGATGTTATAAAAAAAAAGTTTAAACAGTGATGGTCAACAATTCCACCAATATCAACAAAACGAACAATCACCTCTCATCTCAATCATTGAACACAAAATTAAGATACCACGACATATAACGTTGGAAATTCAGGTCCTGGCTTGGAAGAGGCACAATATTGTGACAGGGTTAAGCCGGTTAATGGTCTATGGGGAAGGCATTATGGTGTGTAAATGTGGAATGGAGTGAACGGCTTAACGGTGTGTAAATGTGGAATGGAGTGAACGGCTTAACGGTGTGTAAATGTGGAATGGAGTGAACGGCTTAACGGTGTGTAAATGTGGAATGGAGTGAACGGCTTAACGATGTGTGAATGTGGAATGGAGTGAACGGCTTAGTAGTGTGTAAATGTGGAATGGAGTGAACGGCTTAGCGGTGTGTAAATGTGGAATGGAGTGAACAGCTTAACGGTGTGTGAATGTGGAATGGAGTGAACGGCTTAACTGTGTGTAAATGTGGAATGGAGTGAACGGCTTAGCGGTGTGTAAATGTGGAATGGAGTGAACGGCTTAGCGGTGTGTAAATGTGGAATGGAGTGAACGGCTTAGCGGTGTGTAAATGTGGAATGGAGTGAACGGCTTAACGATGTGTAAATGTGGAATGGAGTGAACGGCTTAGTAGTGTGTAAATGTGGAATGGAGTGAACGGCTTAACGATGTGTAAATGTGGAATGGAGTGAACGGCTTAGTAGTGTGTAAATGTGGAATGGAGTGAACGGCTTAGCGGTGTGTAAATGTGGAATGGAGTGAACGGCTTAGCGGTGTGTAAATGTGGAATGGAGTAAACGGCTTAGCGGTGTGTAAATGTGGAATGGAGTGAACGGCTTAACGGTGTGTAAATGGGGAATGGAGTGAACGGCTTAGCGGTGTGTAAATGTGGAATGGAGTGAACGGCTTAACGATGTGTGAATGTGGAATGGAGTGAACGGCTTAGTAGTGTGTAAATGTGGAATGGAGTGAACGGCTTAGCGGTGTGTAAATGTGGAATGGAGTAAACGGCTTAGCGGTGTGTAAATGTGGAATGGAGTGAACGGCTTAACGGTGTGTAAATGGGGAATGGAGTGAACGGCTTAGCGGTGTGTAAATGGGGAATGGAGTGAACGGCTTAGCGGTGTGTAAATGGGGAATGAGAAATGGTGTATGAGAGGAAGAGGAATAGAGTTGAAAAAATTAATCGAGAATGATTCATTCTTAAATTAATCAATTTGATTGTAAAAATATTATTATCTTCTTATTTCAATTTCGATTCGTCAGGTAATTTTTCAAATTGCTGTAACTTAATTACAACCATCCGATGTAGATATACATGTATATGGTGTGAAAACATACAACTTTCTTGTACAAGCTGTTTTATGATGACTTGACAAACAAACTTATTATAGCAACAAATAACATCGATGCATCTTTTTGCTGAGAAAACATGTTTTGATCAGTTTTTTTTAGCATTTTTCAGTGCCAAGAGTTACCGTTTTTGATAGGTTCAACAATCTGTTAAATGATTAAGAGGCGTCAATATTTGAAAAATGTGTAGCTATGCAGTGAAAAGTATTTTGAAACATTCAACCTAGGTACAATAATTTTATGTAAGGATATTCTGTATCAATAAGTAAGGATTATGTTTAATTTTTTAACAGGTTTTACGATATAACATGTATTGGGGCGATTAATAAAACACGAAACTGTCTATGAAAAGCGTAAATTATTCCACACCAGGTTATACCAGAATAACCTGCTCAAAAATTTAACATATTCCCTATAGTTTAATTTTTACATCAAAATTTAACGATTCTTCGATTTTCATTACGATTATGTCATGCATTCATCGTTGGCGAATGAATATGTTGGCGGCGTCACAATACCTACCCAGGTCATCAAGTATAACCAATGTTGCTCCAGGCGGATCAGCCATTCAGATTGCAATATTCACATGAAGTTAAATTATTTATTGATGTTATGTTGATTGTATATTGTAGAATGCTGTAGTATATCAGTGTCTCAAATGTCAGTATATTGCTGGAAGTCGATTTTATATCGTTGTTTTGGGTTTTTTCATTTTCATTGTCCAAGTTTATACCACATCCGTTAAATCTTTATTTAAAAAAATTGATATTGTTTGTTATTTAAAATGTCTGTCTGTCTGTGTGTGTGTTGTCATTTCAATATTTGTAATAACAATTATATTGATTCAAATTATGTATTTTTAAGGAAATCATAAATAATTAAATTAAGTTTATAATTAGTAAGCTGATGTGAGAGACGTAAATCAAATAAATTACTAAGATATAATAATTATATATGTAAAGTATGAAATTCGTCATAAATTGATCAATTATTACAAAGTACACATATACTTTTCGTACGAGGTGTACTGACCCATCGGCCATTTTCTACAGACATCTGACATTTGAGCTTCTCAAATCACTAATGGGTATACTACGATATCTCTTTAAGTTAATTAAATATATATTTTTAAGATGAATGTTAGTCTTGTATATAACGAACAGAAGTGACTACTGGATGAGTTATTGATATTGATTAGGGTTATGAGTTTTAACACCACTTTCAATGATATTTATAAAGTTATATCGCGGTGGTCAGTTTTATTGGTGGAGGACACCAGGCTATTCATATCGCTTTTACCAAACTCTGTATAAACTGGTAAAAAATGTTCGATACACAATTTGTATATCCACTTTATTCAGTATTGATGTCATAAACTATTTTTACTTGTAATTCAACAACCAATTTGAATTATATATATTCAGTGTTCACGACGCGTTTCTGGAATAACCTTCATCGGGTACACTCAAACATCAAATTGGGAGCAAAACAAAAGAAACAAACATTACAACAACAGCAAACAACAATAACAACAAAAACAACAACAACAACAAAAACAAAACAAAAACAAACAAAGATCCTGAACAGAATAGGCCACACGTGCCTGAGGTAAGACAACCTTTGTTTTAATAATAATTACATGACTTAGGAACTGTAAATGTCGATACAGAATATATCTAATAAACCATGAACCTACTGGGTGGATTAGGATCAAAGATCATTCAAGCGAAACAGTAAAAGAATCGTATTTTGTGACGTAATCAACTGGTCAATAAAGAAATAATTCATGGAAGCCATAGTTTGTATCCAGTTTTAACATGGGTAACATTATTTTCGTAAAAAATTTCTCCCGAGCGATAGCGAAGTACAAAGTTGGATTAGGATCAAAGATCAATCAAGCGAAACAGCTAAGGAATCGCATATTATGACGTAATCAACTAGTCAATTGGACTTTTAAAATAACGCTGACAAGCGCAGTGCATTTTTCGAAAAACAAAATGTGTTCAATAATTTAAAATCATATTGCCATCCGAAAAGTAAATACTATTATATTATTAAGGTCCCTTTGTCGTAACCATATCCCGTCATGTCCTCGGCATGACATACTACCGTTTTTTGTTTTACAAGATAAACACGACGAGTGTCACTACTGTAACAGGATATACTTACAAACTGTGCTCCTCTTCTCGCAGACTTTATTCGTATGACGCAGACTTCATAGAGGAGTTTCTCAAGAAAAACGAAAAGAAGCTAGCCTGATCCTTTACTTTCACGTTCCACTATATAGATGATGTCCTTTCACTAAATAATTCCAGCTTTGGTGATTTCGTTAATCGCATCTATTCCAATGAGCTTGAAGTAAAGGATACCACATATACAGATAGATCTGCTTCATACCTTGACCTCGAAATTTACAGTGAAGGACGGTTCAGAACGACACTTTACGACAAAAGAGATGATTTCAATTTCTCCATTGTGAACTTTCCATTTATATGTAGCAACATTCCAGTAGCACCTACATATGGAATGTATATCTCTCAGATGATACGATATTCCAGAGCTTTTGTTCCCTATGAGGATTTCCTTGATAGAGGGTTGCTGCTAACAAGGAAGCTACTGAACCAAGGGTTCCTCTTGGCTATGTTGAAGTCATCACTTCGAAAGTCTTACGGTCGTCACGATGACTTGGTTGGCCGCTATAGAATATATGTGTCATAAATGACATAATATGTTCCACTTGTCGTAAACACTTACCGGTATTTTCCTCATTCATGACTTGTCACCGGGTCTTTAACTAGCTACACATGACGGGTGCCACTAGTGGAGCAGGAACTGCTTACTCTTCCGGAGCACCTGAGTTTATCCTCGGTTTTTAGTGGGGTTCGTGTTACTCGATTTCTAGTTTTATGTGTATGTTTTGTAGATCGTTGTTTGTTCTTTTCTACCTTTTCCTTTGGCCATTGTGTTGTCTGTCCTTTGATATACGGATTCTGATTACCCATTTGGTTTCTTCAAACTCTTCTGGCCTTTTGGCCATTATATTATCTGTCCTTCTTCAATTTACGGTTTCTGATTGCCTCATTAGTAACTTCAAACTTTTTCTTCAATACGACAGATAATTATTTTCCGTAAGTGTGTTAATATGATCTGATATAATAGCAAAGTATAAATTGTTCATGTATGTAGGATACAATATGTGAAGACTTCTAAAATCCCTTACAAGAATTATATCATAAATCTGAAAGACAAAGAAATGAAATGTCAAACGAAGCCAGCGCATCAGTAATATATATTTTAGTAGAGGATATTACCCCAGTCTCAAAGAAACTCGATAATGGTTTGCGGCCATCTAGAATGACACTATATGTTACGTAATGCATCATTAATTTTTAAGCAACACTTCTATACGAGATTGGTTAGCCAAAGGAACCGTATATCATTGGTCTAAATCCATAAATTGGAAGCATTACTTTAAATTTTATGGATTCCGTAGAGAATTATGCAAGGCAATAGGCAAAGCGTGAAATGGAAGACATATATTCTTTCCGAGTAGGGTAAGGCTGATATTTTGTTTATGCCAATTAAAATTTGTATAAAAATGGGTCATTAGATTTTGGTTCCAAATTGACCATTTTCCCCTATTATGTCATCTGATGATCTTGTATGATATATAATATTAAAATGTTGGTTAAATCCATCGGGTTTCCTTTATTGAACTTATCAAAAAAACAAGTTTTGTGTCACCATGATGAATAAATATAGTATTATTATGTATCAAGTTTAAGTAAATGTCCTTTCCTCCTTCGTGACTTATCACCGGGTTTGTAACTAGATTAACACGACGGGTATCACTAGTGGAGTAGGAACTGCCTACTCTTCCGGAGCACCTGAGTTCAACTCTGACTCTTAGTGGGGTTCGTGTTACTCGATCTTTAATTTTATATGTATGTTTTGTAGATCATTGTTTGTCCTTTTGTACTTTTTATTTTGGCCATTGTGTTGTCTGTTCTTCTTCGATATACGGATTCTGATTACCCCTTTAGTATCTTCAAACTCTTCTAACAGAATACCGAAGGGGCAATCAAAAATGGACAATCTAGAGAAACTGGCAACATAGGGTACACAAGACGAACAAAATAAAAACAACACAATGTGCTAGACACCATAAAACGCAAACAAGCACAAAACACGTACATAAGACGTGAGTCCTCCTATAAACATGATTAGGACTAGCCTGTCTTTACAACAATGCTGCTCACCAAGTTATATGTGAGCATTGGCACTTTACTCGCATGCGAAAAAAGACATCCACGACTGCAGCAATAATACCGAATTTCCAACACTTTCCTTGCTACCAACACCCAGAAAAACTAATTAACAGCCAACATAGAAACAATATATATACTAGTTACTCTAGTTGCAGGATAATACCAGCAACTACAGCAAATATATATATATATTTCAAAATAACACCTGAAACTAGAGCAAAGATTATTTATACGATATCAACATATACAGAAAAACAGGATCTACAGAAATTGTTGTTGGATTTACAACTACCTATGCAATCAGTACATAATACCATTAAGGTTGTAAGTTAGAACCCAGCTTATGGTGAGGTGTACTCGATGCAACATTATGTGATAAAGTTTGTCAGTGACTTGCGACAAGTCGTGATTTTCTCCGGGTACTCAGATTCCTCCACCAATAAAACTGACCGCCACGATATAACTGAAATAATGTTGAAAGTGGCGTTAAACACCATAACCTTAAACCAGTTATTCTACGGAATTGTAGGGTTTAACAAGGTTTCATGATATTGTAAACCTTCCTATATATTATCCAAACTAAATGCGAATAGTCAGAAAAGTTACACAAAACCAGAACTGCTTGCAAGGATGTGTTTTCTAACTTCTCGCTTGATTGATAATTTATTTCACAAATCGTTACATAGTAAATTAAATAAAACACAGACACAGTAATTTGAATGTCCATATTTATTTTTTATCGCAATAAACGGTTTATGATCACTAATTTCACAATTCAACAAGGGGGCCGTTGTGGTGATGATCGTATGGTAATTGGATGTATAGCTAACTATGCAATCAGTGCCTATCACAACTAAAGCTGTGAGTTTGAACACCGTTCTTGGCGAGGTGCACTCGATAAGACATTATATGATAAAGTTTGTCAGTGACTTGCGACAGGTACTCCGATTTCATCCACCAATAAAACTTACCGCCACGATATAACTGAAATATTGTTGAAAGTGGCTGTAAACACCATGAAAAAAACAAACAATTCAACAAATGGTTCTACTTTGAAAAAAAGATATATTTAATAACGGAGTAATGTGAAGGCTATGATCGTTTTTTATACATTTTATAGCAATAAGCGTGTAAATCGCAACCATTATGCATTTTGTATCATTACAATAACAAAAAAATATGCCTATTATTATTGCATGATTTCAACTTTCGATATATTGGTGAAGTTTTAGGAAGTTTTATCATAACTTAACCTACATTTAGTGACCATCTTCAAATATATAATTATACAGTTGAACTCAAAACTAAGAAACCGCATCGGTGTTGCAATGGTTAGCGTGCTCACTTCGAGTACGATAGATTGTAGGTTCGATCTCTGATCGAGTCAAACTAAAAACTATAAAATTTGTATTAATTCTCTGCTAAGCACGCAGCATCAAGGAGAAAAAGTAAAGACTGGTTGGCTCGGAATCAGAATAATGTAACCGAGTGGGGCAACATGTCAATCCGCGGAATGTTGTTTCAGTGAGCTAGTACTATAAAAATCCAACTAAGCATGTTGGTCTAGTACAAAGCGAACCTCATCATCATCTCATTGAAAATCAACTTATTCTCGCAATGATATAGCTGAAAAATTGCTGAGTTGCCGCTAGATAACAACAATCACTCACTCACTCACTCACTCACTCGAAACTAAGAATACAAACGTCGGCTGTATGAACAGTTGCCTTTCGATATGTTTGTCATTTGATACGTTTCGCTTGTCATAGTCACATTCGCGTTCTCATCTTTTCTCATTCATACTTTATTACTGAATGCGACTTAAACTGGATTTTTAACATGAGTAGCACAATGGGTGCCACAAGTGGAACAGAAACTGCTAACATTTCCCGATCACGTGGGTTCATTCCCGGTTTTTAGAGGGGTTCGTGTTGTTCAATCGTTTCTGTGTAGTGTTTTGTAATTTTTTTTCTTTTGTCTGTTTTTCGATTTAACACTTCTTCTTACACCCTTGGTATCTTCGACTTTGGCATAATTAGGGTTTTTTTTTGTGCCCAATCTTTAGTTTTCTATGTAGGGTTTCATGGACCATTGTTTAATAGTTTGTCCTTTTTTCTCTTGGCAAATGTGTTGTCTGTTCTTCGATTCACAGATTTATATTATCCTTTTGGTATACTTTTGTGTTCTAATTTTTATAAAGAACGCAAACTTCTGAGCTTCTGGATATCATAGCTTTCCGACAGATTGTCGTGATCGTTGATGATTTCATGTAGGCTTACTAGTAATAAAAACGTAGTGCGCAAAACGCGTTTCTGTAATAACCTTCATCAGGTACGCTCAATGTCGAAAGATGTAAAAGCCAAATAATAAAAGTCCTTTGAGAACTAGAACACCAAAAGCCCTAATATTAATGAAGATAGCCAAAAACCGGCGTAAGTCGTTTTCGCCTGAGAGAGGAGAACCTTAATTTTAATAAAAATTACATGATTTAGGAATTGTAAATTTCGAGAAAAATATGTATCTAATAAACGATATAGTAGATGTAGTATGAACTATTTTAACAAGAAACCAATCATGATTTAGTGGAAACAATTAAAACGAGCTTTGTTTTTACAATGGCGGCCTTAATTCAATGATACGCGTTGAAATTGTAACGGTTAGTGCAATAGCTTATTTATATTTGTCGACCAATATTTTTTCTAATGCTATTAATTGCAGTTTTACACAATATTATCCATTTTACACCCAGAACCAGCAGATAGAATTCATTTGAGGCATTTATAATGATTGTTTTTATGTTTTATTACAAAAAGTGTCGTTATTACTATAACGGATAATACAAGTCACATCCTGTAGCAATTAAGCGATTTGAATTTGTTGGGTTTCGTTTCTTTGTTCAATGAAATGAAAAGCAAAAAAAAAAGCACACTGTCGGAACATTTCACAAATCTAATTGAAAAACAAAAAATAGCACACTGTCGGAACATTTCCAAAATAATAGAACAATCATAGAAAGAGACAAAATCTATACCACTAACACACAAATACATGGCCGATCACTTTCCTGTCTTGGTACAGGCTCTTCAATGAAAAGTGGGAAAGTTCAACTAGCCTGCCCTTCCGGAGCACCTAACTTCACACCCTGTTATTAGTGGGATTCGTGTTACTCGATATTTAGTTTTATGTGTATGTTTTGTAGATCGTTGTTTGTCATTTTGTCTTTTTTCTTTTGACCATTGTCTTGTCTGTCCTTCCATTTGCAGAATCTGATTACCTCTTGGTATCTTCAAACTCTTCTTATTGTTACCACCCTTCACTCTTAATGAAGTGATGCCTTCAGGCGTTTTCAAGCGATGAATTGTAAAAGTACAACCTATATTCTTTTATACAGATATATCATGCTTGGGAGGGGTATTTGCGAAAAATACCAGTCGAGCCGAATGGCGAGGGAAATTTAGTCTCAAGGCTGGTATTTTTCGCAAATACCCCTCCCAAACATGATATATCTGTTTAATTACACCGAATATTATTTAGAACACTGGCTGAATAAATAATACCTTTTGTTTGTCGTTTTCAGGACCTAACATGATGTATCTGTTTAATTCTACCGAATGATGTTACATAAAACGCACAACTGATAACGTTTTACAAATTGTGTTACAAGCGTCTCGGTGAAGGGTAAAAACGGCAAATACGATTGTGCAAATACCATGAAAAAAAGTTAAATCTTATGCAAATACACCTATATGAAGTAAAAATTCTGCAAATTCACAATGCGAGGCCTGAATTTGTAAAAAATAGCACGGCTATTAACCAATCAGAATCCAGCATTCTTATATAAGGTGTAATTAAATCAATAGGGCATGATAATATAAACCTTTGAACAGATATATCATGTTTGGGGGGGGGGGGGGGGGGGGGGTATTTGCGAAAAACACCAGTCGAGTGACGAAAAATTTCCCGACCCGAATGGCGAGGGAAATTTAGTTTCGCAAATACCCCTCCCAAACATGATATATCTGTTTAATTACACCGAATATTAGTTAGAACACTGGCTAAATAAATAATATCTTTTGTTTGTCGTTTTCATGAATATTCGATTTGTTTTGTTAGACAGTGGTTGAATTTAACTGGTTTCCCTCTGCCGTGGTATTTTTCTCAAAGACCACAACAGAGAGATATACACGAAACATACGCCGGCTATTAACCAATCAAAAACCAGGATTCTTATATAAGGTGTAATTATGGCGAAAACACATTTGTCATTTTTGCTTTGTAAATTATGAAAATGCATTTATCATTTTCGTTCTGTAAATTGAGAGAATACATTTATCATTTTCATTCTGCAAATAGCAGGGTCGATGAATGCTTTTAGTTAACTGACTACTAGCTATATATTTTACACAAAGAACATCCACTTTATGTCCCCACACATCATTTACCAAGATTATAATTTATAATCTTGGTAAAAATACTAATTATGTCAGTTAAGATATGAAATGAAACCCCGACATTTCAAACGAAATGTTATTTTTTCTAGTTTATTTTATTTGTTGGGGGGAAGGGCCCGTCGTGGTCGTGATCGTATGGCAATTGGATTTACAACTACCTATACATGTACAATCAGTGTCTATCACCACCAACGTTATGAGTTCGAATCCTGCTCAGACGATGTGTACTCGATACAACATTATGTAATAACGTTTGTCAGTGCTTGCGTCAGGTCGGTGGTTTTCTCAAGGTACTCCGATGTCCTCAAAAAAATAAAACTGACCGCCACGATATAACTGATATACAAATGTATTGTGTAAATTGACCATAACCCTAACCCTAACACGTTTTACTTGCAAAAATAATACAGGGCACCATATCCCACACTGGTAAACAAACAACCTACTGCATATCAGGGCATGCGAAAAAAAAGATACACAATTTATTTTCATTCAACAAAACCTGGTATAAAATGCAATGTATTAGAATATTTTTATGAAAGTAGAAAATAAAAATAATGAGTCTACGTCTATTGCATTTTACTTTTAGAACAGGTAAAACAGTAAATTAGATATCTGCGTTTTTATTGCTATCATTGTGTTGATGTCTCTACTGGTGGACACGTAGTCCCCGGGGGTATCATCCGCCCAGTAGTCGGTGCTGCGGCACTGATATTGTATAATAGTTATATTTAGTTTTGAAATTAAGTCCCCTAAAAAAATGTAATTATTATTAAGATTAAGGATCTCCTCCCTGAATCATAGATGACCTTAGATAACCTTAGATGATTTTGACTATCCTGTTTAGTCTCTTTGGTTAATTTTCCCCTCGCAGACTATTCAATTATTTGGCTTTCCAATCTTTCGCCTTTATGCGTACTTGAAAGTAATTCCAGAAACGCGTTGTGTGCACTGAGTTTTTTTGTGTTGTCATCAAATTATTATGTGTCTTTACGTTCTGAGTTCCGTTGTCCTATAATTACGTTTATGGAACCTTAAAATGAAAACTACTTGATAGTGTCTATTTATTGTACACATTTAGTATTACAATTAAGATAAGAAGCAGGTGAAATCGCAAGGAATAGTAATGATTAATGAAAATAATAATGTCTAGGAATAATATGAGACAAGCACAACCTGTTTGAAGGACGAACTCCTATAATTTTAAGAGGGAGGCGTGAGAAGGGAATGTATTATTTTTTTTCAAGTACTTTTTAGCTTTTTATTAATTATTTGGCTGGAGTTATCTCTCATTGACGTATGGCTGTTCCGTTCATTTTAGCTACGCCGCTCTTCCGCCAAGAATCGCGTAGAAAGATATTTGTTCATTAGAATTTTATTTCAAGTTTATTTCGATTTTGCATAGAGTAAATAATTAAAGAAATGAGAATTTTTCATTGAAATATATATTTTTTGCGTTTCTAAGTAACAATTGATCTACTTTTAAAACTTCCGGTGAAAAGATATGTGGCTTTGAATAGATACATAGGAGCCGACTCCTATAGAAAGGAGGGAAAATCGTATAGCCTACAGTTAAAAGAACTTCGTCCTTTATAATACTGTTGACAAAGTATAACACAAACGGAGATACGATACTCTTGATAATAAAAATAGAAAATTAATTTTAGAAAAAACAAGCAATATTAAGTCATAATTCTTATATGATTTACATAATTAGAAATCCTATACTCTGATTGGGTATAAGCGCTTATGGAGGCGGGATTTTGTCAGTTTATTTTTCGATAGACGATGTTCACCGGACTACTTTTTTCGTAATGTAAATAAAATGGCGGCTTGGATTCCCGATAATAAAAAAAGATAAAAGAAGCAATGTGTATTGTTAATAATCGACAATTATTGTTAGATATGAAATAAAAAAATAAATGCCAATGAAAAAAAAAGCTTGTATTGTTGACATAAAAAAAAATCCGGAAAAAATACTTAAGACAACCAATATGGAATGTCCATTTCATAAATGAACAACAATGTGTTCCGTTTGTCGCAATTACCATCATGTCCTTTCCCACTAGTGGACCGGGGACTACCTTCTCTTCCGGCGCAAAATGATTAACCTTCGATTGTATTAGGAATCGCATTGCACGATCTGTTGTGGTGTTTTGTATGTAGATCATCGTTTGTCCCTTTGCTATTACTCATTTGACCATCATAGATTATGTCATTCTCTAATTAATAGCTTCTGATAATTACCCCTTTGGTATCTTCAAACGTTTTTGTGGTTGTCTAAATTCGTATGTCCATAAACAATGATATGTATGTTTATGGTTGTCTAAGTTCTTGTATCTGATGTTCTCGTGGCAAGTAGGATTTTTATTGGCTAAAAAGATACTTTTAAAACTTCAGGGAAGCCGTGCGGTGACAGAAAATCAATAATCGCTCTCACCTATGTGCTGTCCATTTACATTGTGCACAGCAGACGACACACATTTCACAAGATGACAGAAAATCAATAATCGCTCTCTGTGATCTTTGTCCAAAGATACACGTTATGTTTTTCCTATACTAAGGACATACTTATTAATGTTGGAACATTCAGATAAAAATGTTATCAGTCTCTAGATGTTATAAATACCGTTTTAATGGGCAGTAGTTTTGTTAAAAGGTTCGGTCTCACCTTTTAGCAAAACCACTGCCCTTTAAAACGGGATATATAACATCTCGAGACTGATAATTTATATTGTCTTCTGTGTAGCGTTTTTTTCTAAACGGTGATTGGTTTATGCAGCGGGGACAAACACCGATGTTTGCGCGCGAAATTATTTATACCCCGTATTTCTACTTACAAAAACGCAACCACGTGGGTTCTATCAATGAATTTTCATCAAAGACACGCCTCTCCCTGATTGACAGGATGACCAAGCACAAGAATTAGGTCATGCTGTGCATTGAGTGCATTTATAATCAATAAAAGTAAAACAATGGAGAGTAAAGGTTGTAAAAGATTTGCTACAACAACAGAAGCTGGAATTGAAGAAAAGCGTTTAAAATTAAATGCCGAAAGAACAATAAAACAAAATAAAGCAGCAGAAACTGGCAAAAATATTGCATACAATTATACTGTAACGTGTATCGTGTGTGCAGTGTGATATATTATGCAAGATATCTGAACTGTGTTATAAGAGCAGTGGTATTAGGTCGCCTATGGCTATTGGATGGCTATTTTTAGAACACTCACATCAACACAAGCTGAGGATGATAATATAAAATGTCCATGGTTGATTTTATTTAATTCGCCAGTTAAACATGTCCAGATGATAACGTTATAGTTGAGTAGAGAATGATAACATTCAACTTGTTTGAGGTTTCCTCAATGTTAAAGTCCTGGAATGCCTTTTTTAAATTTTATAATCATATTGATATTATGTAATTGTAATATACAATTGGCACAACGTGATTTTGAAAACCGAACGTAGCTTCTTTATGATTCAAGATGTTGCTGTGATGGAAGGCATCGATTTTTTTTATTTGAAAATTTAATATACATGAACCGTTTGTTATTTTGCGATAACAATTCCGTCCAAACTAGCTAAATTGAAAAATCGTGATACAAAAATTGGAATGGTGTATTTAAAACAGAAAATAGTATTTTAGTTTGACATACAATTTTATTTCAAATCTATTTTAAGGATTACCGAGAAAGGAAGTAAATACACACCAGAATATCGTTATATTTCTTCTATAGCAATATTAATGCTAGTCTTTAAATGTCGCACAAATACAAATAAAATATAAGATAGTACTAGTTTTTGGCCGCAAGGCTAGTTCGCTTTTCCGTTTGGAAGTTTGCCAATTTAGCAATATTATTGTTTGAAAATATGTTGTTCAGTATATATGTACGTAGATCCTCCTTCTACTATCAGTGACAGCTTTAAAATTTAACTACAGGAGAAATTTCGTGTTTCAATGGGAAATACTATGAATAGCAAAAAATATAATTAAAACATTAATAGTGGTCTCATGTATAAGAAACACAATGAAAAAAAAACATCCATACCCCTTGGTTTATGAGGAAAAAAAATGCATGTTCCTTTCAAACCTGCCCATGAGGTCACCTCACTTAAGCAGTCACAAGTATTAAAGGGTCACCATTTTCTTGTCCTGACATAGAAAAGTTCATATAAATTTAATCTCTTTTAAGAGGCCATCTTTCTTACAAGACCACTTTTGCTTTCTCCCAAAGGTGACCTCTTAATACAAGTTTGACTATATATGTCAACACCGGATTGCACGAAGACGCTGCTCCAATAAAGTTTGCATTTTCCCTCAGTAACATATGGCATTCGTTTTGAACATTGATATTCCAAGATTCATTCACCCAAAAATAGGTAAATTGTCGGTAAAAATGTATATGCACATGCTACAAAGCAGAAAGGAAAAAGAACAGAAGTCTTGCTTTTCTATTCATTTCGAAAGCTGAAAACAGGATATTTTATACTATTCGACAATATATATGCATTTCAACTTTCAAATTACAAATAAAAAAAAAAAATTGATGTTTCAGATTTTTTATTCAGTGAACACGCTAATGTCCATTCCCCATACAACATTCTCCAATCCCTATACACCATTCTCCAGTGGCGTTAAACACCATACCCCCATGAAAATGCATGGTATATCGATTGGTTGTATTATTAACAAACGCATAACAAACCCAATTCTACTGTTTAGCTGTGTGATATCTAGTGTAGTATAATGTATATATACGATAAAATGCTTATACACTTATTATCCGTCATGCTCTCTGTCAGACCTATGTATGTATGATACTGGAGATAACTTTATATAAGTTGTCAAACTTGTGTTTAATCCCATTGTATATATTTGACAATAAAATATGTTGAAATCATATACTACAAAAACCTACACATTTTTATTTGCTTAGGAAGTTTCCAAATATACAAGAATGTTCTTTTATTTTATGTTTCTATTTATATCTTTCCTTCCAAGGAACTCTGATTTCCATTTAATCAAATTGATAAGTAAACATACAGACACATACAGTAAGTTTAATTGAATATCTATTTTTACATCCTTACAATATAATTTAAAAGAATACCAAGAAAGAAAGTACTCGAAATTTTAATATATCAAAAATTAATTTCCAGATGATCATTTCCATTGGCTGTGAAAATAGGTCAGCAATAATATTTGTTTTGCAACATGAAGGAAGGCAATAAAAAGAAAACCACGACGTCTTATATTCAGTTAACGAGTAAACAGAACAACATGGCTTTTGCTCTCGGGTTTAATGATGTTGAAGTTAAGAAGACAGGCTCGAGAACTAATGTTCCAAACAACCTCAAAGCCACAAATTGATTGATTTAGTATAAACATATTTTATTAATTAATTCAATATTACACATTATGATAATACACATATAAATTATATAGACATTTAAATTAATCAATAGGATTCGGAAACAAGTGGTTATACTTATATTAATCCGTATCCTTGTTGTTATCTGATGTTTAAGGTTTAATTAGTATCGAAAGGTAGAAGTGTATTGAGAATTAATCAAATGTTAATCAATCGTTGTCAATGTTATTTGGTGTGCTTTAGTAAGAAAAAATAAATAAAAAGAAACAAACAAATGAAGTGCAAAAGGTGCAAGTGCTTTTTTTTTTATTTTTTTAACATGTTTAAGTTGTGTGAATATGGTTAAATGGTGAATCGTTTACTACTTATGATGAACTTCTGCACGTTTAAGAATATATCTGTATTTAGGGTATTCGTTAAGTCTGTAGAGCCAAACAATAATAAATCCGTATTTAAGTTAATTGGTAAATTAATGGTGTGAATATACCTCAGCCTTGTCGCATTGTGACGGGGACAATGTAGCAGAAAATGGGTCGTGGTTTCTGTTGCCCCACACTGACAGAATGGGGAATTTACAATGTTTTTACGAAATAAGTGATGATTGAGAGAGCTGCATTGCATACGCAATCTAGCGTGTAAAATTTGTCCCAGTCGAGTACCAATATAATAATAAATGGGTTTAGTATTGTTTTGGGGTAGAAGATTTGATTTAATTATCTGAACAGATCTGCTTGATTCAATATTTTCTGGCTGTTTGTTTCATAGTTGTACACTGGAGGGTATGAAATAGCTTGCGTAGAGCGATGTTCGAGTGCGTACTGGAGCAATACGTGAAGTATGACGAGTATTGTGGTCATGGATCATGCCGAAATGTTGTGGAATTAAGTTACTAAGATATTGAGGAGTTAGATTATTTGGCATCTTATAAAATTGAATCGTTCTATGCATTTCCCTTCTATCTTTCAATTTTTCCCACCCGGTTTCAGTATATAGATTACTTAAGGATACAAGTCTGATACCCCCAGTCACGATTCTAGCAGCCTCAACCTGAACATTTTCTAGTTTGTTTATTAGTATTTGAGTCTTGGTATCCCAAACAACATCCGCATATACTAGTAATGGTCTTATAAAAGTAATATAAATTGTTTCTAGAGTTTTCCGATCCAGTATAAATTTGAATTTCCTTAAAATGTTAACACGTGAGAATGCTTTTTTAGTTATCATGTCAATATGTTTATTCCAATTACCATCGTCAGAAAGTTGTAGTCCAAGGTGTTTATGTTCAGTAATAGTAGTAATGATAGTATTATTCATAATAAGGTTAGGTTGATGGGGTTTATTTAATTTTCGAGAGATAGTCATGGTTTCAGTTTTCTGTGGATTAAAATTTACATTGATTGATTTGTGTTAAAAGCTATGCACCATGATACAATAGTTATTCGGGTGCTAAGCATATTACATATAAATCTGAAGCAGGGAACGTAACATTATATACCTTGTCTAACATCTGAATGACATATAATATAGTAGCATGTACACCATATTTAATACTGTCAATATATCTCCGGCAATTCCATGGGTACTAGGACTTCAGCCCAAGAGATGCTAAATGCCTTAAACCTTAAACAATAAGCTTTTGGTGGATATTTTTCTTTTTTTTACTTTTTAACGTATCTTTTTATTTTATTATAACAATAATTTATGTTTAATTATGTGTCTTTAAGTTCTGAGTTCCGTGTTGGGATGTCCGTTACGATTTCCGCATAGAAGCGATGTTCGGTTCGTCTTTACCTCCAGTAGGAGAGCTTATATCTTATTTACGCTATTTGTGCTTGTTTGTGTATAGTGGTGTCCTGTGTCTTGCGTCTTGTGTACCCTATGTTGCCAATTTCTCTGGATTGGCCATTTTTGATTGGCCCATCGATATCCTCTAACGTTTATGTATTAGCTGTCTACGTTTTTGGAACCTTTAAAGAAAACCCCTTGATATTGTCCTATTCAGTGTACACATGTGGTATTGGAATTAAGAATCAGGTGAAAAGGCAAAGAATAGCAATGATTAATGAAAATAATACTGTTTAGGAATGTACTACTGTTAGCAAATTATAACACAACCGGAAATGCAATGCTGTTGATAATCAGAAAAAAAAATAGAAACAATAGAACCCTGTATAATAAATAGTACATATTAAGTCATATAGCAAATTTTATTTTCATTCAACAAAACCAAAAATATTAACAGAGTGAGTGGAAGGATATTTATGTTCTTGTTGAAAAAAAAACGTGGTAGGATTGTTAAAGGACTGTTAAAGACTAGATTTAATGTAATGCACCATCAAACATACTTTGTAGAAGGAATGGAAATATGTGAGTGATTATTGTTTAACAACACATGATCAATTGAGTAGCTATAGTATGGCGAGGACAAGTTATATTTTGCTGAAATGATGATGATGTTGTCTGCTTTGCACAAGACCAACATATTGCATTTATGTAGTGCTAGCTCTTTAGAAATGTCTGTACCAAGTCAGGGTCATTACGGTTTTCACAGTTTTCCGGTTGTTAACTGATTTTGTCTGTTTATATAATTATGAGTTTTGACTTTCCCTTTGTAAGATTATTCGGAGTTCGGTAATTTTGTTATCACCCTTATTCACTGAAGCAACAGTTCGCGGGAACACATTTCACTCCACTCGAACACATTATCCTGATTCCGAGCAAATCAGTATTTGCCTTTACTCCTTAGTGATTTGTGCTTAGCTGAGAAGCAGCAAATGCACTTAATAGTCTTTGGTTTTACCCGATCGGTGGCACGAACTCACGATCTGCTGCACTGGATGCAAGCACGCTAACCATAACACCCCTTCGTGGCGGTTTGACTTTTCTTTATACATTGTATATATAAATAACCGCTTTAGGAGGTGCAATTCTGTTCAATATGAAATGACTATGGTAAAAACAATTGTTAAATATAAGAGTGAATGATTGCTGTTTAACGGCAAATGAGCAATTTGTCAGACGTATCACAACGAGAACAAGTTTCATGCAATGAGATTAGGATGGTGATGTCCGCTTTGTACTAGAACCAACCAGTCTTTACTCTTACTCCTGACATACAAAAATTATGGTCTTTGGTTTGGCCAGACCGAGGCTGAAACCCAAAGTCTACAGCACTAGGGGCGAGCACACTAACCATAGCACCACAAAATGTAGTTCGCACGGCACGTTTCTGGGAGAACCGTCATCAGGTACGCTCAAAAAAGAAAGATTGGAAAGCCAAATAATTGTTTGTAATCTTTGGGAGCTAGTAAGCCAAAGATCCTTAACAGAATAACTAAATATTCTAAGGCTACCTATGTCTGAGGGAGCTTCATGATTTTGTTGATCATTCCTCTTATATGAAAACAACATTCCAACAGTGCTTGTATAAGGAGTATATATCTCTCAGTTGCTACAATATTCTAGAATGTGTGGTTCATCTCGTGATTGATATCGGTTAGGTTGAAGTCATCAATTAGAAAGCCACCGTGAATTGGTTATTCATAACGGAATATCGGTGTCACAAATGAACACGAATATGTTCCGTTTGTCGTACTCACAATCCTGTCCTTTCCTCATTCATAATCACTAGTGGAGCAGGATCTGCACCCGAGTTCACCCTTGGTTTTACGTTGGGCTCGTGTTGCACTATCATTGTTTGTCCCTATGTCAGTATTCTTTTGGCCATTGCATTGCCTGTACTTCTTCGATTTACGGCTTCTGATTACCCCTTTGATTTTTTCAAACTTTTCTTTGTGGTTCTCTGAATTTCGATCCATGAGCAATGATATGTCGGAGATTGTCATGGTTGATTAAATTCAGATCGCCCATTAAACATGTCCAGATGATAGGCTATAGATAAAAGGAGAATAAGAACAATCACATAGTATGAGGGAAAACTTACTTAGGATGCAGTAATATATTAATTTTTTTCCTTAATGCAATTTATATGCACATGTAGTATTGATTTCTTTAAACATAGTATATTTCCAGGCGAACATCATAATCACTCAGTCTTCCTTCGTTGACTTTCGTTGATATTATCGTATCTCTAAATTTTATTATTATATTATTATTAACTATTATTTATTAACAATTACCTATCAGAATTAAGGGTTTTTCTAGATAGGTTGACTCCCTTGTAAGGCATAACCAACATTCTAACATAACCTCCTTCTTTCGCTCTGTTAACAAACGAGCGAGTTTTCCATTTGGTATAATCTCATTAGCCCATGCGCCGGTGAATGTGACTGACTTTTCCATTGGCAGTATAAATTGTGTGCGACATTTTCCACAAACGTAAATATAAATTACAGTCTTCCAATCAAAGCATATTACCGTTTTTGTACTCTTAGACATATCAGAATCGAAATAAATCATGGAAGCCAGAATGTGTTTTGAGTTTTAACATGGATTAGCGGATATTAGTAAATTCGGCCCGCGGGCAATTCGGACCGTAGTAAAGGACTAGTCGGACCGTAGTCCAAGACTACTCGGACCGTATGTTAAGACAACTCGGACCGTATTATTGATATATATCCTCAATACAGTCCGAGTTGTCTTAACATGCGGTCCGAGTAGTCTTGGACTACAGTCCTACTAGTCTTTTACTACGGTCCGAGTTGTCCGCGGGCCGAGTTGTCTGGCATACCACTAAAATATACGAGTCAATCTGATTGGTTGAAATATTTATGAATGCCATTCAATGGATGCCATTAATTTTATATTGTAGCTGAAGCGAAGAGAAATAAAATGGATATAGGGGAGTCTCAAGGGGTGTTTTTAAGTCCAGTGCAGGGCTAGAGTTGAAGAATAATCCTTCATGAATAGACCGGTAGGTGTTTGCATTACATAAAACTCGAGAAATCCCAGAATTTCCAGCGCATATAAATTGCATGCTTTCTACTACTTTTATATAGTAGTGCTTTCTGTCTCTGTGTTTATAAAAAAAAAAAAAAAAAAATGTTAAAATAATAAAAAGGAAATATATAATGACAAATATAGACACACAGGAGACATATTATTCGGTCTAGTCGTGGTCATGATCTGCATGATATTTTGATTTACGACAATCTATGCAATCAGTCCATATCACCACTAAAGTTGTGCGTTCGAAACACGATCATGGCTGGCGCGGTGTACTCGATACAGTCTTGTGTAATAAAGTTTATCATGGACTTGTGGTAGGTTGGTGGTTTTCTCCGGGTTCTCTTGAATACTACTGACCGCGACGATATAATTGAAATATTTTTGAAAGTGGTGTTAAACACCACAACATCCCTGGATATGCATGATATATCGGTCAGTTGTATATTAACAAACGTATGACAAATCATGTACACAAAAACCTACTAAATTGTATTTGCTTGGAAAGTTTCCAAACATACTTGAATATTCTTTTATTTGTTTATTGTTTTTGTCTTATTTATATATAACCTTTCAAAGAACAATGCTTTCCATTTAATCAAATTGATCAGTAGATATCACGATAAATTTGATTGGATATCAATTTTTACCTCTTTACATATAATTTAAAAGAATACCAAGAAAGCAAGCATTCAAATTTCAAAATATAATAAATATTAATTTTGAGAATCATTTTCATTGGATGTGAAAATAGGTCGGTTTTATTTTGGCAATAATATAGTTGTTTTTGTAACATACACCACACATGTACATGTATCCATAGATACGCAAGGCTATAAAAGTTACACCACGTCTTATACAAAATGTAGTCAGCTAACGAGTAAACAGAACAACATGGCTGTTGCTTTCGGATTTAATGATGTTGAAGTTAAGAAGACAGGCTCGACAGTTAATGTTCCGAACAACCCCAAAGCCAAGTTAATGTATTACTTGGACTGTATATGTGCTACATTGGATCTCAATGAAACCAGTCAGAATTTACAGAGGCTTCGCAATTATAATAGTTATGCGTCATTAAGCGCTAGTGAAACCAATGAGCTTGTCGTGTTATGTAGGTGCTTAATCCTCGTCTTTTAAACGATAAGTGTATATTTCATTCCGATGAGGTATGCAAAGATTCCAGCAACGAGTTTTACGAAATTAATGCAAAACGAACAACTTTTGCAGCGGTACAGTCCGTTATGATTGGATCCGTTCGCGCAAATGTCTCTAAGATCATGTGTTGCCAAATGAACTGGTTGAAAGAATACTATACAGAGCCCATGAATGAAATGAAAAAGCAGCAATGGGGATATGAAGTTTTTGTTTTGTGTGATGATACAGTCGTAATCGTGTCAATGCTTTTCTATATGTATTAACACTAATTATATACGAAATGACAACTGTCTTTACCCTTCATTGTTATTCAGCAAAGAGAGATGAGATACAGTGAAACCTGTTTAAACCGAACCTCATTAACACGGAATCCTGTAAAAACAGAACTGTAAATAAAGTCTACATGTAGAACATCTTTCATGTAAGAATAACCTGCATAAACCGATCATCTGTCTATTATGAACACAAACAAAAGTTGATCCCGAGGAGGGTCGCTTTAGACAGGAGTCACTGTATATATTTGTATTTATTATATTGGATTAGATATATACAATGTTGTGAGTGTGATGTGTGTTTTTTTTTAATAATTTTCAAGATGACAGTACTAAACACAATCAGTAATCGTACATTATCAATATAATATTACGAAGGATTGAGCATCATACAAAACAACAGACAACTGACCTTACAAAACGAAAGCATGAAAAACCCGGAGAACAACCAGAAGTCTTCCATGTAGTAAATAAGCTTAGTTAAGGATTATTTAACTGTTAAATTATATATCACTTCCGACTACTGAAACGTAACTGTCCATGTGCCTTACACAGTTGCCATTTTACTTATTGCAATTTATCACCTCTCGTTAGATTTTGATGACTTTTAACATTTTGTCAGATTTCTATTCATGTATTTATTAATTGTATGTTATTTAGCAAATTTAGATATGCCTTGAAGTTGAATACAGAGATATAGCTGTTAAAATATAAAGTAATTACATGTACTCTATACGGATTGTTTGTTTGTTTATTTATGCTGTTTAACGCCACTTTCAACAATATTTCAGCTATATCGTCGTGGGGGTCCGTTTTATTGGTGGAGTCAACCGGAGTAACTGGAGTAAACCACCGACCTCTCGCAAGTCATAGACAAACTTTATCACATAATGGTGTATCGAGTACACCTCGCCCTGATGAGATTCAACTCACAACATCAGTGGTGACATGCACTGATTGCATAGGTAGTTGTAAATCCAACTGTAATACGATCACGACCACGACGGCCCCTCTGATGATTTTGACTGATTGATGTTCTAATTTATAATAATGAAAATGTAGATATCTAATTTAGTGCGCACGACGCGTTTCTGTAATAACCTTCATCGGGTACGATCATAGTTAAAAGAATGAACACTTAACAGTCTTTTGGAGCAGAGTAAACCAAAGGGCATAAACAGGACAGCCAGATCAGTTAAAGTCACCTATTAAATGACCTGTCTTAAAAGAAATGCGCTTCCAAGGAAATAGACCATCGTGAACAAGTATTGGTTTTGTTTTATGGCGTTTAACGTCATTTTCAACAATATTTCAGTTATATCGTGGCGGTCAGTTTTATTTGTGGAGGAAACCGGAGGACCCAGGGAAAACCACCGACCTGTCGCAAGTCACTGACAAACTGTATTACATAATTTTGTACACCTCGCTCTGATCAAGATTTCGAACTCACAACATCATTGGTGATGGGCACTGGTTGCATAGGTAGTAAATCCAACTACCATACGAGCACGGCCACGACGACCCTTCGTGAACAAGTACAGTACGAGATTGCAGCAAATAAATGGTATTTAAGAAATAAATCATGGAAGCCAGAATATGTTTTGAGTTTTAACATGAGTTGGCGAATATTAATATGTTGTCCCTAGTCAGAGGCGAGGATGTACTTTAAGCTTTAACATGGGTTGGCGGATATTAGTATTACCGGTATATCCCGAGTCAGAGGCGAGGGATAGAATTTATCAATATCCGCCAACCCATGATAAAATTCAAAATACATTCTGGCTTCCATGAATTATTTCGATTCTGATATGTCTAAGAGTACAAACATTCATGTCGGTTCCTGTCAATTTCACAGAGGTATATATCTAAATACTGTTGTGGTATAGGGGAGGCAACTCAATTACTGATATTAGTGCAACAAATATCACACTTTCACTTAGTAATGACATGGGTTAGGGTTATGGTGTTTAACGCCACTTTCAACAATATTTCAGTTATATCGTGGCGGCTTAGTAATGATAAGAATTATTACATAGCGAAAGTCAATCATTACAAAGCCGATTTATTTCCACAGACTTTTAAATTAATTTGACTTTCAAATATGTTTTACTTTGGGCGGGCCTGATGAAGATTATCCATTTTTATCCATGTAACTGTTTGCTTCATTATTTATTTATCTGAAGATTAAAGTTAGTTTGTTTCTGTTCTGTTGTAATTGTTTATTTATATGTATCTTTAAAGTGAGTCTAAGGCCATGTGTGCAAGATTTAGCAATATGATCACTACAATAAGTAATAAGTTACGTTTGACAAAATAATGATGCTTGTTTTGTACATATACCAGACCAATAGTACAGGATTGATTTGTATAGTGCTAGTTCACTGAAACAACAGTCCACAGTAGATCAGACACTTCACTTGGACACCTCATTGAACTGCATCGGTGGCGTAATGGATAGCGTGTTCGTCTCGAGTGCGGTAGATCGTGGGTTCGAGCCCCGGTCGGGTCAAACCGAAGACTATTAACAAGGACCGGTTGGCTGGGAATCAGAATAATGTGTCTAAGTGGAGCGACATGTCTATCCGCGAACTGTTGTTTCAGTGAGCTAGCACTATAAAAAATCAACTCAGCGTGTTGGTCTAGATCAAAGTGGACCTCATCATCATCTCATTGAAAATTAACTTGTTCTCGCCATGATCTAGCTGAAAAAACTGCTAAATTGGCGTTATGCAACAATCACTCACTCAATGGACACGTCATTGATACATTTATTAGTGCTTAACGCCAACTTTAGTAGTATTTCAGTTAGACGTGGGGTCAACAATTTTAAAAATTAATTTCCTCAACTACAAGACCCTCAACAATTAAACATATTTATGTATAAAACAATCAGGTTATATGACTGTACATGTATATATATGATAAAACCATATATTTAGAACTATGTTATATATTTATATTTTAGCATATAAATTAATTTCTTTTAAAAATTAAAAAAAATGTGTCGCCTGCGACTGTTGTAAACCAATAGGATTATAATCAATCCGAACCAACCAGTTCTTCTTACTCATTAATAGCGAGCAAGCTAATAATTTACCCACATGTTGCTAATACTCATGTTCTAATATCTTCAGGCTACTGCAATCCTTTGCAATGACTGTAATAAAAACATAGATACCTAATTTAGTGCGCACTACGTGTTTCTGGAATAACCTTCGTCACATGAGCTCAAATTCAAAAGATTGGAAAGTCAAATAACTTGGACCAAGAGAACCAAAGGGTCTAAGTAGGATGGTTTATCACAGTCAATCTAATTTATGGCTTATAGGAAAATGGTGTATTTTTATTAGACGCCCAACCGGGTACATCAAGCTATGTATTGGTGAGGTCGTAGATATAGTTCGCGTGATTAACAATCACACGTGTCTGCCAATTCAAGAATTGGTTGTATACCTATTATGGCGTACCAGTATCATTTTCTTGAGATGGTTGGTAAAATAAATCCTGTTCTTCCTGGAAAAACTTACAATGTTCAATGAACTAAAATGACATCGATGTAACGAAACGGATTGGGACATTTTTGGCGTATTTGATCAAACAAAAAGTATATTCAATACGGCAACGGATTTGCTAAATGCGTAATGAAAATGATTGATTTGTGTTTAAAATAAAAGCTATGCACCATAATACAATAATTCTTCAGATGCTAAACATGTTGTAAAATCTGAAGCCGGGAATGTGACCTTATATACCCTGTCTAGCATCTGAATAACATACAATATAGTAGCATGTACACAATATGTTTTATACTGCATGTGAATATACATTTCCGGCAATCCGGTGGTTAAATCCAAGAGTTGATAAATGTCTTACACCTTAAACAGGCGAGGTTTTAAGAAATATTGTTCTCCTTTGCTATTTAACGTATCTTAATTTTTTCTATGTTATAGCCATAATTTATTCAACAACAACTGGTTTGTACAATGACCTTAGACGCCCAAGGAAGCCGACTTAGCTTATCGTATCTAAGTGATCAGTTGGTTAAACATGTTTATTTAGATACATCTTGTTGTCTCAAAGATGGCACAGAATACCGAAGTCAGCGTAATTCAATCGAAAGATTGAAAAATAGTAATACGCTTGGTGTCACTAGTGGAGCAGTAATTGCTTACCCTTCCAGACCACTCTGGTGTTTAGTGGTGGTCCTCCAGATCACCCTGGTGTTTAGTGGTGGTTCTATTGCTCGATCTTTAGTTTTCTTACTGCTTACCCTTCCAGACCACCCTTGTGTTTAGTGGTGGTCCTGTTGCTCCATCTTTAGTTCTCTGTGTCGTGTTTTACCCTTCCAGACCACCCTGGTGTTTAGTGGTGGGCCTGTTGCTCGATCTTTAGTTCTCTGTGTCGTGTTTTACCCTTCCAGACCACCCTGGTGTTTAGTGGTGGTCCTGTTGCTAGATCTTAGGTTTTCTGTGTCGTGTTTTACCCTTCCAGACCACCCTGGTGTTTAGTGGTGGTCCTGTTGCTCGATCTTTTGTTCTCTGTGTCGTGTTTTACCCTTCCAGACCACCCTGGTGTTTAATGGTGGTCCTGTTGCTCCATCTTTAGTTCTCTGTGTCGTGTTTTACCCTTCCAGACCACCCTGGTGTTTAGTGGTGGTCCTGTTGCTCCATCTTTAGTTCTCTGTGTCGTGTTTTACCCTTCCAGACCACCCTGGTGTTTAGTGGTGGTCCTGTTGCTCGATCTTTTGTTCTCTGTGTCGTGTTTTACCCTTCCAGACCACCCTGGTGTTTAGTGGTGGTCCGGTTGCTCGATCTTTAGTTTTCTGTGTCGTGTTTTTCCCTTCCAGACCACCCTGGTGTTTAGTGGTGGTCCTGTTGCTCGATCTTTTGTTCTCTGTGTCGTGTTTTACCCTTCCAGATCACCATGGTGTTTAGCGGTGGTTCGGTTGCTCCATCTTTAGTTCTGTGTCGTGTTTTTCCCTTCCAGACCACCCTGGTGTTTAGTTGTGGTCCTGTTGCTCCATCTTTAGTTCGCTGTGTCGTGTTTTACCCTTCCAGACCACCCGGGTGTTTAATGGTGGTGCTGTTGCTCGATCTTTTGTTCTCTGTGTCATATTTTACCCTTCCAGACCACCCTGGTGTTTAGTGGTGGTCCTGTTGTTCGATCTTTAGTTCTCTGTGTCGTGTTTTATCCTTCCAGACCACCCTGGTGTTTAGTGGTGGTCCGGTTTCTCGATCTTTAGTTTTCTGTGTCGTGTTTTTCCCTTCCAGACCACCCTGGTGTTTAGTGGTGGTCCTGTTGCTCGATCTTTTGTTCTCTGTGTGTCGTGCTTTACCCTTCCAGACCACCCTGGAGTTTAGCGGTGGTCCGGTTGCTCCATCTTTTGTTCTCTGTGTCGTGTTTTACCCTTCCAGACCACCCTGGTGTTTAGTGGTGGTCCTGTTGCTCGATCTTTAGTTTTCTGTGTTGTGTTTTTCCCTTCCAGACCACCCTGGTGTTTAGTGGTGGTCCGGTTGCTCGATCTTTAGTTCTCTGTGTCGTGTTTTACCCTTCCAGACCACTCTGGAGTTTAGTGGTGGTTCGGTTGCTCGATCTTTTTGTTTTCTGTGTCATGTTTTACCCTTCCAGACCACCCTGGTGTTTAGTTGTGGTCCTGTTGCTCCATCTTTAGTTCTCTGTGTCGTGTTTTACCCTTCCAGACCACCCTGGTGTTTAATGGTGGTCCTGTTGCTCGATCTTTTGTTCTCTGTGTCGTGTTTTACCCTTCCAGACCACTCTGGAGTTTAGTGGTGGTTCGGTTGCTCGATCTTTTTGTTTTCTGTGTCATGTTTTACCCTTCCAGACCACCCTGGTGTTTAGTGGTGGTCCTGTTGCTCGATCTTTAGTTCTCTGTGTTGTGTTTTACCCTTCCAGACCACCCTGGTGTTTACTGGTGGTCCTGTTGCTCGATCTTTTGTTTTCTGCGTCGTGTTTTACCCTTCTTCCAGACCACCCTGGTGTTTAGTGGTGGTCCTGTTGCTCGATCTTTAGTTTTCTGTGTCGTGTTTTACCCTTCCAGACCACCCTGGTGTTTAGTGGTGGTCCTGTTGCTCGATCTTTAGTTTTCTGTGTCGTGCTTACCCTTCCAGATCACCCTGGTGTTTACTGGTGGTCCTGTTGCTCGATCTTTAGTTTTCTGCGTCGTGTTTTACACTTCCAGACCACCCTGGTGTTTAGTGGTGGTCCTGTTGCTCGATCTTTAGTTCTCTGTGTCGTGTTTTACCCTTCCAGACCACCCTGGTGTTTAGTGGTGGTGCTGTTGCTCGATCTTTAGTTCTCTGTGTCGTGTTTTACCCTTCCAGACCACCCTGGTGTTTAGTGGTGGTCCTGTTGCTCGATCTTTAGTTTTCTGCGTCGTGTTTTACCCTTCCAGACCACCCTGGTGTTTAGTGGTGGTCGGTTGCTCGATCTTTTGTTCTCTGTGTCGTGTTTTACCCTTCCAGACCACCCTTGTGTTTAGTGGTGGTCCTGTTGCTCGATCTTTAGTTTTCTGTGTTGTGTTTTTCCCTTCCAGACCACCCTGGTGTTTAGTGGTGGTCCGGTTGCTCCATCTGTAGTTCTCTGTGTCGGGTTTTACCCTTCCAGACCACTCTGGAGTTTAGTGGTGGTTCGGTTGCTCGATCTTTTTGTTTTCTGTGTCGTGTTTTTCCCTTCCAGACCACCCTGGTGCTTAGTTGTGGTCCGGTTGCTCGATCTTTAGTTCTCTGTGTCGTGTTTTACCCTTCCAGACCACCCTGGTGTTTAGTGGTGGTGCTGTTGCTCGATCTTTAGTTCTCTGTGTCGTGTTTTACCCTTCCAGACCACCCTGGAGTTTAGCTGTGGTCCGGTTGCTCCATCTTTAGTTCTCTGTGTCGTGTTTTACCCTTCCAGACCACCCTGGTGTTTAGTGGTGGTCCTGTTGCTCGATCTTTAGTTTTCTGTGTTGTGTTTTTCCCTTCCAGACCACCCTGGTGTTTAGTGGTGGTCCGATTACTCGATCTTTAGTTCTCTGTGTGGTGTTTTACCCTTCCAGACCACTCTGGAGTTTAGTGGTGGTTCGGTTGCTCGATCTTTTTGTTTTCTGTGTCATGTTTTACCCTTCCAGATCACCCTGGTGTTTAGTTGTGGTCCTGTTACTCCATCTTTAGTTCTCTGTGTCGTGTTTTACCCTTCCAGACCACCCTGGTGTTTAGTGGTGGTGCTGTTGCTCGATCTTTTGTTCTCTGTGTCGTGTTTTATCCTTCCAGACCACCCTGGTGTTTAGTGGTGGTCCTGTTGCTCGATCTTTTGTTCTCTGTGTCGTGTTTTACCCTTCCAGACCACCCTGGTGTTTAGTGGTGGTCCTGTTGCTCGATCTTTAGTTCTCTGTGTCGTGTTTTATCCTTCCAGACCACCCTGGTGTTTAGTGATGGTCCTGTTGCTCGATCTTTAGTTCTCTGCGTCGTGTTTTACCCTTCCAGACCACCCTGGTGTTTAGTGGTGGTTCTGTTGCTCGATCTTTAGTTCTCTGTGTCGGGTTTTACCCTTCCAGACCACCCTGGTGTTTAGTGGTGGTCCTGTTGCTCGATCTTTAGTTCTCTGCGTCGTGTTTTACCCTTCCAGACCACCCTGGTGTTTAGTGGTGGTCCTGTTGCTCGATCTTTAGTTCTCTGTGCCGTGTTTTACCCTTCCAGACCACCCTGGTTTTTAGTGGTGGTCCTGTTGCTCGATCTTTTGTTCTCTGTGTCGTGTTTTACCCTTCCAGACCACCCTGGTGTTTAGTGGTGGTCCTGTTGCTCGATCTTTAGTTCTCTGTGTCGTGTTTTTCCCTTCCAGACCACCCTGGTGTTTAGTTGTGGTCCTGTTGCTCCATCTTTAGTTCTCTGTGTCGTGTTTAGCCCTTCCAGACCACCCTGGTGTTTAGTGGTGGTGCTGTTGTTCGATCTTTAGTTCTCTGTGTCGTGTTTTACCCTTCCAGACCACACTGGTGTTTAGTGGTGGTCCTGTTGCTCCATCTTTAGTTTTCTGTGTCGTGTTTTACCCTTCCAGACCACCCTGGTGTTTAGTGGTGGTCCTGTTGCTCCATCTTTAGTTTTCTGTGTCGTGTTTTACCCTTCCAGACCACCCTGGTGTTTAGTGGTGGTCCTGTTGCTCCATCTTTAGTTTTCTGTTTCGTGTTTTTCCCTTCCAGACCACCCTGGTGTTTAGTTGTGATCCTGTTGCTCCATCTTTAGTTCTCTGTGTCGTGTTTTACCCTCCCAGACCATCCTGGTGTTTAGTTGTGGTCCTATTGCTCCATCTTTAGTTCTCTGTGTCGTGTTTTACCCTTCCAGACCACCCTGATGTTTAGTTGTGATCCTATTGCTCCATCTTTAGTTCTCTGTGTCGTGTTTTTCCCTTCCAGACCACCCTGGTGTTTAGTGGTGGTCCTGTTGCTCCATATTTAGTCCTCTGTGTCGTGTTTTACCCTTCCAGACCACACTGGTTTTTAGTGGTGGTCCTGTTGCTCGATCTTTTGTTCTCTGTGTCGTGTTTTACCCTTCCAGACCACCCTGGTGTTTAGTTGTGGTCCTGTTGCTCCATCTTTAGTTCTCTGTGTCGTGTTTAACCCTTCCAGACCACACTGGTGTTTAGTGGTGGTCCCGTTCCTCGATCTTTAGTTCTCTGTGTCGTGTTTTACCCTTCCAGACCACCCTGGTGTTTAGTGGTGGTCCTGTTGCTCGATCTTTAGTTTTCTGTGTCGTGTTTTACCCTTCCAGACCACCCTGGTGTTTAGTGGTGGTCCTATTGCTCGATCTTTAGTTTTCTGTTTCGTGTTTTTCCCTTCCAGACCACCCTGGTATTTAGTTGTGATCCTGTTGCTCCATCTTTAGTTCTCTGTGTCGTGTTTTACCCTTCCAGACCATCCTGGTGTTTAGTTGTGGTCCTATTGCTCCATCTTTAGTTCTCTGTGTCGTGTTTTACCCTTCCAGACCACCCTGGTGTTTAGTTGTGATCCTATTGCTCCATCTTTAGTTCTCTGTGTCGTGTTTTACCCTTCCAGACCACCCTGGTGTTTAGTGGTGGTCCTGTTGCTCGATCTTTAGTTTTCTGTGTCGTGTGTTTCCCTTCCAGACCACACTGGTGTTTAGTTGTGATCCTGTTGCTCCATCTTTAGTTCTCTGTGTCGTGATTTACCCTTCCAGACCATCCTGGTGTTTAGTTGTGGTCCTATTGCTCCATCTTTTGTTCTCTGTGTCGTGTTTTACCCTTCCAGACCACCCTGGTGTTTAGTGGTGGTCCTGTTGCTCGATCTTTAGTTCTCTGTGTCGTGTTTTACCCTTCCAGACCACCCTGGTGTTTAGTGGTGGTCCTGTTGCTCGATCTTTAGTTTTCTGTGTCGTGTTTTACCCTTCCAGACCACCCTGGTGTTTAGTGGTGGTCCTGTTGCTCGATCTTTTGTTCTCTGTGTCGTGTTTTACCCTTCCAGACCACCCTGGTGTTTAGTGGTGGTCCTCTTGCTCGATCTTTAGTTCTCTGTGTCGTGTTTTACCCTTCCAGACCACCCTGGTGTTTAGTGGTGGTCCTCTTGCTCGATCTTTAGTTCTCTGTGTCGTGTTTTACCCTTCCAGACCACCCTGGTGTTTAGTGGTGGTCTTGTTGCTCGATCTTTAGTTCTCTGTGTCGTGTTTTTCCCTTCCAGACCACCCTGGTGTTTAGTGGTGGTCCTGTTGCTCGATCTTTAGTTCTCTGTGTCGTGTTTTACCCTTCCAGACCACCCTGGTGTTTAGTGGTGGTGCTGTTGCTCGATCTTTAGTTCTCTGTGTCGTGTTTTACCCCTCCTGACCACCCTGGTGTTTAGTGGTGGTCCTGTTGCTCAATCTTTTGTTCTCAGTGTCGTGTTTTACCCCTCCAGACCACCCTTGTGTTTATAGGTGGTGCTGTTGCTCGATCGTTAGTTTTCTGTGTCGTGTTTTTCCCTTCCAGACCACCCTTGTGTTTAGTGGTGGTCATGTTGCTCGATCTTTAGTTCTCTGTGTCGTGTTTTACCCTTCCAGACCACCCTGGTGTTTAGTGGTGCTTCGGTTCCTCGATCTTGAGTTTTCTGTGTCGTGTTTCACCCTTCCAGACCATTCTGGTGTTTAGTGGTGGTCCTGTTGCTCCATCTTTTGTTCTCTGTGTCGTGTTTTACCCTTCCAGACCACCCTGGTGTTTAGTGGTGGTCCTGTTGCTCAATCTTTTGTTCTCAGTGTCGTGTTTTACCCCTCCAGACCACCCTGGTGTTTATAGGTGGTGCTGTTGCTCGATCTTTAGTTTTCTGTGTCGTGTTTTTCCCTTCCAGACCACCCTGGTGTTTAGTGGTGGTCATGTTGCTCGATCTTTAGTTCTCTGTGTCGTGTTTTACCCTTCCAGACCACCCTGGTGTTTAGTGGTGCTTCGGTTCCTCGATCTTTAGTTTTCTGTGTCGTGTTTCACCCTTCCAGACCATCCTGGTGTTTAGTGGTGGTCCTGTTGCTCCATCTTTTGTTCTCTGTGTCGTGTTTTACCCTTCCAGACCACCCTGGTGTTTAGTGGTGGTCCTGTTGCTCGATCTTTAGTTCTCTGTGTCGTGTTTTTCCCTTCCAGACCAACCTGGTGTTTAGTTGTGGTCCTGTTGCTCCATCTTTAGTTCTCTGTGTCGTGTTTAGTCCTTCCAGACCACCCTGGTGTTTAGTGGTGGTGCTGTTGTTCGATCTTTAGTTCTCTGTGTCGTGTTTTACCCTTCCAGACCACACTGGTGTTTAGTGGTGGTCCTGTTGCTCCATCTTTAGTTTTCTGTGTCGTGTTTTACCCTTCCAGACCACCCTGGTGTTTAGTGGTGGTCCTGTTGCTCCATCTTTAGTTTTCTGTGTCGTGTTTTACCCTTCCAGACCACCCTGGTGTTTAGTGGTGGTCCTGTTGCTCGATCTTTTGTTCTCTGTGTCGTGTTTTACCCTTCCAGACCACCCTGGTGTTTAGTGGTGGTCCTGTTGCTCGATATTTAGTTTTCTGTGTCGTGTTTTACCCTTCCAGACCACCCTGGTGTTTAGTTGTGGTCCTGTTGCTCGATCTTTAGTTCTCTGTGTCGTGTTTTCCCTTCCAGACCACCCTGGTGTTTAGTTGTGGTCCTGTTGCTCAATCTGTTGTTCTCTGTGTCGTGTTTTACCCTTCCAGACCACCCTGGTGTTTAGTTGTGGTCCTGTTGCTCAATCTTTTGTTCTCTGTGTCGTGTTTTACCTTTCCAGACCACCCTGGTGTTTAATGGTGGTCCTGTTGCTCCATCTTTAGTTCTCTGTGTCGTGTTTTCCCCTTCCAGACCACCCTGGTGTTTAGTGGTGGTCCTGTTGCTCCATCTTTAGCTCTCTGTGTCGTGTTTTACCCTTCCAGACCACCCTGGTGTTTAGTTGTGGTCCTGTTGCTCGATCTTTAGTTCTCTGTGTCGTGTTTTACCCTTCCAGACCACCCTGGTGTTTAGTGGTGGTCCTGTTGCTCGATATTTAGTTTTCTGTATCGTGTTTTACCCTTCCAGACCTCCCTGGTGTTTAGTTGTGGTCCTGTTGCTCGATCTTTAGTTCTCTGTGTCGTGTTTTCCCTTCCAGACCACCCTGGTGTTTAGTTGTGGTCCTGTTGCTCAATCTTTTGTTCTCTGTGTCGTGTTTTACCCTTCCAGACCACCCTGGTGTTTAATGGTGGTCCTGTTGCTCAATCTTTTGTTCTCTGTGTCGTGTTTTACCCTTCCAGACCACCCTGGTGTTTAATGGTGGTCCTGTTGCTCCATCTTTAGTTCTCCGTGTCGTGTTTTTCCCTTCCAGACCACCCTGGTGTTTAGTTGTGGTCCTGTTGCTCCATCTTTAGTTCTCTGTGTCGTGTTTTACCCTTCCAGACCACCCTGGTGTTTAGTTGTGGTCCTGTTGCTCCATCTTTTGTTCTCTGTGTCGTGTTTTACCCTTCCAGACCACCCTGGTGTTTAGTTGTGGTCCTGTTGCTCCATCTTTAGTTCTCTGTGTCGTGTGTTACCCTTCCAGACCACCCTGGTGTTTAATGGTGGTCCTGTTGCTCGATCTTTAGTTCTCTGTGTCGTGTTTTACCCTTCCAGACCACCCTGGTGTTTAGTGGTGGTCCTGTTGCTCCATATTTAGTCCTCTGTGTCGTGTTTTACCCTTCCAGACCACACTGGTTTTTAGTGGTGGTCCTGTTGCTCGATCTTTTGTTCTCTGTGTCGTGTTTTACCCTTCCAGACCACCCTGGTGTTTAGTTGTGGTCCTGTTGCTCCATCTTTAGTTCTCTGTGTCTTGTTTAACCCTTCCAGACCACACTGGTGTTTAGTGGTGGTCCTGTTGCTCGATCTTTAGTTCTCTGTGTCGTGTTTTACCCTTCCAGACCACCCTGGTGTTTAGTGGTGGTCCTGTTGCTCGATCTTTAGTTCTCTGTGTCGTGTTTTACCCTTCCAGACCACCCTGGTGTTTAGTGGTGGTCCTGTTGCTCGATCTTTAGTTCTCTGTGTCGTGTTTTACCCTTCCAGACCACCCTGGTGTTTAGTGGTGGTCTTGTTGCTCGATCTTTAGTTCTCTGTGTCGTGTTTTTCACTTCCAGACCACCCTGGTGTTTAGTGGTGGTCCTATTGCTCGATCTTTAGTTCTCTGTGTCGTGTTTTACCCTTCCAGACCACCCTGGTGTTTAGTGGTGGTCCTGTTGCTCCATCTTTAGTTCTCTGTGTCGTGTTTTACCCTTCCAGACCATCCTGGTGTTTAGTTGTGGTCCTATTGCTCCATCTTTAGTTCTCTGTGTCGTGTTTTACCCTTCCAGACCACCCTGGTGTTTAGTTGTGATCCTATTGCTCCATCTTTAGTTCTCTGTGTCGTGTTTTACCCTTCCAGACCACCCTGGTGTTTAGTGGTGGTCCTGTTGCTCGATCTTTAGTTTTCTGTGTCGTGTTTTTCCCTTCCAGACCACACTGGTGTTTAGTTGTGATCCTGTTGCTCCATCTTTAGTTCTCTGTGTCGTGTTTTACCCTTCCAGACCATCCTGGGGTTTAGTTGTGGTCCTATTGCTCCATCTTTTGTTCTCTGTGTCGTGTTTTACCCTTCCAGACCACCCTGGTGTTTAGTGGTGGTCCTGTTGCTCGATCTTTAGTTCTCTGTGTCGTGTTTTACCCTTCCAGACCACCCTGGTGTTTAGTGGTGGTCCTGTTGCTCGATCTTTAGTTTTCTGTGTCGTGTTTTACCCTTCCAGACCACCCTGGTGTTTAGTGGTGGTCCTGTTGCTCGATCTTTAGTTCTCTGTGTCGTGTTTTACCCTTCCAGACCACCCTGGTGTTTAGTGGTGGTCCTGTTGCTCGATCTTTAGTTCTCTGTGTCGTGTTTTACCCTTCCAGACCACCCTGGTGTTTAGTGGTGGTCTTGTTGCTCGATCTTTAGTTCTCTGTGTCGTGTTTTTCCCTTCCAGACCACCCTGGTGTTTAGTGGTGGTCCTATTGCTCGATCTTTAGTTCTCTGTGTCGTGTTTTACCCTTCCAGACCACCCTGGTGTTTAGTGGTGGTGCTGTTGCTCGATCTTTAGTTCTCTGTGTCGTGTTTTACCCCTCCAGACCACCCTGGTGTTTAGTGGTGGTCCTGTTGCTCAATCTTTTGTTCTCAGTGTCGTGTTTTACCCCTCCAGACCACCCTGGTGTTTAGTTGTGGTGCTGTTGCTCGATCTTTAGTTTTCTGTGTCGTGTTTTTCCCTTCCAGACCACCCTGGTGTTTAGTGGTGGTCATGTTGCTCGATCTTTAGTTCTCTGTGTCGTGTTTTACCCTTCCAGACCACCCTGGTGTTTAGTGGTGCTTCGGTTCCTCGATCTTTAGTTTTCTGTGTCGTGTTTCACCCTTCCAGACCATCCTGGTGTTTAGTGGTGGTCCTGTTGCTCCATCTTTTGTTCTCTGTGTCGTGTTTTACCCTTCCAGACCACCCTGGTGTTTAGTGGTGGTCCTGTTGTTCGATCTTTAGTTCTCTGTGTCGTGTTTTTCCCTTCCAGACCACCCTGGTATTTAGTTGTGGTCCTGTTGCTCCATCTTTAGTTCTCTGTGTCGTGTTTAGCCCTTCCAGACCACCCTGGTGTTTAGTGGTGGTGCTGTTGTTAGATCTTTAGTTCTCTGTGTCGTGTTTTACCCTTCCAGACCACACTGGTGTTTAGTGGTGGTCCTGTTGCTCCATCTTTAGTTTTCTGTGTCGTGTTTTACCCTTCCAGACCACCCTGGTGTTTAGTGGTGGTCCTGTTGCTCGATCTTTTGTTCTCTGTGTCGTGTTTTACCCTTCCAGACCACCCTGGTGTTTAGTGGTGGTCCTGTTGCTCCATCTTTAGTTCTCTGTGTCGTGTTTTACCCTTCCAGACCACCCTGGTGTTTAGTTGTGGTCCTGTTGCTCGATCTTTAGTTCTCGGTGTCGTGTTTTCCCTTCCAGACCACCCTGGTGTTTAGTTGTGGTCCTGTTGCTCAATCTTTTGTTCTCTGTGTCGTGTTTTACCCTTCCAGACCACCCTGGTGTTTAATGGTGGTCCTGTTGCTCAATCTTTTATTCTCTGTGTCGTGTTTTACCCTTCCAGACCACCCTGGTGTTTAGTTGTGGTCCTGTTGCTCAATCTTTTGTTCTCTGTGTCGTGTTTTACCCTTCCAGACCACCCTGGTGTTTAATGGTGGTCCTGTTGCTCCATCTTTAGTTCTCTGTGTCGTGTTTTACCCTTCCAGACCACCCTGGTGTTTAGTGGTGGTCCTGTTGCTCCATCTTTAGTTCTCTGTGTCGTGTTTTACCCTTCCAGACCACCCTGGTGTTTAGTTGTGGTCCTGTTGCTCGATCTTTAGTTCTCTGTGTCGTGTTTTACCCTTCCAGACCACCCTGGTGTTTAGTGGTGGTCCTGTTGCTCGATCTTTTGTTCTCTGTGTCGTGTTTTCCCTTCCAGATCACCCTGGTGTTTAGTTGTGGTCCTGTTGCTCAATCTTTTGTTCTCTGTGTCGTGTTTTACCCTTCCAGATCACCCTGGTGTTTAATGGTGGTCCTGTTGCTCAATCTTTTGTTCTCTGTGTCGTGTTTTACCCTTCCAGACCACCCTGGTGTTTAATGGTGGTCCTGTTGCTCCATCTTTAGTTCTCCGTGTCGTGTTTTTCCCTTCCAGACCACCCTGGTGTTTAGTTGTGGTCCTGTTGCTCCATCTTTAGTTCTCTGTGTCGTGTTTTACCCTTCCAGACCACCCTGGTGTTTAGTTGTGGTCCTGTTGCTCCATCTTTATTTCTCTGTGTCGTGTTTTACCCTTCCAGACCACCCTGGTGTTTAGTTGTGGTCCTGTTGCTCCATCTTTAGTTCTCCGTGTCGTGTTTTACCCTTCCAGACCACCCTGGTGTTTAATGGTGGTCCTGTTGCTCGATCTTTAGTTCTCTGTGTCGTGTTTTACCCTTCCAGACCACCCTGGTGTTTAGTGGTGGTCCTGTTGCTCCATATTTAGTCCTCTGTGTCGTGTTTTACCCTTCCAGACCACCCTGGTGTTTAGTGGTGGTCATGTTGCTCCATCTTTAGTTCTCTGTGTCGTGTTTTACCCTTCCAGACCACCCTGGTGTTTAGTGGTGGTCCTGTTGCTCCATCTTTAGTTCTCTGTATCGTGTTTTACCCTTCCAGACCACCCTGGTGTTTAGTGGTGGTGCTGTTGCTCGATCTTTAGTTCTCTGTGTCGTGTTTTACCCTTCCAGACCACCCTGGTGTTTAGTGGTGGTGCTGTTGCTCGATCTTTAGTTTTCTGTGTCGTGTTTTACCCTTCCAGACCACCCTGGTGTTTAGTGGTGGTCCTGTTGCTCCATCTTTAGTTCTCTGTGTCGTGTTTTTCCCTTCCAGACCACCCTGGTGTTTAGTGGTGGTGCTGTTGCTCGATCTTTAGTTTTCTGTGTCGTGTTTTACCCTTCCAGACCACCCTGGTGTTTAGTGGTGGTCCTGTTGCTCGATCTTTAGTTCTCTGTGTCGTGTTTTACCCTTCCAGACCACCCTGGTGTTTAGTGGTGGTGCTGTTGCTCGATCTTTAGTTCTCTGTGTCGTGTTTTACCCTTCCAGACCACCCTGGTGTTTAGTGGTGGTCCTGTTGCTCGATCTTTAGTTTTCTGTTTCGTGTTTTGTAGATCGTTGTTTGTTCTTTTGTCCTTTTTCGCTTGATCATTTTATATGCCTGTTTTTCGATTTACGGCTTTTGATAAGACTTATGGTAACTTCAAACTTTTCTTACCAAGCATGAGGAAATAATAAATTGTGTACATACTTGTATGAGATTCATTACCAGAGTTAGCTCCCATAATAACGTTCAAGCAATAGTTAAACCTTAATCACACTTCTAAATCAAACGTTTTAAAGACATGTTGTCTACTCTATTGCATTGTTTTATATGTGCTTCTTATAAAGGTCACAAATTAATACAATATTCTCAAGGACACGAGACTCAGTTATGGCTTTTGTTGATGTTGTAAAACTTACACAGCTATGGACCATTCAATACATTATTTAATGATTGAATATGTTCATAGTTTAATGGACTAATTGTGCTTACTTTAATGGGAATAATCTCTTTACATATTCGTCAAAACATCTGAAGCACAAAAGCTAAAAAAGACGTTCATCATTTGGAGATACGGCCTTCCTCAATAACTTTCCTCTCCTTGATCTTAATAAATTAAGTGTTGTGCATGTCTTGGGGTTTTCTTATACTAAAACTGGCAAATTGTGGGCTGAAATAATATTTGTTTGAAGATTTGTTGAAGCAAAATAATATACTCTAAGAAATTATGCTTGGAGATCAAAAACTGGTTTTCAAGTAAAAGGATTTCAAGATTCTTCATTGTTTTATGTTGTTTGGGGAAAAGGTTTAAGGATTTCATTTGTTTTTAATCTTTTTTTCTGTTGTCCATTAGGGGCCGTCGTGGTCGTGATCGCACGGTAGTTGTATTTAAGACTACCAATGCAATCAGTGAATACATATTTGCCAACATCTTTTGAATATAATTCCTGAGAAATTTCGGTGACGACTTTGAGTTTATTAAACTCATGATTATTTATTTCTGGTACAGTGGTATAAACACCATCAAAATAGTGAAATTAACCAGATAAAGTAGTTTTCAGACTAGATTGACTTGTAAATTTGGTGTAATTTCAAGTTTCATGTAAACAGTCTAATTTCTGGAAGTCAAGTTTTTGTATGTAACACTGTGTGCTTTCTGAAGGAGGCCTTCTGTTAACATGGCTGAAAATTTTAATCTTGCACATCAACAATCCACACAAAACAGTTGCATGGGTCAGACTTTGGAAATTGTAATTAATTCTTATCAGTCTAGACCAGAGTCTGTTTACTTAGCCTTGGTCAAAATAGCTATAAACTTGATATGTCAGCTTTTGATATTGTGCTATGTAAGCACTTGTTAGATTTTATGTTAGTTAGTTTTATGTTGTAGTTCAAAGAATAAACATGTAATAATTATTAGTAAGTTGAGTTAGTATCAAAGCCCTAATGCTAGTTACCATGTTGCTAAGAATACAACAAAGGAAACCAAGTACGCAACACTTACATTAGTTTCACCCAAATATACATTATCTGCTGTTCGTCCTTCTTTGGTATTTTTACCAAGTTGTGATCTATTATCTGTTTAAACCTTTTTACCCATACTGAATATTATTTCACAATAAACATTTGAATAGGGTATTACTAAAACATCAGATCCTGCCGCAATGTTACGGTGTTTTCACATCACCAAGACTTGTATGGGCACACGATAAATCAGTTCTGCATTGTTCTCAAAAGAAATAATGGTTGCTTTAATACACTGGTATTAGCTTGTCCAGCATTGTTTTTATTTCGAAAGAAATTGTTGTTTCTTTCTCGGTTTATCTGGGGTGCAAACGTTATTATTTTCGTCCGAAGAATAAGAAGAGTTTGAAGATACCAAAGGGGTTATCAGAATCCGTATGTCGAAGAAGAACAGACAACACAATGGCCAAAAGAAAAAGTACAAAAGGACAAACAACGATCAACAAAACATACACATAAAGCTAAAGATCTCATGCATTGTCAAAAGGTTAAACTAGTCCGAACCACGACCGTGTTATTTATTCAAGTGAATTTACAACAACGCGACTTACAATCTTTCTACAAAAGAAAATAAATATTCAACTAAATAGTTTCCTGGGAAATTTGGAAATTCCGGAGAATCGAACAGCTGTCCCGGTAGCCCGGTAAAGGGGTCAACATTCCGGAGCATTGGCATGTTTGGTGAAGATGACCACTAACGTTGTCAGTTTGAATCCCGTTCAGGCGAGGTGTACTCGATACAACATTATGTTGTAAAGTTTGTCTGTGACTTGAGGCAGGTCGGTGGTTTTCTCCAGGTACTCCGGTTTCTTCCACCAATAGAACTGACCGCCACGATATAGCTGAAATATTGTTGAAAGTGGCGTTTAACGCCATACTCTTAAACCTAACCCTAGAATGTGTTCAACGCCATAGGATACAGATGCTATAGAATCCGGCTAAATAATATAAAACTATATTATATGACTGGAGTAACAGACAATCAAAAATGCTCAGTTGCTCAAGGAAAACTTTCGTAAGTGCATATAAAACACAAAATTTGTAATTAATTTAGGGACATCATTTTGGGTTAAGGTTATGGCGTTTAACACCACTTTCAATAATATTTCCCGTATATCGTGTCGGTCAGTTTTATTGTTTGAGAAAACCGTCGACCTACGGAAAGTCACTGACAAATTTTATCAGATAATGTTGTATCGAGTACAATTCGCCTACGCGGGATTCGAACTCACGACGTTTGCGGTGATTGGCATTGATTGCATATATATAGTTACAAATTCAACTACCATACGATCACGCCCATGACGCCCCTCTGCATCACTTTGGAACGCAGTATTAAGATCAAAAATCGATCTTGATGCCCTGCATTTTATGGGCTCCCAACATGTGTATTAATTTCAGAATTTTCGCTTTAGGAAATATTAATTTAATAAGTTATTGTTCAGAAGCCTCGGTGAGAAATTTGTATTTCTTCAGTTAATCAAGGGGCACAACCACAATACGGATAAGAAGAGGTATGTCTTTTATGGTGACTGACCGTGTATAAAATTGAAATAATTTGCTTTAGATCTAGAGTAGCTTCAGCTATTGAACGGAAACCTGGGAAATAGGTAAATTTCGTAATCGGCATATCTTTAAACAAGTAAACTTGTTAAAGCCTGATGATTTGTTTTTCATTTCTTATTGGAAATTGTATACTGATTTATCTTAAGATGTTCATGGTTTTTTTTAAATAATATAGTCGGATGATTATTTTTTTAAGTTTTTTTTTGTCTTTTTCCTAAATTGCAATTTTTCAGTAAAGAAATTGTATGTACAATATTGCATGATCATCTGATTGGAAACTCGTACGCACATATCAAAATTCGCCACGTGTTGGCACTTAATTTATGCCGAATATTTTACCTCGAGCGGTAGCGAGGGGTAAAATGAAGGCATAAAGTGACAACCCGTGGTAAAAACAATATAAATATATGGCTACCGGTAATTATTTCGATTCTAAAAGGACAATTACGGAAAATTTTCAAATCGGAGTGGCCTAGGTCATCCAGTGTTTTTTGGCTGTTCTGTTAATTAAACCGACTGAAATGTAGGCTACAATAACATTTCGTTTTTTTCCAAAGAATTTTGAAATGACAACCAAAAGGTGTTTCAATGCAAATGGTAAATAAGTTTTGAAGATTTTTAATTTGTATGATTGATAGACACAGGGATATGCAAGAATACATTTTAATGTTCAGTATTGCATTAGAATGGAGATAAAAATACAAATACTATAGTCTGATCGCCTAATTTTAAAGACTTCATTTTTAAGTTGAACACTTATGTTTATTTATTTTGTGTATTGCATCATTGGGCATCTTTTACAAGGGAGTGGCATGGAACAGCCACTTTATAAACACTAGTCACGTCTATCTATGACGTAATCGGTCATAGATAAATTAAGAAATAATTCATGGAAGCCATATGTATATATTGTTTTTATCACGGGTAGGCCTTTATGTCACGAAGTTTTACCCCGAGCGTTAGCGAGGGGTAAAACGCTGACATAAAGGCCTACCCGTGGTAAAAACAATATATACATATGGCTTCCATGAATTATTTCGATTCTAATATGTAAAAATTGGTAAAATATCGTTATAAATTGTCGATGACGTCATAAATTTAATCGGTCATAGATTAATATTATTTTTACCACGGGTTTGGACTCAAAGCGTTTGAAGGACGTCATATTAGAATTATTTCGATTCTAATAGGACAAATACCGTAATTTTAAAATTCGAGGCGGTCAAGGTGATGCGCTGGTAGGCCTAGAGGCTATTCCATCAATCTCCTACGGAATTTAAAAAACGGTAAAATTGAGAATTAAGAGATTGAATGCGATATTGTTGTTGAAACTGTGGCTTAAAATACCCAAAAGAATGTTATTGAAAAGGTTCAATATAAATTTTATTATAGGATTAAACGCATTTTTTCCGGAGTTTATTTCGCGTGTGTGTTAAGGCTGTTTCACGTCGGTTTGTTTCATACAGTTGCTCCCCTTTGTAATAGTTTACGTAATGACGTTGCATCCATGGAAACGTACTCTTCATGGATGAACTGTCCGAAGGAAAAATGTGTTTCTGCAGATCTAATGCACTTTATTCCTTGTTCGTTTTGTGACAGTAAGATTAACATATATATTTATTGACTATCCAGATTGTGAATATATCATTATTTTGAATACTTCGATTGCAATATATGATTTTTGGCGCTTGTCAGTCTTGCGAAGCTCCACCCCTTCAATGCCCATATTTGGAAATCGCCATCGCCAAAAAGCTTGTTTGTTGACAAATACGAGAATGATACACACGCACCTGTTTACTATCAATATGATACTTATGTAGCAGAATTTCACAAAAAAAGGAAAATGTACACATCGTCAGTTGCAGACAAATGATGTTGAGAGGTAAACCTTAGTTTAAATTAATAATGACAATCTCCTGAAGCACATGTATACTGAAAAAAGGGGGTCGTATACTATACCTACCGAACTTGAAGAAAGCACATGGAGAATCAAAATAAGATACATAAGCCTAGAACTCTATCATGTCAATACCAACATTTTCGTGATCTTTTTTTTAAGATCGAGATGTTTGATTTGCATGCAGTATCTATTTTTGCCACAGGCACAGGTGAATCAGACACCACCACCCCCTTTTTTCCAAGTTGTGGAACACAATTTATAGAGGAATAATCAATATAAGGACTATAATGAAGAAAACCATTAAAAAACGTTTGAATCTTTATACAAAAAATATCTTGATAGGTTGGGGGGTCCTGTTTATTTTTAAAATTTACATTTGTTTTCTTTACAAGTAACATACAATCTCCATAACACCTTGGCTTGGAAAGGCAAATTGTCCATTCTGACAACTTGTGTAGGACCAATTCTCAATGCATACTAATAATCGACAACCAAAAAGTATGTATGTATTATCAGAGAATAACATCCCTTTTCAGAGGTTTTTTTTTTCCTCAAACAAATCTTCTGTCAAGTTACTGGGGAGGATGACTTCAATTTCATCAACATTCAAGCTTCTGAAATTTTTGTTTGTCAAAATTCATTTGCACATAACAGATTTGATCAAATAAACAACAGGCGAAAACTGATCTGACACCAGTTAGTTATTCTCTAAATCCAGTTTGTCTTTTTACCAACTAACAGATCATGGTCCATACAGTTATTACATAAAACCATAAAACCAAAACCTGAAATGAAACTTAATTATGTACATTGTAATTTAAATCCAATTTTTAATTAAAGGTGGGTGATCTGGTTGTGCTACAATATCACATTTTGATCAAAGAAATTTTTATTGAGACATATATTAAGACAGATGCTCAATTCCTTTTAATATACATATTGTAGTTTATTTAGTTATGCCAAAACATGTTCAGCAAAATTAAACCTTTACATAATTAAAAATTGCACTGATCAAATTGTATAAGCATTGATACCGGTATTAAGTTTTTTTCTTAGAAGACATACCTGGTTATGCATACATTGTACAGTGTACTGTTAGTGTTAATTCTAAAAAAAAATGTTTATATAAAACGCTTGTAGAATGAATTTATCCTGCAATTGTGTGATTTTGAGTACTAATAGACAGGTCAAATAAACTTAAGTGTTATTTAATCATTGTATGTTTTGACAATATATGTTGTAGGCATATACAATGTATACAACATCTTACATTAATAATAATTTTAGAAGATGGTCAATATTCAGCATTTTCATTGGATTTACAAATGTAGTTCAGTAGCTGAGTATCATATTAACTCTCTCTGCACTGAGCTAAGTTCATTGTTATGAATTCAATCATCTTGGTGATATATTAAGGGTATGATAAATGGGCATCAAGGTAAGATGCTAAACATGTTATACATGTACATATTGATCTATTGATGAAACAGATTGATCTTCAGAGCAGCCATCAATTGATTTTCAAACCACTCAAGAAAGACAACACTATTCATCTCCTGGTGATGGTCACCATCCTTTGATTTGGCCAGAAACACTAAATCGCGGCCGTCAATCCTCACTTCGCGTACTTGCATGCAAAACAATCAAACGTTTGCCTTTACCCGAGGGTATGTTTGGGGCATCAGACCCATCATTCGGAAGCCACATATAATCTGTGCAGTGATTTTGGTTAACCCATGTTTCATCCATGTACACCATATCATACCCTGCTTCCCTAAAAGATTTGATCTTTCTCGGATAATTACACCTATAATTAATACTAAACACTTGATCGTACAGAACTCTTCGATTATCACCTATTTTTTATAAGTATGTCCAAGATCAATGAGAGTTAGAGTAAGCTTAGACTTTGATATTTTAATAGAATCTTTTATTTCCTTATGTATTATGGAGACGGTCGGAGCAATGTTCCGTGAACATAAACCGTGGATTGTTCTTTTAATAACACAATGATTAAAGTCGTCAAAAAATTCAGCTCTTTCTTTGGGTCTATTTGACTTACAAGGCCTCTTACCATTCATAATACGGTGCACTGAAGTGTAAGACACACCCAAAGCTTTAGATGTCTTTTGATATACCCTATCAAATGTGACAATTGGCTTCTTCGTTGCCTTTTCCTTACTATAAAAGGCAAAACACTTTTCTACAAACTTTTGGCATTCCGGAGATAAGTCAGACTTTTTACCCATTTTACACAAAATGCAAAATATAACAATAATTTATGAGAGAAATGCTTGTCAGGTTCGTCTAAAGTACACGTGGCCGAGAAAATGATTTTACAGGTAAGATACATGACGTACGGATGGCTCTTCTATAAAGTACATCTACTCCCACCCGAAAAATGACAACAAAATAGGACCAAACTATAAAATTTCATCTGAGTGCAGCCTCAGCCAAAACAATAAGAAGCATTACTGTAGCATATTTAGTTAGCACTTCTAATTCTAAATAAAACTCTCGTTTATTTTGCTGTTCAACAATCTATAGTTTAAAAGATATTTGGATTTTTCGTTATTCTAATCAAAAAATTATTATTTTCTAATTTATCAATCAATACAATTAGCTTCTTGGTAAGCACATGTATGTACTTGACAAATTAACATAACAAATAATAAGACAAGCTTAAAATAGAACCAAGTAATATATTCCTTTTAAACCATATAGTCGTGTATATAAATAATTGTTCATACAAAAGAAAAGGTATTTTATTTAAACCTAATAAAGTAGATCAAGATCAAATACAAAGAACAGGATGTCTGTGTAAATCCTGTGTTCATCTTTCATTGTACATATCCCGGATGCAAGCCATATTTGCTGATGTCTTAGATAAAAAGGTCAAAACTTTGCAAAGCACATCCTAGTACCATAAATTAAGACCAAATTATGAGGTAAAATTCGTAATTGGATAAGTATTTCACCGCATGCCAACTTTTAAATCATCTTTCTTTATGATGGTTTCTTTTTAATATTTTAGGTAGAAGAAATAGTTGTTTATATTCTTGATTGATAGTTAAGTTTTTATAGAACTGAAATGCTTTATAGACATGATTTAAAGTTTTGATTTATTGAAATTTATATAGTCTCTCATAATTCTTTATAGAATGACACTTGTATTTTATCTATAAAACTTCTGTTTTAATGTATATATTGTGATGATTGTGTATTATATGTATTACAAGTGGTGAGACTTTAATAAAATATTGAATCTGAATCTTTTAAAACATTAATATTATGAAATTAAAATACGCTTCTTTCTTAATTAGAATTTATTCTTTTCTGATGAGTAACAATAAAGTAACAATAAACGAAATAGTATTTCGCATAAACTAAATAAAAAAAAATTCTATAAACGAAATAAAAAAAAAATTCTCATGTCAGAAAACGGGCTCCGTAAACTATTTCGTATAAACAAAATTAAAATTCTCATGTCAGTTACTGGGCTCCACAATAAAGCAACATATTAATATGCATTTAGCTTTTCTATTTTCTTTTTTTTCCTTTCATATGAATTTCAAATATAAATATTTGGTGCGGACAGCAGAATCATGAACGCTCAACGATGGAAACTGGCAGAGCATCAGCATAACAAACCTGGATATTGCCGATGGCATAGTTGCCTGCAAATTTAATAAGCCATGTGAGGTAGAAATCACTAAATTAGGCCTGCGTTCAACAACATCGCAACTGTATAGCGAAATCCGTTCACGAAAATAATAAACAGAATTGTTTTCCTTTTTTTTTTGGAAAATTTTACGTTCATGATTTATTGCTTATCATTGACTGTACGGAATTAATATTAATAAAGTGTCTGTGTTCAATATAATATCGTAAGTATGTGTTGCGTCGGTAGAAAAAAAGTCACAGGAAAAAAAGTCACAATAAATTTTTTCCACATTTACTATTCCCCGAAAAAGTCAGTGTGTATAATTATTTTTGCTTTGTTTTTGTTTTTGACGTTTTGTTTTGTTTTTTTCTTTATTTGTTTGTGTGTGTTTTTTTTGTCTTGTTTTTGTTTTGATATTTATTCAAGACCTTGATTGAGAACCAAATTCGATTGATGTCTATGTATTCAATCCCAACTCCTTCTAATTATAAAGGAATGATTCTTAATGAGACCTTGATATATGAAAACCAAAATTTGACTCATTGATATTCACCCATCTAACTCTTTCTAATTAGAAAATAATATAAAAAAAACCAATGAATTAGCATTTACATTTAATCAATCACATCAATGATTGGAGCATTTATAAGTCATAAAACAAATAACATATGAAATATATCAAATCATAACGATATAATGATGAACATACAAACATTGAATATTTCCAGTTTAAAATTGTAAATGTTCATAATGTCAATTGTCTCTTAAGCACTAATATTGGTGATTTGAGTCTGATGTTCCACCCAACTCCACACAAGTACTCGGCAATGGTCTTCTGGCCAGTAGTGAGGTCTCTGCATAGGTTCTGTAAACGCTCCTGGAGCTGAACATGTCTCTGTTGAGTACGCTTAGGTGGTGGATTACCGACGGCATCTTGCTGGATAATAGTACGGACAGTAGCTTCTTCCTTTTGACACCACTCGATGACACGTCATATAGACGGATGGGCATGTCCTACCAGGTTGAAGAAATTGTTGTTCCAGCCCTCGCACATGTTGTTGGTTCTGGCATCACCGTTGACTGTGGCATCATGTACGTTCCAAATGGCTGGTGGAAACAGGTGGGCTACGTGTTAAGACCAGACGGACTGCTTGATTTTGTGCTGGATTCTGCTGTCTAAGTCTACCACTGATGTAAGTTGAATCAAAGTAATCTAGGAGCTCAGCTGCCTCTGGTGGGTCATCAGGGCATAGTGTTCTAAGCAGATGAATACCATTGGTCAAATCAAGTACTGGTAAAAAGGCAAGACCATCCATCATACCACAGAACACTCTTGTAGAGAGGCACCAAACCAAGCTGCTGTATCTGTCGCCATGATGCTTGTGTCAGGTGGTAGAAACAGCCCTGGTGGTTGATGTGGCGACCAAATACAGCTGTAACTGCACGAAGAACTGCATCTTCAAAGTCTGGACATTGAAATGTAGGTTGCTGGCATGGCAGTTTAAACAATAGACTGGAAGAGTTCCCTGTAAGTATCTTGACATTTATTTGGCAGGAACGCATATACTGCAGTGCCTGTTACATCTTTGAATGGAACCCGGATGGTGTATAGCTGTTTAAATGGGTGCGGAGGTACAGAGAAGGTACCGTCCATGAAGATGAAGAAGGTCTGGGCATTGGCTAATCTTTCCAAACTCTCTGGTGAGTAGAAGACTAACATTCTGTTTTCTGCATTCTGGTCGTTGTCGTATTGCAGGAACTGTTGGTTGTTGTTGTGTACTCCTCAGGCAATCTGACATCTGCATAGGTGGCTGGGACTGGAGGAGTTGGACGCTGGTATCGAATTGTACGCTTGGGGTTTTCTTCACGGGCCAGCAAGGCTTGGACATTGTCGTCACACTGGGACACAACCTGGGCAAAGATCTGGCTGGGTTTGTCTCTGGTGTTGGTTGCCAGGTCTTTCATGGCATTTCTGGTTTTTGAGTACTTGATGCTTGTATCACTGGGAGCGTGATTGTGTGGCTGCCCAGGAACTGGATTTTCATTCTGAAGTGTAGTGCTAAGGTTTCCTCTGCATCCTATGCTTAACCGCTTAACACACTTCCACCACTGATTGGTCTCCCTGTCTCCCTGGTAGCATGTTTGGTATACAGGTACCCCTGGTAACACAGCTTGGAACCACCTCTGTTGCTTGGTATAATCTCCATTTTCGTTTAATGATAGTGACAGTTAACTGTTTCCTTTTATACAAAAAGTGAAAGAAACCATACATTTTGCTCTGAATTGACTAGGGCATGGAATACACCAGGTATGGTTTCACCATATGTTGATGTTCAACAATTTCTTTCATAATTGTATTCTTAACTATTAAAAATGACCTATGTATGTCTCTGTATAAACATTATGACAATAGCAATCAAGTGGCTTCTTTTTATAAATTACCCCTTTCCATTTAAATCATTATGGTTTGAATCATTTATGAATTAAATACATGTACTAAATAAACAACTGGGTCTCTATTCAGGAAGAATATATTAATTACCGTACAAACAAATTAAAGATTAAGGCATTGAAATCATTTTTACAAAAAACTTTAATTATCTGAAAGATGACATTATATATGTGACTTTTTTTCCGTGACTTTTTTCCCTACATTCTCTCCATATACATTGTTATTGTCTGTAAGTGTACTGGTATAGTGTAAACGTAAAGGGTCTCCTTTCCAATTCAAATGGACTTACACCCGACGATCACCGCTACAATTTTTTTTCTATTATAATACGCCAAATTGACAAGAAAACGTAAAACGTTTCCCTTTTTATATAAACTTACAAAATAAGGAATAGAACTCTATATTTGAAAAGCTCAATTTTCATACACTTCGGTAAATTAATGACAATACCATTTATGATGAACAAGATCATATATTCTGTACAAATAATTATCTGTTTGTCCCATAATTAATTTCTACTCTTCATTGTGACATATATGACAATGCAGACTGTACAGACTCTCGTGTATATAATTTTAGGAAGCTTATACATTCCAAATAAATATTAATGTTAGGCATATTAAACCTTTTAAAAATATGTTCCACGATATAGCGTGGAAATCATCGTGGAAAAGATTAATATGTCGTGTTCACCACACATATATTAATCTCTGCCACGATGATGTCCACGCTATATCGTGTTCAAAACACATATATTAATTTTTTCCACGATGATTTCCACGCTATATCGTGGAAAAAACACACGTATAATAAAAGTTAATCCCTTCCACGATGATACCACCGCGGATGAAAAATATCAGTTTACCTGTTCCGTCGTGTTTTCATCGTGGAAAGGATTAATTTCCGTGACAGAATAGTGGGAAATGTAAAAAAAAACCACGCTGTTCCCTTTGTAGATAAACTACTATTGAAACAAAAGAAGTTGTACGTATTGCGGGATATTCAATACGGGCCGTTTCTTTTCTTTTTAATAGTATTGTATCTTATACTTAAAACCATTTCGCTTGAACAGTTGACTACAAAACGACAGGGATATAAATTCCTAACGGTGTATACGTGTATCACATTTCATTTCTTACATTAGCATTAGGGGAAAAGGGTGTATTTAACTCTTATAAAAAGATTTCGATGCTACATTTTTGTAACTGAAAAAAAATGCACTCTGAAGCAGAATTTTTGTTCCAATCTCGATCTAGACACCTTTTCAAATAACATAGTTGGTACTTCATATCATTTAAAGGGGAGCTTATTCAAAATAAATCTCAAAACGGCTAATGATAAAAAAAAATTAATAGCAATAATAAATTGATGTTTGTAATAAACAATCCAAAGGGAACACATTGATGAATATTTTCCAAAATTTTCCAACAAAAAATATTCTTTATCTGTATGATATATCCAGTTTAAGGAAAGGAAATCTTAATTGACCTTCCCTACAATATTTAACTCAGTAGTCCGTTAGGGGCCTTCGTGGACGTGATCGTTTGGTAGCTGGATTTACAACTACCTATGCAATCACTACCTATCACCAATAACGTTATGAGTTCGAATCTCGCCCAGGCGATACAACATTATGTTATAAAGTTTGCCAGTGATTTGTGGCAGATTCGTGTTTTTCTCTGTGCACACCGTTTTCCTCCAACAATAAAACTGACCCCCACGATATAACTGAAATTTGTTGAAAGTGGTGTTAAACATCAAACCCAGTAGTCCGTACGTTTATATTTTATTTATGTTTTTTTTTATTGTATAGAACGCTGGGTTTTATGCAAATTCCCGATTTTTTCGTAACATTTCTGAAATTGTAATTCAAATCGTTTGACTGTTCATTTCAATAACATGCAGCTAACTAAAGTTATACATAACGTTTTTACCTGCATTAGAATGGAATAAACCCACAAAAAATAATGTGGCATATATACTACAATGAAATAAATTTGATAATTGGGATACTATAGTGGTGCGTGAATATGTCAACAGATAAGAAGTTTTTTTGTAGATGCCAAAAGAGTTATCGGAATGCAATGCAATGGCCAATCGAAAAAGGAAAAAATGATAAACAGTGGTCTAAAAAAAAACTACACAGAAAACTGAAGATTGAGCAGCACGAATCACACTTAAAACCCGGACGGAACTCTGTCGGTGACAACTTGAGCCTTTAGTTGTACATTGTATGGCAGTTCCAGGTTTTGTACCATGGTCCGCCAGTCTGATTGTACAAAATAGTTGAGTGCTACCAAAATCTGTCGAAAATAATTTAAAATAGTAAGAAACAGCAAATGTTCTTTATTTAACTATTTATCATAAGTTATGCCATTCATAATACATCTGCTCAAAATCTTTCCAAAATAAATGCTATGATTAATCCGCTTGTTGTCGAATCTTTAAGAGTTAATAACACTACACGAAGAAGGAATATATTATATGTATAATTTTGTACCAAATAATTTTAAAGAGTGTGATTTAGATTTGAAGATTGCTTAAATATAGATAGACCTAGATATATTCATGATTCAAAATTTTGTACTTGGAGACGGTGTCTTTATCATTCTATTTTGTTCACTTAGAGGTAGCATTTCCCAAAATACAGGTACTTTAAAATGTTGAAATGAAGTTCATCAGTATTGCAGTGTGAGTAACCAAACATCATGTACACCTTGTATAGGCTACACCAAGATACATGCCAATATGGCTTGTAAACGTCCGTTGTATTTCTTAATATGTTCATAATAAAACTCTTTTCTTACGACTTAAAGACTTATACTTTTATTTTACATATCAACTAAATCTATACTTATAACAGGTAATACCACCCCACGCTGTACTAGTTAAACCTTCAATGTTTACACTGTCCAAGTTTTATAATTCAGTTCCGTCATTAAGTTAACGTTAGATACAAGCGTTTTTGTGATTCAAACGCACATGTAACCACTTATGGAACAGCAGCGTCACCAAATGGGAGAAGCAGTGAATGGTCCCTATTGCTGGTGTCTAAAAGCTTTTAACTATTTATAGTTTATTTTGTTGATTCAAAAGCCCATGGAGATTGATACAGCTTTTATGTTATTTTGTTTATATGTTTGCAGAACTGAAATACAAATTATCTTGCTACTATTTAATGGGGAAAAAAACTTGGTGTAAAGCTACATGTACCGCTGTATTTCATTGCTCCTTTCTTCAAGTTTATTTAACTTAACATACACAGTGACACATAACGAAAACAAGATTACATACATAACATTGAACCATATATATGTAGATATACAGATATACTAAAAATGTATCAGTAGACTCAGTGCCATATCAACGCATGGGCACGCTGAGCACTTGCCCGGGGGCCCCATGAACATAGGGATCATATGCTAATCTTTGTATGCTGTGTGCGGCATGTTTTTTAATGTTTAAACACTGATTTTTTTGGAAGTACCTATACTATATATTTAATTTAATCGACATTTACATTTATATTCCTGCGAATGGTTGTATAGGTAGCCGTCTCGGTGTATTGCTATGCCCGGCCGGGGCCCTATAATGCTGTTAAGACGGCCCTGAGTAGACTAGCTTTCCCCAGATTCACAAAACATATACAAAACAATGTAACCCAAGATTCATTTTTATTTAATTAAGATTTAATAAATTTAAATATTCCATCAGTTTCATCCGGTTCAAGTTTTAGATATGAAAATTTACAGGAATAAAAAACAGATTTGAGGGTTACGAGTGTTATCTGGTTTTTTTTCACTTCATCTGTAGGCCATTATAAAAAAGTAACATTTTATTTTGTAAAAAAGAGATATGAGGAGAACAAAAGAAACAAATATATCATTACACCATGCACACTCAGATATTCACTATGTTTGCAAATATATCAATTTTTTCCATTTTTTTCAAAAGTATTTCAACTCAAAATATAATTTAGCAACTTATTTTAACAGAGAGTTGTCGAATAATTAAATATGAACATCTACTGATATACCCAATACATGCAGAGACATAATTGTGTTATATGTTTCTGATACATGAATACGATTTTATTGATAACACTCAGACACATAAATGTGTTACATGAGGACATAACATATATACAGTATTACATGGCGAAATGATCATATATTATCAAAAACATTAAAACATACCAGCAATTTTCTTTATGAACAATGATAACCTTTAATAAACTTCTACATTACAAAAAGATAGGAGACCATTCATTTTAACAATATTAGGATAAGTAACATAATACCTAGGTAAATATATACGTCTCAGGTTTACTAAATATTCATTACAACAAACAAATAACAAGTGGAACTCATCACCAATTGATTGTCCACACAAAGTACAAACCCTCTCATCTTTAAGAATATTATACCACCGCCCAGTTTCTATTGGAATTCGTAAATTTGACGCCCTTAATTTTGTCATCCAAATTCTAGTTTTCTCGTTTAATCTCACTAAATAATTTTCTAATCCAAAGTCGTTTTTGAAAGAGCCATAAAATTGTCTTCGAGATGAATTTTCAATGTCATTATACCATGAACTGACAAACTGATCGGTTAAAATTTGGTTAAGATATGTTTTATCACAATATCCAACCTGATTTATAAGTAATATATGGATATTCAATATTTTGTTTTGTACATGACGCCCAGGACCAGGTACAAGATTGTGTGATACTGATAGTGATGGAAGTTGACATGGATAATTACACCATTTTACAATTGATTAGCAATCACTTCACCGAAACCTTTTTTATTATATGAAATAAACAATTGATTAATTATCGAATCGACGACAAATTTAGTTTACTTTAATTAAATAAAGCTTAAAATTATATTGTTTTCATATTTGCCTTCGATAGAGTTAACAAATATTGTTACCTCCCTTTATCGGTGCGCCGGATCACTTGAGTGTTTTATTGTTTTCGAAATTGATTAAATATTGAGTACGTACACTTCGACATGAAAGTTCTAGAATATACGCGTCAATAAATTCACAGTTGAAAACATATTAATAAAGAGCAGATAATAAAGATATATGATTTTGCTACGAGACCAATGAAAAACTTGACAGAAGACGATGATTTACAATTTCACACCATTGGCCAACAGGAATCGTCAATTTCCCGCGTTTTATCTTGTCTTAATCTCCATTGTTGGCTGTATAGTAGCTCTCGTAGCACTTTTCTTAAACAAAAACAAAAAATCTTTCAGAAAATATCCAGTTTTTAATTCAACTTTCACTCTAAATACTAGAACTTTTCGAAATTAGTTAAGGCACTGATTGTAGTCACGTGACCATCATTTTATCAACAGAAATCCACGTCGACTCGCACAAAGTTGAAACATTTTCACTTTCGAACATGCATAAATAATGGTTGCAATATGCATCAAATATTGTTATGTTTTACTCATTAATTTGTATTACATAGCTGACCCCCCTTTTTTATTGCATGCAATCTTAGAAACAGCCTTAACATAGTTCTAATAATAAAACCCTAAATGCTCGCTTACTCGCAAGGGTTATAACGGGATGCCATTACGCGTAATGGAGCAGCCGCCGAGATTTTTTGCGCTCGCTTACAGAGCTTCTGACGCCTGCATTTATCAATAATAAGACATAACCTTTCCTTTTGTCCATTATTATAACAAGTTTTTATCACCTAACAGTATTTTAGAATGTAATTCCCACAAAATAAAAATCTTCTCTTTGAAAATTTTGAATTTCGTCATTTCCGGCCTCACTATTTGGATGTCGATACCATATTTGGCGATTTAGGCGTGAAAGTTTACCAATCGTAACTACTCGGCCATTCTCGCTACCCTGCAAATAACAGGGTAGCGAGAATGGCCGAGTAGTTACGATTGGAATGTTTACATCAGCTTGTAATAAGAAATACCATATTTAGAAAAGCTCCGCCTTCCGTAGTTTCCGGTTATGGAAAACGATCGATAAATTTGAACAAGGTTGTTGCTAACTTTGAAAAGCATATATTTCTCAGCCAAACCGATTTAACAAGGACTGGGATCATCAGTAATTGTTATAATGAAATGTTTGAAGCGTAAATAGTGAGTTTTTATGTTTCAACTGCAACTTTTTTTTTGCTCCATTGTGACGAATGGGATCGCGTTGTAGCTCTGCCGAGACACAAGTTTGTCACAGGAGCTACATTATTGCAGCTAGCCTTAACACACCTGCGTTATGTATAAACTGGACCAATTCACTCACAAACAAATAAAAGTCCGAAGACTTTTATGTAAGTTTGTGAGTGACTTGGTCCAGGTTATACATCAATAAACTCCGGAAAAAATGCATGGTTTTCACAGTTTTACGGTTGTTGACTGATTTTGTCTGTTTATATACTTATGAGTTTTGACTTTCCCTTTGTAAGATTGCTCGGAGTTCGGTAATTTTGTTATTACCCTTATTTAATCCTTATAATTGTGTAACTAAATTTTTTTTTTTCATTTGTTTTGAAAATTTATCTTTGGGGCTCCCCAGTACGCACACATACATTCCATTGATGTGTGTCGGCCATGAATAAGTTAACAAAATGCACTAACCTTAGTTTTACTACATTGATAACTAGACGGTGATGTAATTAAGTTAGTGATATTTTCCAATTTGATGGCATTTTGCATTTAGGTACTCAAACAAGTAAAATGCTCACAAAATCGTAAAGTAAATCAGTATAGCCAGCTTGTGTCAGTCAGCGTCCCTTGTAAACAAGGTTACAGGATGACGATATATTACAAAAGTCAAAGTCGATAGATGGTTGTCTTAAGTATTTTTTCCGGAATTTGTTTTTATGTCAACAATACAAGCTTTTTTTTTCATTGGCCTTTATTTTTTTTATTTCATATCTAACAATAAACATTAGTGTTTCTTTTATCTTTTTTTTTATCGGGAATCCAAGCCGCCATTTTGTTTACATTACGTAAAAAGTAGTCCGGGGAACATCGTCTCTCGAAAAATAAACTGACAAAAACCCCGCTTCCATAAGCGCTTATACCCATTTCTAATTATGTAAATCATATAAGAATTATTTAATTTTAACTCAATTTATTTCAACAATTTTTAGATAAACAATAATAGAAAATCGCTAACCATGAAGATTTTTCTGAAAATAGTCAGTGTTTATGTAGGTGCTTTTTTTTTTTTTTTAGATCAGCGCGCATGTGTGGCCTATATTTGATTGTTATTCAAATATGCCTTTATTTGCATACCGAATACGGGGTTGCGTTCAATATCGTAGCAGCTACTGGTAAACGAGCCATGGCGTTATTGAACGACTAGCTACGTAGCAGTGCTAACAAATATGGCGCCAATCATATAGAATAATTTCTTGGAACATTTTAACTAATCGTATTTGTCTAATTACCTTAGTAAATTATCATCCGTATTAAAAGTGTTGTCACTTCCTGCAATGCCACTATTTTTCAATCGTAACTACCCGGCCATTTTCGCTACCCTGCAAATAACCTCGTATGCATTAGGCGTATAAATTGCACTACTTTTCACATGTCAGTTACATGAAAGTTTGATAAAGTTACATTTTAATTTTTTTTCTATATTTCAATTAAAGTTTTAATTAGTTTTGCAAGATTAGATTTTACTTAGTATGTCTTCCATATTGGATTTTCGGGGACTATATTTTTGTGCGGCTTAACTTAACTTAACTTCCGGCAAACACTTTAAGAAGAATTTCTACTATGTACGTACGAGGTTATTTGCAGGGTAGCGAGAATGGCCGAGTAGTTACGATTGACTATTTTTACCTTACGAAATTAAATTTAGTTTTAGCCGCCATCTTGGATTCAAAAGATAGCAGACATTTGTTAAGCTAGCTAGAGCTATGTAGCGGCTAGGCTAGCTTTCCGTTCAATAGGATTTTTCTACGTAGCTCAGCCTAGCAGCTACGATGTTGAACGCACCCCGTGACGTCATATTAGAATTACGATTATTTCATGTGACTATTTGAATTTGTCGTTGGAGGATGAATATGTTGGTGACGTCACAATATCAACCCAGGTTTTCAAGCAAGAATTTTCTTCAAGCAGATCAGCCAATCAGATTGCAGTATTCACATCAAATTAAATTATTCAGTTATAACAGGAAAGATTTGAAAATGTTCACTTTTTATCCTCTGGCTCAGGATAAATTACTAATATCCGACAACCCATGCTACAACTCAAAACACATTCTGGCTTCCATGATTTCCTTCTTAAATAATAATAATTTTTTCAAGAAGAGTGTTTATTTTTTGTAAAGATTTCGATTAGTTTAAAATAACCTGTTAAAATACAAATACGGAATGCTCACCTGAAACGATTGGCGAATTACTGACGCCAAGCTTAAGGATCGGAACACATCGGACTTTACAATAGGGATCTACATTTTGTAGACCATGCACAACATATCGGTATAAATGTTTTCGTTCAAATTTGCAAGACATTTAGCAGAAACACTGCATAGACCTAGTTTCATCGTATCAATTAGCATTCAAAGGTTGTCGCAAAGACTCTTTTCGAAGAGGAAGAAGTCAAGAATGGAGGATGAACAACAAAACTGGTTTAACATAGGAAAATATTCAATTTTTCCATGGTCTATATCAGGAATAGAAACATGTATTGTAGTTAAGTCTAACGATCTGCATGTTTCATTTGATATGGGATATTCATGCAAAGAAAGTGTTGCCAGCAAATATGTGTTCGTGAGGTAAACTAATAGTACTTGCTACTGTACAATGCAATACTATATACGTGATCTAAAGACAGTTGTTTTATCTTAGTATCTGTCTACATTTGTATCTCTTTTAACATAACCGGTCCTAAGTCTAGAGTTAATAAAGTCGTTCTGGTCACAGCCTTTGGCACAGTGGTCTGTAAAAATTTAATCATACATTTGCAGGATCAGCAGACAATATTCCTATGCCTTTTATGGGCCAGGGGGTGATTGTTGTTTAATGCCAATTCAGCTATTTCATGGCGAGAACAAGTTTATTTTCAATGAGATGATGATTATGATGAGGTTCACGTTTTTACTAGATCAACCTGCTGAGTTGGATATTTATAATGCTAGCTCACTGAAACAAGTCAGCGGGTAGACATGTCACTCCACTCGGACACATTATTCCGATTCCGAGCCAACCAGTCTTTGCTCTTTCTCCTTAATGCTGTGTGCTTAGTGGAGAAGCAACAAATACCAATTTTATAGTCTGGTTAATCTCGTTGAGATTAGGATTCTGAAGAAATTTTCTGTCTGTCCTTCATCCTAATCTCGTTTCAAGCCCTATCAAGGGTATTCTGGAAATTTAACATTTAACCCCTGGTGCATCCCGATGGATATTTTGGCATGGACGGATTGTGTCAGATCAAGTGCAGGTAAGATTTCATATATAGACATATTTTCTAGTTCAATTCTGCAAAAATATTGATATTTTCTTACCTTTTACAGCGTATATCCGATAAAATAATCCAAAATCCACTCCGAACTGTCCGCCATTTTAGTGAACTCATGAATTACACCATGTGATCAAAATCGTCACGGATTCACGGATTTTGTTACAGCCTGTTTCTAGATTCAAGATATCGATGTCAAATATTTTATTATAATTTAGAAATCCCATATACACGGCTTGAACTTTTTTAATTTTGTTACAGATATTTTTATTAAAACCAATCAACAGCCCATAAAGGATATGCTTGCATATACACAATAAATATTTGACATCGACCCATTATCAAATATCTAGAAACAGGCTGTAGCAAAATCCGTGACGATTTTGATCACGTGGTGTAGTTCATGAGTTCACTAAAATGGCGGGCAGTTCGAAGTGGATTTTGGATTATTTTATCAGATATACGCTGTAAAAGGTTACAAGGAAATATCATATTTTTGCAGATTTGAACTAGAAAATATGTCTATATATGAAATCTTACTTGCACTTGATCTGACACATCCATCCATGCCAAAATATCCATCGAAATGCACCGGGGGGTCAAATTTTAAGTTTCCAGAATACCTTTGATAGGGCTTGAAACGAGATTAGGATGAAGATACAGACAGAAAATTTCTTTGGAATCATAATCTCAACGAGATTAGTCTTTGGATTGACCCACGATCTACCGCACTCGAGGAGAGCAGGCTAACCATTATGCCACCAATGCGGTAAATATTCCTAGGCTATGGATATATATAATGTAGTGTGACCTCTGCTTTGTGTTCGACCCTTGTACATCTCAATGTCATTCTGGTCCCAGCTGTTCTGGCCCAAACACACAAACACTTGGCCACAACATATAACTCTTTTTCAGTTGCATTGAAAAACTGTTTGGTATTTACCTCATTTAAAATTATTCGTTTCTGAACAAGAAAGATAAACAAAGATCGGAATCATACAAATTACGATTTTCTCCCCACTGTCAATTGCAATCTTCGGTCTCTTACCTATGAAGGAATATTTATTCATATCATAAAAATCCCTTTATAATACTTGGGGCTGGATAGGTTTGGGGTCAAATCAATCTGACTCCATCAATAATGTCAGGGCTCGTGCTAGAGAGTGATTCGGCAAATAAGTTGACTTCTGAAGGATGACTTCTCTGTCCCGGTCAAATGTTTAATGCGAAGTGAACAATTGTTCAGCTATAATATATCATGTATCATGGCGATACATGTAACAATTTTGATGAGTTGATGATGATGTCTGCTTGTACAATGTACATTTGTACTTGACATGTCGCTCCACTAAAACACATTATTCTGTTTCTGAGTCAACCAGTTTGCTTTAAATTGTGCAAATGCCAATTTTATATTCTTTGGTTTGACCCGAACCCATGATCTGCACTCGAGGCGAGCAAGCTAACCATTACACCACCGATGCAGTGAATAAAACTTGGAGAGTTAGTGTAAACAATATTTTATACATACTTAAACATGGTTACATATTGGTAAAGATAGGAAAACAAGTGCACATGTACATTTCTCTCCTGGAAAAAATTAAGAGTTAAAATCAACTTCAAGACAGATAATACACAAACATACATGTAAATCATTTTAATTAATGAATGAAATCGTTGAATGGTGTACACATATAATTATCTGCTTTAATATATTTCTAGCCATGGTCACATGGATCACATCTCTGGTGTACCACAGCATGCAACAAAGAGGTCATTATATGGGATGAAACCAGCAATATATTACACTCCTGACCATTTAGTGGGTTCTTTAGCATCTGTGTGTGAGGGCTATGCTAAAATGGCAGAAAATGTTCCAGTCCTGGAACAAATGGATATTAGACCTGCTAAACTTGGAGAGTCTATTCATGTATGTTCAATTTGTTATTAGGTCATGTATACAAGTTCAAACCTCATTCATGGCGAGGTATACTCAATACAACATTATTTGATAAAGTTCGTCAGTTACTTGCAACAGATCGGTGGTTTTCTCTGGGTACACCAATAAAACTGACCCCACGATATAACTGAAATATTGTTGAAAGTGGCGTTTAACACCATAAACCAAACCTATAAAAAAAATATGGAAATACGGATACTAATTTATCGGAACATCCATGATATTACAACATCCCCTATCTGTTGAATTCAGGCAACCTTTTATTCACAGTTAGAAGATTTATACTTCTCTATAATGGCTTTGTGTTGTTCAATAGCTTAAGATTTTCTAAGCTGTTTGCTGAATGGTATTTTGGAAACATGAATTGTGGCAAGACCAAATATGGGATAAATGGATCAGCTGATAAATAAAAAAAAATCAAGCAACGGTTTATTGGAAATCAGAATAATTTATACATATATATCTAAGTGGAGCAACATGTCTAACCAAGGACCTTTGTTCCAGTGGGCTAGCACTACAAATGTATAGAAATCCAACTAAGTGTGTTGGTTTAGTACAAAGTAGACATCATCTCATTGAAATGTAACCTGTTCTCTCCATGATATTGCTGAAAAATAGCTCACTTGGTATGAAACAACAATCACCCATTCTTATTGGTTAAAATATGGTAAATATTTTTTGTTGTGATTGGTGTCATATAATGTAAAACAACTAACATCACACTGTCAGAATAATTTCTAAAATCCAATAGAAAAATAATTCTTTCATCACTTTAAGTCTCACTAAGTCTACGCGAGTTATCTCCCACAAGTACAACTCGCCTTTTACTCAGTCAACACAACAATTAATGAAGAATCAATCACATCGTGCTCTTTCTATTTCAGTTTTTACTGTATTGGAGAGATAGTTTTCCGAGTCTTAACCTTTAAAAAAATGAGAAGCAAAAAATGTGACACACTGTAGAACAGTTCCAAAATCTGATAGAAAATTGTAGAAAGAGGCAAAATCGATACCCTTAACACACACGTATATGACAGTCTACTTTCATGGCTTGGCACAGACACTTCAATAAAAAGCTCCAGGGTTAAGCTAGTTTTATCAGCCCAAGCCTCCTGTCTTAGTGAGATGAATAAAATGTGTTTTGTTTCCTGTACAAGTTCCACATATAACATGATGTACATTGTATATACTAATCGAAAAAAGAAACTGCATTCTAAAAATTTATATATATTTTTTTTTGACTGGGTATTTAATTTTTTATTAGTCATGACTAGTTGAAATATTGATTTTTATGCTATCGACCAGTCGTGGGAAACTTGCACGGACTTTGACACGCTCTATGAGTACACCTCGTGTATTTGGCCTTCTTTTGTTTATCATTCTCGTTTAACGATTTGTGACTGTTTGAGGTTTACTAAGGTTTGTTTTTGCCCCTACACATCAGAAAAACAGTTTTGTTTGAATGACATTAAATCCAGTGTTATGCCACGTCTCGACGAAAATCAGCGTCTTGGTGCTATTGGTATGCTCCAAGCTGGACTGGCACAGAACGTTGTCGCTAGACATTTTAGCTGTCATCGCAACACGATACTGTCATTATGGAGACGATTTAGACAATCTAGCAACACTAGAGACCGCAGACGTACAAGTCGTCCACGTGTAACGTCACGTCGTCAAGATAACCATCATAACCACATAAGGCTGGTGCATCTGTGAAATCGATTCCAGACGTCAAGTCTCACTGCAAGAAGTATCCCTGGATTACGACCGATCAGCTCTAGAACAGTCCTCAATAGACTTTGTGAACACAACATCAGGCCAAGACGTCCCACAATCCGTCCAATTTTGCTGCCTAGACACCGTGCAGCTAGGCTGACGTGGTGTAGATGTTATTTAAGATTCAGAATACATGATTGGGCCAACATCCTGTTTACAGATGAATCCCAATTTCACCTAGACAGCAGTGTTGGCCATTCTCGTGTTTACCGCTGTGTAGGAAAACGATATGCAGACGCCTGCGTCATTCAACGTCAATCGTTTTGTGGGGGCAGTGTTATGGTGTGGGGAGGCATAACAGCACATGGCAGAACACCATTGGTTGTTGTCACCGGAAATCTGACCGGTATACGCTATCGGATGAAATTGTTCAGCCTTATATCATTCCGTTCATCCAAGCTCAGGCCAACAACATCACATTTCAGCAGGACAACACTCGACCACATGTTGCACGAGTAGTGCGTGACTATCTGACACAGCAAAATGTTGATTTGTTATCATGACCAGCAGTTTCACCCGATCTTTTACCCATTGAGCATGTTTGGGATGAAATTGAACGACGGTTACACCATCTGCCAAATCAGCCAGTGATGTTAGCGGAAATGGGTCCTGCATTGATCCGCATTTGGAACAATATCCCACAAGCATTTTTCAACAACTGGATTAGATCAATGCGTCACCGTTGCCAAGCATGCATTAATGCAAATGGTGGACACACACGCTACTGACTTTGTTAATGTCTAAAGAGCCAATCATATTTACTCGACATTAACGTTTGTCCGATTGTCCGGTACCAGTGAAAACTGATGTCGGACAAGTAGATCTTGTATTACGGTTGTCCGACGGGACAAGTGAAAAAGTCAGATTCTCAAACGTGCCGGTACGACGGACAAATCTATTTCCACTGGTATAAAATACTGGGTTTGTTGTATAAAAGAGCCCTGTTTGATCTCAAATTTGTTCATAATTTATTTTGATTAAAACTAAAGTGAAACGTCAGACGGCCAGGTCAAAACTCTTTTTATTGTATCATTTATCGTTCTCCATGCTGTGATGAAGTTCAAGGACATTGACCAAATTAAAGTCGCAATCTCAGAAACGCTTTAATGAACGGAAATATCAATATTTGAAATATAAGAACAAGAATCACTCCGGAACGGACACGTAAAAATTATCGGATATCAATTTGGCGCCAATTTTAAACTTGTCTTCTTCTTCTTCTTTTGTGCAAAATACGATAGAGGACTTGATTTAGGCTTTTGGGAAATATTGAAACCTTTGAAATGGACAAATATTACAAGCTTTTTCCTGATCTGGTTGAAAAGATCCACTAAAATTTTTATTTCTCTGTGAATTTAAATAAAATACTTTGCTTTATTTATATCACAGGCACTTGTTTCTGGTAAAAAAAATATACCTAGATACTGGTATATAACTATATATAGTATCTAGGTATATTTTTTTTTACCAGAAATAAGGATTTATATAACACAAATATGAGTTATTACAATTTGTGTGGTATTGGATCACAACACAGTAATATTTCAAAAGGAAAAGGGGGGGGGGGGGGGGGGGGTACATATAAAAATCACTGGTATGCAAGGCTCCAATCAAGATAGACAGAAATAAAAATGTGACATTGAATATATGTCCTAAAGGTAGTTATGAATAAAAAAAACCCAGAACAAATCAGTTCAGGCAGCTTTAACTATTTACTTAATTTGGGCAAGGTAACGTCCGAGGGGTCACGAAACAATGTTTCGATTAATCGCAATTGACCTCTCCCAGAAGTCTCCCCACTTCTCTCTGTTGTCTCCCACTTCTCCCTGTGAACTCTATGAAAGAGAAGTCACTTCTCCCTCTAATTTGAAAATAGTGGGAGCCCTGGATAATTATTCTCTAGTTTTTGTAATTTTTATTAATGTTTTCGGACAACTAAAAGATTGAGTCGGACAAGTACTTTTTTTAGTTAGTTGTCCGAAGGGACAAGTTGAAAAATATGTTAATGTAGAGGCCTGGCCTGTCATGATCATATGATAGTTGGATTGTTTGAATCCTGCTCATGGCAAGACATTTTCAATACAATATTATGTGATAAAGTTTTGTCAGTGACTTGCTGTGGTTTTCACTCAGTACTCCAGCTTCCTCCACCAATAAAATTAACCACCATGATATAACTGAAATATTGTTGAAAATGGCGTTAAGCACCATAACCGTAGCCACTAATAATGAAATGATATCAAGTTTGATTATATCTTGGATGTTTTTTTTCAGTTAACAGGTAATTATATAGTGAAGCCGTTCCCGACTGTTCATCGTGTAGCTAGTCAAGGATATATAATATATGAATATACCAAGAAACTTAAACCAGAATTTCAAGGACTTCCTAGTCATGTGATTGCACAGAAAGTTAGAGACGGCGAGGAGATCAATGATATACAAGAAATACCAAGTATAGCCTACACAGGTATGGATAAAACAAGAATATGCAGGGATGAAAGTTGACTGGGGCCACTACAATTTGGCCTGGGTCCCCGGAAAATTTCATACAGTACTAGTATCTCAGCTGGCTACTGAAATTTTGAATATTTCTTGTGCAAAGTCAGTTGCTGGGCCCGAAGAATTTTTTGTTGGGGGACTAAAATTGTATTTTAGGAAGCCCAGCTGGCAACTGCAGCAGAAATGCAAAGTTTTGTCTCTGGTATATGCACAGGGCCGTCTTAACAACATTATATAGGCCCCCGGGCAAAGCAGTGTACCGTTACATTGTACTGGGGCCTCGACCTACACAACAGGAATAAAAATGTAAAGGTTGATAAAATTAAACATATATTTATTGTATTGGTACTTTTAACAAAATCAGTGTTTAAACATAAAAAAAATGTGCTGTACATAACATGCATAGATTAGCATGGGACCCCTGGGTAACAGTCCAGTGTGTCCATGTGTTCAGACGGTGCTAGATACAATGTATGCAGGATAAAAAGATAGCATATTAACCAGTCAAAGTAAAGACATGTGCAAGTCTGAAAAATTTAACTCCAAGAGTTCAATTTTTGCTTCCAGTTATGAGTTATAACATAAATGATTAAATTAAGCTATGATTATTAAGTTGATACGTTTTTGATGAGGATTTAAATTAAAATATAATTTTACTTCCACAAGTAATGTTCAGTAATGACAATGTGATATTCCTTGAAGAGTAATTATCTTCAAGAGCCATGCATCCCAAATTTATAGGCCATGTGCTCAGACAAATTTATAGGCCATGTGCTCAGACAAATTTATAGGCCATGTACAGAGACAAATTTATAGGCCATGTGCTCAGACAAATTTATAGGCCATGTGCTCAGACAAATTTATCAAAATTGGGATAGTGATTGTACAAGAAGTCAAAGTTGAACAAATTTGATTTTATTTAGGATTTTTGTCAGTTACAAATCAGACATTGTCACTTCCTGTAAAACATTGCATGACTTCGTTGAGACATTATATAGCTTAATATGAATGGACCACATATTAACTTTGCGATAATAGAGGAAAAAAACTTATCAGAGTTTGAGGTATAAATGGTTCAACAGTATTCAATATTTTGAAAGGATTGTGTTGTCAACAGTCAGGGTTAATACATGCAAAATTTCAACAAACGAAGTAATGCAATATTTATATTTATTATATAGTAATAAATATTTTCCTATTAATTTCAATGGAAGTTAATCGTGCAATATATCCTTGTATTTGCACGCTTAGAATAAAAATGTATATTGCACTAGTTCAAATATGAATATTTGAAGTAGTTCAATATTCCACTTAATTATAATAAAATACACAATTTTTATATAAAATGCTTTAGGCATAAAATATTTATTACTATATAATAAAAGGGTTATTGCATGAATATTGGTAAATATTACCCCTCACAATATATCATATTGCACTCGCAAGCTCGTGCAATATGGTATACTGCTTGGGACAATATTCACCAATATTCATGCAATAACCCTATAGTATGAAATAATCAACGTTGGTAAATATTGTTTATTTACTTGATATAACATGATATATGTACATCAAAATTGTATAATAATTAGCTTCTGATGCCCACAAGTCATTTATATTTGGCATAAACCTGGTGAAACATGAAGCCCCCCTTTTTTTTTCAATCAATGATTAATTGATTGATTGGTGTTTAACGTCCAGCGAGCAATTTTTCAGCTATATTCAGGACGAGAACATTTAAAATTCAAACGCCACGGAACTCGAAACAAGGAAAGGTGATGGGTAGGGACAGATAATTTAGCCAGTGCAACAGATCTCCTATGGACCACTCATCATGAGCATACTGAGCTGTTACACTGAGTTCTTTAATGTGCGAAAAGGGTGGCAATCTCTCAACACGGGACCTCGGTTTTATTTACGTCTCATCCGAAAGACGGTTTGGTTGTGAATTTATACATCCCGCACAACCGACGGACGCAACTTCAAGCCGAAGAAGCTCTCGGTCCCATTTCTATACCCCTGGGTTCCCGCGAGGTTGACCCCTTTTAGAGGACTAGTGCCTCTAGGGTGGAGAAACCTGGTGCCTATTCTACCCCCGGCACACCCTCTGGGAGCGTATTTTTTTCAATCGAGTTCCCATATATATGGTATTGACAGTTCTGATTTATTATTTCTGTTTTAGGAGATACAACATTTGAGGTTTTCCTGAATCCTCCTACAGATGACCTTTTAAAGGTCAAACTGCTCATCACAGAAACTACCTATATTGATGAGGAACAGGGCAAAAATATGATGCAGAAAGCCAGAGATCGAGGACATATTCATCTACAGGAATTAGCTTATTATGCCTACCTCTTCGAAAATGTTGAAAATATTTTATTGATACATTTTTCTGACAAATATTCACCTAGTTATATTCAATATACTGTTAGACAAAAATTGCCCGATTCTTTGGTTGACAAAGTTCATGTAGCAACTGTTGCTAAGGAGAAATATGGATAAATAGTAGTGCATTCTGGGATATTTAGATTTTATCAAATCTGCAATGTTTTGTAGAAAAAGTTATTTTTTATAGGAAAATAAATCTTACTGTTAAATATTGTCTTCTTAAATTTTGATAAGTTGTTTCCTCATTTATCTCGAGGAAAAATGTTGGTCTGTTCATAGTACTGTAGTTTTCAACATAATTTATACCTGATCAAATATTCAGCCATTAATAGAATGTGGCTTCTACCAACCTACAACACCAGATGCAGATTGCTGTCACAATATTTATTATAGTACATGTATTAAGAACTATGAGAAAAAGGGGAATCAAAAGACCATCAAATGATGCTCTGACGTTCTGTAAGATTTGTTATGGGGTGGTAAAGTATCTTGTTATTGATGATCATGACATCAAGTGGTATGCACAATACAATGGTCAGACTTGATTCCCCCAGAATTCACAGAAGTGGTTTCATTTTTAACTCACCTGACACAACATATGCAACATTTGCAATAGCAAAAAACTTTCTTTAGTTTATGAAGGAGTCACAATAGAAACTATTTTTTATGGAAAATTTGCATATTTGGAAAGTATACACCAGTATTATTTTTCATCTAGCTTTGATGCTTTTGGTATTTTTGAATTGATTGTGACAATAGCTTCAGGTATTATCAGTGGGTTTTCTCTGTCAGTTGTGATGTTTAAATTGAATTGCAGTAAAGGGAGTGCAGGAGTATACCCCTGTCTACTTGAAACAACCCTTATCCCTGATATATATACAATGGTGAGATCCTCTTTTGGACCAAATGAGTTGTCTTTTGTGGCAGTAAAAACATGTAGGTGTTTGGACCAATTGCAAGTTTACATTTTGGCCAAATTCAAGTCTGTATTTTTATTCACATTCAATTTGTTAAGTTGATATAGATACATTACAAGCACATTTTGAATTGCATTGGAGTTATTTCCCCTTTACCATTATAAAAAAAAAATATTGCGTTAAAAAACACTTGCAAAGGGATAAAAAGCTGTTTTCATCAATTTATATTTGTTTGACGGTGTTTAATGCCACTATCAACAATATTTCAGTTATATCATGGCGGTCAGTTTTATTGTTGGAGGAAACCGGAGGACCCGGAGAAAACCATCAAGCTGTCACATTCATCAATTTAAGTCCAATGACTCTGCAACTATAGAAATAAACAATCACAATAAAATCTGCTGTGTTCTATACAATTCTTAATGAGGAGTATAATGACCTATCTACTTTATATTGGATACCAAAACTTCACACATTTAGAGAAAAGTATATTACCAGTTCTACTTGTTCAACAAAAATGTCTATAACATTGACAAAAAATAGTGTCTGCAGTCCAAGAGGGATTTTGTACTATGACAACAGCTATTAACCTAGTAGCATCAATAAAATGTGAATACTGAAAAACTCTAAAGACCTTCTGGATGATTTTGATTCTCTACTTTTTAATGATTTTTTTTGAAAATTTCATCTATCCAAATATTTGATTTTTCTACACTTGACACTACCAGTCAGCAAGAAAAATATTAAAAAAAAAACAGTTTATAGGAAATTATTCACAACACATTTTACTTTAAAAATGGTTGGCAAGGTTACAAGTTTATAGTTTTGGGTCATGAATTAAAATACTTTAATATGTCAAGCATGAAACAAAGAAAGACAAAAAGTCCTACACAGAAAATGAAGTCATTGATCGTTAGTAGGAATTTATAATCCTTTGCGGAGTTCAGTATGGGTGCATATTCAGTTTTAGCAAATCGTCGACATCCATAGAGAACAAACTGTTTTCCTCTCCTTGCCGATCTTTTCCTATTCTCCTATGAGGCAAAGTTTATGCAATAACTTATCAAAGACAAAAAAAAAATTACAAAAGCTAAAGCCTTTAATCTCATCACTTTCAGGTATATTGATGATGTTCTGTCAATTAATAATCCAAAGTTTGCCAAGTAGATTCCATTAGTATACACTGTACCTTTAAATTTGACACCAATGGTGAACTTTCTTCTATAATCTATTACAAATGAGACCACTTCAATTTGCCATTATAAATTTTCCTTATCTTGATTGTAATTATATGTCGACGGCTCCGTTGTGTGGAGTTTATATTTCACAACTAATAAGCTACAATTTGCAGTTTGTATTGGTCTCATCTTGTCATTCAAAAAGAAGGTATTGGCAATTAGATTATGGTTCAAAGTTGACTATTGTTTCACTATTATGTCATACGATTGCCTTGTGTACTATCTAATAATTCAAGAATAGTTGGGGCCTTTGACTCTCTTTAATAGAACTAATATTATACATATGACAACTTCTGTGTCACGAAGAATAAATATATTTATTTATAATGTTCAAGATTATGAGTTCTTTATAATAATGCTTTTCGCCAGGATATATATGGTATGAGGGTTGACATTTTACTTTCATGTGGAAAACACATCCATGACTGCATCATTTCATTTACATGAGATGCTTGAGCCCATAAAACTAGTTTAACCCCTTCATATTTTTTTTATTGAAGTGCATGCACCAAGCCAGGAAAGTGAGCGGTCATATGCATGTATTTATATATTAGGGTATCGATTTTGCCTCTTTCTACGACTTTCTACTGGCTTTTAGAACTGTTCCGACAGTGTGGTGTTTTTATTTTTGTTGGATTTTTTCCATTATATTAACGTTTAATATTCCGAAAATTACCCCTCCAATACAGTCAAAACTGAAATAGGACTAGCACGATGTGATTGATTCTTCAGTACACTAATTGTCGATTCGACGAAGTAAAAGGTGAGTTGTGCTCGTGCTCGAATGGTGGAGGGAATACGAGCACTGTACATAAACGGAGCACCTGTTCTACATATGCTGACGTATGGTTCTCCTACAGAGGAGGTTGAAGATAAAGATAAGATAAGATATAACTTGCGTATACCAATTGATGAAAAAAAAATATTTCATTATTAAAAGCTTGAACATGTTTAATAGTGAGTTTATATTGTTCAACACAAAGTGATATTTTTCTCAGCTATATCATGACGAGAAAGATACATTCGATGAGATGACGATGATGTCCGCTTTGTACTAGACCAACACACTTCTCAAGTTAGATTTTTAGTTGTAGACGTATAACGAAGCTCCACTCCGGATACATTATCTTGATTCCGTGCCCACCAGTCTTTTCTGTTTCTCTATTTCATGTTAGTTAATTCAACCGCGGATCGAACCAACGAACTTCCGCACTGGAGGCGATCGCGAGCACGCTTATATTTACCATTACATGATTAATGCGGTTATTAGCATGTTTTTCTTTTAAAGGAATGTGCGGTTTAATTTATGGAAACGGTGTTAAATAACATGACTTTAATATGTGTACCGTATCTCGTAAAATATATTTATGTTAAAGCAATATGATAGCATATTGTTTATGAGACGATATATTTCCTGCAATGGAAGGTGAGAACATAAACATGCACGAACTATACTATTTATTTACGTATCAAATACCATTCGTGACGATTACTGGTGTCTTTTAAAATGTTACAAAATACAAAGCAACAAAAAGTTTTATTCTAAATCGGGCATATATAAACAATAAGCATAAGCTCTAATGAGTTTTTTTTACCAACATAAAAGATGTTCAAAAGATGACAATATATAATGACAGGAATAGTGCACCGTTTTACTTACCGGGGTTTACACACCCAACAATTATTCTGCTGGCTATACCTTTCCTAAGATGACTATTAAGAATAACTACCCGTGTGGCACCTTATATTACTGGTCGTACATTCATTCAACACAATCCACGATGTCGGCACACAAACAAGAGAATCCTTCTCCGCTCCTTGTGAGGAGTAAATATAACTTTAACACAGGCATACACGCGATGATTATACTAATTATTGAATAGATGTGCATAGGAGGACGTCTCACAATTTCTTTTTCAAAGCATCTATTCAAATGTTAAAAAATTAATGACACGATTGTCCGTTTCTCTAAATACATGTACATGTAGTTGAAAACAACAATCAAATGAAATAAATTTTACTGTTTAAAAATGTCCATATCTCTTTTATTGTGCGTAATAACCAATAGTTCAGATCCAATATGGCTTTCTTTTATTTATATTCTACTCCAGGATAAAATATTACTGTCCTCCAATTGACGCGCCAGCTGCATTAATTGAATGTGCACTTCTGCCTAGCAAATCCAATATGTCCTATATAAACATATCTCGATAGAACTGTACATAAAATCTATTTATGTTTATTATTGGCGTATCACCTGTTGCCATAGCAAGATGTTTTTGTTTACAAACATTGAACATGTGATCATAACACTGTCTATAGTCAAGATATATGTCAAGATTGGTCATATGTCAACGTGTATTTTACTTGTAATGATAAGAAACATCATGAACTTCAAACATAGTAAAAATATGTATTACAAATTCGGATTCTTTTCTGTAATTCTGTAGTATTTCAACTATTTTCACACTGTTTTTCTTGTCAGAAAAGTTTGAAGATGCCAAAGGGGTAATCAGAAGCCGTAAATAGAAGTAGGACAGACGACACAACGACCAAATGAAAAAGGACAAACAATGATACAAAATACTACATAGAAAACTAAAGGGTATTTAGTGTATGACCTAATCTCATTGTTGACTGTGAGATGTAGAACAGCAATAAAATACTCTTCCTTTACTGTGTTCCTTTTTTTTTGTGTCTTAGTGTAATGTTGGGTAGTATCGGGGCCGTCGTGGTCGTGATCGTATGGAAGTTGGATATACAACTACCCATGAAATCAGTGCCTATCACCACTGATGTTGTGAGTTCGAATCTCGATCAGGGCGAGGTGTACAACATTATGTGATACAGTTTGTCAGTGACTTGCGGCAGGTCGGTGGTTTTCTGCGGATCCTCCGGTTTCCTCCACCAACAAAACTGACCACCACGATATAACTGAAATAGCATTGAAAGTGGCATTAAACACTTTCAAACAAACAAAGAAAAAGAAGCAAACATGGATAGTATCCCATGTTCATTTACATCCATATCCGTTCTTACTCATTAAAGATTGACCAAGACGAACACCAATTAAAAACTGGGAGTGGACAGTTCCACTAAATCCACCTTCCATGTTACTATTGTTACCAACCCTATCATAACTAATGAATGAGGAAAGGACCAGATTGCGATTACGACAAACGGGATCATATCCGTACGTCATTTGTGACACCGAAATACCGTAACGGTTAACCAAGTCATGATGGCGACCGTAATACTTTCGAAGTGATGACTTCAACCTATTAATTAAGAATCCTTGGTGTATTTGCTTCATTGTTAGCTGCAACCCTCTATCAAGTAAATCATGATAGGAACCACATGCTGTAGAATATCGTAACAACTGAAGGAGATATATCTACTCCAAATGCAGTGCTGCTAGAATGTTGCAACATATAATAGAAAGTTCACAATGAAAAAAATGAAAAAATATCTTTTGTCGAAATATTTCGTTTTCAACCGGCACACTGTTAAATTCGAGGTATAGGTCAAGGTATGAAGCAGATCTAGATGCAGCTGTGGAATCCTTTGCGACGCGTGTCACTAGTGGAGCAGGAAATGCTTACCCTTCCGGAGCACCTGAGTTCACCCTCGGTTTTTAGTGGGGTTCGTGTTACTTGATCTTTTGTTTTGTGTGTGTGTGTTTTGTGGATCGTTGTTTGTCCTTTTTCTTTTGGCCATTGTGTTGTCTGTTCTTCTTCGATATATTTATTCTGATTACCCCTTTTGGTATCTTCAAACTCTTCTTAGAATTATTTGAAGAACGTTACCTACTACAATCCATGAATTAGAAACTGAATTGAACATAATTTGAATTTGTTCTTGAATAAACTTTTAATTGTACCTGACAAAGTATTTGCTTTTGTGTGGATCGCAAAATCCAAGTTTTCGGACAACACAAGACATAGTTTTACTGTGGGAATATGAAGAAACGGGTTTTTGTTAAAAAAAAACCACTTACTTTAAATGTTGAACACAACCAGTGCAAGAGTAATCAGGTAAGCCTTTAGTTTTAGAATTATATGCATTCCAGTTGGGAAAAAATATGAGCTGCGTGTGTGCGAATAAAATAAAATGTCGAATTTTACTTATTCAGTACATTGCAATAACTATTTATATCAGGACACGCGTATATATGTATTTTATAAATAATCCATACATGTATAATTTACATTTTCATCTATTTTGGTTCAAATTTGAAATAAGGTTAAAATGGCTGTTTTCAAGTATGTTTGTTTATATTAGACTAAAATGTTGATATGAGCCTAGTAAGTCACCTAAACTGGTAAGCTGATAGTTTATGTTTGTGCTAAAGTCAAGAAACCAGTCTACACTTTATCTTAATGCTATAATTAGACACACAGATAAACTGGTATTAAACATACGAAAACGTTGTTGTTTGGAAAGGTCTAAAACACTAATTTATTTACTATTTTCTACTAGATTTTGTTTGCAGGTAAACTATATTTTCTGAAAATACACGATTTCTCTACGTTTCGTTAGAATATATCATGGACTCTTTGAAAATTTTGCAGAACGGGAGCATTCCTACTCTCAAAATTGCATATAATTCTCTGAAATTCTGTATTTATAGTATTCTTAGATCTATTAAAAATCGAAACACGCACTTGATCATGCACTCAGTCATGGATTTATACGGAACATGCCTCCTAAAATTAGCAAAGCATATAAATGCTATGTAACATTCAAGAATTAAGAACACTAGTCATGATTTGAATTTCTCGAACCTTGTGAGTTTCTGCCCTACTCTTGTCCCCCTACCAGGGCCCAGCACTGTTCCTGCTTTGGACAGAGTAAAATGGTATGTCTGAAGCAATATAACCTTTCATATTTATTTTTTATGGTTGTCCGTTTTAAATGCTTATTCCCACTTTCCCGTCCTCTCCTGAAACTTGCCCCGCTCCACTTTCCAGTCCATTTATGTTTGCCCCCCCCCCCCCCCCCCCCCCACCCCCCCCACTTTTCAGCCCCCATACAAAGCTTGCCAGCCACTTTCAAGCACCCTCGAAAGGAAAGCTTGCCCCCACTTCCCGATCCATTCTTACGCCTCTGTATACTTGGGGTTTTGTTTATTTCGTGCGACGGTTGTTACCAACGCCTGTGATTGTATCACTTCTTACTCTATTTGTGGAAAGTAAACTGTCGTATAAAGGTCCATCGCTGAGCCACATTTTCTAGTTCCTAATAGATTGGTTCTCGTAATGGCTGAAACACTGTACAATCTATATACTACCGGTATATGCTGCTATTCGTTCTTAAGACATTGATACTCAGTGTTCGTCTATATTAATCTATCATTAAATTCCCACATTTCGTGCTAAAAATGGCTGTTATACAATATCCCTCTTAACGTCTAGTAATCTTTTCGATATCGAAGCAATCACAATATGCTTCCAGAGGAATATCGGCCTGTGTACCAACGTCTGAAATTACATATATAATGAGCTTTTGCTACAACTACATGTAATCAGTCAATGGTTCTTGTGTTGCCGCGATCGTGTGGTATTCAGAATAATACCTATATGTACTTGTACAACCAGTGCTCACCACCATTGACATTTTTGATTTTGACTTCCAGTCATGGCGGAGTGTACTCGATTCAACTTAAAACTCATTTATCAACCAGTGTGTAAGATACCCGTTGCTGTGATCAGTTACTCCTGTTTCCTTCTTTAAAACTGAATCTCATCGGTATAAATGAAATATTATTGAAAGTGGTGCTAGGCATAACATTTGTTTATTAAAAAGGCATAAATTTCTATACCAAATTAGCTCCAGACCAGAAATGAAAGATACAACAAAGGCAATAAACACCAGACAACCATGCACAAGTGAATGACGTACAACTAATGACAAATGGAAACACCCCACACACTCTCCAATAGTTTTACCATAATGAAATAATAAACAAAAAACAAAAAAAACCGACCTAATTATACTTTTGCTGTTGTATAATTTTGGTCAATATTTGGAAAAAAGTGCAGTAAACATCAAATTTTAGTATTATTAAAAAGAACCAAGAAACTTTTCATAGTAACTTTGATAAGACAAAGTGTTTGTTTTTTTTATTATAAAACCGAATTTTAATCATCTAAAACCTGTATGTTTATACAATATAAATGAAAATTAAAAATTTATTGGTTTTCACATTTAATAGGACGATATAATCACATATAGTCTTTTTATATATGTATTTCACACGTGTTGTTCTTATAAACTACATTTTATAATCTATTACTAGTCTAGTATATAGCCATAAGATTGACAATGTCAACCTGTGTTCATGTAGCGAATTCTATTTCGTCTAATGTACATTGAAACATTTGTTCTGGAAAATCAACATGTATAATGTCTCGTGAAATCAACTGTGTAACTTCCCCAATACTTCTATTGTTTTGAATATTATTACCCCCACCGTATGCACATATAATCCCTCTCTTCAGTCTAACACTATCACCAATCTCTATGTCATCTATAGTACGGATCGGTTTAGTGCTGTCATGTTTATCTTCCTGGTCAGTGAGACTACCTATCAACGCTTCGACTTCCTTTGATTTTCCTGATGATTTCAGAAAACGTATTTGCTGAACATCCTTGATGCTTCTGTCCACATATTTAGAACACTTTAACTTTGTCTCAATATCAACGACTGACGCTAGCAATGTTATAGCATTTCCACCATTTGTTGTTTCATTTGCCTTAGAGATAATGACTGTATCGTGGGAACATGCATCTCTACGTTGTCCTATTTCGTCAAGAATGCGTGTCCTCTCTTTAGATTCCTTTTCATTAACAATTTTGATCATCGCTTCTGTTGCATTTTTTACCATATCGATGACCTCCTGACCTCTAGTTTCAATTTCATGAACAACTTTCCATTTGTATTCTTCGTTCGTTTTCAATTCTGTTTCAAGATGTCCGATTGTGTCTGAAACTTGATTCATGGTTGCCTTTGCAGACTTCACCGTACCATTGATTGCTGGTCTCTTCTTAGACGCAGCTTCATCAACGAGTGAAAAGTCATGTTTCTTATGCTTTTCGGTTAAGCAAATTTGGCACAACAAACAAGTACACGTATTACAATAGAAGGTAAACAGTTGATCGTGACGTTCGCATTTCGGTGTTTTTTCTTCCGGGTTCACTTTTTGTGCATCTTTAAAGATATGATTTTTACTTATTTTCGCCTTTAAATGAGACAACTTACAGTTGTTGCAAAAGTATTGTTCACAATTTGTACAATATTGACTTCCAGGATTATTGTCACATATTTCACACGAATGAACTGCACACTGAGCCATGGTCGATGATCATACGATCACACAAGTTAAAAGGGAGATAAACCACTCTGTGCTAAAAGTTACCTGTAACTGTGTCACGTATTAAACGTACCAGTAGACGGAAGTCATTTAACGTCTCAATTGTAGAAATTATATTTATCTTCTGCTGCAAGAACAATGGCTTTCTCACTATCCACATATACGTGGATAGACAACAAGACTCTGTGATGCAACTACAGATAGTCTGATGTGTGAGGTCACATCAGAGCTCATCCACAAGCGCTCGCGTGACCGAATTACTACCCCCCTTTTTAGTTCACCTGGACCAAAGGTCCATGTGAACTATTGCCATCACTTGGCGTCCGTCGTCTGTCGTCTGTTGTCTGTCGTCTGTCGTCTGTAAACATTTCACATTTCAAGCTTCTTCTCCGAAACCACTGGGCCGATTGGAACCAAATTTAACAGGAATGCTCCTTGGATGGTCCTCTACAAAGTTACTGTTTTTCGTTCCCTGTCGGATATTCAATATGGCTGCCAGGGCCAATAATATGCTCTGATTGGCTGAAATTTCAAAAATCTTCTTCTCTGAAACTAATGAACTGACTGAACCCAAACTGTAAATAAATGATCATTGGAATGTCCTTTACCAAGTTTCTGTTTTTTATGCCGATCGGAAATCCAAGATGGCCGCCATCACAGGACATAGATTAACATTGGACCCTATGGGAAAATGTTCAAATGCCTTCTTCTCAGAAACTACAAATATTATTAAAGCCAAACTGTACATGAATGTTCATTGGATGGTCCTCTACAAACTTTACGTTTTTTGTTCCGGTATGAAATTCAAAATGGCGGCTACGGCAGGACTTAGTTTAACATTGGACCCTATGGGAAAAATGTTTCAAAACGCTTCTTCTCTGAAACCACTTAGACAATTGAAACCAAACTGCCCAGGAATGATCATTAGAAGGTCCTCTACAAATTTATGTTTTCTATGTCGATCGGAAATCCAAGATGGCCGCCACCGCAATACATAGATTAACATTGGACCCTATGGGAAAATGTTCAAATGCCTTCTTCTCAGAAACTACAAATATTATTAAAGCCAAACTGTACATGAATGTTCATTGGATGGTCCTCTACAAACGTTACGTTTTTTGTCCCGATAAGAAATTCAAAATGGCGGCTACGGCAGGACTTAGTTTAACATTGGACCCTATGGGGAAAATGTTTCAAAACGCTTCTTCTCTGAAACCACTAGGACAGTTGAAACCAAACTGCCCAGGAATGATCATTGGATGGTCCTCTACAAATTTCATGTTTTCTATGCCGATCGGAAATCCAAGATGGCCGCCACCGCAGGACATAGATTAACATTGGACCCTATGGGAAAATGTTCAAATGCCTTCTTCTCAGAAACTACAAATATTATTAAAGCCAAAGTGTACATGAATGTTCATTGGATGGTCCTCTACCAACTTTACGTTTTTTGTTCCGATATGAAATTCAAAATGGCGGCTATGGCAGAACTTAGTTTAACATTGGACCCTATGGGGAAAATGTTTCAAAACGCTTCTTCTCTGAAACCACTAGGACAGTTGAAACCAAACTGCCCAGGAATGATCATTGGAAGGTCCTCTACAAAGTGTATGTTTTTAATGTCGATCGGAAATCCAAGATGGCCGCCACCGCAATACATAGATTAACATTGGACCCTATGGGAAAATGTTCAAATGACTTCTTCTCAGAAACTACAAATATGATTAAAGCCAAACTGTACATGAATGTTCATTGGATGGTCCTCTACAAACAGTACGTTTTTTGTTCTGATATGAAATTCAAAATGGCGGCTACGGCAGGACTTGCTTAACATTGGACCCTATGGGAAAAATGTTTCAAAACGCTTCTTCTCTGAAACCAAACTGCCCAGGAATGATCATTGGAAGGTCCTCTGTTTTTTATGCCGATCGGAAATCCAAGATGGCTGCCACCACTGGTCATAGTATTAACACAGGACCATATCGGGAAAATACAGAAATATCTTCTTCTCTGAAGCTATTGCACTGATTGAACCTAAACTGTGCATCAATCATTGGAAGGTCCTTTACAAACTTTGTGTTTTTTATGTTGATCGTAATTCCAAGATGACTACCACTGCAGGACATAGTTTTTACATAGGACCAATTGGTTTTTTTTATAACCAGGTGAACGATACAGGCTCTTGAGAGCCTCTGGTTTAACTTACTTTTCAATAAAAAGTATGTATTATTATATGGAAAATAAGAGTACATAGGATCAGTATATGCAAGTTGTTGTTACCATAAGATTGTATGGAAATATGGACACACCACAAATAAAAAAAAGAGATGAAATAATACAGAAATTTTATTGAAAATAAACAGGCAAACTGAAAGTTGAAAAGGTGGTAATTCGGTGCCACGAGCGCCTGTGAGCTCATCGTGGAAAGAACTGCCCTTATGTAGTGGATTTTTTCCTTCCTAGAGAACACTCGACGATAAACGTGATGACTTCAATTTTCCAATGTTCAACTTCCCATTAATTTATCAATAGCAATATTTCAGCCTCTAGCTGCTGACACAAAATCTACTCAAAACGGTCTTCATCACGAACTTGTTGACCGTTACGACATATCCATTTCTCAAATGGCAATGGATGTTCCTCTTTTACACAGATTAAGTTGAAATGAAGTTGTATTCTGCGTTGCCGACGTCGCGTCGAGAAACTAACATAAACCTGACGTTGAGAAAATGTTGCATGTTCAGTTACAAAGAAAGACTCATCAGAAAGAAGGGTAATTTTGGATTTAAGTTTTCCTCCCGGGTGTTCAGTAAATGATAATATATCAAAAGATATTTATTTGGGTGAAAAACTTGAAGTGACATATCCAAATATAGACGATTTGGTTGGTATTTTAAAAAATAAAGGGAGAGGCAGTCTCATGTTTAAAAAAGATTTGAAAAGGGCATGCAGACAATTTCCGATTTGTCCAGGAGATTTGCACTTTGTGGGTTTTAATTGGAATGGTTATTTATTTGCAGATCGAGTTCTGCCTATTGGTCTGAGATCCAGTGCACAAATTTGTCAATGCATTACAACATCAATAACATTCATGTATTTTAAATTGGGGTATATGATGGTAAATTATTTAGATGATTTTGGGAGAGCTGAGACAAAAGAAAAAGGGTGGATAGAGTATGAGACTTTAGGAGAATTATTGATGTCTTGTGGTTTAGATTCTAATAGAAGAGTCGGTAGATAAAGCAGTTACTCCAACAACGAAAATGACTTTTTTAGGAGTAACATTTGACTCAAAAAAAATGACACTAGAAGTCATACCAGAGAGGGTGGTAGAAATGTCGCTGCTGGTAGAATCTTGGTTAAAAAAGAAAAAAATCATCTTTAAAAGAACTTCAATCTCTTTTAGGAAAGTTGCATTTTATAGCTGGTTGTGCTAGGCCTAGTCGAATATTTGTTAATCGTCTTCTAAATTGGTTACGTTCAGCATTTCCTTCAGATACAGTTGGTAATAAACAAATAAATTACAGGTATATTCCAATAGAAATTAAAAAGGATTTGAAGTGGTGGTATGAATTTTTACCAGTATTTAATGGTGTGTCTATGATGGCTGTTGAAGAATGGTCTTATCCAGATACAGTTTTTTCATGTGATGCGTGCTTAGAAGGATTGGATGGAATGCTTGAAGATCAATATTTTCATGCTATTTTCCCTCCTTTTATTACAGAGCAAAATTTGCATATTAACTGTTTAGAGTTACTTACAATAGTTGTCTCCCTTAGAACATGGGGTAAATATATGACTGGTAAGAAAATTCTGTTTTTTTGTGATAATGAGGCTTCGGTTCAAGTTTTAAATTCGGGACACACACGAGATGCATTTATGCAAAATTGTTTAAGGGAGATTTGCTTTTACGCAGCAAATTTACAGTTTGAAGTCAAGGCTAAACACATTAGTGGAGAAAATAATCGCTTACCGGATTATTTGTCAAGAAGGGAAATAGATAAAAAATACAGGACTGTATTCAAAAATAGTATAAGGGATCGTATTTATCATGAAATTGATATTACTGATGATCACTTTAATTTCATTCATAAATGGTAATTAATTTTTTATATTAATTTTTTTTTATTACAGAATTAAAATTGCTTCATCTACAATCAAAGATATCTGTACGACATGCATTTGCAGAAGGCACAAATCAAAATTTGAAGATTCAATGGGAGACTTATTTTATGTTTTGTTTTTATTTTGGATTTGCTTTTGAATGGTGCTTACGCTTCAAATTTTGAAACTGGGTGGGAACCTTGAGTTTTCATGGTACAGCTGTAATATTTTGAGATATTGTTCAAACCGGTGCATAGTTTGATTTTTTATCCCGGCAAATTGTCCGGCCCAAGCTAACAGAATGTTTCCCGTTCAACTATATGTTAAAATCCAAATTCTCTTTGAGCCGCCATTTTGAATATGCAAATGAGCAAATCACCTATCATGTCTGGCTATGAAAAATATTCAATCCAAATAAACAGTTATGTAGAAGTAACATTGAGATTAACAGTGAGAAAAATATTCTTCTAATTAACATATCATGGTCAAAAACAATACAATTTGGAGAACGAAATTTAGTTGTAACGCTAAATCATTACATTACTTCCGTTTTTCATTGAAATGTTACAATATGATTGGTTATGGAGTGGTCACATGATTATAAAAGAGATGTTTCACATCCCAATGAAACTCAAATCCGAACTTACACGTGCCTCCATGACGACGTCAGATGTAAACAATCAATGGCGTAGTAATTTCCAACAGCAAATAATCTAACACAAATAAAATTCACAACGAAACATTCAAGTATATTAAATTTTGGTGTGATTTAAATATAATTATAAAAATTGAATGCATTCTTTTGAAGTTTCATTGGGGTATGAAAGCGTTGATCGAACTACATTTTCAACATGAAGCGCTACCGCACTTCATTGAAAATGTACTTCGGTCAACGCTTTCATACCCCAATGAAACTTCAAAAGAATGCATTCAGTTCTTATTTAGTATTCCTGATTCCCCTCTATATCCAGTTAAAGCGTATCATAATATGATTTCTTTAGTTCCAACTTCCAAGAATTCTCCAGCTTTTTGTTTATTTAAGCATCATAATATATTACCAGTTACTTATTTTCAATTTCAAAAAGTATTAAATTTTTTAATTATGAGTATAGGAAAAGACCCAGATGAGTATTCCTTTCACAGTTTTCGAAGAGGGGCTGCATCTTGGGCTTTCTCAGCCGATGTTCCTAGTGAATTAATCCAACTTTACGAAGACTGGAGTAGTGATGCTTATAAAAAAAATATCTTAGGTTCAAATTGGATGATAAAATTGCTATCGTTGAAAAGATGAGAAATCAGATTTTAAATTCTCTTTAATTTGTTGTTTGTTGGATATTACAGGCATTTACCATGAAAGGAGAGCGACAATAATTTCTGCATCAATACCAACATATGTTGATGGGATTAGAGGGTGCACAGCACAAGCATTTCCGGGGGCTACAATAGGTAGAATTACAGAATTACTCTCTAGAGGAAAGATAAATATAAGTAATATTGATATAGTTATTATTCATGTAGGAACTAATAATATTTCATCACCTCAAATTGTGGATACAATCATTTCTTATTATAGGGATTTAATACACAAACTTAAATATAAAACAAATGCTCATACTTCAATACTACCTCGCTTATGTGATCATGACAAAACTGTAAATAAAATTAATAAAGTAAATTTGGAATTAAAAAAATTATGCATTAGAAAAAAGATACAGTATACAAATTTATATCGTAGTTTTTTATTAAATAATCGTCCTGATTCTTCTTTATATGCTCCAAGAGATGGGTTACATTTAAATGTTGCTGGGACTTCACTATTAAGGAAAAAGTTTATAAACATTATCAAACATGTCAGTGTAAATTAGATGTTCATTTCATATATTAATTGTTTCAGTTATAAATGTATACATTTTTATCATGTATGTGTTGCTTTTTTTTTTTTTTTTTTTTTTTTTTTTCAATCTATATCGGCATTTTATGATAGCTTCAACATAATTTTTTATAACATTTACATACATGCATTGGACTCATATATTATAACTACTTACTAATCACTGATAGAATTGTCAAGATATTGTATCATTACAATTGGCCGTTAGCAAAATTTTTAGTTCAGATTTTAGAGTCTGTTTCCATATATTACAAAGTACATTTTGATTGATATGAATTTTGTCATATTTAACTTTGTTTCTTGCCTTCCAAATAGACCACTTAGATATAAAAATTAATGTATTTAACAGAAGTTCATGGTTACCTCCCATATTGAACCCAAACATCATATTTTTCTCATTTAAATTAACAGTTCCCACATTTAAAGTGTTTATTAAAATTGTGATGTTTGATATGAATCGGTTAGATATAATGCATTTAAAAAACAAATGTTGAAGATCTTCTTGAATGTTCGATTCTTTACAAAGGTGACATCTTCCATTGGATAGGTTCATTTTTCTAAGTCTACTTTCGGTGTAAATAATGTTATGGTTGCATTTCCATTGGAATTCTTTAATTTTATTACTGATGTCCAGTCTTTTAAGATTATTCCAAATTTTTGGCCAGTGAAATTCTTCATTATAAACATTATTCCATTTATCTTGACATTTTGGTATTGATTTTTTATTCAATATTTTTTGTATAATTTTAATCTTCACGTCTTTTGTATTAATAATTTTGCCTCTAATATCTGTAAGTGTTAAATTATTTAACAATTTCATTTTATTTCTACTTTTAGTTTTGTTTTCTATATCATTATTTTCGTTTTTTAAGAACTTTAAGTAGTCTTTTGGAATACATTTCTTAATTTTAGAGTATTCTGAGATACAGTTTCTCCTGTCTATCAGCTGAGAATATAATAAATCACAATCGATGAATTGTTTTGAGTTTTCATCCCATATGTCTTGAATAGTTTTCATATTACTTCTTAAAAATGAAGAAAATATTAAAGGTTTATTTTGGAAGGTTATATTACAATTCCCAAATAATCTAGCATGCAAGATATCTGTTTTGGTTTCCACCTTTTGTGCACATTGTAAAAATTTTGTCCATGCTTGGATTGATTTTTGATAGAACAAGGGATACCTGTTTAAATTTAAGGATGAAACATTTGAGCATTTGCAAATAAAAAAAGTTTCATTAAATTTAATATCAAGTCTACTTAACCAATATTTTCCAATAGCATTCCAATTTTCAATTGGTTCGTTAATAATGCGATAAATAAATTTTATTCTTCTACTGTCAATGTAGGAATCTAGATTAACCATACTCATGCCACCATTTTCTATATCTAAACAACATACATCTCTTTTAATCTGATTAACTTTCCCCTCCCATATAAAGTCCCACATTAATGTTTCAATTTCCTTTTTAAATTTATCAGGAATGCCCTTCATTTCAATTTCAAATCCACAATATGATAACAAAAGATTTTTCACAATTATAGTTTTACATTTGGAGGAAAGTTTTCTGCTTTTCCAAACTTGTATACAATTTTTCATTCTATTAATAATGTCCTTCCAAATTTTATCATTGTCAACATTGTAACCATGATGTACCCCCAAAGTTTTTACATTTTCTTTAATCCATGATATTTTATTAAATTTTGGTTTTCTATGGCGGGCATTGCCAATAGAAATTGCTTTTGTTTTATTATAATTAATTCTTGATCCGGATGCTTTTTCATATTTTGAAAGTATATCGAAGGATTTCTCAACAGAGCGTTCATCTTTATTGAAAAGTTGTGTGTCATCTGCAAACATACTTATTTTGGCTTCTAATTCCTTCCCACCCGGTTCACCTGGTAATTTAATCCCCTTTATATCATTATTTCCTCTAATTGCACATGCCATGGGTTCGGCTTGCAATATGTAAATTAGCGGTGCGACGGGACACCCCTGTCTACATGAGCGAGATATGGAGAAAAATTTTGAAACAAATCCATTTGTCTTTATGGATGTTGTAGCATTTTTAACTAACATTTGAATCCACCCCCTAAATTTTTCCCCGAAGCTAAATGTTTTTAACACGAAGTCTACCCACCCCCTTTCAACTCTATCGAATGCTTTTTGTTGATCTAAGAAAACTATTATGCCTTCTTCATTTTCTTCGTCTGCGTATTGTATGATGTCTTGTATCATTCTGTTTGCTTCACTTATGTTCCGACCCTTTACAAACCCTTTTTGATCCGGATGAATTAGCTTAGTTAAAACATTTTTTAATCGTTCGGGCAAAAGCTTCGAAATTATTTTATAATCACAATTCAGTAAGGTCAATGGTCTCCAGTTTTTTATGTCTTCCCGTTCCCCTCCCTTATGTAATAAAGTATATATCTTTATTCTCATACAGCCAAATACAATGGTACAGAGAAAAATAACAACATAATAATAACATAACAAGACTTTTTACAAAATATACACAGGTTAAGGAACAACAGTTGGTAAGCCAGGAGTACAAAAGACCTTATTGATATGTTTGATAAATATACATAATTTTCGTAACAGCGATTGTTTTTTGGTAGATAGAAGTTCAAAGAATTTGACAACATTATGTCTTTTCATAAAATATTTTGGAAGAAGCTGCTTGCGTTTATCGTTTAAAGAGGAACACTCTAAAACATAGTGGTATTCATCGCCTAATTTCTGACAATTACATAAATTACAGTACCTATTTTCTCTATCAATATTTCTCCATCTACCGGTTTCAATCGGTAAATAGTGATTTGTTGTCCTAAATCTACACAGTCTGATTGCATCACCTATATTTAAAATATTGAAATATTCCTCGAATTCGAATTTGGTTTTAAAAATCCTATAATTTAATGCTTTTGAAGAATCTGACAGAGATGTTTGCCAATTCTGTACAAACTGATCTATCAATCGCTGTTTCACAACACATTTTAACCATTCTTTATTATGAACATTTTCTGTTTCCCATATATATGTAAATCCACACTCATTTAGAATTGTTCTGATAAAATAAACCCAATTTAAATTAGTATCCCCATTTTCATTCAAATTTCTAGAAAGCCTATAAAATACATTTGAAAATTTAGCCTGCTTACCACTTAAAAGTCTTGCCCAGTATGAAATTGTCCTTACTTTTATATTAATTTCAATTGGATACCTGCCTAGCTCACCATAAACCATATAGTTTGGAGTAGAGGACTTCAAATTTAAAAGTATTTTGCAGAATTTCAAGTGAACTCGTTCTAGTACTTCATTTTTGCCAAATCCCAAGACCTCGCAACCATATAAGAGAATAGGTCTTATCATTTTATCAAAGAGATCTAGCTGGATTTTCACTGATAATTTATATAACCTTCCCATTTTAAGAGCTTCGTACATTGCCTTAAGCGCTTTGTCAGAAAGATGCTTTTTAGTAACATCAAAATTACATGTTTTTGTAAAAATTACCCCTAAATAATTAAATTGTTTGACTATTTCGATATCAACGTTTTTATAGGTGAATTTGAGATTTTGTCGTAGTTTTCCAAATCCAAATACCATTATTTTTGTTTTGTTCACATTCACCTTCATTTTCCAATTGTCACAATATTCACCAAAAGCATTTATTTGTACTTGAAGATCTTCAGCTGATTCAGCTAATAAAATTGTGTCATCGGCATATAACATTACAAATATTTTTAGATAAATTTCAAATTCAGTTTCTAACTCTTCGGTGATACTTTTTAAACCAACTATATCTTTTGTCAGCAAAAATTCTTCTAGATCATTAAGAAACAATGAAAAAAGAAAAGGGTACAGGTTTTCCCCTTGTCTAACTCCAATGTCACAGTTAAAATATCCTGTAGTGTGATTGTTATATGAGATACATGACTTAACACTGGTATACATATTGAATATAATATTATACATTTTACCATTTATGTTGTTAAGTAATAATTTGTGAAAAAGGCCATCTCTCCATACTCTGTCAAAGGCTTTTTCAAAATCAATAAATGCACAATATAATTTCTTCTTTTTTGACTTTAAGATTTGAAATAGTGTAAATATAGAGAAAATATTATCTAGTGTTGAATAACTTTGCCTGAAACCACTTTGATTTTCTTTAATTATCATGAATTCTTCAGTATAATCATTTAATCTTGCATTCAGTATTGCAGTAAACAGTTTCCCCAAACAACTAACTATTGTGATTGGTCTATAATTCATTGGGTCTTTAACATCGCCTTTGTTTTTATAAATTGGCTTAATAATCCCATTTAACCAACTTTGAGGTAATACACCTGTGTCAAAAATTATATTAAAAAGTTTTTCATGAATATGAATGAAACGGTTTGATGTGGATTTAATGTACTCATTTATAATTTCATCTTCCCCACAAGCTTTATTATTCTTTAAATTTTTAATACATTTGAAAATTTCATTCTGAGAAATATACCCATTAATATGTACATTAGAGTCATTTGGAAGTTCATTTTGTAGTGTCGTTGACTGTTGTTCATCGAGTCCTTTCGTATTTAAATCTTTAAAAAATTCATATAAGGTATTGATTTCAATATTTGGTTGTTGTTTTCTCTTATGTCCACCTAATATTTTCCAGAAATGTTTGGGATTATCTCTTGAGGCATTTTTTAAATCATCTGAAATTTTTTTACAGTAAATTTTATACTTTTCATCCATAACTTTCTTATAACCCTTTTCATCATCGATCATAATTGAACGATTTCTTATAGTGTTATTCAACTTATAACGTCTCTTAGATTTTCGATATTTTTGTCTGGCAAATTTACAGTCTTGGTCAAACCAAGGTTTTTGATTTTGACCATTTTTATTCTTGTTAATTTTACTATCAATGTTTTTACAATTAAATGTTCCAAACGTTTTCTTGGCAGAACCTGTGAAGATATTACCAAGGTCCTCTAACAATGAGTCTATTATCGCTTGATCTGTGACACCAATTTCATTTTGCCAACGTGAAAGTTTCTGTTCGAAAGTATGTAATTTTTCTTCATCTAATGTTTTCTTGAAAATCTGTTACCTTCTCATTTTCCCATGATTTTATTTTAGCTTTCGAGTGATTAGTTTTCCTAACAGTATTACTATTGCTATCATTATTGTTTAAGTTAACAGTTAATAAAATGTGTAGTGGTGCGTGGACATCTGAAAACAATTTACTACTTTCTAGAATATCAAAGTCAAAAAATAATTTTAGAAGTTCAGGACTAAAGTCAAGACCCCCTTGTACTGTGATGCGCTTAAAGTATATTCGAATTTGAAATTTTTTTCAATCACTTCAAAGAATTCGTTTTTTATATCTTGCCAAAAAAGTTGATAAAATTCTGAAATAATACCATCTTCTCCTGGGGATTTATTTGGTTTTAATATTTTAATAACTTTACTAATTTCATCTAAGTTAATGTCCTCGTCAAGCGTTTCTTTTTCGTTATTGTCCAATTTATTAACAATATACCTTGTAAGTTCGTGAGCACTATTTTCATCCCACCCTTCTGATTGGAAAAGTTTGGAGTAAAAATCAACCTGCTCATTCATTATCGAGTCAATGTCATACTTGTAATTACCGTCTGTCGTTTTAATCCTATACCATAACTTTTCTTGGCCCCGCTTTTTTTCAAGGTTAAAGAAATATCTCGTTGATTTTTCCCCTTCTTCCGCCCATTTAACACGAGATCTAATTTTCGCTGATTCTGTTTTTTTACTATAATAGTTTTTAATTAAGCCCTCTAATTGCTTTATTTGCGCGTTTATTTCATCCGTTTCATTCGCTATTAGTTTTAATTTATCGAGTTTCCTTTCTAATCTATCGATTTCTTTTTTGTTTTGCTTACAATTTAAGTTTCTACTTATTTCCATTGTTAACAATTGTATTTTGTTTTTCGCAAGATCCCACCATTCCCGTATATCACTGTATTTATTTTTCTCAATTTTCCAGTTATTCCACCAAATTTTAAATTGTGTTGCTTTTACTTATTGGAATTTATTCTTTCTCTTTTCAGGGAGTTGACACCCAGAATACGGTGCTGTTCCCTTGTCAGAGTCTATTCTAGGTCTACATATACTAAGAGTAGATTGTTTTCCCCTTCATTACACTTATGGGTTTTAAAGAGAGAAATAATTTTGTGGATTAGTGAAGGAATTTTTTCCAATAAGCATTTAGTATACACGTACAAGACAATTATTTCATCAATTTTTGGCGGCCTTTCAGCTTGGCGGACTTTGTGGCCAAAATATTGATATATATTGATGTAATTTTTATTATTTAATGTGTTTTTCATTATTTATATGATGATGTTATATATTTGTGTATATATATATTTATATTAATGGCAATACATATAAAATATATTGCTTGTTTTTATTTATTTCCGAAATATTACTATGTTCAATTACTGAACTCTGATTGATTTGCATTCTTGTTATTGGGCTCGTTTTTTCGGATTTATATACTAGTAATCATTCTCACAAGTAACAATTGTGATATTTTTTATTAAAAAATATGTAATTGATTATGCTGAGAATTTAATCAAATAATAAAATAATAATAGTAAGAATAAAATAATAATTATAACAATAATTATAGTAAGAGAATAAATATATTTAATCAGGTGTAAATTTAACTCAGTGAGTTTGTACTCACTTTCTAAATAACAAGTCTGTCATTGGTTAAATAATATCCTTTGTCTAGATAGATATTTAATCTCAAACATTTTATTTCTATTTCATTCTTGGCTAATTTATACGCAATGATTTTGTGAATTTATAAAGGGAAATAATATAAAAAAAAGTATAAAATTATTATTATAATTATTATATTATTCTTACTATTATTATTTTATTATTTGATTAAATTCTCAGCATAATCAATTACATATTCTTTAATATAAAAATATCACGACAAACTTGGGCTATTCGTATATCATCTATCTTATAATAATTACATTACTTCCGCTTTTCATTGAAATGTTACAATATAATTGGTTATCAAGTGGTCACATGATTATAAAAAAATTCACAACGAAAATTTCAACTACAATGTATATTAAATTTTCGTTGTGAATTGCGTTTCATACAAAAATGTGCCTCGGTCCACGCTTTTACACGCCTATAAAACTACCAAAAAAATGCATTCAATTCTTAAATAAAATAAAAACAAAAAAAACCCCCACACTGTCGCAACATATCAAAATCACAGAAAGAGGCAAAATCGATACCCCCTACGAACAAATACACTCACTTTCCTGAATAAGTAGACACTTCAGTAAAAAATGTCGGGGTTAGTATAGGGGTTTTCATATTTCCTCTGAAATTTACGAACTAATCATTTAAAAAAAAAAGAGTTAAAAATGGTTGCCAATTCTAAAGCCTCATCTCTAGTAGCATGGATATATAAGGAGAAGCTCCATCAACACCACCCCACGCCAACAAGACATCATTGGGAATGTAATTTAAATTTTTAGAAATATTGATTTAGATATGGACAATATATCTCATATATAACAAGACACAATTGTTGCAATTTGTGTTGTATTTTGTTCGTGTAAACACGTGTTAAATAGTAAATACTGTTGAACCTGCCCATACGGTCACCTCTATTAAGCAGTCACCTGTATTAAAGGTCACATTTTCTTATCCTGTCGTAGAAAAGATCATATGAATTGAACCTCTTTTAAGATGTCACCTGTCTTATAAGGCCATTTTTTTTTTGTCCCAGAGATGACCTCTTTATACAGGTTTTACTATTCATGTCTTAATGATTTATGTCCAACACGTGACACTGGTAGATTTTCCTGTTTGAATTGATAAAAACAATGGAATAGCAATCACGTGGACAACTAAACTGAAAAGACATGAAATTCATTCATAGCAAAGATTTTGCATATAAAATATATGTATTACTATGTAAACAGGTCGTGTAAACATGTTTTAAATTATAAAAGTACAAGACTAGTTTCAATACAAAGCATTGTAGAAGTTAGGAAAGACTATTTAACCACAGTATAATGTTTCCGAGTCTTAATGTTACAACAAAGCTCTGACCGTTATGTTGTTTTTGTTTTATTTTGTTTTGTTTTGTTTTTTGTCTCATTTTGTATTGTTTTGGTTTTTGTTTGGTGGGGGGTTGCTTGATAACACTAAGCAGTCATATTATACAAGCATATAAGGTACGTTTTCTTAGATCAAATTATAGTCAAAATTTCTAGATTAAAAAAGTAGAAATTTTGAGATTTAAAAAAGTCGAAATTTAATGGTTTTAGCAACTCAGCATTTGTTTTTAAATTATTATTAATGCCATTAATACTCTTCCGTATATGCATATATGAAAACTAACACAACAATGAATCTATATAATAAGAGTAACCTACAATAGTTGTCATTACAATGCTGCCGGTGATTGGTTTGTAATCTAGACTGACATTGTGGATTAATCAAGGGATCGTTGTGGCCGTGATCGTATGGTAGTTGAATTTACAACTACCTATTGATGTTGTGAGTTCGAATCTCGATCAGAGCGATGTGTACATTATGTGATTAAATTTGTCAGTGACTTGCGACATGTTGGTGGTTTTCTCCGGGAGCTCCGGGTTTCTCTACCAATAAAACTTGCCGCCACGATATAGCTGAAATATTGTTGAAACAAATAAACAAATGGATTAATCAAAAGGATTGTAGTAATTCCTGCTTATAGACTCACGTTTATCTTAGCTCAATTAATGTCATTAATTGCAGATCATCTGAAAGCAGGCTGATAATCATATCTACATTTTTGTATTTGTATTTACTAATGAATTTATTGACCCATTTCTTCTTGAAAAATAACCAAATACAACATTAACGTACGCTAACTGTGAAGCTGGGAAGGGAACCGCGATGCGGCTGTCAACAAGGGCTAATACATATTAATCGGAGGGATGATTAACAGTGACTGTCAGTATACTCAATGATTAAATCCTTTTTTTCCCTCTTTTATTATAAAGCTCAAAAAATGAGTGTAATCGTAAACTTGAATAGTGTTTACACAGCTAGGCTGCAGGTAAGGTGCTATTTAGCACTCGTTTTATTGAAGACTCTACTGTGACTGTGAAATGTAGAGCAGCTATAAAAGCGCTGTGCCTTTACTTTAATGTATCCAAGTTCAATGTCGGATAGTCTTTCAAGTTCATTTACAGCCATATCCTTTCTTACTATACCGGTAATACAGTAAAACCTACTCATGTGGTCACCTCTATTAAACAGTCACCTGTATTAAAAGGTCACTTTTTCTCCTGTCATAGAGCATTTCATATGATTGGAACCTCTTTTAAGAGGTCAACTGTCTTGAAAGACCATTTTGTCTTTGTCCCGAAGGTGACCTCTTAATACAGGGTTGACTGTACACAATACACATTTCTACAGTTATTATTAGGAATCACGGCTGTACAATGGTTAGCTTGATTAATTGATTAACTGATTGACTGATTGGTGTTTAACGCTAAGTTAAGCTGTATAATGATTAGATACATAATACGTATTTCACATCTGTCTATATATATATTCAATCTTATTAGGGGCATGATAATCATGATGATTGATTATTCCACATTTATTGTTAAAAAAAATAATATCTTGAAAGAGATCAGTAAAATGGAAAATATGTATAACGATAATGATTTACAGTGTGAAGTACTATCCTTACTGTCTAACAGGTAACACGTGTTTTTTGTTTACTAACATTGTAAACTAGGTCATGTTTTAATCTTACACTTGAATGACACTTTATTTGTGTCTGCGGTTAAGGATATGTAAATATTTTGATGTGGTTTGATGTGCAAATAATATACAAATATAAACGTCATTTAATTCAGTGAGTACATATTTTGCGCATTGTGAAATAGAGTGTTCAATTTTCATTTAATATATTATTATGTGTACTAATTAATAATAATGGTGGTTGAAGCCATCGGCTCTTTTTAATTGAATATATATATATATAAAGTGAGTGGTCATGTATATTTTAGGGGTATCATTGTTGTCTTTTTATACTACTTTCCTATTGGAGTCTGGGACTGTTCTGACAGTGTGGTATATTTTTTTCCATTTTATTTAAGCCATACCTTTCGCACATGATCATGTTAAATTCGCTTCGGTATTTAAATATGCTATACATTATAGAGATCTGTGTGACGTTTATTTATATTCGTCTCCATATCCAGAAATTGAGGGTACTTTCCTCATAAATATTCATCATATTCAAATTAGACTTTGATCACGTGACTGCAGTTTTAAGCTTGATGGATCGTTTATTAGATTTGTCAAAAAATAGCCTATAGTACGGAAATTCAATGTGTCCGTCAATGATTCGAAAATTAAAAGTTATTGTTTATTTCGCAAAGTTTTTCTTGTCAAAATTCAAATATTTTTGTTTTGTAACGATTTTAGACATGTCTTTGATATCGCGATCATGCAAAAATGATCATATTATATTTAATGTGGGAACCCCGAGTTTAGAAGCTAGAAATATAAGGTTAGTTAATATAATTACATATATTATTGAGGAATCTAAATTAATTTCAGAAAATATGTCGCCAAATGTCATTCATTGTTAAATTTTGTGTCACACGCCACCAGTTTCATGTATTTCAAACATTTTTACATAGACTCTTAAGGCCAAAAAAGGGTTCGTCGCCTCGGATTTTCATTTAGTCCAGGAACCGCGAATATTTAATTGTTTTCATTAATTTTTATTTCATTTAATTCAGCTTGATTCAATGTATCATTTTCAAGTTCAGAAAATGACACACATGCAATTATGAATGATATCGTCTATATAAATCATATGAAAATTGCAGACGTCCCGGCGTCGCCATCTTAGATATGCAAATGAGCAAAGTACCCATCATTTCTGGCTATGCTGTTCCTTCAAGTTTCTACAATTACTGCAAATGACGGATGCTTCTCAAATAAATTGGAAGGGGTGAGTACCTAGTACGCCCCTGTAAATCCGTACCTGGTTACATAATGCTTACGTAATAACTGAACATCATTGATGGAATGGATACGAAAAGAGGAGAACCAACCGGATTGGATTGCCATACTGTTATGGGGGATATATCATTATTAATTATATTTATAAAATGGATGTACAACAATCTGAATCTTAAAAGTTAATAACAATAACCAATCCTCTGGCTTACAACAAGCTACACATCTCAGATTGTTCGCATTTAGCCACATCGTTGGTAGCCCATGACTGATCACACCCAGACACCCTCTACTTATCTCCCGTGGCACAACTGAAGCAATAATCTCTCAACTCTAAAATAAAGGTAATTGCTTCAATTGACCCAGGGACCGTTGTGATCATGATCGAACGGTAGTTGGATTGACAACTACCTATGCAATCAGTACATATGACCACTAACGTAGTGCGTTCAAATCCCGCTCATGGCGAAGTGTACTCTATACAAACATTATTTGATAAAGTTTGTCAGTGATTTTCGACAAGTCGGTGGTTTTCACCGGGGACTCCGGTTTCCTCCACCGTATGATGACGACAACGATGGTCCCGTAAATATTAGTTTGCAAGAATTATTATACAATATTGAACCGTGAATAAAAGGACAATTGCAATATGTCATGTATTTGACAGAGGAGATTGAGGTAAAGGAGGCGAAGCTGATAATATATCTTTTTATTTCAGGACCACTAGTATAAATCCAGCTTCGTGTGATAATGAACGATCATTAGCATGTTATTTATGTCAGAACATACAATTGCTAAGATATACTGATCTAGCATACAGTCATAAGATTGACAACGTCTACCTGCGTTCATGTGGCGAATTCTATTTCATCTAATGTACAACGAAAATTACCATAATTCCGGTATTCTGGAAATTTAACAAATATATTGTTTCGTGAAATGAAATTTCCAACTTTCCCAACACTTCTACTATTTTGAATATCAAAACCCCCACCATATGTAAGTCTAATCCCCATCTTCAGTCTAACACTATCACCAATCTCTATGTCATCTATAGTACGGATTGGTTTAGTGCTGTCATATTTATCTTCCTGGTCAGTGAGGCTACTTATCAACGCTTCGACTTCATTTGATTTTCCTGATGATTTCAGAAAACGTGTTTGCTGAACTTCCGTGATGCTTTTGTCCACATATTTAGAACACTTTAATTTTGTCTCAATATCAACAACTGATGCTAGCAATGTTACTGCATTTCCACCATTTGTTGTTTCATTTGCCTTAGAGATAATTACTGTATCGTGTGAACATGCATCTCTACGTTGTCCTATTTCGCCAAGAATGCGTGTCCTCTCTTTAAATTCATTTTCATTTACAATTTTGATCATCGCTGCAGTTGCATTGCTTACCATATCGGTGACCTCTTGACCTCTAGTTTCAATTTCATGAATGACTTTCGATTTGTATTTCTCGTTCGTTTTCAATTCTGTTTCAAGATGTCCGATTGTGTCTGAGACTTGATTCATGGTTGCCTTTGCAGACTTTACCATGCCATTGATTACTGATCTCTTCGAAGACGCAGCTTCACCAACGAGTGAAAAGTCATGTTTCTTATGCTTTTCGGTTAAGCAAATTTGCCATAACAAGCAAGTACACGTATTACAATAGAAGGTAAACAATTGGTCGTGACTTTCGCATTTCGGTGTATTTTCTTCCGGGTTCACTTGATGTGCATCTTTAAAGATATGATTTTTACTTATGTTCGCCTTTAAATGAGACATCTTACAATTGCTGCAAAAGAATTGTTCACAATTTGTACAATATTGGCTTCCAGGATTATTGTCACATATTTCACACGAATGAACTGTACACTGAGCCATAATCGATGATCATACGGATCACACAAATCAAAAGGGAGATAAACCACTCTGTGCTAAAAATTACCTATAGCTGTGTCACGTATTAAAACGTACCAGTAGACGGAAGTCATTTAACTTCTAAATTGTAGAAAATATGTTTTTCATCTGCTGCAAGAACAATACCTTGTTGACCATCCACAGGAGCTCGTGTCATCGAATTACTATCCCTCTCTTTTTCTTTTTTTGTTTTAATTTTCTGTCAAATAGAATTTATTTATTATTATATGGATAATTATAAGAGTACATAGGACATATAAGGTCAGCATATGCAAGTTCTTGTTACCATAAGATTGTATGGATATATGAACACGATACCCAAATTAAGGAAAAAGAGATGAAATAGTAATTTTTGTTTATTGAAAATAAATATGTAAACAGAAGGTTGAAAAAGGGGGTTGTTAATTCCGTGCCACGAGCAGCTGCAAGCTCATCGTGGAAAAACTGTCCTTGCATAGTACATTTTTCCTTACCTAAAAAGGACATCGTGCATATTATATGTGAAACAATTTGATCGTTAATTGGAACCAAAACAAGGCGCTATGGGTTTGGAAAATATATTTTAATACTATTTATGTATGTATTTAATTATTTTAAATTATTATCGTAATTGTCTTTAAATAAATTTAGATATGGATTTTTAAAACGAAATGAGTAGACAGCAGACAAAAGTATTCGTACGCTTCAAATTATCCTATATAAGTTGCACAAAACTAAAATTCAGAATATATATACATTGTGTACATGTACGAACCTTTCAATAAAATGTTATTATCTGAAGCAAGAATTTATATAGTATACTATATAAATCTTGTCTGAAGAAAATTTTAGGAGAAAAAAAGGAGGTTGCGGAGTGTTTTCTGAAATTCATTTGAGGAAAACAATCGTTTTAGGCTTGAGTTAAGAATATATCTATATAATATTTAAATGTGTCATACAAGGCATGCAATTTAATCAGATATAATAAAACAGGTCTTTTTAAAAGACATTTAATGCAAGTCGATATCTTTTCACTTTAAATCACGAATCATACTTTTGGCACACAGGCACTTGGGTCCTGGATTTTTTTTTCTTTTTTAATTAAAATAAGTTTTATTACTATCTTAGGGCTCTAAAATTAAACATACACTCCAGATAAATTATTTTGATTAAAAAAATATAAACAAAATCCTGAACCCAAGTGGCTGTGCATACAAGTGAAAGCGAGAAATACAAAGTGTTGAATTGTAGGTTCTGACTTGGGACAGGCACAAGACGTGTGACAGAATGAATCATATTAATGGGCTTACTATTTGAATTATCTACGTGTTGTATCAGACATTGATCATGCTTATAAAATATGATCTAAATCGCATCTGCATGTATTCTGATAACTTAAAAGGTGTAAATATATAAGGTCTCGCTAATGTGTTCAAGATCAGTACAGTTTGACCTCGGGACTGTCTTCAATATCAGCACATTTTGACTTCGGGAATGCGTTCAATATTAGTACATTTTGACAGTGGGAATGTGTTCAGTATTGTTACATTTTGACAGTGGAAATGTGTTCAATATTGTTACATTTTGACAGTGGAAAGTGTTCAATATTAGTACATTTTGACCTCGGGAATGTGTTCAATATTAGTACATTTCGCAAGTCACAGACAAACTTTATCACAAAATGGTGTATCGAGTACACCTCACCATAAGCGGGATTCAAACTCTCAGCGTTAGTGGTGATAGGCACTGGTTGCACATGTAGTTGTAAATCACGACCACGTGGTTTATCTAATGGAATATGAAAAAAACAGGTTTTTACTAGAAACCACCAACTTTTATAGGTGAACGCAATCAGTGCAGGAATAACAAGGTAAGCCTTTAATTTTAGAAATGTATGCATGTCAATGGAGAAAAAAAAATGAGCTGCGTGTTTGCTACTAAAATAAAATGTAGAATTTTACTTCTTCATTTATACATTGTACCCACAGGTGCTCGTGGCATATATTTACTCCACACCCCCCTCCTTTTTTAACTTTCTGTTTGCATATTCATTTTTAATAAAAAATTCTTTATTTCTTTATTATTTCATCTCTTTTTCCTTATTTTCACTTGTTCGTGTCCACATGCATACACTATTATGCTAACAGCAACTTATATGTGTGACCTTATATGGATAATTGGTATATATAAGGTCGACTCATGCATTGTTTGTTTGTTTGATGGTGCTTAACGCCATTTTCAACAATATTTCGGTTCTATCGTGGCGGTCCGTTTTATTAGTGGAGGAAACCGGAGTAACCGGAGAAACCCACCGACCTGTTGCAAGTCACTGACAAACTGTATCACATAATGTTGTACACCTCCTGATCGAGATTCGAACTGACACATGTAAGTTGCTGTTTACATAAGATTGTATGAATATGGACACGAATAAACTGAAATATAAAAAAAAAAAAAATTGTTTATTGAAAATAGACATGTAAACAGAAATGTAAAAAAAGGGGGAGGTAATTCCGTACCACGAGCGTCTGTGATCGTAATAGCTTGTTATGCAGCAACACATGTACATATATTTATAAATAGTACATGCATGAACTTACATATTTTCATTTATTTTTGGTTCAAATTTGAAATAAGGTTAATAGTATGTTTGTTTATATTAGATGTAAAAGCAAGTTATTGACAAACTTGACTACAACATGATTTATCGAGTACACCTCGCCATGAGCAGGATTCGAACTCACAACGGTAGTGAAGATAGGAATTGATTGCATAGGTAGTTATAAATCCAACTACCATGTGATCACGATCACTACGGCCCCTGAACTAGTCTATACACAATGTATATACTTTACCTAAGATTAATAAAGCAACAATCCACTAAAGCGAGACTTTTTTTAAGTAACAACCCCACGATGCATCTACCGAACTGGATCCCGAATGATACAGGGTTGCATTAAATATGTTATGCAAAAACGTCTGAACATTCATGAACAGTGTTAAGTTGTATGCGATCATCCGAAATTCTATAATGTTCTTTTGCTACAACTATTAATTGTTTTTTTAATCAGATTTATGTTACCATGGTCACAAGAGGTATTATATACTGCACTATTTCTAATATATATAAATCATAAGTCATTAATAAACAATTCAGTCAAAATGTTTGCATATATGGGTAAAAGCTTTCTAAAAGATGGCCTTTAAAAAAAATATTAAAACAAACAAATAAACAAAAAACGGACATTAGACAATTTAGTTGATTTTGGCTATCCTGTTTAGACTTTTTAGATTTCTTGCTCCAGTAATTTTTTAATTACTTGGCTTTCCAATCTTTTGACTTTGAGCGTACAAGATGAAGGTTATGCAGACACTAAGTGCACACTAAATTAGATATCTACGTCTTTTATTCACATATTCCCTCTGAAAACTCAGATGTTCAATGCATTGATACACCCATCAAATTAGTAAAGGATTTTATTAACCAGTAGGTTATATTATGAATACTACAGACTGGTTTGTATTTATACAGCAAGAACATTATTTTGCTCCAAAATGCTTTGCAGGTCTATTATGGTTTTTACCGGTTGTTACAGAAGGCCATAATGGACAGGCAAAACCCATAATAGACCGGTCCATTATGGCCTTCTTCAAAAAGAATGAAGATTACCTAAAATTGAAATTGACTGGATAATGAAAGTATTAAGAAATGGGTGTTTTCATAATGGACCGGTTATATGTTCTCGGTTAAGTAATAATGGCCCTCGGAAGGTTGTATTGGCCCGAGTCAACGCCGCGGGTCAATACAACCTTCCTTCGTTTGCCAAAATCAATACTACTAATATCGAATATGCATAGAAAGAAAGTCAACTTGAGATACCTTTAATAGGAATACAGTCAAACCTGTATTAAGAGGTCACCTTTGGGACAAAGAAAAAGTGTCCTTTTAAGATATATGATCTCTTAAAAGATGTTCAATTCATATGAAATGTTCTATGTCATATCAAGAGAAAGGTGACCTTTTAATACAGGTAACTGCTTAATAGAGGTGAACGCATGACCAGGTTTGACTGTACTTAGTTTTGGTTGCATCGTTGTCTGTACTAGTAGAGCATTTTTACACTGCGTAATCGACCTCGCAATCAATAGTGTTATCCCATTTCACTCTATATACTAGTAACGGCGATTTGCAAACCTGATATTAAATGAGAAGTCTGTCTTGCCAGCATATACTTTGTATCAATTCTGACCATGTAACAGTACTAATATATACTGATGCTACAGTTTCGTTATGATATGGGGAAGTTATTGATTACAAAGGCCTAGCTATCACTGGGGGCAATTAAAATTCAAAGTTATCATTTATTCAAGCAGTCGTTGAAGTGAAAAATAAAAACTATCTTGCGAAGATAAATCTATCATGAAATTTATCTGTAGGTTGGTATTTGCTGTTTGACATTTAATTGGGGTTTTGTCGAGCTAGACATGCTGCTTTGGAGCATAATGTTATGCTGATCAGTTGTCACGTTTTCAATTTCAGAAAACCAGATCATTAGCCTCGTGGTCAAGTCAAAGCTTTAAATATCAGAGCAGCATATCCCGTAAAATCTTTCTTCAATATAAAACGTGCATGTTTATGCAATATGGATGAACACACAAGACGACTGGATTTCATATTTTAACCATGACGTGGTAAACCGTTTCGGAATAGCTGTGTCACAAATGATCACATGTTTATTCCGTCGTAATCACAATCCGATCCGTTCCTTGTTCATGACTAATCGCATTGTTTGAAACACGAGTACCACGAAGGGTGCCACATGGGGAACAGAAACCGTTTACCATTTCGGAGCACCTGAGTTCATGTTGTCAAATTATATGTCTTCACGTTTTTAGTTCCTTGTTGTGTGGTCCCTTACGATTTCCGTGTAAAACGATGTTCTATTCGTCTTTTCCATTTGTTTGGTAGGGGGTACATGCTTTATTTATGTTGTTTTTATTCATTTACATATACTGGTCTCCATCACGATTTTCATATCAGAGGATGTTCGTGTAGCTTAACAGTAACACCAAAGTGTAGCACATGTGGAGCAGGAACTGCTGTCCCTTCCGGACACCTGCGTTCACCCATGGTTTTCAGTGAGGTTCCTGTTGCTCGATATCTAATTTTCGGTGTTTTGTAGATCATTGTTTGCACTTTTGAATGTTTTCGTTTGGCCATTGTATCTTTTGTCCTTTGATTGACAACTTCTGATTATCCCTTTGGTATCTTCAAACTTTTATTTACAAATTTACAATGCATTATGTTCTTAGTTTTTGATAGTTGTATGTTTATTTTATATATAGTTATTTGTCTGATAAACTGCATGTCCATTTGATCAATTTTACTTTAAATAACTATTGCATTGTATATGATTTCAATACATGACACAAAGCTCAAATTATATACGTCAGGTTGATAGAAAATGTTAATACACGACAGTGTCAAAATCTACATAGGTAAGTTTAATATAATATTTTAACACCTGGCACAGAGCCCAAGTCCATAACACTACCCCCCCCCCCCCCCCCCCCCCCAATACATATCCAACTTGGGAGATATATCATGTTAAATCAATTATTGACTCAATCACGACTAATATAAGTTTCTTATATCACTATATCAACCTAATCAAAAGCAACTAATTGTAAAATATTAGTTTCAATCGGAACAAATGTTATGATGAAAATTATTGTTTCACACATGACTTCAAAACGACAGCTTGTGTACGGTTATCAGGCAAATGCTATTTCATTGAAAAGACAACGATATTTTTAGAATTTTGGAAAATGTACCAATATAGAGTTTCCATTCCCAAATTATGAAACTTCGCCAATACTCTTTTCTCTTTCAACACCATCAGCATCACCATACTGCAGAGGAATCCCAGCCTTCAGTCTAACTCTATCACCAATCTGTATGTCATCTATAGTACGGATGTGTTTAGTGCTGTCATCTTTATCTTCATGGACAGTAAGACTGCCTATTAAAGCTTCGACCTCTTTTGATTTTCCTGATGATTTCAGAAAAGTGTTTGCTGAACTTCCTTGATGCTTATGTCCAGATATTTAGAACATTTTAACTTTGCCTGAATATCAACGACTGACGCTAGCAATGTTACAGCATTTCCACCATTTGTTGTTTCATTTGACTTAGAGATAATGACTGTATCGTGGGAACATGCATCTCTACGTTGTCCTATTTCACCAAGAATGCGCGTCCTCTCTTTAGATTCATTACCATTTACAATATTGACTTTCGCTTCTGTTGCATCTTTTACCATATCGATGACCTCCTGACTTCTAGTTTCAATTTCACCAATAACTTTCGCTTTGTATTCTTCGTTCGTTTTCAATTCTGTTTCAAGATGTCCGATTGTGCGTTCAACTTGGTTCATGGTTGCCTCTGCGGATTTTATCGTACCATTAATTGCTGCTCTCTTCTTAGACGCAGCTTCATCAACGAGTAAAAAGTCATGTTTCTTATGCTTTTCGGTTAAGCAAATTTGGCATAGCAGAGAAGTACACGTATTACAATAGAAGGTAAACAGTTGTTCGTGACGTTCGCATTTCGGTGTTTTTTCTTCCGGGTTCACTTGTTGTGCATTTTTAAAGATGTGATTTTACATAGTTTCGCCTTTAAATGAGACAACTTACAGTTGTTGCACAAGTAGTGTTCACAATTTGTACACTATTGGCTTCCAGGTTTATTGTCACATATTTCACATAAATGAACTGCACACTGAGCAACTGCCAAAGCAAAACAAAAACAACAACAACAACAACAAAAAAAAACAAAAACAATGCAAAACAAAAACATAACAAAACAAAACTAAACAAAAATCTAAGAAAAAAACCATAACAGTCAGAGCTTTCTTGTAACATTCAGACTCGGAAACATTCTATTGTTGTAAAAATTGTCGTTCCTAACTTCTACAACGCTTTGTATTGAAACTAGTCTTGCACTTTTATATTTTAAAACAAGTTTACACGACCTGTTTACATAGTAATACATATATTTTAAATGCAAAATCTTTGCTATGAATGAATTTCATGTTTAGTTGTCCACGTGATTGCTATACCATTGTTTTTATTAATTCAAACTAGAAAATCTACCAATGTCAAATGTTGGACATGAATCATTAAAACATGTACAGTCAAACCTGCATTAAGAGGTCACCTCTGGGACAAAGAAAAAGTGGTCTTATAACACAGGTGATCTCTTAAAAGAGGTTCAATTCATATGAACTTTTCTACGACAGGATAAGAAAAGGTTACCTTTTAATACAGGTGACTGTTTAATAGAGGTGACCACATGGGCAGATTCGACTGTATTTACTATTTAACACGTGTTTACATGAACAAAATACAACACAAATCGTAACAATTGTGTCCTGTTATACATGAAATATATTGTCCATATCTAAATCAATATTAGTAAAATTTTAAATAGTTACATACACATGTATTTCCCAAATGTTGTCTTCTTAGCTTGGGGTAGTGGTGGTGGAGGGAAGGGGGATACTCCTTACTTATCCATGCTACTAGTGATGAGGCTCTATAATTGGCAACCAAGTTGACTTTATATAAATGATTAATTTCGTAAATTTTAGACGAAATATATGAAAAAGCCGATATTAAGTGTCTGTGCTAAGTCAGGAAATCGAGTGGCCATGTATATGTTCGTTAGGCATGTCGATTGTGTCTCTTTCTACGATTTTGATATGTTTCGACAATGTGGTATTTTTTGTTTTATTATTTTATTATAAGATAGCTAATATGCGAATAACACAGATTTGTCACCGGCAGATCTTCCTACCAAACATACAACATTTTCTCAACGTCAGGTTTATGGTTTATGTTAATTTCACGACGCGACGTCGGCTAAGCAGAGTAAAACGTTATTTCAACTTAATCTACGTAAAAGAGGAACATTCGATGCCATTTGAGAAATGGATATTTCGTAACGGTCAACAAGTTCGTGATGAAGACCGTAGAATTGCTGTAGCGAATACCTTAACAGAGGAACAACGTAGCCATATTTCAGAAGATGTTGGGTGAGCAGCTATAGACTGAAATATTGCTATTGATAAATTTATGGGAAGTTGAATATTGGAAAATTGAAGTCATCACGTTTATCGTCGAGTGTTCACTAGGAAGGAAACAAATGCACTACTTTCAGGCCAAATGAGTTATCCTTTGTTGCAGTAAAAACATGTATGTTTGGGCCAATTGAAAGTTTACATTTGAGTCAAATTGAAGTCCGTATTTTTATTCACATTCAATTTGGTAAGTTGATACAGAAAAAAATCATTTTGATTTGCATTAGAGTTATTTCCCCTTTGCCATTATAAAAAAGAATTTCGTATTTAAAAAAAAAAAACACTTGCTAACTGATAAAACGCTTTTTTCATCAATTTATGTTTGCTTGATAGTGTTTGATGCCACTGTCAACAATATTTCAGTTATATTATGGCGGTCCGTTTTATTGTTGGAGAAAACCGGAGGACCCGGAGAAAACCACCGACCTGTCACATTCATCAATGACTATGCAACTATAGAAATATACAATCACAATAAAAACTGCTGTGTTCTATGCAATTCTTAATGAGGAGTATGATGACTTATCTATTTTATATTGGATACCAAAACTTCACAAGAATCCTTTTATGCATTTAGAGAAAGGTATATTACGGTTTCTTCCACTTGTTCAACACACATGTATATAACGTGTCTACAGTCCAAGAGGGACTTTGTACTGTGTTTATAGCTTTAGGTCACGAATCAACTTATTATGTCAGACACGAAACAAAAAGCAAAGAGGGATACACAGAAAATGAACTCATCAGCTGACAGCAAGTCAGAGTTCCTGATCACTAACACATTGGTGGAGTTCAGCTTCAACAGTCAGCATCCTTAAGGGAGCAAATTGTGCCCCTCTCCTTGCCGATCTTTTTCTATACTCCTATGAGGCTAAGTTTATGCAAAATCTTATCAAATACAAACACTTAAGCCTTTAATCTCAAATTCTTGTATATTGATGATCTTCTGTTAATTAATAATCCAAAGTTTGCCAACATGCTTACTTTAGTATACACAAAAGACGTTGAGATAAAGAACACAACTTTCTCTGTCTCGTTTCTTGACATTTACCTCAAATAAGACACCAATCGTCAACTTTTCTACTAGAATATATGACAAAAGAGACGACTTCAATTTTGCCATTATAAATGTTCTTCATCTTGATAGTAATTATATGTCAACCGCTCCCGCGTATGGAGTTTATATTTCACAACTCATACGCTACGCTCGAGCTTGCAGTTTTAATTCAAATGTTTTACAACGTCACCATATTCTAAGTACTAGACTATTAAATGAAGGGTTTTCAACGATTCGTCTCATCTTGTCATTCAAAAAGTTTTCGAAAGAAAATAACATCTTGCATTGTTGGAAGGTATTCTGTCCGTTGCTTAGAAATGACGAATTGAAAGATGGTATTGGCAAATAAATGTTGGTTCAAAGTGGACTATTGTTTCACTATTGTGTCATGTGATGGCCTTGCATACTATCTAATATGTAAATAATAGTTGGGCCATCGGCTTTCTTTAATAGAACTACTATTATACATATGATAACTTCTGTATCACGAAGATTAAAATATATTATTCATAAAGTTCAAGATTATACTGTTCTCTATAATAACGCTTTGTCCCAGGTTGTATGTGATGTTGACATTTTACTCATGAGGAAAGCACTTATATGACCACATACGTGAGCGTGATTGCATTAACAGGAGAGGTTTCAGCCCATAAACTAGGTTAACCCCGCCACCTTTTGCTGCCTTTTTATTGAAGTGTCTGTACCAAGACAGGAAAGTGAGCGGTCATGTATTTGTGTTATGGGTATCGACTTTGTCTATTTCCACGATTTTCTATTGGATTTTGGAACTGTTCCGACAAAGTGACATTTTTTGTTTTTTATTTATTACAATGTAATTAAGACCCCGAAAACTATCCTTCTAATACAGTCAAAGCTCAAGTAGGAAGAGCACGATGTGATTGGTTCTTCGTTAATTGTTTAATCGACGGAATAAAAAGCGAGTTGTACTCATGCGATATATTTGCGTAGATTTTGTGGGACTTAAATTATTATTAAATGATTTAATTTTTTTTCATATTTAAAAATTGCATTCAACATGTTTAATAGTGAATGATTGTTGTTTAGCGCAAATTGTCCAGCTATTTCATGACGAGACCAAGTTATAATCAATGAGATGATAATGATGTCCGCTTTGTACTAGATCAACACGCTTTTAAAGTGGTAGACGAATAAGGTGTTACTCCAATTTTTTCTATTTCTCCTAATTGACGTGTCTTTAAGTTAGAAGTAGTAAACAGCATTTTATAGTAGATAACCCAATCGCGGCTCGAACCCACAAACTTCCGCATTGGAGGCAAACACGCTATAACCATTACATCATCGATGAAGTTAACATGTTTTTTTAATGTGCAGTTTAATTTACGTAAACGATATTGAATAACATGCATTTCAATGAATGTGCGGTTTATTTACGTAAACATGCATGACATGTATATTTGTACCGTATCTTGTTACATATATTTATGCTAAAGCAATCTAATAGCATATTATTTATGAGACGATATATTTCCTACAATGGAAGGTGAGAACATAAACATGCATGAACTATACTGTTTATTTACGTATCAAATACCATTCGTGACCATTGCTGGTGTCTTTTAAAATGTTACAAAACACAAAACAACAAAACGTTTTATTTTAAGTCGGGCATATATAAACAATAAACATAATCTCTAATGAGCTTTATACCAACATAAAAGATGTTCAAAAGATGACAATATATAATGACAGGCATAGTACTCCGTTCTACACCCAAAAATTATTCTGCTGGTTATACCTTCCCCAAGGCGAGTATTTAGAATAACTACCCCTTTACATCGGGGCACATACAGGCCGTGCGTCTAAAATATCTTGTGAATATTTTTGTAAAAAGGTTCATGAGGTTTTTTTTCTGGAAAAAATATGAATCATATTAAAGTACAATGAAAACATTATAAAAAGGAAGACGTACATGTACATATATATAATATATAATATGGTTGCTTTCTAGATTTTGTATCCAGATATCCAATTCTATAGAAAAGTAATTTACGCTCGTTTTATAAATGTATTATATTATATGCAAGAAAAAAACCATTTACCCTGCAACCACATCGGCGTTGTAATGTTAGCACGCTCGCTTTCAGTGTGGTTAGAGCAACGATCGGGTCTAACCAAAGACTGTAAACATGGTATTTATTGATTCTCCTCTAAGAATACAACATTAAGGAGAAGGGACAAAGAATGGTTGGCTCAAAATCAGGATAACTTGTCCGAGTGGAGCGACACATCTAGCCGCAGAATGTTGTTTCAGTGAGCTGCCACTATAAAAATCAAGCTAAGCATGTTGGTCAAGAACAAAACAGACATCATCATAATCTCATTGATATGTAACTTATTCTTGCCATGATATACCTGGACAAATTGCTCATTTGACGTTAAGCAACAATCAATCACTCACTCGACCTCAGCTATAGATCAAATTAAGTATGTGTGGCATCTTATATTACTGGTCGTACATTCATTCAACACAATCCACGATGTCAAAACATTCCTGAAAACGCCATCTTGCTGGAAGGGCGACAGCACACAAACAAGAGAATCCTTCTCCGCTCCTTGTGAGGAGTAAATATAACTTTAACACAGGCATACACGCGATGATTATACTAATTATTGAATAGATGTGCATATAGGAGAACGTCCCAAAATGTCGTTTTAAAAACATCTATTCAAATATTAAAAAAATAATGACATGATTGTCCGTCTCTCTAAATGCATGTACATGTAGTTGAAAACAACAATAAAATGATATAAATTTTACTGTTTAAAAATGTCCATATCTATTTCATTGTGCGTAATAACCAATAGTTCAGATCCAATATGGCTTTCTTTTATTTATATTCTACTCCAGGATAAAATATTACTGTCCTCCAATTGACGCGCCAACTGCATTAATTGAATGTGCACTTCTGCCTAGCAAATCCAATATGTCCTATATAAACATATCTCGATAGAACTGTACATAAAATCTATTTATGTTTATAATTGGCGTATCACCTGTTGCCATAACAAGATGTTTTTGTTTACAAACATTGAACATGTGATCATAACATTGTCAATAGTCAAGATATATGTCAAGATTGGTCATATGTCAACGTGTATTTTACTTGTAATGATAAGAAACATCATGAACTTCAAACATAGTAAATATATGTATTACACATTCGGATTCTTTTATGTAATTCTGTAGTATTCCAACTATTTTCACACTGTTTTTCTTGTCAGAAAAGTTTGAAGATGCCAAAGGGGTAATCAGAAGCCGTAAATTGAAGTAGGACATACGACACAATGACCAAATGAAAAAGGACAAACAATGATACAAAACACTACATAGAAAACTAAAGGGTATTTAGTGTATGACTTAATCTCATTGTTGACTGTGAGATGTAGAACAGCAATAAAATACTCTTCCTTTACTGTGTTCCTTTTTTGTGTAATGTTGGGTAGTATCGGGGTCGTCGTTGTCGTGATCGTATGGCAGCTGGATATAAAACTACCCATGCAATCAGTGCCTATCACCACTGATGTTGTGAGTTCGAATCTCGATCAGGGCGAGGTGTACAACATTATGTGATACAGTTTGTCAGTGACTTGCGACAGATCGGTGGTTTTCTGCGGATCCTCCGGTTTCCTCCACCAACAAAACTGACCACCACGATATAACTGAAATAGTATTGAAAGTGGCGTTAAACACTTTCAAACAAACAAAGAAAAACAAGCAAACATGGATATTATCCCATGTTCATTTACATCCATATACGTTCTTACTCATTAAAGATTGACCAAGACGAACACCAATTAAAAACTGGGAGTGGACAGCTCCACTAAATCCACATTCCGTGTTACTATTGTTACCAACCCTGTGAAAACTAATGAATGAGGAACAGACCGGATTGTGATTACGACAAACGGGAACATATCCGTACGTCATTTATGACACCGAAATACCGTAACGGTTAACCAAGTCATGATGGCGACCGTAATACTCTCGAAGTTAGCTGCAACCCTCTATCAAGTAAATCATGATAGGAACCACATGCTGTAGAATATCGTAACAACTGAAGGGGATATATCTACTCCATATGCAGTGCTGCTAGAATGTTGCAGAATATAAATGGAAAGATCACTATGAAAAAACTGAAAAAATCTCTTTTGTCGAAATATTTCGTTCTTAACCGGCACACTGTTAAATTCGAGGTATATGTCAAGGTATGAAACAGATCTAGATGCAGATGTGGGTGTCACTAGTGGAGCAGGAACTGCTTACCCTTACGGAGCACCTGAGTTCACCCTAGGTTTTTAGTGGGGTTCGTGTTACTTGATCTTTAGCTTTGTGTGTGTGTGTTTTGTGGATCGTTGTTTGTCCTTTTTCTTTTGGCCATTGTGTTGTCTGTCCTTCGATATATTTATTCTGATTACCCCTTTGGTATCTTCAAACTCTCTTAGAATTATTTGAAGAACGTTACTTACTACAATCCAGGAATTAGAAACTCAATTGAACATAATTTGAATTTGTACTTGAATAAACATTTGATTGTACCTGACAAAGTATTTGCTTTTGCGTGGATCGCAAAATCCAAGTTTTTGGACAACACAAGACATAGTTTTACTGTGGGAATATGAAGAAACGGGTTTTTGTTAAAAAAAACCACTTACTTTAATTGTTGAACACAACCAGTGCAAGAGTAACCAGGGTAAGCCTTTAGTTTTAGAATTGTATACATTCCAGTTTGGGAAAAATATGAGCTGTGTGTGTGCGAATAAAATAAAATGTCGAATTTTACTTATTCAGTACATTGCAATAACTATTTATATCGGGACACGTGTATATATGTATTTTATAAATAGACCATACATGTATTTATATTTTCATCTATTTTGGTTCAAATTTGAAATAAGGTTAAAATTGCTGTTTTCAAGTATGTTTGTTTATATTAGACGTAAATGTATGATATGAGCCTGGTAAGTCACCTAAACAGGTAAGCTGATAGCGTATGCTTGTGCTAAGGTCAAGAAAACAGTCTACACTTTATCTTAATGCTATAATTAGACACACAGATAAACTGGTATTAAACATACGAAAACGTTGTTGTTTGGAAAGTTCTAAAACACTAATTTATTGACTATTTTCTACTAGATTTGTTTCAGTCCCTCTGGGCTTTTGTTTGCAGATAAATTATATTTTCTGAAAATGAACGATTTCTCTACGTTTCGTTAGAATATATCATGGAGTCTCAGCTTAACATTTTGCAGAACGGGAGCAGTCCTACTCTCAAAATTGCATATTCTCTGAAATTCTGTAATTTATAGTATCCTTAGATCTATTAAAAATCGAAACACGCACATGATGCAGTCAGTCACGGATTTATACGGAACATGCCTCCTAAAATTAGCAAAGCATATAAATGCTATGAAACATTCAAGAATTAAGAATACTAGTCTCGAACCTTGGAAGTTTCTGCCCTACCCTTGTCCCCCTACCAGGGCCCAACACTGTTCCTGCTTAGGACAGAGTAAAATGGTATGTCTGAAGCCATATAACCTTTCATATTTATTTGCTATGGTTGTCAGTTTTAAATGCTTGTTCCCACTTTCCCCTCTTCTTCTGAAGTTTGCCCCGCCCCACATTCCAGTCCACTTATGTTTGCCCCTCACCCACTTTTCAGCCCCCTTACCAAGCTTGTCATCCACTTTCAGGTACCCTCGAAAGAAAAGCTTGCCCCTACTTCCGATCCACTCTTACACCTCTGTATACTAGGGATTTTGTTCATTTCGTGCGATGGTTGTTACTGACGCCTGTGGTTGTATTCATTACTACTCTATTTTCACAGGTGAATGAAACACTGTTCAATCTAATTAGACTGTGTTGCTACACGTTCGTAAGGCATGGATTCGCAGTGTTCGTCTATTATTAAAATTCCCCCATTTCGTGCTCAAAATGGTTGTGATACAAAATCCTCTTTAATGGCTAGTAGTCTTATCGACATCGAAACAATCACAATAAGGAAGTTCGACCTGCATACTTACGTCTGAAATTGCATATATAATGTGGTTTTACGTACCACTAAAAGTCTATTAAATCAAGGACTCTTAGGTGGTCGTGTGGTATTCAGAATTACATCTACATGTACTTGTACAACCAGTGCTCATCACCATTAACATATTTGACTTCGACTCCCGGTCCACTCTTACGCCTCTGTATATATACAAAAATGGGTGTTATACAATATCCCTCTAAACGTCTAGTAATCTTATCGATATCGAAACAATCATAATAAGGAAAGTCTACCTGTATACCTAACGTTTGAAATTACATATATCATGTGGTATTACTACAACTAAAAGTCTATTCAGTCAAAGACTCTCTTGTTGCCGCGGTCGTGTGGTATTCAGAATTACATCTACACGTACTTGTACAACCAGTGCTCACCACAATTAACATTTTTGACTTTGACTTCCGGTCATGGCGGGGTGTACTCGATTCAACTTAAAAAACTCATTTATCTATTTTGTTATATACTTATGAATTTTGACTTTCCCTTTGTAAGATTGTTCGGAGTTCGGTAATTTTGTTATTAATTATCAATCAGTTTGTCAGCTACCCGTGGAGGGTCGATTGTTTTCAACAGTTTCTTCAGAAACAGAATCTAACGGTAAGAAATGAAATATTGAAAGCGGTGCTATACATTTTGGGTTAGGGTTATGATGTTTAACGCCACTTTCAACAATATTTCAATTATATCGTGGCCGTCAGTTTTATTGGTGGAGGAAACCGGGGAATCCAGAGAAAACTACAGTCATCAATTTCTACAGCAAATTAGTTCCAGACCAGAAATGAAAAGAAGGGATACAACAAAAGCAAGAAATTACAGACAACCATGCACAAGAGAATGACGTATAACTAATGACAAATGGAGACACCCCACACACTCTCCAATAGTTTTAACTTCATGAAATTTCCAAATATTTTCTATATTTTTTGTTCAATATTTAAAAAAAGATGCAAATTTTAATGTTATTGAAAATAACCAAGAAGCCATTCATAAGACAAACTGTTTTTTTTTTTTATAATAAAACCGAATTTCAATCATGTTAAACTTGTGTGTTTATACAATATAAATAAAAACAAAAAAATGGTTTGGTTTTCACATTTAACATGACGATATAATCACATGTACACAGTTTTTTTTATATATGTATTTCACACGTGTTGTTCTTATAAACTACATTTGATAATCTATTATTAGTCTAGTATACAGCCATACGATTAACAACATCTATCTGCTTCATGTGGCGAATTCTATTTCGTCTAATGTACAACGAAAGATGCCATGTTCTTCAAAATTAACACGAATAGAGCTTCCTGAATGTAACTCTGAAACTTCCCCAACACTTCTATTGCTTTGAATACTATTTTTGCCCACCCAATATCTAAGACTTATTCCCGCCTTCAGTCTAACCCTATCACCAATCTGTATATCAGATATAGAGCGGATGGGTTTAGTGCGGTCATGTTTATCTCCCTGGTCAGTAAGACTGCCTATCAACGCTTCGACTTCTTTTGAAATTCCTGATGATTTCAGAAAACGCGTTTGCTGAACGTCCTTGATGTTTTTGTCCAAATATTTAGAACATTTTAACTTTGTCTCAATATCAACGCCTGACGCTAGTAATGTTACTGCATTTTCACCATTTGTTGTTTCATTTGCTTTAGAGATAATTACTGTATCGTGTGAACATGCATCTTTACGTTGTCCTATTTCGTTAAGAATGCGTGTCCTCTCTTTAGATTCATTTTCATTAACAATTTTGATCATCGCTGCAGTTGCATTTATTACCATATCGATGACCTCCTGACCTCTAGTTTCAATTTCATGAACAACTTTCGATTTGTATTGTGCGTTCGTTTTCAATTCTGTTTCAAGATGTCCGATTGTGTCTGAAACTTGATTCATGGTTGCCTTTGCAGACTTTACCATACCATTGATTGCTGATCTCTTCTTAGACGCAGCTTCATCTACGAGTGAAAAGTCATGTTTCTTATGCTTATCGGTTAAGCAAATTTGGCACAACAAGCAAGTACACGTATTACAATAGAAGGTAAACAATTGGTCGTGACGTTCACATTTCGGTGTTTTTTCTTCCGGGTTCACTTGTTGTGCATCTTTAAAGATATGATTTTTACACATTTTCGTCTTTAAATGAGACAACTTACAGTTGCTGCAAAAGTATTGGTCACAATTTGTACAATATTGGCTTCCAGGATTATTGTCACATATTTCACACATATGAACTGCACATTGAGCCATGGTCTATGAGCATACGATCACACAAATCAAAAGGGAGATAAACCACTCTGTGCTAAAAATTATCTGTAGCTGTGTCACGTTTAAAACGTACCAGTAGACGGAAGTCATTTAGCTTTTCAGTTGTGGAAATTGTGTTTTTCCTCTGCTGCAAGAACAATGCCTTGTGGACTCTCCACATATACGTGGATTGGCAACAAGACTCTGTCCTGCAACTACAGATCGATCGTCTGCTGAGTGAGGTTACATCAGAGCTCATTCACAGGCGCAGATGTCACCGAATTAGTCCCCCCTCTTTTATAAAGAGGCATTAGCTACGATTTTGACCAAAAAATTATATGTTTTGGAAATTGGTAAATAGCTTTAAAATGATAAAATAAAGGTAAATATTTCACATTAAACAGCTTATCGTACCACTTTTCACCTTTTGAGAACGAAAATTACCATCGATTTGTTATTTCCTTGCAAGCAAATAATTTGACCTCGCTTTCTCCGTATGCAACTGACCTTACTAGTGACAGGTAAAAACGAATAATTTGTATTTTGTCGCTTTTTAACTGCAAACTTGCATGGTTCTTTGTCCGTAATTAACGCCTACTAAAAGCAGATTCACAGAAAATAAGAAATACGTGCATTGTTGTACTGATTTAATGACGATTCGGCAAACTCCGGAAACAATGCCGATAATTAATAAGATGGCGTCCATTTCTTGATCGATCTCAAAACACGAGCAGTTGCATCTTTTTTCCCCGATGCGCGTACATTTCATAACATTTATAAGTTACAGAAACACGCTTTATTAAGGCATCAAGCATATCGGATAGTTTTTATTGGTAACAAAAAAATACGATTTTGGCAGATAATGCCCCTTTAACTTTCTGTTTAAATAGATTTCTTTATAAGAGTACAAGGGGCCGCCATATGCAATTTGTTGTTACCATTAGATTATATTGATATATAGACACGAACATGACAAATAAAGGAAAAAGAGATGAAATAATAAAGAAATTGTATTGAAAATAAATATGAAAACAGAAAGTTGAAAAAAGGGGGAGGATAATTCCGTGCCACGAGCACATTCGAGCTCATCGTGGAAAACTGTCCTTGCATAGTGCATTTTTCCTTTCCTTTAAAGGACATCTGCATATTATATGTGTAACAATTTTACTGTTATTTGGAACCAAAACAAGGTACTATGGGGTTTGGAAAATATATTTCAATACTATTTATGTATGTATTTAATTATTTTAAATTATTATCGTAATTATCTTTAAATAAATTTTGATATTGATTTTTAAGTCTCAATCATTGCGAAAGTAAATGAGTAGACAGAACAGAATACGAAAGTATTCTACGCTTCAAATTGCCCTATATAATTTGCATAAAGCTAAAATTCAGAATATATAAACATTGTGTACATGTACATATCTTTCAATGCAATGTATTAATCTAAAGAATATTTTAGGGAGAAAAAAAGGGGGGTTCTGAAATTCATTTGAGAAAAACAAATCGTTTTAGATGAGAGCTAAGAATATATCTATATATTACTTAAATTTGTCATACAAGGCATACAATTTAATAAAATATAATGCAATAGATCTTTTGAAAAGAAATTTAATGTAAGTCGATCTCTTTACACTTTAAATCACTAGATCACACTTCTGGCTATGACAAAGAATAAACTACTAAACACAGAGGGGAAAGCGAGAAATAAAAACTGTTGAATTGTAGGTCCTGACTTGGGACAGACACATGAAAAACTTGAAGATATCAAAGGGTTAATCAGAATCTGTATATCGAAGAAGAACAGACAACACATGTGACGGGATGAAACATAATAATGGTTTATTGACTGGATTATCTACGTGTTGTATCAGACATTGATCATGTTTATATAATATGATCTAAATCGTATTCTGATTACTTAATAGGTTACAATATATAAGGTCTCGCTAATGTGTACAATATTAGCACATTTTGACTTCACCAATATGAGCAATAACAGGACATTTTGACCTCTGGTATGTGTTCAATATTAGTACATTTTGACATCAGGTATGTGTTCAATATTAGTACATGTTAAGCGCGGGAATGCATTCAATATTAGTACATGTTAACCTCGGGAATGCATTCAATATTAGTACATGTTAACCTCGGGAATGCATTCAATATTAGTACATGTTAACCTCGGCAATTCATTCAATATTAGTACATGTTAACCGCGGGAATGCATTCAATATTAGTACATGTTAATCTCGGGAATGCATTCAATATTAGTACATTTTAACTTCGGCAATCCATTCAATATTAGTACATGTTAACCTCGGGAATGTGTTCAATATTACCACATTTTGACCTCAGGAATGTGTTCAATATTAGTGTGTGCATACAATCTTATGCTAACAGCAACTTACATGTGTTCACCCTATATGGATAATTAGTATATATATATATAGGGTCGACACATTGTTTGCTTGATGGTGTTCGTTCAAGTTACTGACAAACTTTATGACATATTGTTTTACACCTCCTGATCGAGATTCGAACTGACACATGCAAGTTGCTATTGACATAAGATTGTATGAATATGGACACGAACAAGTTAAAATAAGGACAAAGTGATAACATAATAAAGAAATAAAGAAATTGTATTGGAAATAGATATGTAAACAAAAAGTAAACAAATGGAGAGGGGTGGTATTTCCGTGTCACCAGCGCCTATGATTGGAATAGTATGTTATGCAGCAACACGTGTAGATATACTACATGCATGAACTTACATATTTTCATCTTTTTTTGGTTCAAATTTGAAATAAAGTTAATAGTATGTTTGCTTATATTAGATGTAAAAGCATGATATGAACATGATACATGTAAGTCCTAGGTATACTTCACATAAACTGGGAAACTGATTACGTATATTTGTGCTATTGTCAGGAAAAAAGTCTACACTTTACCTAAATTCATTCAGGGCTGTCGTGGTCGTATGGTAGTTGGATTTTAACAACTATCTGTACAATCAGTGCCTATCAAGACAAACGTTGTGAGTTCGAATCATGCTCACGGCGAGGTGTACTCGATACAACATTATGTAATAAAGTATGTCGGCGCCTGTTGACATGTCGGTGGTTTTCTCCGGTTTTCTCCACCAATAAAGCTTAGTCACAATATAGCTGAAATATTGTTGAAAGTGGCGTTAAACACCATAACCCTAATCCTAAATTATATATTAGACAAACCAATAGATTACCATCTTTTAGTATTAAACATACGAAAACGATGGTATTTGGAAAGGTTTGAAAACACAAATTAATCTATTAACTATTTTCTACTAAAGAAGTAGGATAAGGGAAGAAATTGGCCTAACAAATAGAAAAATTATAAATGAAATGTATAGCTTTCGTTGTTTCTTGATTTTATAAGACCTTTACCCCAACTACTATTTTGGTAACAATTTTCCATATTTGCACGTGCGATGACGTCACACTAGTCAATGAAAAATCTATCGTTTCGTGAAAATATATGAAATCTAACAATAAATGTGCATTTAATGTCAATTTTAAGTATAACCACAAGCAGGTACCAACGGCATATTTTAGTATGATGTTTAATATAAATAAACATATATCTCATTTAATTTTTGTGTTGGTACCCGAGTGTGGAGAGTATGAAATCTGCAATCAAAAAATTATTCTAAGGTCGATTTCTTGTCAGCGGCCATTTTTTATTGACCATTTTCATCCGTAATAGACAGAATAAAGTTGGTTATCGTAGTTGTTTTGCTACGGGAGTAAAGCTTGAACAATTTTTATGAAACAGTTTTGAGGTTAAATAATTTTTGGAGGTGATTTACTGTCGACCTGATTGTGCATTGAGTCCGACGTGTTTGTTTTCTAACCCTCAATGGAATTTCATGTGTTACTATACTAAAGTATACTTTAATATTATCCCCACAATTCACAAAAAGTACAGAAAACAAAACAAGCAACCAAAAAGAAAATTAGTACGTCAGATTATCTTAGAAATTAATTCATTGGACATGTAAGCACATCGGAACTTTCTATTTTTAGTAGTCCCTTTACTTTTTATTATTCTGTTTTCTTTAACAAATATATTTTATTTAGCTTTTTCGCAAAGTGAATTCCCGATGAATAATTGTATTAACGTAAATTTGATTTATATGTAGCTTAATATTAACGTTGCGGTGGCGTAATGGTTTAGCACACATGACTGTCGATAACAACATCGTGAGATCAATATTTTATTCTTACTTATTTCAATAAAGTATGGAAAAACAAACAATATATTTGATAATTCATTATTCATCTAATACAGTACATATAACGATATAACGTGCATGTTTTAACATAGTACACTGATGTCAGGTTTGATTTACATATTCGGTGTTTTGTTTATATTGGTTCTTTTGCTACCCTTACTAAGAATTTCATTGATATAGTCTATCGTTTATGAGTCAGTTGCTAAATGTGTAATATTTCTTGGAATTTTAGTGGTATGATTTTACTCTAAAGGGCCATGACCGATAATACAGTATTACCAAGCATTCTATTTATATAATCTATCACGTTTTACTTTTCTCAACAAAAAAAGTTTGAAGATACCGTAAATATAAACTACCGTCTTCCAATCAAAGTATACTACCGTATTTGTACTCTTAGACATATCAGAATCGAAATAAATCATTAAAGCTAGAATGTGTTTTGAGTTTTAACATGGATTGGCGGATATTAGTAAATTTTATCCCTCGCTTCTGGCTCGGGATAAAATACTATTCTCTGATGTTTTCGTGGCAAGTATAATTTTGATTGGCTAACAAGGTACTTTTAAAACTTCAGGGAAGCCGTGCGGTGACAGAAAATCAATAATCGCTCTCACCTATGTGTTGTCCATTTACATTGTGCACAGCAGACGACACACATTTCACAAGATGACAGAAAATCAATAATCGCTCTCTGTGATCTTTGTCCAAAGATACACGCATTTATGTTTTTCCTATAATAAGGACATGCTTATTAATGTTGGAACATTCAGATAAAAATGTTATCAGTCTCTAGGTGTTATATATCCCGTTTTAAAGGGCAGTGGTTTTGTTAAAAGCTTCGGCTAACGCCTCACCTTTCAGCAAAACCACTGCCCTTAGAAAACGCCTCACCTTTTAACAAAACCACTGCATCTCGAGACTAATAACGTATAATATCCGCCAATCCATGTTAAAATTCCCAACACATTCTGACTTCCATGATTTATTTCTTAATTATTCAACATGGATTATATCCTCTCCTGCCGCTGTAGCGCTGCTTTACCATGTTATGCAGTTGACTTGGTTCCTTTGACATTCTAATTACTGAGAATAATATCTTCTCATGATTTAAAAAATAAAAAGATCAACATTCGGTTATAAAAAGATTTAAAAAAAGCATTTTACAGCATTGACGAGTTTCTGCGGTTGGTAGGGATAATATTTGGTTACTAGGGACATTGTAAGGTTTAAGGAATGTTTATGATATATACTGGTTAGTAAATGATAAGATGTCTGAAGATCTGCTAGGGTGCTGTTGTTTAATTTTTTTTCTTGATTAAATAAAAGGTCCATGAGATCTACAGGAAAATACTGTGCATAGGGAAACTTGTTGCTATGGACACATAACTATGAATGAAAATATCAAAATGTATTTTTGAAATATGAAATGACATTTGTAGTGTGTATAGCTTGACAAAAATGTACCGCTTAATCAAATTTCAAGTCAAAAGATCGTAGATGTCAAAATTCAACCATTAATTGCAATAACATAGGCTAATTCAATGCTTACAAAACCGTTGCTAGGGTGACAAAGTTGCACAAGAATACTATATGCTAAGATAGAGAATTGGAATACTATTTTTAGAGTGTACATACACAGAATATAACATTTTTGTCGAAAAGATTATGCAAGATATGTAAAATAAAACCACCATATTTGAATTTCCAATGATTAATTGGACCCTCCTCCATTTACGTTGCTAAGCAACAAAGGTCAAAGTGAAATCAAAAAAAATACCAAATTCTTACCTTTCATTGATTGTGTTTAATATTATATCTATATAAACAGTTTCTGAGATTGGGCCAAAATTTCCCCTTATCATACTCACTCCTTTGTTGTTTGCCTATCTGGCCTTTAGTTTGCAGTTTAACTTTTCCAACATCATATATTTTCTGACAATTCACGATTGTTTTGCTTGATTATATCATGGAGTCTTCACAATCTTCCGGTGAAACCATAGAAAACGGGAGAATTCTCACTCTAAAAATAGCATATCATTCTCTTAAATTCTGTATTTATAGTATTCTTAGATCTATAGGAAATCGAAAAATGCACCCAAGGCACTCAGGCGTTCATTCATACGAAGCATATCCCCTTAAATTAGCAAAGTATATGTTACGTTTGAAACATTCAATAATTGAGAATACTATTCATGATTGGAATTTCTCGAACCTTAGGAGTTTCTGCCCAATTCGTATCCCCTCAGCATGGCTCAGCACTGTACCTGCTTAAGTCAGATGTAAAAGGGTATGCTCGAAGCCATATAGCCCTTTTTTATGCTTGGTAAGTTTGAAACATTGCCCACCCCCCACTTTCCCGTCCTCTCCTGCAACTTGTTCCCCACCCCACTTTCCAATTCACTTATGTTTGCCCCTACTCCACTTTTCAGCCCCATTACAAAGCTTGCCACCCATTTCCAGGTACCCTCGAAATTAAAGCTTGTCCCCACTTCCCGGTCTACTCTTATGTCTCTGCATATATAGGGGTTTCGTTCATTTCGTGCGATGGTTGTTACCGACGCCTGTGATTGTATCCATTACTACTCTATGTGTGGCAATCAAATTGTCGTATCAAGGTCCATCGATAAGCCACATTTTCTATTTCCCATAGATTGGCTATCATAAAGAACAGGTGGCTGAAACAATGTTCAATGTTCAATCTACTTAAATTTTGTTTCTATACGTTCTTAAGACATAGATACTATGTGTTCGTCTACAATAATCAATTATTGAAATTCCCACATTTTGTCCTAAAAAAGGGTTGTTACACTATATCCCTCTTAACGTCTATAGTCGTCTTCCCGACATCGAAACAATCACAACAAGGAATGTTGACCTGTATATATACGTCTGAAATTACATACTATTATATCATGTGGTTTTGCTACAACTAAAAGTCTATTCAGTCAAAGACTCTCTTGTTGGCGCAGTCGTGTGGTACTCCGAATTTCATCTACACGTACTTGTACAACTAGTGCTCACCACCATAAACATTTTTGACTTTGACTTCCGGTCATGGCGGGGTGTACTCGATTCAATTTAAAACTTATTTATCAATCAGTTTGTCAGCTACACGTGGAGGGTCGATTGTTTTCAACAGTTATTTCAGAAACAGAATATCACAGTAAGAAATGAAATATTGAAAGCGGTGCTATAATTTTGCGTTAAGGTTATGATGTTTAACGCCACTTTCAACAATATTCAGCTACAAATGTATATCGTGGCCGTCAGTTGTATTGGTGGAGGAAACCGGAGTACCCAATCCAGAGAAAACCACACACTTGCAGCAAGTCACTGATATTTTGTTTTTATTACGAGTGATACAGCCACTTCTGGTTTTCGCTGGTTTTGTCATATCCATTCGGAATTCTCTAGACCGGCCATGTGTAACAATGCCATCATGGTCATCTCCTCTCAAATGTAAAGTAAGCCTTTAAAATACAGATAATTGTTCCAATGCAGATTATAAAAATATGTTCAACTCCAAATTACTGACATTGATTTTTAAAGCACCTTTTTTTAATTCTCTAAATCAATTTAGACCAGACCGGAAGTGCCTGTATCCGTTTCAATGACTGAAAAGTAGACCATCCGACGCTCGCTGAATATTCGTCTCCAATTCGTCTGAGGGGAGCCCGGTAGGTATATTTAAATGTGGCAGTCGAAAAGAGAAATATCTCGGGAGTGTAACGATATAATTGGGTCAGCGAAAGGATCACAAATAAGCGGAAAATATTGAGGCGAAGTGGGGAAGGGGAAAAGGGCAGATATTTACCTTGAAGTAAGGAAGAGGGAAGGGGCATATTTTTTTTTAATGAAACAAGTGCCTGTGCTTGGAACGTTATATTAATCTCATGTGACGCTAAAATGAAAAATAGGGATTTTTCGATTTTAGAGTCACTTGAGGTTAATTATATCGTTCCAATGCCTCCTCTGGAATTATCTAAGTTAATATTTGCGGAAATTGAAGGATGAAACAGTATTCATAAAGTTCTATTAAGAATAAATCTCATGTTTTTAACCAATCAGATAAAAGAAATACTTATAGTCATATAATAATGATGAATATTGTTTCTTGGGTTGATAATGCATGATATTATACACATAAAATCTAAGAACAGTCAAACCTGCCCATACGGTCAGACGTATTTAAGGGTCAACTTTTATTGTTCTGTCATAGAAATTTTCATATGAAATTAAGCCCTTTTAGGAGGTCATCTGTCTTATAAGGACACGTTATCTTTGTCCCAATGGTGACCTCTTAATACAGGTTTGACATTAATTGTATAATAATTAGAATCTGATGCCACAAGTCATTTATATATGACATACACCTGGTGACACATGAAGCCTCCCCCCCCCCACAAAAAATAATTGAGCTCCCATATATGGCATAGACTGTTCTCACTGTATTATTTCTGTTTTATGAGATACAACATTTGAGTTTTCCCTGAATCCTACTACAGATGACCTTTTGAAGGTCAAACTGATCATCACAGAAACTACCTATATTGATGAAGAACAGAGCAAACATATGATGCAGAAAGCCAGAGATCGAGGACATCTACAGGAATTAGCTTATTACGCCTACCTCTTCGAAAATGTTAAAAATATTGTATTGATACATTTTTCTGACAAATATTCACCTAATTATATTCAATATGTGGCTAGACTGAAATTGGCCGATTCTTTGGTTGACAAAGTTCATGTAGCAACTGTTGCTAAGGAGAACTATGGATAAATACTAGTGCATGCTGGGATACTTAGATTTGGTAAAATCTGCAGTATTTTACATAAAAAAGTTTATTTTATAGGAAAATAAATCTTACTGTTGAATATGGTGATCTTGAATTTTGATTGGTCGATTCCTCGCTTATCTCGAGTAAAAATGTTGGTCAGCTCATGGCAGTTTTAAACGTAATTTAAACCTGATCAAATATTCAGCCATTAATAGAATGTGACTTCTACCAACTTGCAAAACCAGATGTCACCAAATGTATTAAAGTATTAAGAACTATGAGAAAAGGCTTAGGGCTATTGTGTTTAATGCCACTTTCAACAATATTTCAGCTATATAGTAACGTCAGTTTTATTGATGGAGTAAACTGGAGTACCCAAAGAAAACCACCGACCTGCCACAAGTCACTTACAAACTTTGTTCATAGTGTTGTATCAAGTACATCTCGCCATGAATGGGGCTTAAACTCACAACTTGAGTGGTGATAGGCACTGATTGCATAGGTAGTTATAAATCCAACTGTCATACATCACGACCATGACGGTCCCCTATGAGAAAAAGGGAAATAACAAAATCCAAGAAATGACGCTCTTAGCGTTCTATTCGCTTTGCTATGGGGTGATAAAGTATCCTGCCGATGATGATCATGATATCAAACAATATGCTTAATAGAGTAGTCAGACTTGATTACCCTAGAATTCACAGAAGTGGTTTCATGTTGAGCTCACCTGACACAAAATATGTGATATTTCTCCCCCAAAAATTAGTTTCTATAGATTTTAAGGGAGACACCATAGAAACTATATCTTTATGGAAAATGTCCGATATTTGGGAGGTATACACGATTATTATTTTTCATTTAGCTTTGCGTGCTTTTTGTATTTTTGAAATGATTAGGACAATAGCTTCAGGTATTATCAGTGAGTTTTCTCTGTAAGTTGTGATTTTCGAGGTAAAACTATATTCCAGTAAAAACTGGCGCAGGAGAAGACCCTAGTCGACTTGAAATAGCCATTTCTGTACCTGAAAATACAATGATGAGATTCATTTTTGGGCCAATTGAGTTATCCTTTGTGGCGGTAAAGCATGTAGATGCTTAGGAGAATTGTAAATTTACATTTGGGCCAAATTCAAGCTGAAAAGTTGATATAGATACAGGCAATTGCATCGCATTGCATTGGAGTTATTTCCCCTTTACCATTATGGAAAACTATATTGTGCTAAAAAACCACTTGCTAACTGATAAAACGCCTTTTCGTCAATTCATGTCGCATACCTCAGCAACCATAGAAATAAACGATCATGAATAAAACTGTTGTGTTCTATAAAATTCTTACTGAGGAGTATGATGACTTATCTACTGTATATTGGATACCAAAATTTCGCAGAAATCTACCCTATAGGAACAGGTGCATTGCAGGGTCTTATATTGTTCAACAAAATGATTATTTTGATTCTCTACTTTTTCCAAAATGTCATCTACCCAAACATTTAACTTTTCTACACTTTACACTACCATTCCTCATGAAAAATTCAAAATCAGTTTATTGGAAATCATTCACCACGCAATTTACTTTACAAATGGTAGTCAAGGTTACAAGTTTATAGTTTTAGGTCACAAATTAACTTATTATGTCAAGCACAAAATCAAAAAGTGCTTCATAGAAAATGAACTCATCAGCATATTGGAGTTCCTGATCAGTAACATATTTGTCGAATTCAGATGACACATTCATAAGTTTCAACAAATCGTGGGCATCTCTATGGGAACAAACTGTGCCCTCTCCTTGTCGATCTTTTCCTATACTCCTGTGAGGCAAAGTTTATGCAATACCTGATCAAAGACGAAAAAAATAAAAAAGCTTATTCTACGATTTTCTATTCGATTTTGGAACTGTTCCGACAGTGGTATTTTTGTTTTTCATTTTAGTGGAAGGTTAAGATCCTGAAATCAAACCCTCTTATACATTCAAAGCTGAAGAAGGAAGAGCACAATGTGATTGGTTCTTCATTGATTCTCGATTCAAGGAGTCAATGCGAGTTGTACTCATGTGAGATAACTTTCATAGACATTGTGGGTCTTACAATAATGATATTATTACATAATGATTTTATTTAAACAATTGTATTAGCTATCATGCTGTCACCTGACATTCCGCAAAATTTGATATTGTTTGATTAAAACTCGTATTGACTTGGTTTCACTTTCATTTTCGTTTAATGTAATACAACAATTACAGTCTTTTGTATCGGTCAATACGAGTTGCTATGGACCTTAAAAATCAATAATATCGTTTTTAAGATTCATAAAAACTCGCATTGACCTCAACAAAAGACTATAATTGTATATAATTATTTTTATTTCATTATAAATTGCTTTCAACATGTTTAATAGTGAGTGTTTGTTGAGATCATTTTTTTCTTCAGTTGTATAATGATGAGAACCAGATACATTCGATAAGATGGTGATGAGGTGCGAAATGCACTAGATCAACACGCTTCTAAAATTGAATTTTTATAGTGGTAGATGTATTGCGTGTTGATGTACTCGAACATATTATCCAGATTCTGATCCGACCGTTATTTATTCTTTCTCCTTAATGTCTAGTTCTTTTAACTGAGAAGGAGTATGAACACCATTTTATAATAAAACTTTATCCAAAGCGCCACTCGAACCCATGAACCTCCGCACCGAAGGCGAGCACGCTAACCATTACTTCATCGAAGCGATTAGCATGTTTTTTTTAATGAATGAGCTGTTTAATTTACGTAAGCGTTGTTTAATAACATGACTTTTATATTTGTACCGTATCTCGTTACATATATTTATGTTAAAGCAATCTTATAGCATATTGTTTATGAGACGATATATTTCCTACAATGGAAGGTGAGAAGATTAACATGCATGAACTATGCTGTTTATTTAGGCATCAAATACCATTTATGACGATTGCTGGTGTCTTTTAAAATGTTACAAAGAAGACAATATTTCATGACAGGTGTCACACCGTTTTAGTTGCCTTTGTTTTATTTTGCTAGATAACCTTTCACATGACGAGTATTTATAATTGAGTTTCTACGCGATTTTGGGAAAAGAAAGAAAATTTAAACGTCTAAAAGCCAACATTAGGATTATTAAAAAAAAAGAAGGTTCATGGTTTTTTTTTTGGCTGAACAAATTGTGAATCATATTAAAGTACAATGAAAACATTATAGAAAGGAAGACGTACATATATACACTGTTGCTTTTTAGATTTTTTATCCAGATATACCATTATATAGAAAAGTTATTTTTACTCTCGTGTTATTAATGTAATGAATCTTAAAAAAGAAACCATTTCCATTATCACCGTATCGGCGATGTATTGCTAGCACGCTCGCCTCCGGTGTGGGTATTGGTGGGTTCAAGCCACCATCGGGTCAAACCAAAGACTATGAACATGGTATGTATTGATTCTCCTGTAGGAACGCCGCATTAAGGATGTGGTAAAAAAATGGTTGGCTTGAAATCAGAATAATGTGTCCGAGTGGAGTGACGCATACCCGGTATTCCCACAGAATGATCTTTCAGTGAGTTAGCACTATAAAAATCCAACTACGCATGTTGGTCTAGTACAAAACAGATAGCATCATCACCCCATTGATGTGTAACTTATTCTCGCCATGACATAGCTAGACAAAATGTTTACTTGGCGTTAAACAACAACCACTCACTCACTAGTCATATGCTATTGCTCAATAAGAGTACATGTGACATCTTATTGGTCATTAAAATTGAATGTGTACTTCTGTCTAACAAACCAATATTCTCGATAGAAATGTATATACAATCTATTTATGTTTATTATTGGCGTACCACCTGTTGCCATAGCAAGATGTTTTGTTTACAAACATTGAACATGTGATCATATAACATTGTCTACGGTCGCGATATATGTCAACATTTGTCACAGGTACACGTGTATTGTACTTGTAATGATAATAAATATCATGAACTTCAAATGGATGAGGTTAATTATAGTAAATACATTTTTCATACATGTATTACAAATTCGGATTATTTTATGTAATTCTTTGGTATATCAACTATTTTCACACTGTTTTACTTGTAAGAAAAGTTTGAAGATGCCTATAGGTGTAAACAGAAACCGTAAATCGAAGAAGTACAGACAACACAACGACCAAAAGAAAAAGGACAAACAATGATACAAAACACTACATAGAAAACTAAAGGGTATTTAGGGCATGTGCTATGCCCATTGTTCAAATGTTGAAGACGCACCCGTGACTGCGAAATGCAGAACATCAATAAAACCGTTGTTCTTTTACTTGATTTTGTGTAAAGTGTGATGTTGGATGGTCTCTCATGTTCATTTACATCAATATTCTTTCTTACTTATTAAAGATTGAACAACACGAACCCTACTAAAAACCTGGAATGAACTGCTCCACTAGTGGCACCTGTCGTGTTACTCTTGTAATAAAGACGGTGAAAATTCATGAATGAGGAAAGGACTGGATTGTGTTTACTACAAACGTAGCATATCCTTGGCCATTGTTTACACCAATATACCGTATTGATTAACCACGTCATAGTAGTGATCGTATGACTTCAACCTATCCATTAGGAACCATTGGTTTAGTTGCTTCATTGTTAGCTGCAACCCTCTATTAAGTATTCATGATAGGAACCACAATGTTAGAATGTTGCAACATATAAATGTAACTTATTCGGTACACTGTTAAATTCGAGGTATAGGTCAAGGTATGATGCAGATCTAGATGCATCTGTGATATCCTTTATTTCAAGATTAATGGGATACTTTGTAACTAGATTAACACGACGGATGTCGCTAGTGGAGCAGGAACTGCTTACCCGTCCGAAGCACCTGAGGTCACCCCCTGTTTTTAGTGGGGTTCGTGTTACTCGACCTTTAGTTTTGTGTGTGTTTTGTGGATCGTTGTTTGTCCTTTTTCTTTTGGCCATTGTGTTGTCTGTTCTTCTTCGATATACGGATTCTGATTACCCCTTTCGTATCTTCAAACCCTTCCTAGAATTATTTAAAGACCGTTACTTACTACAGTCCAGGAATTAGAAACTGAATTGAAGATAATTTGAATGTGTACTTGCATAATCTTTTGGTTGTACCTGACAAGGTTTTTGCTTTTGCTTGGATCGCAAAATCCAAGGTTGCGGACAACACAAGACGTACATGTATAGTTTGAGTGTGGGAATATGAAGAAACAGGCATTTACTAAAACCCACTTACTTTAATTGGTGAACACAACCAGTGCAAGAATAACTAGGTTAGCCTAATTTAGTTTTAGAAATGTATGCATGACAGTTAAGGAAAAAATGAGCTGCGCGTTTGCAGAATATCATTTATACATTGTAACATCTTGTTATGCTGTAACACGTGTGTATATGTTTATGAATAGTATATACATGTATTTCCATGTTTTCGTCTATTTTTGGTTCAAATTTGAAATAAGGTTAATATTGCTGTTTACAAGTATGTTTGTTTATATTAGACGTAAAAGTATGATATCAACATAGTAAGTCCCCTAAGTTGATTGCGTATGTTTGTACAATAGTCAGGAAACAGTCTACACTTTATCTAAATGCTATAATTAGACACACAGAAAAAATTATCACCTCTTCTAGTATTAAACATACGAAAACGTTGTTGTTTGGAAAGGTCTAAAACACAAATTTATTTGCCATTTTCTACTAAATTTGTGTTAGCCCCTCTGGTCTTATTTTTGCAGATTTTTTGAAAATACACGATTCCTCTAATTTCTGTTAGAATATATCATGGGGTCTTTAAAATTTTAAAATAGCATCTTATTTTTTGAAATTCTGCATGTATAGTGTTCTTATACAGTCTATGCAAAATCGAAAAAACACACCTGATGCACTCGGACGCGGATTTATACGGCGTGTGCCCTCTAATATTAGCAAAGCATATGTCAGTTACGTATGAAACATTCAATAATTGAGAATGCTACTAATTATTGAAATTCTCGAAAATACAGAACTTCTGCCACGACCTCTTGTCCCGTCACCAGGACTCAACCATGTATCTGCTGAGAACATAGGTAAAAGGGAATGTCTTAAGCCATATATCCTTTATCTTTGCTTTGCTTATGCTTGTCAGTTTTGAAAGCTTGCCCTCTACTTTCTCGTTTCCTCATGAAGCTTGTTCCTCGCCCCACTTTCCAGTCCACTTATGGTTGCCCCTCCCTTACTGTTCAGCCCCCTTACAAAGCTTGCCCCACTTTTAGAAAGCCTGAAAATTAAGGCTTGCCCCACTTCCAGGTCCACTCTTATTCCTCTGTGCGTATGTTTATAGATATATACGTCTGAATATTCAACCAAACAGTGTTAGAATTATATTTTTGAGCTGTCAATTTTTTGTTCTTCTCTCGACGGGATTTGAACTCACACCATTGATACACTGCAGCACCAATCGCTTAGTCTTACGTCCAGCGTCCTAGACCACTCGATCACATCCGCTCCATAATATATATATATAGGGATTTTGTTCATTTCGTACGATGGTTGTTATCGCCGCCTGTGACTGTCTCCATTTCTACTGTATTTGTGGCAATCACATTGTCGTATACTGGTTGATCGCTACATGTAAGTCTCATTTTCTTGTTCATAATTGATTGGTTCTCATAAAGAACAGGTGGCTGAAACAATGTTCAATCTACTTGACATTTGTTTCTACACGTTCTTATGACATGGATACTAAGTGTGTGTCTACACTAATCTATCATTACATTTCCCACTTTTTGTACACAGGCACTTGTTTCATTCAAAATATATATGCCCCCTCCACTTCCTTACTTCAAGGTAAACATCTACCCTTTTCCCCTTCCCCACTTCGCCTCAATATGTTTCGCTTATTTGTGATCCTTTCGCTGACTCAATTATATCGTTACACTCCCGATATATTTCTTTTTTCGACTGCCACATTTAAATACACCTACCGGGCCCCCCTCAGACGAATTGGACAAGAATAGTCAGCGAACGTGGCTTAGTGAAAATTTAAGTCATTGAAACGAATACAGCCACTTCCGGTCCGGTCTAAATTGATTTAGAAAATTGAAAAAAGGTGCTTTAAAAATCAAATGTCAGTAATTTGGAGTTGAACATATTTTTATTATCTGCATTGGAACAATTATCTGTATTTTAAAGGCTTACAAAAAGTCTCATGTTTTTAGCCATTCAGATAAAAGAAATACTTAGTCATATACTAATGGTGATTATTGTTTCTTGGGTTGATAATGCATGATATAATACACATCAAAGCTGAGAACAGTCAAACCTGCCGGTACGATCAGATGTATTTAAGGGTAAACTTTTATTGTCCTGTCATAGAAATTTTCATATGAATTTAAGCCCTTTTAGGAGGTCATCTGTCTTATAAGGACACGTTATCTTTGTCCCAATGGTGACCTCTTAGTACAGGTTTGACATTAATTGTATAATAATTAGAATCGGATGTCACAAGTCATTTATATATGACATACACCTGCTGACACATTAAGCCCCCCCCCCCCCCCAAAAAAAAATGAGCCCCCATATATGGCATAGACAGTTCTCACTGCATTATTTCTGTTTTATGAGATGTTGTATTATTCTGAATCCTCCAACAGATGACCTTTTGAAGGTAAAACTGCTCATCAAAGAAACTACCTATATCGATGAAGAACAGAGCAAAAATATGATGCAGAAAGCCACAGATCGAGGACATATTCATCTACAGGAATTAGCTTATTGCACCTACCTCTTCGAAAATGTTGAAAATATTTTATTGATACATTTTTCTGGCAAATATTCATCCAATTGCATTCAATATACTGCTAGACAAAAATTGCCCGATTCTTTGGTTGACAAAGTTCATGTAGCAACTGTTGCAAAGGAGAAATATGGATAAATAGTAGTGCATTCTGGGATATTTAGATTTTATCAAATCTGCAATGTTTGTAGAATTTTGTTTTTATAGGAAAATAAATCTTACTGTTAAATATTGTCATCTTGAATTTTGATAAGTTGTTTCCTCGTTTATCTCGAGGAAAAATGTTGGTCCGTCCATAATACAGTAGTTTTCAACATAATCTATACCTGATCAAATATTCAGCCATTGGTTAAATGTAGCTTCTACCAACCTACAACACCAGATGCAGATTGCTGTCACAATATTTAATAAAGTACATGTATTAAGAACTATGGGAAAGGGGGGAATCAAAAGACCATCAAATGACGCTCTGACGTTCTATAAGATTTGCTATGGGGTGGTAAAGTATCTTGTGATTGATGATCATGACATCAAGTGGTATGCACAATACAATGGTCAGACTTGATTCCCTCAGAATTCACAGAAGTGGTTTCATTTTTAACTCACCTGACACAACATATGCAACTTTTCAATAACAAAAAACTTTCTATAGTTTATGAAGGAGCCACAATAGAAACTATTTTTTTATGGAAAATGTTGCATATCTGGAAAGTATACACCAGTATTATTTTTCATCTAGCTTTGATGCTTTTGGTATTTTTGAATTGATTGTGACAATAGCTTCAGGTATTATCAGTGGGTTTTCTCTGTCAGTTGTGATGTTTAAATTGAATTGCAGTAAAGGGAGTGCAGGAGTATACCCCTGTCTACTTGAAACAACCCCTATCACTGATATATATACAATGGTGAGATCCTCTTTTGGACCAAATGAGTTGTCTTTTGTGGCAGTAAAAACATGTAAGTGTTTGGACCAATTGCAAGTTTGCATTTTGGCCAAATTCAAGTCTGTATTTTTATTCACATTCAATTTGTTAAGTTGATATAGATACATTACAAGCACATTTTGATTTGCATTGGAGTTATTTCCCCATTACCATTATAAAAAAAAAATATTGTGTTAAAAACCACTTGCTAACGGTTTAAAAAGCCTTTTTCATCAATTTATATTTGTTTGACGGTGTTTAATGCCACTATCAACAATATTTCAGTTTTATCATGGCGGTCAGTTTTATTGTTAGAGGAAACCGAAGGACCCGGAGAAAACCACAGAGCTGTCACATTCATCAATTTAAGTCCAATGACTCTGCAACTATAGAAATAAACAATCACAATACAATCTGCTGTGTTCTATACAATTCTTAATGAGGAATATAATAACCTATCTACTTTATATTGGATACCAAAACTTCACACATTTAGAGAAAGGTATATTACCAGTTCTACTTGTTCAACAAAAATGTCTATAACTTCGACAAAAAAATAGTCTGCAGTCCAAGAGGGATTGTGTACTGTGACAACGGCTATTCACCTAGTAGCATCAATAAAATGTGAATACTGAAAAACTTTAAAGACCTTCTGGATGATTTTGATTCTCTACTTTTTTCGAAAATTTCATCTATCCAAATATTTGATTTTTCTATACTTGACACTACCAGTCATCAAGAAAAATATTTGAAAACAACAGTTTAAAGGAAATTATTCACAACACATTTTACTTTAAAAAAGGTTGGCAAGGTTACAAGTTTATAGTTTTGGGTCATGAATGGGTCATGAATTAAAATACTTTAATATGTCAAGCATGAAGCAAAGGAAGACAAAAAGTCCTACACAGAAAAAGTCATCAGTTAGTAGGAATTTATAATTCTTTGTTCAGCATGGGGGCATATTCAGTTTTAGCAAATCTCGACATCCATACGAGAATAACTTATCAAAGACAAAAAAAAAATTACAAAAGCTAAAGCCTTTAATCTCATCACTTTCAGGTATATTGATGGTGTTCTTTCAATTAATAATCCAAAGTTTGCCAAGCAGATTCCATTAGTATACATTGTACCTTTAAATTTGACACCAATGGTGAACTTTCTTCTATAATCTATTACAAATGAGACCACTTCAATTTGCCATTATAAATTTTCCTTATCTTGATTGTAATTATATGTCAACCACTCCGTGTATGGAATTTATATTTCACAACTAATAAGCTACAACTTGCAGTTTGTATTCGTCTCATCTTGTCATTCAAAAAGAAGGTATTGACAATTAGATTACGGTTCAAAGTTGACTATTGTTTCACTAAATTATGTCATACGATTGCCTTGTGTACTATCTAATAATTCAAGAATATTTGGGGCCTTTGACTCTCTTTAATAGAACTAATATTATACATATGACAACTTCTGTGTGACGAAGAATAAATATATTTATTTATAATGTTCAAGATTATAACATTCTTTATAATAATGCTTTTCGCCAGGATATATATGAAGGTTGACATTTTACTTTCATGTGGAAAACACATCCATGACGCCATCATTTCATTTACAGGAGATGCTTGAGCCCATAAAACTAGTTTAACCCCTTCACAGTTTTTTTATTGAAGTGCATGCACCAAGCCAGGAAAGTGAGCGGTCATATGCATGTATTTATATATTAGGGTATCGATTTTGCCTCTTTCTATGACTTTCTACTGGCTTTTAGAACTGTTCCGACAGTGTGGTGTTTTTATTTTTGTTGGGTATTTTCCATTATATTAACGTTTAAGATTCCGAAAATTACCCCTCCAATACAGTCAAAACTGAAATAGGACTAGCACGATGTGATTGATTTTTTAGTACACTAATTGTCGATTCGACGAAGTAAAAGGTGAGTTGTGCTCGTGCTCGAATGGTGGAGGGAATACGAGCACTGTACATAAACGGAGCACCTGTTCTACATATGCTGACGTATGGTTCTCCTACAGAGGAGGTTGAAGATAAAGATAAGATGAGATATAACTTGCGTATACCAATTGATGGGAAAAAAAAAATTTCATTATTAAAAACTTGAACATGTTTAATAGTGAGTTTATATTGTTCAACACAAAGTGATATTTTTCTCAGCTATATCATGACGAGAAAGATACATTCGATGAGATGACGATGATGTTCGCTTTGTACTAGACCAACACACTTCTCAAGTTAGATTTTTAGTTGTAGACGTATAACGAAGCTCCACTCCGGATACATTATCTTGATTCCGTGCCCACCAGTCTTTTCTGTTTCTCTATTTCATGTTAGTTAATTCAACCGCGGATCGAACCAACGAACTTCCGCACTAGAGGCGATCGCGAGCACGCTTATATTTACCATTACATGATTAATGCGGTTATTAGCATGTTTTTCTTTTAAAGGAATGTGCGGTTTAATTTATGGAAACGGTGTTAAATAACATGACTTTAATATGTGTACCGTATCTCGTTAAATATGTTTATGTTAAAGCAATATGATAGCATATTGTTTATGAGACGATATATTTCCTGCAATGGAAGGTGAGAACATAAACATGCACGAACTATGCTATTTATTTACGTATCAAATACCATTCGTGACGATTACTGGTGTCTTTTAAAATGTTACAAAATACAAAGCAACAAAAAGTTTTATTCTAAATCGGGCATATATAAACAATAAGCATAAGCTCTAATGAGTTTTTTTTACCAACATAAAAGATGTTCAAAAGATGACAATATATAATGACAGGAATAGTGCACCGTTTTACTTACCGGGGTTTACACACCCAACAATTATTCTGCTGGCTATATCTTTCCTAAGATGACTATTAAGAATAACTACCCTTTTACATCGGGGTATATACAGACGGGGTGACTGCAGTGTGTCTAAAATATCTTGTGAATATTTTTGAAAAAAGGTTCATGGGGTTTTTTTTCTGGAAAAATTGGGAATCATATTAAAGTCAAGTACAATGAAAACATTATAGAAAGGAAGACGTACATGTACATATATATAACACGGTTGCTTTCTAGATTTTGTATCCATATATCTATAGAAAAGTAATTTACGCTCGTTTTATAAATGTATTAGATTTTATACAAGAAAAAAATCATTTACCATGCAAGTGCATCAGTGGTGTAATGTTAGCACGCTCGCCTCCAGTGTGGTTAGGGCAACGATCGGGTCTAACCAAAGACTGTAAACATGGTATTTATTGATTCTCCTCTAAGAATGCAACATTAAGGAGAAGGGACAAAGAATGGTTGGCTCAAAATCAGGATAATTTGTCGGAGTGGAGCGACACATCGAGCCGCAGAATGTTGTTTCAGTGAGCTGCCACTATAAAAATCAAGCTAAGCATGTTGGTCAAGAACAAAACAGACATCATCATCATCTCATTGATATGTAACTTATTCTCGCAATGATATACTTGGACAAATTGCTAATTTGGCGTTAAACAACAATCAATCACTCACTCACTCGACCTCAGATATAGCTCAAATTAAGTATGTGTGGCACCTTATATTACTGGTCGTACATTCATTCAACACAATCCACGATGTCAAAACATTCCTGAAAACGCCATCTTGCTGGAAGGCCGACAGCACACAAACAAGAGAATCCTTCTCCACTCCTTGTGAGGAGTAAATATAACTTTAACACAGGCATACACGCGATGATTATACTAATTATTGAATAGATGTGCATATATAGGAGAACGTCTCACAATTTCTTTTTCAAAACATCTATTCAAATGTTAAAAAAATAATGACATGATTGTCCGTCTCTCTAAATACATGTACATGTAGTTGAAAACAACAATAAAATGAAATAAATTTTACTGTTTAAAAATGTCCATATCTATTTTATTGTGCGTAATAACCAATAGTTCAGATCCAATATGGCTTTCTTTTATTTATATTCTATTCCAGGATAAAATATTACTGTCCTCCAATGGACGCGCCAGCTGCATTAATTGAATGTGCACTTCTGCCTAGCAAATCCAATATGTCCTATATAAACATATCTCGATAGAACTGTACATAAAATCTATTTATGTTTATTATTGGTGTATCACCTGTTGCCATAACAAGATGTTTTTGTTTACAAACATTGAACATGTGATCATAACACTGTCTATAGTCAAGATATATGTCAAGATTGGTCATATGTCAACGTGTATTTTACTTGTAATGATAAGAAACATCATGAACTTCGAACATAGTAAATATATGTATTACACATTCGGATTCTTTTATGTAATTCTGTAGTATTTCAACTATTTTCACACTGTTTTTCTTGTCAGAAAAGTTTGAAGATGCCAAAGGGGTAATCAGAAGCCGTAAATAGAAGTAGGACAGACGACACAATGACCAAATGAAAAAGGACAAACAATGATACAAAACACTACATAGAAAACTAAAGGGTATTTAGTGTATGACTTAATCTCATTGTTGACTGTGAGATGTAGAACAGCAATAAAATACTCTTCCTTTACTGTGTTCCTTTTTTTGTGTAATGTTGGGTAGTATCGGGGTCGTGGTGGTCGTGATCGTATGGCAGTTGGATATACAACTACCCATGCAATCAGTGCCTATCACCACTGATGTTGTGAGTTCGAATCTCGATCAGGGCGAGGTGTACAACATTATGTGATACAGTTTGTCAGTGACTTGCGACAGGTCGGTGGTTTTCTGCGGATCCTCCGGTTTCCTCCACCAACAAAACTGACCACCACGATATAACTGAAATAGTATTGAAAGTGGCGTTAAACACTTTCAAACAAACAAAGAAAAACAAGCAAACATGGATAGTATCCCATGTTCATTTACATCCATATACGTTCTTACTCATTAAAGATTGACCAAGATGAACACGAATTAAAAACTGGGAGTGGACAGCTCCACTAAATCCACATTCAGTGTTACTATTGTTACCAACCCTGTGAAAACTAATGAATGAGGAACAGACCAGATTGTGATTACGACAAACGGGAACATATCCGTACGTCATTTATGACACCGAAATACCGTAACGGTTAACCAAGTCATGATGGCGACCGTAATACTTTCGAAGTTAGCTGCAACCCTCTATCAAGTAAATCATGATAGGAACCACATGCTGTAGAATATCGTAACAACTGAAGGGGATATATCTACTCCATATGCAGTGCTGCTAGAATGTTGCAGCATATAAATGGAAAGATCACTATGAAAAAACTGAAAAAATCTCTTTTGTCGAAATATTTCGTTCTTAACCGGCACACTGTTAAATTCGAGGTATATGTCAAGGTATGAAACAGATCTAGATGCAGCTGTGGGTGTCACTAGTGGAGCAGGAACTGCTTACCCTTCCGGAGCACCTGAGTTCACCCTCGGTTTTTAGTGGGATTCGTGTTACTCGATCGTTAGTTGTGTGTGTGTGTTTTGTGGATCGTTGTTTGTCCTTTTTCTTTCGGCCATTGTGTTGTCTGTCCTTCTTCGATATATTTATTCTGATTACCCCTTTGGTATCTTCAAACTCTCTTAGAATTATTTGAAGAACGTTACTTACTACAATCCAGGAATTAGAAACTGAATTGTACATAATTTGAATTTGTACTTGAATAAACATTTGGTTGTACCTGACAAAGTTTTTGCTTTTGCGTGGATCGCAAAATCCAAGTTTTCGGACAACACAAGACATAGTTTTACTGTGGGAATATGAAGAAACGGGTTTTTGCTGAAAAAAACACTTACTTTAATTGTTGAACGCAACCAGTGCAAGAGTAATCAGGTAAGCCTTTAGTTTTAGAATTGTATACATTCCAATTGGGAAAAATATGAGCTGCGTGTGTGCGAATAAAATAAAATGTCGAATTTTACTTATTCAGTACATTGCAATAACTATTTATATCGGGACACGTGTATATATGTATTTTATTAATAGTCCATACCAGTGGCGGATTTAGCGGGGGCTTGCGGGGCGTGCCACCCCCTCCCCCCTAAAATTCGCAAAGCATATGTTATACCACGTTAATTAACGTTGGATGTGTTCGCAGATTCATATATGTATTCGTCGTCAGTAGTTCAAAGATTATTCCATTCTGATTGGTTCCGAGGTACCAGACATCAACTATTTTCTCACGCTAATTAAACATTATTTTTTCAGTCAACTGTACAACTACATGTACACGTGCTATTTAGAAATTATAAAATGGACGAAAATTCTAGGCCAAGAAAACAAGCAAGATTGGATACAATTCTGATTCCTCGATGAGACGAGAAAAGTCAAAGGTAAACTAAAAAGTAAATTCAATCAATACTTCGAATAATTAATTTAACAATTGATCTCATTTATAAAACATACAACGAAAACCTATGACGAGAGAATCAGACGATGAAACTGAGATAGTGTGGAGAAACTTGAGTGTCCCAAGAAAATGATCACTTCTCTTTAAATAATGGTTCAAATAGTTCTTGAATTCGAAATTCTGCAATTTCATATGAAAAAAAATATAAGTTTGATTTGTATACAAATACCCGAAAATGTTGCCTTTTACTTTTCAAGTAAAGATCAGTAAACATACGCGTTGGTATATTGTACATTAAAATACAAAAGTAACATATTAATAAAAAAAAAATAGCGGCAATTTATTTGTAACAATCTCTGCATCTGCCCGAGGTATCTGCACAAGAAAGTGTGAACAAATCCTTTGTTCGGGTACGTTTATATTATTTATATCTACCAATGGATGTCTGTACAATTTGTTTTACACATTTTTAACAAAAAATTCTGACTACAATTTATTTGTAATAAATCTACAACTGCACATGTAAGTGTGAAAATAATCTCGACAAAATGGTCTATGCATATCTCACACCTGATTTCCCTAAGCATATTTCTCGAGAACTTTGATACATTTTTTTTGTTTTATCTTTTAGTGCAATGAGGTTTTTACGCCCGTTGCTCAAACACTTGATGTCCGTCCGTCCGTTCGTCCGTCCGTCTGTAAGATTTCTGCAATCTGCAACTCCCCTGACTGTAACCACGCAATTGATTGACGTTAAACTATATCATGTACTTGAAATACATTCTAGTTGTGCACAATGGTTTTTAGATTTTTCATTGAAGGCCGGGTGGAGGGGTAGTAGGATGATTCTGCAACCCGCAACTCCTAAATAACCACTCAATGGATTGAAATGAAACTTAAACTACACAGTTTACATACAATGTAGTTTGCTCACCACGGTTTTATTTTTAGAATTGGAGGTTAGGGGTAAGAGGGAGATTCTGTAATCTGCAGTTCCTCAATAATTCACTGAATGGTTTGAAGAGAAACTTGTACAATAGACATGACATACATTGTACTTGTGCACCGTGTTTTTGTAGGTCCTTCCACTGAATGGGGGAAATACGAGGGGCTGTGGATATTAGTTAGCCCTACTCTCACTTAAATTTGTGATAGGTTAGCATCATACTAAAAGTAATGATTTTTAATTAGAAAAACGAAACTTCGCAATTAGTATTATTCCGTAAAAGATAATCGGAAATTTGAAACGGGAGTTTTGTACAAAATTTGGGAACCTATCTTAATTTATGAAATTAATGCACCTAGTCCAAAGGATCATTCGAAGTTCTTTCATCACCCTGCGTCCAACGTCACGGTTGTTCAAAAAAAAATTTCAGGTTCTTATAGTTTGACAAAAACATACTGTTAACAATTATCCGACAAAATTAAGTCTCAAAGTAAAGTTTTTTTAGTCTGATAAAAATGGTGTGGTTGGTTCAAAATTGTCGTTCAAATAATTGTCTGTAATTCCTCAAACCCCAGAGCTTACGGGGGCGGGGGGGGGGGGTGTTCGTCCCCCTGGACCCCCTACTAGGGCTCTGCCCTGGACCCGCTGGGGCCCCCAGATCCCTCTCCTACTCACGCCCCCCCCTAATGCCAAATTCCGGATCCGCCCCTGCATACATGTATTTACATTTTCATCTATTTTGGTTCAAATTTGAAATAAGGTTAACATTGCTGTTTTCAAGTATGTTTGTTTATATTAGACGTAAATGTATGATATGAGCCTGGTAAGTTACCTAAACTGGTAAGCTGATAGAGTATGTTTGTGCTAAAGTCAAGAAACCAGTCTACACGTTATCTTAATGCTATAATTAAACACACAGAACAACTGGTATTAAACATACGAAAACGTTGTTGTTTGGAAAGTTCTAAAACACTAATTTATTGACTATTTTCTACTAGATTTGTTTCAGCCCCTCTGGCCTTTTGTTTGCAGATAAACTATATTTTCTGAAAATGCACGATTTCTCTACGTTTCGTTAGAATATATCATGGAGTCTCAGCTTAACATTTTGCAGAACGGGAGCATTCCTACTCTCAAAATTGCATATAATTCTCTGAAATTCTGTAATTTATAGTATTCTTAATCTATTAAAAATCGAAACACGCATCTGATGCAGTCAGTCACGGATTTATACGGAACATGCCTCCTAAAATTAGCAAAGCATATAAATGCTATGAAATATTCAAGAATTAAGAATACTAGTCCTGATTTGAATTTCTCGAACCTTCGAAGTTTCTGCCCTACTCTTGTCCCCCTACCAGGACCCAGCACTGTTCCTGCTTAGGACAGAGTAAAATGGTATGTCTGAAGCCATATAACCTTTCATATATATTTGTTATGGTTGCCACTTTCCCCTTTTCTTCTGCTTGCCCCGCCCCACATTCCAGTCCACTTATGTTTGCCCCTCCCCTACTTTTCAGCCCCCTTACAAAGCTTACCACCCACTTTCAGGTACCCTCGAAAGGAAAGCTTGCCCCCACTTCCGATCCACTCTTACGCCTCTGTATACTAGGGATTTTGTTCATTTCGTGCGATGGTTGTTACTGACGCCTGTGATTGTATTCATTACTACTTTATTTGTGGCAATCAATTTGTCGTATAAAGTTCCATCGCTGAACCACATTTTCTAGCTCCTATAGATTTGTTCTAGCAATGCACAGGTGAATGAAACACTGTTCAATCTAATTAGACTGTGCTGCTACACGTTCGTAAGGCATGGATTCTCAGTGTTCGTCTACGTCAATCTATTATTAAAATCCCCACATTTCGTGCTCAAAATGGTTGTGATACAAAATCCTCTTTAATGGCTAGTAGTCTTATCGACATCGAAACAATCACAATAAGGAAGTTCGACCTGCATACTTACGTCTGAAATTACATATATAATGTGGTTTTACGTACCACTAAAAGTCTATTAAATCAAGGACTCTTAGGTGGTCGTGTGGTATTCAGAATTACATCTACATGTACTTGTACAACCAGTGCTCATCACCATTAACATATTTGACTTCGACTCCCGGTCCACTCTTACGCCTCTGTATATATACAAAAATGGGTGTTATACAATATCCCTCTAAGCGTCTAGTAATCTTATCGATATCGAAACAATCACAATAAGGAAAGTCTACCTGTATACCTAACGTCTGAAATTACATATATCATGTGGTATTACCACAATTAAAAGTCTATTCAGTCAAAGACTCTCTTGTTGCCGCGGTCGTGTGGTATTCAGAATTACATCTACACGTACTTGTACAACCAGTGCTCACCCCAATTAACATTTTTGACTTTGACTTCCGGTCATGGCGGGGTGTACTCGATTCAACTTAAAACTCATTTATCTATTTTGTCTGTTTATATACTTATGAATTTTGACTTTCCCTTTGTAAGATTGTTCGGAGTTCGGTAATTTTGTTATTACCCTTATTTATTAATTATCAATCAGTTTGTCAGCTACCGGTGGAGGATCGATTGTTTTCAACAGTTTCTTCAGAAACAGAATCTAACGGTAAGAAATGAAATATTGAAAGCGGTGCTATACATATTGGGTTAGGGTTATGATGTTTAACGCCACTTTCAACAATATTTCAATTATATCGTGGCCGTCAGTTTTATTGGTGGAGGAAACCGGGGAATCCAGAGAAAACTACAGTCATCAATTTCTACAGCAAATTAGTCCCAGACCAGAAATGAAAAGAAGGTATACAACAAAAGCAAGATATTACAGACAACCATGCACAAGAGAATGACGTATAACTAATGACAAATGGAGACACCCCACACACTCTCCAATAGTTTTAACTTCATGAAATTTCCAAGCATTTTCTATATTTTTTGTTCAATATTTAAAAAAAGATGCAAATTTTAATGTTATTGAAAATAACCAAGAAGCCATTCATAAGACAAACTGGTTTTTTTTTATAATAAAACCGAATTTCAATCATGTTAAACTTGTGTGTTTATACAATATAAATAAAAACAAAAAAATGGTTTGGTTTTCACATTTAGCATGACGATATAATCACATGTACACAGTTTTTTATATATGTATTTCACACGTGTTGTTCTTATAAACTACATTTGATAATCTATTATTAGTCTAGTATACAGCCATACGATTAACAACGTCTATCTGCTTCATGTGGCGAATTCTATTTCGTCTAATGTACAACCAAGAATGCCATGTTCTTCAAAATTAACACGAATAGAACTTTCTGAATGTAACTCTGAAACTCCCCCAACACTTCTATTGCTTTGAATAATATTTTTGCCGACCCAATATCTAAGACTTATTCCCGCCTTCAGTCTAACCCTATCACCAATCTTTATATCAGATATAGAGCGGATGGGTTTAGTGCGGTCATGTTTATCTCCCTGATCAGTAAGACTGCCTATCAACGCTTCGACTTCTTTTGAATTTCCTGATGATTTCAGAAAACGCGTTTGCTGAACGTCTTTGATGTTTTTGTCCAAATAGTTAGAACATTTTAACTTTGTCTCAATATCAACGCCTGACGCTAGTAATGTTACTGCATTTTCACCATTTGTTGTTTCATTTGCTTTAGAGATAATTACTGTATCGTGTGAACATGCATCTTTACGTTGTCCTATTTCGTTAATAATGCGTGTCCTCTCTTTAGATTCATTTTCATTAACAATTTTGATCATCGCTGCAGTTGCATTTGTTACCATATCGATGACCTCCTGACCTCTAGTTTCAATTTCATGAACAACTTTCGATTTGCATTGTTCGTTCGTTTTCAATTCTGTTTCAAGATGTCCGATTGTGTCTGAAACTTGATTCATGGTTGCCTTTGCAGACTTTACCATACCATTGATTGCTGATCTCTTCTTAGACGCAGCTTCATCTACGAGTGAAAAGTCATGTTTCTTATGCTTATAGGTTAAGCAAATTTGGCACAACAAGCAAGTACACGTATTACAATAGAAGGTAAACAATTGGTCGTGACGTTCACATTTCGGTGTTTTTTCTTCCGGATTCACTTGTTGTACATCTTTAAAGATATGATTTTTACACATTTTCGTCTTTAAATGAGACAACTTACAGTTGCTGCAAAAGTATTGGTCACAATTTGTACAATATTGGCTTCCAGGATTATTGTCACATATTTCACACAAATGAACTGCACACTGAGCCATGGTCTATGAGCATACGATCACACAAATCAAAAGGGAGATAAACCACTCTTTGCTAAAAATTATCTGTAGCTGTGTCACGTTTAAGACGTACCAGTAGACGGAAGTCATTTAGCTTTTCAGTTGTGGAAATTGTGTTTTCCTCTGCTGCAAGAACAATGCCTTGTTGACTCTCCACATATACGTGGATTGGCAACAAAACTCTGTCCTGCAACTACAGATCGATCGTCTGCTGAGTGAGGTTACACCAGAGCTCATTCACAGGCGCACATGTCACCGAATTAGTCCCCCCCCTCTTTTATAAAGAGGCATTAGCTACGATTTTGATCAAAATATTATGTTTTGGAAATTGGTAAATAGCTTTAAAATGATAAAATAAAGGTAAATATTTCACATTAAGCAGCTTATCGTACCACTTTTCACCTTTTGAGAACGAAAATTACCATCGATTTGTTATTTCCTTGCAAGCAAATAATTTGACCTCGCTTTCTTCGTATGCAACTGACCTTACTAGTGACAGGTAAAAACGAATAATTTGTATTTTGTCGCTTTTTAACTACAAATTTGCATGGTTCTTTGTCCGTAATTAACGCCTACTAAAAGCAGATTCACAGAAAATAAGAAATCAGTGCATTGTTGTACTGATTTAATGACGATTCGGCAAACTCCGGAAACAATGCCGATAATTAATAAGATGGCGTCCATTTCTTGATCGATCTCAAAACACGAGCAGTTGCATCTTTTTTCCCCGATGCGCGTACATTTCATAATATTTATAAGTTCCAGAAACACGCTTTATTAAGGCATCAAGCATATCCGATAGTTTTTATTGGTAACAAAAAAATACGATTTTGGCAGATAATGCCCCTTTAACTTTCTATTTAAATAGATTTCTTTATAAGAGTACAAGGGGCCGGCATATGCAAGTTGTTGTTACCATAAGATTATAAGGATACATAGACACGAACATGACAAATAAAGGAAAAAGAGATGAAATAATAAAGAAATTGTATTGAAAATAAGTTTGTAAACAGAAAGTTGAAAAAAGGGGGAGGATAATTCCGTACCAAGAGCACATTCGAGCTCATCGTGGAAAACTGTCCTTGCATAGTGCATTTTTCCTTTCCTTTAAAGGACATCTGCATATTAAATGTGTAACAATTTTACTGTTAATTGGAACCAAAACAAGGTGCTATGGGGTTTGGAAAATATATTTCAATACTATTTATGCATGCATTTAATTATTTTAAATTATTATCGTAATTATCTTTAAATAAATTTTGATATTGATTGTTAAGTCTGAATCATTGTGAAAGTAAATGTGTAGACAGAACAGAATACAAAAGTATTCTACGCTTCAAATTGTCCTATATAATTTGCATAAAACTAAAATTCAGAATATATAAACATTGTGTACATGTACATATCTTTCAATGCAATGTATTAATCTAAAGAATATTTTAGGGAGAAAAAAAGGGGGGTTCTGAAATTCATTTGAGAAAAACAAATCGTTTTAGATGAGAGTTAAGAATATATCTATATAATGCTTAAATTTGTCATTCAAGGCATACAATTTAATAACATATAATGAAATAGGTCTTTTGAAAAGAAATTTAATGTAATTCGATCTCTTTTCACTTTAAATCACTAGATCAAACTTCTGGCTATGACAAAGAATAAACTCCTAAATACAGAAGGGAAAGCGAGAAATAAAAACTGTTGAATTGTAGGTCCTGACTAGGGACAGGCACAGGAAAAGCTTGAAGATACCAAAGGATTAATCAGAATCTGTATATCGAGGAAAAACAAACAACACATGTGACGGAATGAAACATAATAATGGTTTATTGACTGGATTATCTACGTGTTGTATCAGACATTGATCATGTTTATATAATATTATCTAACTCGTATTCTGATTACTAAATAGGTTCAAATTGATAAGGTCTCGCTAATGTGTACAATATTATCACATTTTGATTTCGGCGATATGTGCAATAACAGTACATTTTGACATCAGGTATGTGTTCAATATTAGCATATTTTTACATCAGGTATCTGTTCAATATTAGTACATTTTGACCTCATGTATGTGTTCAAAATTAGCACATTTTGACATCAGGAATGTGTTCAATATTAGTACATTTTAGCCTCGAGAATGTGTTCAATATTAGTACATTTTGACCTCAGGAATGCGTTCAATATTAGTACATTTGATATCTTGAATGTGTTCAATATTAGTACATTTTGACCTCGGAAATGTGTTTAATATTAGTATAGTTTTCCCTCGGGAATATATTCGATATTACTAAATTTTGACCTCGAAAATGTGTTCAATATTAATACATTTTGACCTTAGGAATGCGTTCAATATTAGTACATTTGATATCGGGAATGTGTTCAATATTACTACATTTTGACCTCGGGAATGTGTTCAACATTAGTACATTTTGACCTCAGGAATGCGTTCAATATTAGTACATTTGATATCTTGAATGTGTTCAATATTAGTACATTTTGACCTCGGAAATGTTTTTAATATTAGTATTGTTTTCCCTCGGGAATGTATTCGATATTAGTACATTTTGACCTCGAAAATGTGTTCAATATTAGTACATTTTGACCTCAGGAATGCGTTCAATATTAGTACATTTGATATCGTGAATGTGTTCAATATTAGTACATTTTGACCTCAGGAATGTGTTCAATATTAGTACATTTTGACCTCAGAAATGTGTTCAATATTAGTACATTTTGACATCGGGAATGTGTTCAATATTAGTACATTTAGAACTCAGGAATGTGTTCAATATTAGTACATTTTGACATCGGGAATGTGTTCAATATTAGTGCATTTTGACATCGGAAATGTGTTTAATATTAGTATAGTTTGCCCTCGGGAATGTATTCGATATTAGTACATTTTGACCTCGAAAATGTGTTCAATACTAGTACATTTTGACCTCGGAAGTATGTTCAATATTATTACATTTTGACCTTGGGAATGTGTTCAATATTAGTACATCTCGACCTCGGGAATGTGTTCAATATTAGTAGAATTTGACCTCAGGAATGCGTTCAATATTAGTACATTTGATATCGTGAATGTGTTCAATATGAGTACATTTTGACCTCGGGAATTTGTTCAATATTAGTACATTTTGACCTCAGGAATGCGTTCAATATTAATACATTTGATATCGTGAATGTGTTCAATATTAGTACATTTTGACCTCCGGTATATGTGTTCAATATTAGTACATTTTGACATTCGGAATGTGTTCAATATTAGTATATTTTGACCTCGGAAGTGTGTTCAATATTAGTACATTTTGACCTTCGGAATGTGTTCAATATTAGTACATCTGGACCTCGAGAACGTGTTCAATACTAGTACAATTTGATCCCAGGAATGCGTTCAATATTAGTACATTTTGACATCGAGAATATGTTCAATATTAGTACATTTTGACATCGAGAATGTGTTCAATATTAGTACATTTTGACCTCAGGTATATGTGTTCAATATTAGTACATTTTGACCTTCGGAATGTGTTCAATATTAGTACATTTTGACCTCGGAAATGTGTTCAATATTAGTACATTTTGACCGCGGGAATGTGTTCAATATTAGTACATTTTGACCTCAGGAATGTGTTCAATATTAGTACATTTTGACCACAGGAAAGTGTTCAATATTAGTACATTTTGACCACAGGAATGTGTTCAATATTAGTACATTTTGACCACATGAATGTGTTCAATATTACCACATTTAGATCTCAGGAATGTGTTCAATATTAGTACATTTTGACAGCGGGAATTTGTTCAATATTAGTACATTTTGACCTCAGGAATGTGTTCAATATTAGTACATTTTGACCACAGGAAAGTGTTCAATATTAGTACATTTTGACCACAGGAATGCGTTTAATATTAGTACATTTTGACCACATGAATGTGTTCAATATTACCACATTTAGATCTCAGGAATGTGTTCAATATTACCACATTTTGACCTCAGAAAGGTGTTAAATATTAGTACATTTTGACATCGGGAATGTGTTCAATATTAGTACATGTTAACATCGGGAATGTGTTCAATATTAGTACATGTTGACATCAGGTATGTGTTCAATATTAGTACATTTTGACCTTGGGAATGTGTTTAATATTAGTACATTTTGACCTTGGAAATATGTTAAATATTAATACATTTTGACATCGGGAATGTATTCAATATTAGTACATTTTAACATCAGGTATGTGTTCACTTTTAGTACATTTTGACATCAATTACGTGTTCAATATTAGTACATTTTGACATCAGGTATATGTTCAATATTAGTACATTTTGACCTGAGGGATGTGTTCAATATTAGTACATTTTGACATGCATCAGGTATGTGTTCAATATTAGTATGTCGGTGACTGTCGACAGGGAGGTGGTTTTCCCGCGGTTTCTCCACTAGTAAAACATACAGCCATGCACAATATATCTGGCATATTGTTGAAAGTGGCGTTAAACACTCTAAGCCTAGCGCTAATCCTAAATTCCATGTTAGACAAACTGATAAAATTATCATCTCTTAGTATTGAACATAGCAAAACGATGGTGTCTGGAAAGGTTTAAAAAAACACAAATTAATTTATTTACTATATCTACCAATTTGGTTTTGACTACTTGGCCTTTTGTTTGCAGATTAACTTTTTCAACATCATATATTTTTTTCTGAAAATGCAGGATTGTTCAACGTTCTGATAGAATATATTATACCTGGTTCTTTAGAATCTTGCGGTGAAACCATGAAAAACGGAAGAATTCTTACTCCAAAATTAGCATCTTATTCTCTGCAATTCTGTATTGATAGTGTTCTTAGTTAGTTATTAAAAATAAAACAAATCCACCCGATGCACTCGGGCGCGCATTTATGCGGGGCGTGACCCCCAAATATTAACAATTCATATGTCAGTTACGTATGAAACATTCAATAATTGAGAATGTTAGTAAAGATTGGAAATTCTCGAAAATGCGGAACTACTGCCACCCCCTCATGTCCCCTCACCAGGACTCAACCCTGTACCTGCTGAGTACAGAGGTAAAAGGGTGTGCTTGAAGCCATGTAACCTTTTTTATTTATTTTCTATGCATGTCAGTCCTCGTGAAGCTTGTATCACGCCCCACTTTCCAGTCCACTTATAATGTTTTCCCCTCCCTCACTTTCCAGCTCCCTACAAAGCTGCCCCTACTTTCAGATCCCTACACAAAGCTCGACCCCATATTTACGATCCACTCCCACACTTCTGTTTATAATAGGGATTTTGTTCATTTGATACGGTGGTTGCTACCGACCCATGTGACTGTCTCCATTACTACTCTATTTGTGTAAACCGCATCGGTGGTGTAATATATAGCGTGCTCGCCTCGAGTGAGGTGGATCGTGGGTTCAAGCCCCGATCGGATCAAACCAAAGACTATAACATTGGTATTTGCTGCTTCTCTGCTAAGTACGGAGCATTAAGGAGAAAGAACAAAGACTGGTTGGCTCGGAATCAGGATAATGTGTCAAAGTGGGACGAAATGTCTATCCGCTGACTGTTGTTTCAGTGAACTAGCACTATAAAAATCCAACTAAGCGCGTTGGTCTAGTACAATGTGGACCTCATCTCCATTTCATTGAAAATTAACTTGTTCTCGCCATGATATAGCTGCAAAATTGCTGAGTTGGCGTTAAACAACAATCACTCACTCTTTACTCTATTTGTTGAAAGCAAACTTTCGCATAAAGCATCGCTGAACCACTTTTCTAGCCCCTAATTGATTGGTTCTCGTAATCAACAGGTGGATGAAACACTGCTTATTGTTCAGTCTGCTTAAACTGTGTCGCTACAAGTTCTTGAGACATGGATATTCAGTGTTCGTCTACGTCAATCAATAATTACAATTACCATATTTCGTGCTAAAAATGGTTTGTTGCACTATATCCCTCTTAACGTCTAGTAGTCTTATCGACATTCATGGAAACCAGTAGAATATACTTCCAAAGAAATACGTCTCAAAGTACATATATAATGAGCTTTTGCTACAACTACACGTATTCAGGCAAGGTTTCTAATGGTACCATGTGTGGTATTCAGAATTACATCTATGTGTACTTATACTACCACTGCCAACCATCAATACAAATTTTGACATTGACTTCCGGTCATAACGAGGGGTATTCGATTCAACTTGAGACTCATTTATAAAGCAGTTTGTCAGTTTCCTTAGGAGGGTCGGTAGTTTTCATCAGTTAGTTTTGCTTCCTCCGATAAAACTGAATATCACGGTAAGAAACAAAAAGAAATGAAATATTGAAAAGGGTGCTATGCATTTTGGGTTAGGGTTAGGATGTTTAAGGCCACTTTCAGCAATATTTCAGCTATATCGTGGTGGTCAGTGTTATTGGTGGAGGAAACCAGAGTATCCAGAGAAAACCGCAGACCTACCGCAGACCTACCGCAGCTCAGGGATTTTTCGCTTTTATTACGAAAGTCATCAATTTCTATAGCAAATTAGTTCCAGACCAGAAATGAAAAGTACAAAGAAGGAATACAGCAAAAGCAAGAAACAATAAACATCCATGCACAAGAGAATGACGTACAACTAATGACAAATGAAAACACCCCACACACTTTCGAGTATTTTTAGCTTTTTTGTTCAATATTTGAAAAAAGATGCAAATTTTAATGTAATTGAAGCTATTCTTTGTAACTTTGATCAGACAAATTTTTTTTATGAAACCGAATTTCAACCATCTAAAACTTGTATGTTTATACAATATAAATTTAAAAAAAAAATAAAAAGAAATGATTGGTTTTCACATTTAATTGGAGTATAAAGTCTCATGTACAAAGTTTGTTTTATATATGTATTTCAGACGTGTTGTTTTTATAAACTACATTTGATAATCTATTACTAGTCTAGTATACAGCCCTAAGATTAACAATGTCTATCTGCGTTCATGTGACGATTTCTATTTCGTCTAATGTACATTGAAAATAACCATAATTACGGTATTCTGGAAAGTTAACATATATATCGTTTTGTGAATTGACCTTTGTAACTTTCCCAACACTTCTATTGTGTTGAAATTCAACACCACCACCATATCTAAAACTAATCCCCATCTTCAGTCTAACACTTTTATCAATTATCATATCCCGCATAGTACGGGCGATTCTTTTAGGGAGCCTATGTTTATTTCCCTGGCCAGTGAGACTACCTATTAAATCTTCGACTTCTTTTGATTTTCCTGATGATTTCAGAAAACGTGTTTGCTGAACTTCCTTGATGCTTCTGTCCAGATATTTAGAACATTTTAACTTTGTCTCAATATTAACGACAGACGCTAGTAATGTTACTGCATTTCCACCATTTGTCGTTGCATTTATTTTAGAGACAATTACTGTATCGTGTGAACATGCATCTCTACGTTGTCCTATTTCGTCAAGAATGCGTGCCCTTTCTTTCGATTCATTTTCATTAACAATTTTAATCATCGCTTCTGTTGCATTGTTTACCATGTCGATGACCTCATGACCTCTAGTTTCAATTTCATGAATAACTTTCGATTTGTATTCTTCGTTCGTTTTCAATTCTGTTTCAAGATGTCCGATTCGGTCTGAAACTTGGTTCATGGTTGCCTCTGCAGACATTACCATATCATTAATTGCCGATGTTTTCTTAGACGCAGCTTCATCAACGAGTGAAAAGTCATGTTTCTTATGATTTTCGGCTAAGCAAATTATGCACAACAAGCAAGTACATGTATTACAATAGAAGGTAAACAGTTGGTCGTGACGTTCGCATTTCGGTGTTTTTCCTTCCGGGTTCACTTTTTGTGCATCTTCAAAGATATGATTTTTACATATGTTCGTCTTTAAATGAGACAACTTACAGTTGCTGCAAAAGAATTGTTCACAATTTGTACAATATTGACTTCCAGGATTATCGTCACATATTTCACACGAACGAACTACACACTGAGCCATGATCGATGATCATACGATCACACAAATGAAAAGGGAGATAAACCACTCTGTGCTAAAGTTACATGTAACTGTGTCACGTATAAAACGTACCAGTAGACGAATGTCATTAACTTCTCAGTTGTAGAAGCTATGTGTTTTAATCTGCTGCAAGAGCAATGCCTTGTTGACGATCGACACATACGTGGATATGCAACAAGACTCTCTGCTGCAACTACAGATCTTCTGCTAAGTGAGGTGTTATCGGAGTCCATCCACAGGCGCTCGTATCACGGAATTACTAACCCCCTCTGTGTTATTATGTGGTAAAATAAGAGTATATAGGGCCAGTATATGCAAGTTCTTGTTACAAGGAAAAAGAGATGAAATAATAAAGCAATTTTAATAAACAAAAATATGCAAACAGAAAGTTGAAAGGGGGGGGGGGGAATTCCGTGCAACGAGCACCTGCAAGCTCATCGTGGAAAACTGTCATTGCATAGTGCAATTTCCCTTTCCTAAAAAGGACATCGTGCATATTATATGTGAAACAATTTTATTGTTAATTGGAACCAAAGCGAGGTGCTATGGGTTTGGAAAATATATTTTCATACTATTTATGTATGTATTTAATTATTTTAAATAATCATCGTAATTACCTTTAAGTAAATTTTGATATTGATTTTTAAGTCTGAATTATTGTGAACGGAAATGTGTAGACAGCAGACAAAGGTATTCGTACGCTTCAAATTTTTTGGTGTTTTAATGCCACTTTTTCAGCAATATTTCAGCTATATCATGGTGATCAGTTTTAGTGGTGGAGGAAGCCGGAGTACCCGGAGAGAACCACTGGGCAAGCAACTGGTAGACTTTATCACTTGCTGTTGCGAGTCGAGTGCACCCTTTTTGTAATTTACAAAGCTGGGTGCGAAACAATGCCGTATTGGTGATAGGCTTGTATGAACGGTTAGATCCATCGACCTAACTCATTGAGCCACCAGGGCTCCCCCAAAAAATATAAGCCAAAGTATTGAGTAAATGTCAATAGGTCAAACGTATTTCTTATATGTTGATTGTTAAGAATGTTTCCATGTGGTGTTAAAGACATGTTTGTGGTTGACATAAATATTTATTTTTGCATTTTTAGTTAATGTACGAAAAACAGCATTTCGAAAATAAAGTTTAAATAGTTTAATGGTCTACCATCGCACCAATATCGACAAAACGAATATGCATGCACCTCTTACCTTTACTTACTGAACACAAAATAAACAACATGCAATATAATGTTGGAAATGGGTCCTGACTTCAGACAGGCTAAACAATGTGTCATAGTTAAACCGATTAATTGGATCCCAACGACTCCCTCTTTATAGTTGAATCTCCAGCGGCGATACATGTATAAACAAACGATAAAAAACCTGCACAGATTTGCATCCACTCAAAAACACTACATACTATCACTAGCATGTATGTTATAAACATTTTGACAATTTCTTAAATGTCACCAATATTGTCATTAAATAAAACAATAACTCACTTTGATTTGGGTTAATATAAAGATCTATCGTTCCAATATATATGATATTTACCGAGGCCGAAACCGACGCAAATATCGTACATCTTGGAACGATAGATCCTTATATTAATCGAAATGAAAGTCAGTAATTGTTTTATTATATGAAACTGTTATTCATGTCCCCTAGGGCATGTTTTTTTCAAATCGGCATTAAACACTACATGTGTTTTTTGTAAATTATAATGGTAACAAGAAAGATTTATGAATACGGCAAAGATTAATTTATATCGTTCCAGGGGAGCCTTTGGAACGTTATATTAATCTCATGTGACGCTAAGATGAAAAATAGGGGCTTTCAGATTTTAGAGTTACTATAAGTTAATCATAACGTTCCAGAGGCTCCTCTGGAACTATCTGAATTAATATTTGTGAAACTTGAAGGCTTAAACAGTATTCATAAAGTTCTATCATAATTATTTTATAGGAAAATAAATATCACTGTTGAATATTGTGATCTTGAATTTTGATTGGTCGTTTATCTCGAGGGAAAATGTTTGCCTGTTCATAGTACTGTAGTTTTCAACATAATTTATACTGGATCAAATATTCAGCGATTAATAGAAGGTGGCTTCTACCAACTTGCAAAACCAGATGCAGATTGCTGTCATTATATTTATTGAAATACAGTCAAACCTGCCTTAAAGGGCACCTTTATAGCAAATCTCTGTCTGTAAAGGACAGGCTCATTTTCCCATTAATGAATATTGCATATAAGTTTAACCTGAATATATAGGGCAACTGCTCATAAAGACCACATTTGCAGGTTCCCTAGAGTGGCCTTTATATACAGGTTTGACTGTATTAAGAACTATGAGAAAGGGGGAAATCAAAAGACCAACAAATGACGCTCTGACATTCTATCAGATTCTTTATGGGGTGGTAAAGTATTCTGCCGATGATGAGAGAGTGATTGTTATTTAACGCCAATTCAGCAATTTTTCAGTTATATCATTGCGAGAATAAATTGATTTTCAATGAGATGATGATGATGTTCGCTTTGTACTAGACCAACACGCCAAGCTGGATGTTTATAGTGCTAGCTCTCTGAAACAACAGGCCGCGGGTAGACATGTCGCTTCACTCGGATACATTATTCTGATTTCGAGCCAACCAGTCTTTGCTCTTTCTCCTTAATGCTGCGTGCTTAGCGGAGAAGCAACATCCTGTCGATGATCATCATGATGTCAAACAGTATGCACAATGGAGTGGTCAGACTTGATTCCTCCAGAATTCACAGAAGTGGTTTCATTTTTTGGTCATCTGACACAAAATATGCGAAATTTTCCGTAAAAAAGGTTTCTATAGTTTATAAAGGAGCCTCTCGAGAAATTTGTTATGGAAAATGTTGCATATTGGAAGGCATACACGATTATTATTTTTCATCTAGCTTTGGTGCTTTTTGTATTTTTGAATTGATTAGGACAATAGCTTCAGGTATGATCAGTTGGTTTTCTCTGTTAGTTGGCATTTTTGGGTTAAAACTATATTCCAGTAAGAAAGAACTGGTGCAGAGGAAAGCCCTTGTCGACTTGATACAACCCTTTCTTCCTGATATATATAATGGTGATATCTACTTTTGTGGCAGTAAAAACATGTATGTGTTTGGGCGAATTGCAAGTTTACAATCTGGTCAATTTCAAGTTTACAATTTGGTCAATTTCAAGTCCATACTTTTATTCACATTCAATTTGGTAAGACTCATTTTGATTTGCATTAGAGTTATTTCCATTATAAATAAAAAAAATGTGTTAAAAAACATTTGCTAACTGATAAAACGCCTTTTTCATCAATTTATGTTTGTTTGATGGTGTTTAACACCACTGTCAACAATATTTCAGCTATATCATGGCGGTCAGTTTTATTGGTGGGAGAAATTGGAGGACCCGGAGAAAACCACTGACCTTTCGCATTCATTAATGTAAGTCCCATGTCTCATTTCTGGGCATGTACCTTAAATTTGTCACCAATAGTCAACTTTCTACTATATGACAAATTAGACCACTTCAAATTGGCATTATATATTTCCTAAGCCTTGCTAGTAATATGTCAACGGCTCCCGCTTATGGAGCTTACATTTCACAACTCATATGCCTCGCTCGAGCTTGCATTTTAAATTTGTTTTTAGACGTTTTACAATGTCACCATATTCTAAATATACATTAGACTATTGAATTAAGGGTTTTCAACGATTCGTCTTATCTTGTCATTCAAAGGTTTTTTCGAAAGATATTAACACCTTGTTAAAAATGTTCTATTGTCGTATACGTACATGTGACGAAAGACGGTATTGGTAATTGGATTTTGGTTCAAAGTTCACTATTGTTTCACTTTTCTGTCATACGATGGCCTTGTATACTATCTAATATTTAGATAATAGTTGATGCCATTGGTTCTCTTTAATAGAACTAATATTATAAATATGACAACTTCTGTATCAGGAAGATTAAATATATTATTTATAATGTTCAAGATTATAGTGCTCTCTATAATAACGATTTGCGCCAGGTTGTATGTGATGTTGACATTTTACTCATAAAGAAAGCATTTGCATGACCACATGCATGAGCATCATTGCATTAACAGGAGAGGTTTGAACCCATCAAACTAGTTTAACCCCGCCACCTTTTGCTGCCTTTTTTTATTGAAGTGTCTGAACCAAGACGGTAAAGTGAGCGGTCGTGTATTTGTGTTATATGGGTATCGATTTTGTCTATTTCCACGATTTTCTATTGGATTTTGGAACTGTTCCGACAAAGTGACATTTTTTGTTTTTCATTTATTACAAGGTTAAGACCCCGAAAACTATCCTTCTAATACAGTCAAAGCTCAAGTAGGAAGAGCACGATGTGATTGGTTCTTCGTTAATTGTTTAATCGACGGAGTAAAAAGCGAGTTGTACTCATACGATATATTTGCGTAGATTTTGTGGGACTTAAATTATTATGAAATAATTCTTTTTTTTTTTTCATTTAAAAATTGCATTCAGCATGTTTAATAGTGAGTGATTGTTGTTTAACGAAAATTTTCCAGCTATTTCATGACGAGACCAAGTTATAATCGATGAGATGATAATGATGTCCGCTTTGTACTAGATCAACACGCTTCTAAAGTGGTAGACGAATAAGGTGTTGCTCCATTTTTTTCCATTTCTCCTCATTGACGTGTTTTTAAGTTAGAAGTAGTAAACACCATTTTATAGTAGATAACCCAATCGCGGCTCTAACCCACCAAATTCCGCATTGGAGGCAAACACGCTATAACCATTACATCATCGATGAGGTTAACATGTTTTTTTAATGTGCAGTTTAATTTACGTAAACGATATTGAATAACATGCATGACATGTATATTTGTACCGTATCTTGTTACACATGTTTATGCTAAAGCAATCTTATAGCATATTGTTTATGAGACGATATATTTCCTACAATGGAAGGTGAGAACATACACATGCACGAACTATACTATTTATTTACGTATCAAATACCATTCGTGACGATTACTGGTGTCTTTTAAAATGTTACAAAATACAAAGCAACAAAAGGTTTTATTTTAAGTCGGGCATATATAAACAATAAACATAATCGCAAATGAGCTTTTTTCCAACATAAAAGAGGTTCAAAAGATGACAATATATAATGACAGGCATAGTACTCCGTTCTACACCCAAAAATTATTCTGCTGGTTATACCTTCCCCAAGGCGAGTATTTAGAATAACTACCCCTTTACATCGGGGCACATACAGGCGGGGTACCTGCAGTGCGTCTAAAATATCTTGTGAATATTTTTGTAAAAAGGTTCATGAGTTTTTTTTTCTGGAAAAAATATGAATCATATTAAAGTCAAGTACAATGAAAACATTATAAAAAGGAAGACGTACATGTACATATATATAATATATAATACGGTTGCTTTCTAGATTTTGTATCCAGATATCCCATTCTATAGAAAAGTAATTTACGCTCGTTTTATAAATGTATTAGATTTTATACAAGAAAGAAAAAAATCATTTACCCTACAAGTGCATCAGTGGTGTAATGTTAGCACGCTCGCCTCCAGTGTGGTTAGAGCAACGATCGGGTCTAACCAAAGACTGTAAACATGGTATTTATTGATTCTCCTTTAAAAATACAACATTAAGGAGAAGGGACAAAGAATGGTTGGCTCAAAATCAGGATAACTTGTCCGAGTGGCGCGACACATCTAGCCGCAGAATGTTGTTTCAGTGAGCTGCCAATATGAAAATCAAGCTAAACATGTTGGTCAAGAACAAAACAGACATCATCATCATCTCATTGATATGTAACTTATTCTTGCCATGATATACCTGGACAAATTGCTCATTTGGCGTTAAGCAACAATCAATCACTCACTCGACCTCAGCTATAGATCAAATTAAGTATGTGTGGCATCTTATATTACTGGTCGTACATTCATTCAACACAATCCACGATGTCAAAACATTCCTGAAAACGCCATCTTGCTGGAAGGGCGACAGCACACAAACAAGAGAATCCTTCTCTGCTCCTTGTGAGGAGTAAATATAACTTTAACACAGGCATAAACGCGATGATTATACTAATTATTGAATAGATGTGCATATATAGGAGGACGTCTCACAATTTCTTTTTCAAAACATCTATTCAAATGTTAAAAAAATAATGACATGATTGTCCGTCTCTCTAAATACATGTACATGTAGTTGAAAACAACAATAAAATTAAATAAATTTTACTGTTTAAAAATGTCCTTATCTCTTTTATTGTGCGTAATAATCGATAGTTCAGATCCAGTATGGCTTTCTTTTATTTATATTCTACTCCAGGATAAAATATTACTGTCCTCCAATTGACGCGCCAGCTGCATTAATTGAATGTGCACTTCTGCCTAGCAAACCCAATATGTCCTATATAAACATATCTCGATAGAACTGTACATAAAATCTATTTATGTTTATTATTGGCGTATCACCTGTTGCCATAACAAGATGTTTTTGTTTACAAACATTGAACATGTGATCATAACATTGTCTATAGTCAAGATATATGTCAAGATTGGTCATATGTCAACGTGTGTTTTACTTGTAATGATAAGAAACATCATGAACTTCAAACATAGTAAATATATGTATTACACATTCGGATTCTTTTATGTAATTCTGTAGTATTTCAACTATTTTCACACTGTTTTTCTTGTCAGAAAAGTTTGAAGATGCCAAAGGGGTAATAATAGAACCCGTAAATAGAAGTAAGACAGACGACACAACGACCAAATGAAAAAGGACAAACAATGATACAAAACACTACATAGAAAACTAAAGGGTATTTAGTGTATGACTTAATCTCATTGTTGACTGTGAGATGTAGAACAGCAATAAAATACTCTTCCTTTACTGTGTTCCTTTTTTTGTGTAATGTTGGGTAGTATCGGGGTCGTGATCGTATGGCAGCTGGATATACAACTACCCATGCAATCAGTGCTTATCACCACTGATGTTGTGAGTTCGAATCTCGATCAGGGCGAGGTGTACAACATTATGTGATACAGTTTGTCAGTGACTTGCGACAGGTCAGTGGTTTTCTGCGGATCTTCCGGTTTCCTCCATCAACAAAACTGACCACCACGATATAACTGAAATAGTATTGAAAGTGGCGTTAAACACTTTCAAACAAACAAAGAAAAACAAGCAAACATGGATAGTATCCCATGTTCTTTTACATCCATATCCGTTCTTACTCATTAAAGATTGACCAAGACGAACACCAATTAAAAACTGGGAGTGGACAGCTCCACTAATCCACATTCCGTATTACTATTGTTACCAACCCTGTGAAAACTAATGAATGAGGAACGGACCGGATTGTGATTACGACAAACGGGAACATATCCGTAAGTCATTTATGACACCGAAATACCGTAACGGTTAACCAAGTCATGATGGCGACCGTAATACTTTCGAAGTTAGCTGCAACCCTCTATCAAGTAAATCATGATAGGAACCACATGCTGTAGAATATCGTAACAACTGAAGGGGATATATCTACTCCATATGCAGTGCTGCTAGAATGTTGCAGCATATAAATGGAAAAATCACTATGAAAAAACTGAAACAATCTCTTTTGTCGAAATATTTCGTTCTTAACCGGCACACTGTTAAATTCGAGGTATATGTCAAGGTATGAAACAGATCTAGATGCAGCTGTGAGTGTCACTAGTGGAGCAGGAACTGCTTACCCTTCCGGAGCACCTGAGTTCACCCTCGGTTTTTAGTGGGGTTCGTGTTACTCGATCGTTAGTTGTGTGTGTGTGTTTTGTGGATCGTTGTTTGTCCTTTTTCTTTTGGTCATTGTGTTGTCTGTCCTTCTTCGATATATTTATTCTGATTACCTGTTGCCATAACAAGATGTTTTTGTTTACAAACATTGAACATGTGATCATAACATTGTCTATAGTCAAGATATATGTCAAGATTGGTCATATGTCAACGTGTGTTTTACTTGTAATGATAAGAAACATCATGAACTTCAAACATAGTAAATATATGTATTACACATTCGGATTCTTTTATGTAATTCTGTAGTATTTCAACTATTTTCACACTGTTTTTCTTGTCAGAAAAGTTTGAAGATGCCAAAGGGGTAATAATAGGACCCGTAAATAGAAGTAAGACAGACGACACAACGACCAAATAAAAAAGGACAAACAATGATACAAAACACTACATAGAAAACTAAAGGGTATTTAGTGTATGACTTAATCTCATTGTTGACTGTGAGATGTAGAACAGCAATAAAATACTCTTCCTTTACTGTGTTCCTTTTTTTGTGTAATGTTGGGTAGTATCGGGGTCGTGATCGTATGGCAGCTGGATATACAACTACCCATGCAATCAGTGCTTATCACCACTGATGTTGTGAGTTCGAATCTCGATCAGGGCGAGGTGTACAACATTATGTGATACAGTTTGTCAGTGACTTGCGACAGGTCAGTGGTTTTCTGCGGATCTTCCGGTTTCCTCCATCAACAAAACTGACCACCACGATATAACTGAAATAGTATTGAAAGTGGCGTTAAACACTTTCAAACAAACAAAGAAAAACAAGCAAACATGGATAGTATCCCATGTTCTTTTACATCCATATCCGTTCTTACTCATTAAAGATTGACCAAGACGAACACCAATTAAAAACTGGGAGTGGACAGCTCCACTAATCCACATTCCGTATTACTATTGTTACCAACCCTGTGAAAACTAATGAATGAGGAACGGACCGGATTGTGATTACGACAAACGGGAACATATCCGTAAGTCATTTATGACACCGAAATACCGTAACGGTTAACCAAGTCATGATGGCGACCGTAATACTTTCGAAGTTAGCTGCAACCCTCTATCAAGTAAATCATGATAGGAACCACATGCTGTAGAATATCGTAACAACTGAAGGGGATATATCTACTCCATATGCAGTGCTGCTAGAATGTTGCAGCATATAAATGGAAAAATCACTATGAAAAAACTGAAACAATCTCTTTTGTCGAAATATTTCGTTCTTAACCGGCACACTGTTAAATTCGAGGTATATGTCAAGGTATGAAACAGATCTAGATGCAGCTGTGGGTGTCACTAGTGGAGCAGGAACTGCTTACCCTTCCGGAGCACCTGAGTTCACCCTCGGTTTTTAGTGGGGTTCGTGTTACTCGATCGTTAGTTGTGTGTGTGTGTTTTGTGGATCGTTGTTTGTCCTTTTTCTTTTGGTCATTGTGTTGTCTGTCCTTCTTCGATATATTTATTCTGATTACCCCTTTGGTATCTTCAAACTCTCTTAGAATTATTTGAAGAACGTTACTTACTACAATCCAGCAATTAGAAACTGAATTGTACATAATTTGAATTTGTACTTGAATAAACATTTGGTTGTACCTGACAAAGTTTTTGCTTTTGCGTGGATCGCAAAATCCAAGTTTCCGGACAACACAAGACATAGTTTTACTGTGGGAATATGAAGAAACGGGTTTTTGCTAAAAAACCACTTACTTTAATTGTTGAACACAACCAGAGCAAGAGTAATCAGGTAAGCCTTAAGTTTTAGAATTGTATACATTCCCATTGGGAAAAATATGAGCTGCGTGTGTGCGAATAAAATAAAATGTCGAATTTTACTTATTCAGTACATTGCAATAACTATTTATATCGGGACACGTGTATATATGTATTTTATTAATAGTCCATACCAGTGGCGGATTTAGCGGCGGCTTGCGGGGCGTGGCAACCCCCCCCCCCCTAAAATTCGCAAAGCATATGTTATACAACGTTAATTAACGTTGGATGTGTTCGCTGATTCATATAAGTATTCGTCGTCAGTAGTTCAAAGATTATTCCATTCTGATCGGTTCCGAGGTACCAGACATCAACTATTTTCTCACGCTAATTAAACATTATTTTTTCAGTCAACTGTACAACTACATGTACACGTGCTATTTAGAAATTATAAAATGGACGAAAATTCTAGGCCAAGAAAACAAGCAAGATTGGATACATTTCTGATTCCTCGATGAGACGAGAAAAGTCAAAGGTAAACTAAAAAGTAAATTCAATCAATACTTCGAATAATTAATTTAACAATTGATCTCATTTATAAAACATACAACGAAAACCTATGACGAGAGAATCAGACGATGAAACTGAGATAGTGTGGAGAAACTTGAGTGTCCCAAGAAAATGATCACTTCTCTTTAAATAATGGTTCAAATAGTTCTTGAATTCGAAATTCTGCAATTTCATATGAAAAAAAATATAAGTTTGATTTGTATACAAATACCCGAAAATGTTGCCTTTTACTTTTCAAGTAAAGATCAGTAAACATACGCGTTGGTATATTGTACATTAAAATACAAAAGTAACATATTAATAAAAAAAAAAATTAGCGGCAATTTATTTGTAACAATCTCTGCATCTGCCCGAGGTATCTGCACAAGAAAGTGTGAACAAATCCTTTGTCCGGGTACGTTTATATTATTTATATCTACCAATGGATGTCTGTACAATTTTTTTTACACATTTTTAGCAAAAAATTCTGACTACAATTTATTTGTAATAAATTAATATCTACAACTGCACATGAAAGTGTGAAAATAATCTCGACAAAATGGTCTATGCATATCTCACACCTGATTTCCCTAAGCAAATTTCTCGAGAACTTTGATACATTTTATTTGTTTGATCTTTTAGTGTAATGAGGTTTTTACGCCCGTTGCTCAAACACTTGATGTCCGTCCGTCCGTTCGTCCGTCCGTCTGTAAGATTTCTGCAATCTGCAACTCCCCTGACTGTAACCACGCAATTGATTGACGTTAAACTATATCATGTACTTGAAATACATTCTAGTTGTGCACAATGGTTTTTAGATTTTTCATTGACGGCCGGGTGGAGGGGGTAGTAGGATGATTCTGCAACCCGCAACTCCTAAATAACCACTCAATGGATTGAAATGGAACTTAAACTACACATTTTACATACAATGTAGTTTGCTCACCACGGTTTTATTTTTTAGAATTGGAGGTTAGGGGTAGGAGGGAGATTCTGTAATCTGCAGTTCCTCAATAATGCACTGAATGGTTTGAAGAGAAACTTGTACAATAGACATGACATACATTGTACTTGTGCACCGTGTTTTTTTAGGTCCTTCCACTGAATGGGGGAAATACGAGGGGCTGTGGATATTAGTTAGCCCTACTCTCACTTAAATTTGTGATAGGTTAGCATCATACTAAAAGTAATGATTTTTAATTAGAAAAACGAAACTTCGCAATTAGTATTATTCCGTAAAAGATAATCGGAAATTTCAAACGGGAGTTTTGTACAAAATTTGGGGACCTATCTTAATTTATGAAATTTATGCACCTAGTCCAAAGGATCATTCGAAGTTTTTTCATCACCCTGCATCCGACGTCACAGTTGTTCAAAAAAAAGGTTTACTTCAGGTTCTTATAATCTGACAAAAACATACTGTTAACAATTATCCGACAAAATTAAGACTCAAAGTAAAGTTTTTTTAGTCTGATCAAAATGGTGTGGTTGGTTCAAAATTGTCGTTCAAATAAATATCTGTAATTCCTCAAACCCCCAGAGCTTACGGGGGTGGGGGGGGGTGTTCGTCCCCCTGGACCCGTTGGGGACCATAAAAGGTCCCCAGATCCCTCTCCTACTCACGCCCCCCCCCCCAATCCCAAATTCTGGATCCGCCCCTGCATACATGTATTTACATTTTCATCTATTTTTGTTCAAATTTGAAATAAGGTTAACATTGCTGTTTTCAAGTACGTTTGTTTATATTAGACGTAAATGTATGATATGAGCCTGGTAAGTTACCTAAACTGGTAAGCTGATAGCGTATGTTTGTGCTAATGTCAAGAAACCAGTCTACACGTTATCTTAATGCTATAATTAAACACACAGATAAACTGGTATTAAACATACGAAAACGTTGTTGTTTGGAAAGTTCTAAAACACTAATTTATTGACTATTTTCTACTAGATTTGTTTCAGCCCCTCTGGCCTTTTGTTTGCAGATAAACTATATTTTCTGAAAATGCACGATTTCTCTACGTTTCGTTAGAATATATCATGGAGTCTCAGCTTAACATTTTGCAGAACGGGAGCATTCCTTCTCTCAAAATTGCATATAATTCTCTGAAATTCTGTAATTTATATTATTCTTAGATCTATTAAAAATCGAAACACGCACCTGATGTACTCAGTCACGGATTTATACGGAACATGCCTCCTAAAATTAGCAAAGCATATAAATGCTATGAAATATTCAAGAATTAAGAATACTAGTCATGATTTGAATTTCTCGAACCTTGGAAGTTTCTGCCCTACTCTTGTCCCCCTACCAGGACCCAGCACTGTTCCTGCTTAGGACAGAGTAAAATGGTATGTCTGAAGCCATATAACCTTTCATATTTATTTTTTATGGTTGTCAGTTTTAAATGCTTGTTCCCACTTACCCCTCTTCTTCTGAAGTTTGCCCCGCCTCACATTCCAGTCCACTTATGTTTGCCCCTCCCCCACTTTTCAGCCCCCTTACAAAGCTTGTCACCCACTTTCAGGTACCCTCGAAAGAAAAGCTTGCCCCCACTTCCGATCCACTCTTACGCCTCTGTATACTAGGGATTTTGTTCATTTCGTGCGATGGTTGTTTCTGACGCCTGTGGTTGTATTCATTACTACTCTATTTGTGGCAATCAATTTGTCGTATAAAGTTCCATCGCTGAACCACATTTTCTAGCTCCTATAGATTTGTTCTAGCAATGCACAGGTGAATGAAACACTGTTCAATCTAATTAGACTTTGTTGCTACACGTTCGTAAGGCATGGATTCTCAGTGTTCGTCTACGTCAATCTATTATTAAAATTCCCACATTTCGTGCTCAAAATGGTTGTGATACAAAATCCTCTTTAATGGCTAGTAGTCTTATCGACATCGAAACAATCACAATAAGGAAGTTCGACCTGCATACTTACGTCTGGGATTACATATATAATGTGATTTTACGTACCACTAAAAGTCTATTAAATCAAGGACTCTTAGGTGGTCGTGTGGTATTCAGAATTACATCTACATGTACTTGTACAACCAGTGCTCATCACCATTAACATATTTGACTTCGACTCCCGGTCCACTCTTACGCCTCTGTATATATACAAAAATGGGTGTTATACAATATCCCTCTAAACGTCTAGTAATCTTATCGATATCGAAACAATTACAATAAGGAAAGTCTACCTGTACACCTAACGTCTGAAATTACATATATCATGTGGTATTACCACAATTAAAAGTCTATTCAGTCAAAGACTCTCTTGTTGCCGCGGTCGTGTGGTATTCAGAATTACATCTACACGTACTTGTACAACCAGTGCTCACCACCATAAACATTTCTTACTTTGACTTCCGATCATGGCGGGGTGTACTCGATTCAACTTAAAACTCATTTATCAGTCAGTTTGTCAGTTACACGTGGAGGGTCGATTGTTTTCAACAGTTACTTCAGAAACAGAATATAACAGTAAGAAATAAAATATAAAAAGCGGTGCTATACATTTTGGGTTAGGGTCATGATGTTTAACGCCACTTTCAACAATATTTCAGCTATATCGTGGTGGTAAGTTTTATTGGTGGAGGAAACCGGAGTACCCAACCCAGAAAAAACCACAGACCTTCCGCAAATCTCTGACATTTTGTTTTTATTACGAAAATCAACAATTTCTACAGCAAATTAGTTCCAGACCAGAAATGAAAAATAAAAAGAAGGAATACAACAAAAGCAAGAAACAACAAGCAACCATGCACAAGAGAATGACGTAAAACTAATGACAAATGGAAACACCCCACACACTCTGCAATATTTTTACCTTCAATAAATATCAAAATAATCCGATCCAGTTAGACTTTTGCTGTTGTTGTATCTTGTTTTGTTCAATATATGAAAAAAGATGCAATAAACTTTAAATTTGAATATTATAGAAAATAACCAAGAAGCTATTCTTAGTAACTTTCATCAGACAAAAATGTTTTTATTATAAAACCGAATTTCAATCATCTAAAACTTTTATGTTTATGCAATATAAATAAAAACAAAAACAAAAATTGATTGTTTTTTTTTTTAACATTTAATAGAATTTATAAGTCTCATGTATATAGTTTTTATGTATATGTATTTCACACGTACTGTTCTTATAAACTACATTTTATCATCTATTACTAATTTAGCATACAGCCGTATGATTAACAACGTCTACCTGCCTCATGTAGCGAATTCTATTTCGTCTAATGTACAATGAACATAAAGATACTCTCCGTATTTTGGAAATTCAACATATATATCGACTCGTGAATTGAACCTTGCAAATTTCCCAACACTTCTATTGTTTAGAATATCACAATCCAAACCATATTTAAAAAAAATCCCCATCTTCATTCTAACCATATCACCAATTTTTATGTCATCTATAGTACGAATGTGTTTATTGCTGTTATGTTTATCTTCCTGGTCAGTGAGACTACCTATCAACGCTTCGACTTCTTTTGATTTTCCTGATGATTTCTGGAAATGTGTTTGCTGAACATCCTTCATACTTTTGTCCACATATTTAGAACATTTTAGCTTTGTCTCCATATCAACGACTGACGCTAGCAATCTTACTGCATTTCCACCATTTGTTGTTTCATTTGCTTTAGAGATAATGACTGAATCGTGTGAACATGCATCTCTACGTTGTCCTATTTCACCAAGAATGCGCGTTCTCTCTTTAGATTCATTTTCATTTACAATATTGATCATTGCTTCTGTTGCATTTTTTACCATATCGATGACCTCTTGACCTCTAGTTTCAATTTCACGAATAACTTTCGCTTTGTATTCTTCGTTCGTTTTCAATTCTGTATCAAGACGTCCGATTGTGCGTTCAACTTGGTTCATGGTTGCCTCTGCGGATTTTATCGTACCATTAATTGCTGCTCCCTTCTTAGACGCAGCTTCATCAACGAGTGAAAAGTCATGTTTCTTATGCTTTTTGGTTAAGCAAATTTGGCACAACATGCAAATACATGTATTACAATAGAAAGTAAACAATTTTTCATGACATTCGCATTTCGGTGTTCTTTCTTCCGGGTTCACTTTTTGTGCATTTTGAAAGATATGATTTTTACATATTTTCAACTTTAAATGAGACAACTTACAGTTGCTGCAAAAGTATTGTTCACAATTTGTACAATATTGGCTTCCAGAATTATTGTCGCATATTTCACACAAATGAACTGCACACTGAGTCATCATGACCGATTATCATACGATCACACAAGTCAAAAAGGAGATAAACCACTCTGTCCTCAAAATTACCTGTAACTATGTCACGTATTAAACGTACCAGTAGACGGAAGTCATTTTAAGAATTCTCAATTGTAGAAAATATGTTTTTCCTCTGCTGCAAGATCAATGTCTTGTAGACTATCCACATATACGTGGATAGGCAACAAGACATCTGTGCTGCAACTACAGATCGATCGTCTGCTTAGTGAAGTCACATCAGCGATCATCCACAGGCGCTCGAGTAACGGAATTACTGCCCCCCCCCCCTCCCACACTTTTTTAGCTTCTGTTCAAAAAAATTGATGTATTATTATATGGATAATTATAAGAGTATATGTAGGGCCGGCATATGCAAGTTGTTGTTACCATAATATAACACCGGTATATTATACCACCTGTATATTGTGGTGAGGGATCTAGAACATTTTACATATTGCATTCAAGATTACGACATCAATGTAGTTCATTAAAAGCTGATCTAACTAAAATTCATGTAGTGGACGAACCATTCGCCTATTGAATATGCCATTCATTACCTTTTAGAATGCCAATTATATTATAATCAAAGTATATCGTTATTCAATGATTTAATTAATATGAACATTGAGATTAATATTGAAACACTATTGTTTGGAAATGATGCATATACTGATCATACTAATTCGAAAATGTTTGAGAAAGTTCGTTTTATTTTATAAAGCAGAACAACAGATTATGTGCTCCAAGTCAGCAGCTTTTGTTTTATTTGGGGGGGTTTTTCTGATTTTGCTCTCTTTTCTCCTGTTTGCATTAATTCATGACTTGTTTGTTTAACTCTTATTTCTAATACTATGTTGTATATATGTTTTGCTGTCATTATATATTATATGTGTATTGTTCATGTAAGGAGAGGATTTAATAAAAGTTGCAATAACTTGTGTCCGATCCTATTGCCTAATTTATCGCAATTAAATAGTATTACATTACATTACATAAGACTGTACGGATATATGGACACGAACACGACAAATAAAGAAAAAAGAGATGAAATAATAAAGACATTTGATTAAAAATAAACATGCAAACAGAAAGTAGAAAACAAAGGGGGGGGGGGGTTATTCTGTGCCACGAGCGCATGTGAGCTCATCGTGGACAGAACTGTCCTATAGTGCATTTGTTGCTTCCTAGAGAACACTCGACGATAAACATGATGACTTCAATTTTCCAATATTCAACTTCCCATTTATCAATTGCAAATTTTAAGCTTAGGTGCTGACGCAAATTCTACTCAAACATGGCTACGGCTATGTTGAAGTCATCGCTACTGCAATTCTACGGTCGTCATCACGAACTGGACCGTTACGAAATATCCATTTCTCAAATGGCAATGGATGTTCCTCGTTAGCGTACACGTAGTTGAAATGATCGTTTTATTCTGCTTGGCGTCCAGAAATTAACATAAATCGGACGTTGAAAAAACTGTCTTGTATTTTCTCAGAAGATCTGCTGATGACAAACTGGAGCTATTCGTATAATAGGTTATGATAAAATAGAAAACAAAAAATACCACACTGTCGAAACATATCAAAATCGTAGAAAGAGGCGAAATCGACAACCCTTATGAACAAATACATTGCCACTCAATTTCCGGACTTAGTACAGACACTTAACATAGGCTTTTTCATATATTTCGTCTAAAATTTACGAAATTAATCATATATATAAAGTCAAAAATGTTGCCAATTCTAGAGGCTCCTCACTAGTAGCATGAATATGTAGCCCCATCAATACCACCCCACGCTAACAATACATCATTGGAAATACGATTTTAATTTTTACAAATATTGTTTTAGATATAGATAATATATCTCATGTATAACAAGACGCAATTGTTACGATTTGTGTTGTATTTTGTTCATGTAAACACGTGTTAAATAGTAAATACATATTTTAATGATTTATTTCTAATACGTGACACTGGTAGATTTTCTAGTTTGAATTGATAAAAACATGGTATTACAATCATGTGGACAACTAACTGAAGCGACATGAATTCATTCATGACAAAGATTTTTATTTTGTATTGGAAAATATATGTATTACTATGTAAACAAGTCGTGTAAACTTGTTTTCATTTATATACCTACAAAACTAGTTTCAATGCAAAACGTTATAGAAGTTAGGAAAGATAATTTTCACCACAGTAGAACGTTTCAGGTCTGAATGTAACAACAAAGTTCTGACCGTTATGCGTCTTGTTTGTTAGTTTGTCTTGTTTTCTTTTTGGTTTTGTTTTTTGGGGGTTTTTTTGTGCATTTTTTTGTCTTGTTATTGTTTTGTTTTGTTTTTTTGCTTTGTCTTTTGTTTTGTTTCGCTTTGTTTGTTTTTGGTCAACACTGATCAGAAATTTCTAGCTTTAAAAAGTCGCAATTTTATGGTTTTAGCAACTCAAAATTTGACATTAATTTTATTTTTTATTATCAATGTCCTTAATACTATTCCGTATATACATATATGTATACTAACACAACAACACATAAGCTGTGTAATGAGAGTAACTAAAACTATTTTCCTCGCGTTCCTGTCGATGATTGGGTTGTAATCTAGACAGACATTGTGGATTAATAAAACGGAGTGTAGTAATTCCTGCTTATAAACTTATTATAGGCTCAAGTAATGCCATTTATTGCAGATTTGAAAGCAGGGTCATAATCATATCTATTTGTATTTAATAGTGAATTTATTGACCCATTTCTTCTTCCAACATAACCAAGTAAGCCATGAACATACATTAACCATGGAACTGGAAGGGAACCGCGGTGCGACTGGCAAACAGGGCTATTAAATATTAATCAGACGGATGATTAACGAAGACTGTCAGCACATGGAATTATTAAATCCTTTTTTTTTCTATTATTATAAACCTAAAAAAATGAGTGTAATCGTAAGCTTGAATAGTGTTGGCACCGCTAGGCTGCGGGTAAGGTGCTGTTTAATACTCGTTTTATAGTAAGAGGTTTGCTCCTTATTGAAGACACTACTGTGACTGTGAAATGCAGAGGAGCAAGAAAAGCGCTGTTCCTTTACTTTAATGTATATCCAAGCACAATGTCGGATAGTCGTTCCATGTTCATTTACATCCATATCCTTTCTTACTACAAGTTGTGCCTTAACTTTAATTTGTGTCTAAGTGTACTGTTGGATAGCTCTTCCATGTTCATTTACATCCATATCCTTTCTTACTACAAGTTGTGACTTTACTTTAAGTTGTGTCTAAGTGTAATGTTGGATAGCTCTTCCATGTTCATTTACATCCATATCCTTTCTTACTACAAGTTGTGCCTTTACTTTAAGTTGTGTCTAAGTGTAATGTTGGATAGCTCTTCCATGTACATTTACATCCATATCCTTTCTTACTACAAGTTGTGACTTTACACTAAGTTGTGTCTAAGTGTAATGTTTGATAGTCGTTCCATGTTCATTTACATCCATATCCTTTCTTACTACAAGTTGTGACTTAACTTTAAGTTGTGTCTAAGTGTAATGTTGGATAGCTCTTCCATGTTCATTTACATCCATATCCTTTCTTACTACAAGTTGTGCCTTTACTTTAAGTTGTGTCTAAGTGTAATGTTGGATAGTCGTTCCATGTTCATTTACATCCATATCCTTTCTTACTACAAGTTGTGACTTCACTTTAAGTTGTGTCTAAGTGTAATGTTGGATAGCTCTTCCATGTTCATTTACATCCATATCCTTTCTTACTACAGTACATAATATGCTTTACATCATTTATTATTGGGAATCACGCCTTTACAATGGTTAGCTTGATTAATTTGTTGATTTATTGATTGGTGTTTAAAACGCCAACTTTAGCTATGAAATGAGTAGCTACATAGTACGTAATTTACATTTGTCTATATATACATTTAATTTTATTTAGGGCATGATAATCAGTATGATTGATTATTCCACATTTATTGTTAAAAAAATAATATCTCGAAACGGATCAATAAAATGGAAAATATGCATAGCGATAATGATTTACAGTGCGAAGTGGTATCCTTACTGTTTAACATGTAACACGTGTTTTTGGTTTACTAACATTATAAGCTAGGTCATGTTTTAATCTTACACTTGAATGACATTTTATTTGTGTCTGCGATTAAGGATATGTAAATATTTTCATATGGTTTGATGTGTAAATAATATAAAAATATAAACCTCATTTAATTCAGCGAGTACATATTATGCGCATTGTGAAATATAGTGATCAATTTTCATTTAATATATTATTGTGTGTACTAATTAATATTTAAATGTTGGTTGAAGCCATCGGCTCTTTTTAATTGAATATATATATATATATATATACAGTGGGACAGATATATTGCATTGTTGTCACTTGCTTAGACGTTTGTATACTATACTTTATTTCCTGTCACTGTATAATGAATTCTTTATTATCCTATGTAATATATTAAAAATTGCTGAGTTAGAATGCTGTCAAATTATAATATTAAGTCTATATGTACCATCTACACACGCTTATACACATGTCTTATGTTTAGCTCTAGATTTGCCTTACGAGAAAAGGTAACACTACGATTATTGAAACTCCTTTTAAAGGGAGTGGATGTGGTCGAGTGGTCTAGGGCGCTGGACGTAAGGCTAAGCGAATGGTGCTGCAATGCATCAATGGTGTGAGTTCAAATCCGTCGAGGGAACAACAAAAAATTGACAGCTCAAAAATCTAATTCTAACACTGTTTGGCTTAATTTTCAGACGTATATTTAATATTTAGTATTAACTTAGTATCACAAGTATCTTTGAGATCCAGTGGGACAGATATATTGCATGGTTGGCGCTGGCTTAGACGTTTGTATAATATACTTTATTTCCTGTCACTGTATAATGAATTCTTCATTATCCTATACAATATATTAAAAATTGCTGAGTTAGATTGCTGTCAAATTATAATATTAAGTCTATATGTACCATCTACACATGCTTATGCACATGTCTTATGTCTATCTCTAGATTTGCCTTACGAGACAAGGTAACACTACGATTATTGAAGCTCCTTTTAAAGGAAGTGGATGTGGTCGAGTGGGATAGGGCGATGGACGTAAGGCTAAGCGAATGGTGCTGCAGTGTATCAATGGTGTGAGTTCAAATCCCGTCGAGGGAAGAACAAAAATGTGACAGCTCAAAAATCTAATTCTAACACTGTTCGGTTTAATTTTAGTGAGTGGTCATGTATTTTCTGTATGTTAGGTGTATCAATGTTGTCTTTTTATACTACTTTCCTATTGGAGTTTGGGATTGTTCTGACAGTGTGGTATTTTTTGTTTCCAATTTATTTAAGCCATACCTTTCGCACATGATCATGTTAAATTCGCTTCGGTAGTTAAATATATATACATTACAGAGATCTGTGGGATGTTTATTTATAATCATCTCTGTTCCTTCAAGTTTCTACAATTACTGCTAATGACGGATGCTTCTCAAATAAATTGGAAGGGGTGAGTACCTAGCACGCCCCTCTAAATCGTGCCTGGTTACATAATGCTAACGTAATAACTGAACATCATTGATGGAATGGATACGAACAGATGAAAACCAATCGGATTGAATTGCAATACTGTTATGGGGGATATATCATTATTAATTATATTTATAAAATTGATGTACAACAATCTGAATCTTAATAACACAAACCAATCCTCCGGCTTACAACAAACTACACATCTCAGATTGTTCGCATTTAGCCACATCGTCGGTAGGCCACGGCTGATCACACCCAGACACCCTCTACTTGTCGCCTGTGGCACAATTGAAACAATAACCTGTCAACTCTAAGACGAATGTAATTGCTTCAACTGACCCAGGTGTCGTTGTGATCATGCTCGAATGGTAGTTGGATTGACAACTACCTGTGCAATCAGTACCTATGAGTTGTGAGTTCGAACCCGCTCATCGTGAAGTGTACTCTATACAACATTAAGTGATAAAGTTTGTCAGTGACTTTCGACAGGTCGGTGGTTTTCTCCGGGGACTTCGGTTTCCTCCACCAGTAAAACTCACCGCCACGATATATCTAAAATGGAGCTAAACACCATAAACCTAGCCATCAATTTACCCATGGTGAGGAATGAAAAGCATAGGAATGTGAGCGTTGTCCTCTATATCGATTCTGTGAAATAGATCAAAGTGTTGATATGTGTTGTATTGTTGATTTGCATGGTTCTATTATATTGGTTGGTTGGTTTATGGTGTTTAACGCCACTTTCAACAATATTTCAGGTATATAGTGGCGGTCTGTTTAATTGGTGGAGGAAAACGGAGTACCGGGAGAAAACCACCGACCTGCCGCAAGTCACTGACAAACTTTATCAGATAATGTTGCACCGAGTACACCTCGTCTGATTGGGATTCGCTCTCACAATGTTTCACAGGTAAACATGTAAATTCAACTATCGTATGATCACGACAACGACAGTCCCGTAGATATTAGATTGCAAGAATTATTATGCAATATTGAACCATGATCAAAAGGACAATTGAAATATGTCATGTATTTGACAGAGGAGATTGAGGTAAAGGAGGCGAAGCTGATAATATATCTTTTTATTTCAGGACCACTAGTATAAATCCAGCTTCGCGTGATAATGAACGATAATTAGCATGCTATATATGTCAGAACATACAATTGCTAAGATATACTGATCTCGACAAATAATACCACAGAGTACTGTTTAAAATTGTCTGAATTAAACATCAGGATACAACACCTCCAAAAGGATAATTGCATCAATTCTGTAGTCTGAATTAAAACCCTTGCAGCAAAATGGCCAAGTGTCCCTTAAGAGTTACTGTCAATGGCATGTTATAATCTATTATGCATACGTGTACCTATGAAAACCAGTTTGCACCCATGAGTCTATTATTCCAGAGTCACATGTTCACTAATTGATCAATACTAGCTACTTGACGTTTGTAGCAAGAGTAACATGACGGTGTCACTAGTGGAACTGGAATCCCTTCCGGAGCACTTCCAGTTCACCAAAGTCTTTACTTGGGGTTGCTTTGCTCAATCTATAGTTTACTGTGTAGTGTTTTGCAGATCATTGTTTGTCCTTTTGTCCTTTTTCTTTTGACCGTTATATTGTCTGTCTTCCTTCGATATACGGCTTCTGTTTATTCCTTTGGTATCTTCAAGCGTTGATAGGGAATCAATTGATCATATTGTATTACATTGTGACAAACCATATATGTTTTGTATTATGATACGATTACACGAATAAGTTATATTAGCAGAGGTATTCGCGTACAGGGGAGACAACCGCTGATCTTCAAGTTACGGACACATGCTCTTTATAGAGTTGCATTTTGGTACACCGTCTCCTGCTGAGTGGGTCCAAGTATTTAGTCATAAAAAGCTGTGACACACAGCGATTACATAGATAGATGTGTACATGTACATGTATATCTCAGTATCGTACGATTTCAGCCACGGAGTCATAATACAACCCATATCTTTGTTTACAAATAATAAACTGTTTCTGTTATCTTAATGCGACTTTAAACGACACATTTCAAGATGATTGTGCACTTTAGATAAAAATCAGTTTATAACGTGCTGTAAATATTTATATTTTCAAAATATTAATTCCCACGATGGGATGTGAATGTAAATAAACAAAAGGACAATCGCCTCATGTCATAATAAGAGGGAATCTTCAATGAATTAGCATAGCCCATTACCGTTCCGGACGTTAGCTGTTCGAGAAACCTGCACCGTATGATAGATGAAGCATACATCTAGACATCTTTATCATTTTATGAAGATACCAGAATTATAATCAGAAGTCGTAGCTCGAAGAAGGATAAAACGAATCTGTACAAGGGTACAAACAATGATGTACTAAACACTACACATGAAATTAAGGAAAGCATAAACAGTGATGGTCAATAATTCCACCAATATGAAGAAAATGAACAATCACCTTAACGACGGACATGTTCAGCTTGTAGTCAGTTCTTCACGGTGCTTTCCTCGTTCATGACTTATCATCAGGTTTGTAATTAGAGTAACACGACGGGTGCCACTAGTGAAGCAGGAGTTGCCTACCATTCTGGAGCACCTGATTTCAACACATGTTTTAGCGGTGTTCATGATACTCGGTCTTTAGTTTTCTGTGTTGTGTTTTTTAGATCGTTGTTTGTCACTTTGTCCCTTTTCTGTTGGTTGTTGTGTTGTCTGTTCATATTCAATTTACGGATTATGAATGCCCCTTTGGTATCATCAAGCTCTTCTTTTAATTCACTGTACATAAAAAGGAACTCCGACATGCTTTGCTTCTTTTGTTTTGTTTTTTGTGGCGCTAAACCCCATAACCCTCATACCCATACAATTTGTTTCATTATTGTATCAGAATCAATCAAGATGTTTTCTATTTATGCATACGTCAATTTACATTGTATATTCATCAGTATGAGATAATGTCAGAATGCTACACTATTATCTATTATCATGCTTTATTAGGACAAATCCGTTTCGAATCAAAGATTATTGATCAATCGTGACTTACATACACATATAGATAATACGTTTGGCGCTTTGGGTGTACAGTATATATCTCTTACATGTAGTTGAGATACGTGGCCTTGATCGTATGGTAGCTGGATTTACAACTACTTATGCAATCAGTGCCTATCACCACTAACGTTGAGAGTTCGATTCCCGCGAGGTGTACTCAGTACAACATTATGCGATAAAGTTTATCAGTGACTTGCTGCAGGCCCTAAGACTTTCGCAGTGATGACTTCAATTTAATAACTAGGAACCCTCGGTCCAGTAGCTTCCTTGTTAACAGCAACCCTCTATCAAGAAAATCATGATAGAAACCACAATCTCTGGGATATCGTATAAACTACATGTAAGGTTTAGTGATAGGGTGTTTATCGCCACTTTCAACAATATTCCAGTTATATCGTGCAGGTCAGTTTTATTGATGGAGGAAACCGGAGTACCCAGAGAAAGTCACTGATATTTTGTTTTTATTACGAAAGTCATCAATTTCTACAGCAAATTAGTTCCAGACCAGAAATGAAAAATACAAAGAAGGGAAACAACACAAGCAAGAAACAACAGACAACTATGCACAAGAGAATGACGTACAACTAATGACAAATGGAGACACCACATACACTCTCCAATAGTTTTACCTTCAAGTAATTTAAAAAATAATGTATCTTTTTTTTGTTCAGTATTTGAAAAAGATGCAAATTTTAATGAATAATTATTATCTGAAGCAAGAATTTATATATTATACTATATAAATACTTGCCTGAAGAAAATTTTAGGAGAAAAAAAGGAGGTTGGGGAGTGTTTTCTGAAATTCATTTGAGGAAAAAAATCGTTTAGGTCTGAGTTAAGAATATATCTATATAATATTTAAATGTGTCATACAAGACATGCAATTTAATCAGATATAATAAAACAGGTCTTTTTAAAAGAAATTTAATGCAAGTCGATATCTTATCACTTTAAATCACGAATCACACTTCTGGCACATTGGCACTTGGATCCTGGATTTTTTTCTTCTTTTTTAACTAAAATAAGTTATCCAGAGTGTATGTTTAATTTTAGAGCCCCCTGACATGTTTTATTACTATCTTAGGGCTCTAAAATTAAACATACACTCTAGATAACTTATTTTGATTAAAAAAATATAAACAAAATCCTGGAGCCAAGTGCCTGTGCACACAAATGAAAGCGAGAAATACAAAGTGTTGAATTGTTGGTTCTGATTTGGGACAGGCACAAGACGTGTGGCGGAATGAAACATATTAATAGGTTTACTATTTGAATTATCTACGTGTTACATCATACATTGATCATGCTTATAAAATATTATCTAAATCGCATCTGCATGTATTCTGATTACTTAAAAGGTGTAAATCTATAAGGCTCGCTAATGTGTTCAAGATCAGTACAGTTTGACATCGGGAATGCGTTCAATATAATAAGCACATTTTGACTTCGGGAATGTGTTCAATATTAGTATATTTTGACAGTGGAAATGTGTTCAATATTAATACATTTTGACCTCGGGAATGTGTTCAATATTAGTACATTTCGCAAGGCACTGACAAACTTTATCACAAAATGTTGTATCGAGTACATCTTTCCATAAGCGAGATTCAAACTCTCAACGTTAGTGGTGATAGACACTGGTTGCACATGTAGTTGTAAATCACGACCACGTGGTTTATCTAATGGAATATGAAAAAAACAGGTTTTTGCTAGAAACCACCAACTTTTATTGGTGAACGCAACCAGTGCAGGAATAAAAAGGTAAGCATTTAGTTTTAGAAATGTATGCATGTCAGTTGAGAAAAAAATGAGTTGCGTGTTTGCGAATAAAACAAAATGTAGAATTTTACTTCTTCATTTATACATTGTATCCACAGGTGTTCGTGGCATATAATTACTCGCCACTACCCCCCCTCCCCCCCCCCTCCTTTTTTAACTTTATGTTTGCATATTCATTTTTAATAAAAAATCTTTATTTCTGTCTTATTTCATCTCTTTTTCCTTATTTGTCCACATGCATACAATTTTTTTGCTAACAGCAACATACATGTGTGACCTTATATGGATAATTGGTATATATAGGGTCGACTCATGCATTGTTTGTTTGTTTGATGGTGATTAACGCCACTTTAAACAATATTTCGGTTATATCGTGGCGGTCAGTTTTATTGGTGGAATAAACCGGAGGACCCGGAGAAACCCACCGACCTGTTGCAAGTCACTGACAAACTTTATCACATAATGTTGTACACCTCCTGATCGAGATTCGAACTGACACTTGTAAGTTGTTGTTTACATAAGATTGTATGAATATGGACACGAACAAGTTAAAATGTAAAAAGGGGGAGGTAATTTCGTACCACGAGCACATGTGATCGTAATAGCTTGTTATGCAGCAACACGTGTAGATATATTTATAAATAGTACATGCATGAACTTACATATTTTCATCTATTTTTGGTTCAAATTTGAAATAAGGTTAATAGTATGTTTGTTTATATGAGATGTAAAAGCAAGTTATTGACAAGCTTGACTACAACATGTTTTACCGAGTACACCTTGCCATGAGCAGGATTCGAACTCACAACGTTAGTGAAGATAGGAATTGATTGCATAGGTAGTTGTAAATCCAACTACCATATGATCACGACCACTACCACCCCTGAACTAGTATATACACAATGTATATACTTTACCTAAGACTAATAAAGCAGCAATCCACTAAAGCGAGACATTTTGCTTAGTAACAACCATACGATGCATCTACCGAACTGGATCCCGAATGATACAGGGTTGCATTAAATATGTTATGCAAAAACGTCTGAACATTCTTGAACACTGTTAAGTTGTATACGATTATCCGAAATTTGATAATGTTCTTTTGCTACAACTATTAATTGTCTTTTTAGTCAGATTTATGTTACCTTGGTCACAAGAGGTATTATATACTGCACTATTTCTAATATATAAAAATCATAAGTCATCAATAAACAATCCAGTCAAAATATTTGCATATATAGGTAAAGGCTTTCTAAAAGAGGGCCTTTGAAAAAAAAAACAACAGACAATAAACAAAAAATTGACATTAGACAATTTAGTTGATTTTGGCTATCCTGTTTAGGCTTTTTAGATTTCTTGCTCCAGTAATTTTTGAATTACTTGGCTTTCCAATCTTTTGCCTTTGAGCGTACAAGATGAAGGTTATTCAGACACTAAGTGCACACTAAATTAGATATCTACGTCTTTTATTCACATATTCCCTCTGAAAACTCAGATGTTCAATGCATTGATGCATCCATATAATTAGTAATGGATTTTATTAACCAGTAGGTTATATTATGAATACTACAGACTGGTTTGTATTTATACAGCAAGAACATTATTTTGCTCCAAAATGCTTTACCGGTCTATTATGGCTTTTACCGGTTTTTACAGAAGGCCATAATGGACAGGTAAAAGCCATAATAGACCGGTCCATTATGGCCTTCTTCAAAAAGAATGAAGATTACCTAAAATTGAAATTGACTGGATAATGAAAGTATTAAGAAATGGGTGTTTTCATAATGGACCGCTTATATGACCTCGGTTAAGTCATAATGAGCAAAAAACTAAAAGGCTTGATGTTTACTCATTGTTTGTTAGGGTATACCTTCAAATATATTGAGGAAATGAAATAATTCAGAAAAGTTCATTTCTGAAAAGACTAAAGAATTATTTGTAAACTATTTGAACATGAATTATTTTAATATCATTGTGTCGCACATCTATATTTATGTTATATATATATATATATTGCTTCTTAAGAAGCTTGGGCTTATGAAGCTGGTTGTAACAAGCGTTTGAATAAAATATTATTGTTGTTAAGAAAAAAAGGAAATGGGTGTTTTCATAATGGACCGGTTATATGACCTCGGTTAAGTCATAATGGCCTTCGGAAGGTTGTATTGGCCCTCGGCGTTGCCTCGGGCCAATACAACCTTCCTTGGTTTGTCAAAATCAATACTACTAATATCGAATATGTATAGAAAGAAAGTCAACTTGAGATCCCTTTAATAGGAATACAGTCAAACCTGTATTAAGGGGTCACCTTTGGTACAAAGAAAAAGTGGCCTTTTAAGACATGTGACCTCTTAAAAGATGTTCAATTCATATGAAATGTCCTATGTCATATCAAGAGAAAGGTGACCTTTTAATACAGGTAGCTGCTTAATAGAGGTGACCGCATGACCAGGTTTGACTGTACTTAATTTTGGTTGCATCGCGGTCTGTCCTAGTAGAGGATTTTTACAATGCGTAATCGACCTCGCAATCAATAGTGTTATCCCGTTTCACTCTATATACTAGTAACCGCAATTTGCAAACCTGACATTAAATGAAAAGTCTGTCTTTCCAGCATATACTTTGTATCAATTCTGACCATGTAGCAGTACTAATATATACTGATGCTACAGTTTCGTTATGATATGGGGAAGTTATTGATTACAGAGGCCTACTTGGGATTTTGTCGAGCTAGACATGCTGCTTTGAAGCATAATGTTATGCTGATCAGTTGTCACGTTTTCAATTTCAGAAAACCAGATCATTAGCCTCGTGGTCAAGTCAAAGCTTTAAATATCAGAGCAGCGTATCCCGTAAAATCTTTCTTCAATATAAAACGTGCATGTTTATGCAATATGGATGAACACACAAGACGACTGGATTTCATATTTTAACCATGACGTGGTAAACCGTTTCGGAATAGCTGTGTCACAAATGATCACAGGTTTATTCCGTCGTAATCACAATGCGATCCGTTCCTTGTTCATGACTAATTGCATTGCTTGAAACACGAGTACCACGAAGGGTGCCACATGGGGAGCAGGAACAGATCACCATTTCGGAGCACCTGAGTTCATGTTGTCAAATTATATGTCGTCACGTTTTTAGTTCCTTTTTGTGTGGTCCCTTACGATTTCCGTGTAAAACGATGTTCTATTCGTCTTTTCCATTTGCTTGGTAGGGGGTATTTGCTTTATTTATGTTATTTGTATTCATTTACACATACTGGTCTCCATCACGATTTTCATATCAGAGGATGTTCGTGTAGTTTAACAGTAACACCAAAGTGTAGCACATGTGGAGCAGGAACTGCTGACCCTTCCGGACACCTGCGTTCACCCATGGTTTTCAGTGGGGTTCCTGTTGCTCGATATTCAAATTTCTGTGTTTTGTAGATCATTGTTTGCTCTTTTGAATGTTTTCGTTTGGCCATTGTATCTTTTGTCCTTTGATTTACAACTTCTGATTATCCCTTTGGTATCTTCAAACTTTTATTTACAAATTTACAATGCATTATATTCTTAGTTTTTGATAGTTGTATGTTTATTTTATATATAATTATTTGTCTCATAAACTGTAAGTCCATTTGATCAATTTTACTTTAATTAACTATTGCATTGTCTATGATTTCAATACATGACAGCTCAAAATATATACGTCAGGTTGATAGAAGATGTTAAAACATGACAGTGTCAAAATCTACATAGGTAAGTTTAATATAATATGTTAACACCTGGCACAGAGTCCAAGTCCATAACACTACCCCGCCCCCCCCCCCCCCCCCCCCCCCCCCCCCCCCCCCAATATCCATTTTGGGAGATATATTATGTTAAAACAATTATTGACTCCATCACGACTAATATAAGTTTCTTATATCACTATATCAACCTAATCAAAAGCAACTAATTGTAAAATATTAGTTCCAATCGGAACAAATGTTATGGTGAAAATTATTGTTTTACACATGACTTCAAAACGACACCTTGTGTACGTTTATCAGGCAAATGCTATTGCATTGGAAAGACAACGAAATGTTTTGAATTTTGGAAAATGTACCAATATAGAGTTTCCATTCCCAAATAATGAAACTTCGCCAATACTCCTTTTTCTTTCAACACCATCAGCATCACCATACTGCAGAGGAATCCCCGCCTTCAGTCTTACTCCATCACCAATCTGTATGTCATCTATAGTACGGATGTGTTTAGTGCTGTCATCTTTATCTTCATGGACAGTAAGACTGCCTATTAAAGCTTCGACCTCTTTTGATTTTCCTGATGATTTCAGAAAAAGTGTTTGCTGAACTTCCTTGATGCTTATGTCCAGATATTTAGAACATTTTAGCTTTGCCTGAATATCAACGACTGACGCTAGCAATGTTACTGCATTTCCACCATTTGTTGTTTCATTTGACTTAGAGATAATGACTGTATCGTGGGAACATGCATCTCTACGTTGTCCTATTTCGCCAAATATGCGCGTCCTCTCTTTAGATTCATTGTCATTTACAATATTGACCTTCGCTTCTGTTGCATCTTTTACCATATCGATGACCTCCTGACCTCTAGTTTCAATTTCACGAATAACTTTCGCTTTGTATTCTTCGTTCGTTTTCAATTCCGTTTCAAGACGTCCGATGGTGTCCGAAACTTGATTCATGGTTGCCTCTGTGGATTCTATCGTACCATTAATTGCTGCTCTCTTCTTAGACGCAGCTTCATCAACGAGTAAAAAGTCATGTTTCTTATGCTTTTCGGTTAAGCAAATTTGGCATAGCAGACAAGTACACGTATTACAATAGAAGGTAAACAGTTGTTCGTGACGTTCGCATTTCGGTGTTTTTTTCTTCCGGATTCACTTGTTGTGCATCTTTAAAGATGTGATTTTACATAGTTTCGCCTTTAAACGCGACAACTTACAGTTGCTGCAAAAGTAGTGTTCACAATTTGTACACTATTGGCTTCCAATTTTATTGTCACATATTTCACATAAATGAACTGCACACTGAGCAACTGCCAAAGCAAAACAAAAACAACAACAAAAAAAGAAAAAAAAACAAAAACAATACCAAACAAAAACATAGCAAAATTAAAATAAACAAAAATCTAAGAAAAAAAACCATAACAGTCAGAGCTTTCTTGTAACATTCAGACTCGGAAACATTCTACTGTTGTAAAAATTGTCGTTCCTAACTTCTACAACGCTTTGTATTGAAACTAGTCTTGCACTTTTATATTTTAAAACAAGTTTACACGACCTGTTTACATAGTAATACATATATTTAATAAGCAAAATCTTTGCTATGAATGAATTTCATCTTTAGTTGTCCACGTGATTGCTATACCATTGTTTTTATTAATTCAAACTAGAAAATCTACCAATGTCAAATGTTGGACATGAATCATTAAAACATGTACAGTAAAACCTGCATTAAGAGGTCACCTCTGGGACAAAGAAAAAGTGGTCTTATAACACAGGTGACCTCTTTAAAGAGGCTCAATTCATATGAACTTTTCTACGATGGGATAAGAAAAGGTTACCTTTTAATACAGGTGATTTCTTAATAGAGGTGACCATATGGGCAGATTCGACAGTATTTACTATTTAACACGTGTTTACATGAACAAAATACAACACAAATCGTAACAATTGTGTCCTGTTATACATGAAATATATTGTCCATATCTAAATCAATATTAGTAAAATTTTAAATAGTTACATACACATGTATTTCCCAAATGTTGTCTTCTTAGCTTGGGGTAGTGGTGGTGGAGGGAAGGGGGATACTCCTTACTTATCCATGCTACTAGTGATGAGGCTCTATAATTGGCAACCAAGTTGACTTTATATAAATGATTAATTTCGTAAATTTTAGACGAAATATATGAAAAAGCCGATATTAAGTGTCTGTGCTAAGTCAGGAAATCGAGTGGCCATGTATTTGTTCGTTAGGCATGTCGATTGTGTCTCTTTCTACGATTTTGATATGTTGCGACAATGTGGTATTTTTTATTTTATTATTTTATTATAAGATAGTTATTATGCGAATAACACAGTTTTGTCACCGGCAGATCATCCTACCAAACATACAACATTTTCTCAACGTCAGGTTTATGTTAATTTCACGACGCGACGTCGGCTAAGCAGAGTAAAACGTCATTTCAACTTAATCTACGTAAAAGAGGAACATTCGATGCCATTTGAGAAATTGATATTTCGTAACGGTCAACAAGTTCGTGATGAAGACCGTATAATTGCTGTAGCGAATACCTTAACAGAGGAACAACGTAGCCATATTTCAGAAGATGTTGGGTGAGCAGCTATAGACTGAAATATTGCTATTGATAAATTTATGGGAAGTTGAATATTGGAAAATTGAAGTTATCACGTTTATCGTCGAGTGTTCACTAGGAAGGAAACAAATGCACTACTTCAGGCCAAATGAGTTATCCTTTGTTGCAGTAAAAACATGTATGTTTGGGCCAATTGAAAGTTTACATTTGAGTCAAATTGAAGTCCGTATTTTTATTCACATTCAATTTGGTAAGTTGATACAGAAAAAAATCATTTTGATTTGCATTAGAGTTATTTCCCCTTTGCCATTATAAAAAAGAATTTCGTATTTAAAAAAAAAAAACACTTGCTAACTGATAAAACGCTTTTTTCATCAATTTATGTTTGCTTGATAGTGTTTGATGCCACTGTCAACAATATTTCAGGTATATTATGGCGGTCCGTTTTATTGTTGGAGGAAACCGGAGGACCCGGAGAAAACCACCGACCTGTCACATTCATCAATGACTATGCAACTATAGAGATATACAATCACAATAAAAACTGCTGTGTTCTATGCAATTCTTAATGAGGAGTATGATGACTTATCTATTTTATATTGGATACCAAAACTTCACAAGAATCCATTTATGCATTTAGAGAAAGGTATATTACGGTTTCTTCCACTTGTTCAACAAAAATGTATATAACGTTTCTACAGTCCAAGAGGGACTTTGGACTGTGTTTATAGCTTTAGGTCACGAATCAACTTATTATGTCAGACACGAAACAAAAAGCAAAGAGGGATACAGAGAAAATGAACTCATCAGCTGACAGCAAGTCAGAGTTCCTGATCACTAACACATTGGTGGAGTTCAGAGGGCACATTCAGCTTCAACAGTCAGCATCCTTAAGGGAGTAAATTGTGCCCCTCTCCTTGCCGATCTTTTCCTATACTCCTATGAGGCAAAGTTAATCTCAAATTCTTGTATATTGATGATCTTCTGTTAATCAATAATCCAAAGTTTGCCAACATGCTTACTTTAGTATACACAAAAGACGTTGAGATAAAGAACACAACTTTCTCTGTCTCGTTTCTTGACATTTACCTCAAATGTGACACCAATCGTCAACTTTTCTACTAGAATATATGACAAAAGAGACGACTTCAATTTTGCCATTATAAATGTTCTTCATCTTGATAGTAATTATATGTCAACCGCTCCCGCGTATGGAGTTTATATTTCACAACTCATACGCTACGCTCGAGCTTGCAGTTTTAATTCAAATGTTTTACAACGTCACCATATTCTAAGTACTAGACTATTAAATGAAGGGTTTTCAACGATTCGTCTCATCTTGTCATTCAAAAAGTTTTTCGAAAGAAAATAACATCTTGCATTGTTGGAAAGTATTCTGTCCGTTGCTTAGAAATGACGAATTGAAAGATGATATTGGCAAATAAATGTTGGTTCAAAGTGGACTATTGTTTCACTATTGTGTCATGTGATGGCCTTGCATACTATCTTATATGTAAATAATAGTTGGGCCATCGGCTTTCTTTAATAGAACTACTATTATACATATGACAACTTCTGTATCACGAAGATTAAATATATTATTTATAAAGTTCAAGATTATACTGTTCTCTATAATAACGCTTTGTCCCAGGTTGTATGTGATGTTGACATTTTACTCATGAGGAAAGCACTTATATGACCACATACGTGAGCATCATTGCATTAACAGGAGAGGTTTCAGCCCATAAAACTAGGCTAACCCCGCCACCTTTTGCTGCCTTTTTATTGCAGTGTCTGTACCAAGACAGGAAAGTGAGCGGTCATGTATTTGTGTTATGGGTATCGATTTTGTCTATTTCCACGATTTTCTATTGGATTTTGGAACTGTTCCGACAAAGTGACATTTTTTGTTTTTCATTTATTACAAGGTAATTAAGACCCCGAAAACTATCCTTCTAATACAGTCAAAGCTCAAGTAGGAAGAGCACGATGTGATTGGTTCTTCGTTAATTGTTTAATCGACGGAATAAAAAGCGAGTTGTACTCATGCGATATATTTGCGTAGATTTTGTGGGACTTAAATTATTATTAAATGATTTAATTTGTTTTCATATTTAAAAATTGCATTCAACATGTTTAATAGTGAGTGATTGTTGTTTAGCGCAAATTGTCCAGCTATTTCATGACGAGACCAAGTTATAATCAATGAGATGATAATGATGTCCGCTTTGTATTAGATCAACATGCTTTTAAAGTGGTAGACGAATAAGGTGTTACTCCAATTTTTTCTATTTCTCCTAATTGACGTGTCTTTAAGTTAGAAGTAGTAAACAGCATTTTATAGTAGATAACCCAATCGCGGCTCGAACCCACAAACTTCCGCATTGGAGGCAAACACGCTATAACCATTACATCATCGATGAAGTTAACATGTTTTTTTAATGTGCAGTTTAATTTACGTAAACGATATTGAATAACATGCATTTCAATGAATGTGCGGTTTATTTACGTGAGCATGCATGACATGTATATTTGTACCGTATCTTGTTACATATATTTATGATAAAGCAATCTTATAGCATATTATTTATGAGACGATATATTTCCTACAATGGAAGGTGAGAACATAAACATGCATGAACTATACTGTTTATTTACGTATCAAATACCATTCGTGACCATTGCTGGTGTCTTTTAAAATGTTACAAAACACAAAACAACAAAACGTTTTATTTTAAGTCGGGCATATATAAACAATAAACATAATCTCTAATGAGCTTTATACCAACATAAAAGATGTTCAAAAGATGACAATATATAATGACAGGCATAGTACTCCGTTCTACACCCAAAAATTATTCTGCTGGTTACACCTTCCCCAAGGCGAGTATTTAGAATAACTACCCCTTTACATCGGGGCACATACAGGCCGTGCGTCTAAAATATCTTGTGAATATTTTTGTAAAAAGGTTCATGAGGTTTTTTTTCTGGAAAAAATATGAATCATATTAAAGTACAATGAAAACATTATAAAAAGGAAGACGTACATGTACATATATATAATATATAATATGGTTGCTTTCTAGATTTTGTATCCAGATATCCAATTCTATAGAAAAGTTATTTACGCTCGTTTTATAAATGTATTAGATTTTATGCAAGAAAAAAATCATTTACCCTACAAGTGCATCAGTGGTGTAATGTTAGCACGCTCGCCTCCAGTGTGGTTAGAGCAACGATCGGGTCTAACCAAAGACTGTAAACATGGTATTTATTGATTCTCCTCTAAGAATACAACATTAAGGAGAAGGGACAAAGAATGGTTGGCTCAAAATCAGGATAATTTGTCCGAGTGGAGCGACACATCTAGCCGCAGAATGTTGTTTCAGTGAGCTGCCACTATAAAAATCAAGCTAAGCATGTTGGTCAAGAACAAAACAGACATCATCATAATCTCATTGATATGTAACTTATTCTTGCCATGATATACCAGGACAAATTGCTCATTTGACGTCAAGCAACAATCAATCACTCACTCGACCTCAGCTATAGATCAAATTAAGTATGTGTGGCATCTTATATTACTGGTCGTACATTCATTCAACACAATCCACGATGTCAAAACATTCCTGAAAACGCCATCTTGCTGGAAGGGCGACAGCACACAAACAAGAGAATCCTTCTCCGCTCCTGATGAGGAGTATATATAACTTTAACACAGGCATACACGCGATGATTATACTAATTATTGAATAGATGTGCATATAGGAGAACGTCCCAAAATGTCGTTTTCAAAACATCTATTCAAATATTAAAAAAATAATGACATGATTGTCCGTCTTTCTAAATACATGTACATGTAGTTGAAAACAACAATAAAATGAAATAAATTTTACTGTTTAAAAATGTCCATATCTATTTTATTGTGCGTAATAACCAATAGTTCAGATCCAATATGGCTTTCTTTTATTTATATTCTACTCCAGGATAAAATATTACTGTCCTCCAATTGACGCGCCAGCTGCATTAATTGAATGTGCACTTCTGCCTAGCAAATCCAATATGTCCTATATAAACATATCTCGATAGAACTGTACATAAAATCTATTTATGTTTATTATTGGCGTATCACCTGTTGCCATAACAAGATGTTTTTGTTTACAAACATTGAACATGTGATCATAACACTGTCTATAGTCAAGATATATGTCAAGATTGGTCATATGTCAACGTGTATTTTACTTGTAATGATAAGAAACATCATGAACTTCAAACATAGTAAATATATGTATTACACATTCGGATTCTTTTATGTAATTCTGTAGTATTCCAACTATTTTCACACTGTTTTTCTTGTCAGAAAAGTTTGAAGATGCCAAAGGAGTAATCAGAAGCCGTAAATTGAAGTAGGACATACGACACAATGACCAAATGAAAAAGGACAAACAATGATACAAAACACTACATAGAAAACTAAAGGGTATTTAGTGTATGACTTAATCTCATTGTTGACTGTGAGATGTAGAACAGCAATAAAATACTCTTCCTTTACTGTGTTCCTTTTTTGTGTAATGTTGGGTAGTATCGGGGTCGTCGTTGTCGTGATCGTATGGCAGCTGGATATACAACTACCCATGCAATCAGTGCCTATCACCACTGATGTTGTGAGTTCGAATCTCGATCAGGGCGAGGTGTACAACATTATGTGATACAGTTTGTCAGTGACTTGCGACAGGTCGGTGGTTTTCTGCGGATCCTCCGGTTTCCTCCACCAACAAAACTGACCACCACGATATAACTGAAATAGTATTGAAAGTGGCGTTAAACACTTTCAAACAAACAAAGAAAAACAAGCAAACATGGATAGTATCCCATGTTCATTTACATCCATATACGTTCTTACTCATTAAAGATTAACCAAGACGAACACCAATTAAAAACTGGGAGTGGACAGCTCCACTAAATCCACATTCCGTGTTACTATTGTTACCAACCCTGTGAAAACTAATGAATGAGGAACAGACCGGATTGTGATTACGACAAACGGGAACATATCCGTACGTCATTTATGACACCGAAATACCGTAACGGTTAACCAAGTCATGATGGCGACCGTAATACTTTCGAAGTTAGCTGCAACCCTCTATCAAGTAAATCATGATAGGAACCACATGCTGTAGAATATCGTAACAACTGAAGGGGATATATCTACTCCATATGCAGTGCTGCTAGAATGTTGCAGAATATAAATGGAAAGATCACTATGAAAAAAATGAAAAAATCTCTTTTGTCGAAATATTTCGTTCTTAACCGGCACACTGTTAAATTCGAGGTATATGTCAAGGTATGAAACAGATCTAGATGCAGCTGTGGGTGTCACTAGTGGAGCAGGAACTGCATACCCTTCCGGAGCACCTGAGTTCACCCTCGGTTTTTAGTGGGGTTCGTGTTACTCGATCGTTAGTTGTGTGTGTGTGTTTTGTGGATCGTTGTTTGTCCTTTTTCTTTTGGCCATTGTTTTGTCTGTCCTTCTTCGATATATTTATTCTGATTACCCCTTTGGTATCTTCAAACTCTCTTAGAATTATTTGAAGAACGTTACTTACTACAATCCAGGAATTAGAAACTGAATTGTACATAATTTGAATTTGTACTTGAATAAACATTTGGTTGTACCTGACAAAGTTTTTGCTTTTGCGTGGATCGCAAAATCCAAGTTTTCGGACAACACAAGACATAGTTTTACTGTGGGAATATGAAGAAACGGGTTTTTGCTAAAAAAACCACTTACTTTAATTGTTGAACACAACCAGTGCAAGAGTAATCAGGTAAGCCTTTAGTTTTAGAATTGTATACATTCCAATTGGGAAAAATATGAGCTGCGTGTGTGCGAATAAAATAAAATGTCGAATTTTACTTATTCAGTACATTGCAATAACTATTTATATCGGGACACGTGTATATATGTATTTTATTAATAGTCCATACCAGTGGCGGATTTAGCGGGGGCTTGCGGGGCGTGCCCCCCCCCCTAAAATTCGCAAAGCATATGTTATACAACGTTAATTAACGTTGGATGTGTTCGCAGATTCATATATGTATTCGTCGTCAGTAGTTCAAAGATTATTCCATTCTGATTGGTTCCGAGGTACCAGACATCAACTATTTTCTCACGCTAATTAAACATTATTTTTTCAGTCAACTGTACAACTACATGTACACGTGCTATTTAGAAATTATAAAATGGACGAAAATTCTAGGCCAAGAAAACAAGCAAGATTGGATACATTTCTGATTCCTCGATGAGACGAGAAAAGTCAAAGGTAAACTAAAAAGTAAATTCAATCAATATAAGTTTGATTTGTATACAAATACCCGAACATGTTGCCTTTTACTTTTCAAGTAAAGATCAGTAAACATACGCGTTGGTATATTGTACATTAAAATACAAAAGTAACATATTAATAAAAAAAAATTAGCGGCAATTTATTTGTAACAATCTCTGCATCTGCCCGAGGTATCTGCACAAGAAAGTGTGAACAAATCCTTTGTTCGGGTACGTTTATATTATTTATATCTACCAATGGATGTCTGTACAATTTTTTTTACACATTTTTAACAAAAAATTCTGACTACAATTTATTTGTAATAAATTAATATCTACAACTGCACATGAAAGTGTGAAAATAATCTCGACAAAATGGTCTATGCATATCTCACACCTGATTTCCCTAAGCATATTTCTCGAGAACTTTGATACATTTTTTTTGTTTTATCTTTTAGTGTAATGAGGTTTTTACGCCCGTTGCTCAAACACTTGATGTCCGTCCGTCCGTTCGTCCGTCCGTCTGTAAGATTTCTGCAATCTGCAACTCCCCTGACTGTAACCACGCAATTGATTGACGTTAAACTATATCATGTACTTGAAATACATTCTAGTTGTGCACAATGGTTTTTAGATTTTTCATTGAAGGCCGGGTGGAGGGGGTAGTAGGATGATTCTGGAACCCGCAACTCCTAAATAACCACTCAATGGATTGAAATGAAACTTAAACTACACATTTTATATACAATGTAGTTTGCTCACCACGGTTTTATTTTTAGAATTGGATGTTAGGGGTAGGAGGGAGATTCTGTAATCTGCAGTTCCTCAATAATGCATTGAATGGTTTGAAGAGAAACTTGTACAATAGACATTGTGCACCGTGTTTTTTTAGGTCCTTCCACTGAATGGGGGAAATACGAGGGGCTGTGGATATTAGTTAGCCCTACTCTCACTTAAATTTGTGATAGGTTAGCATCATACTAAAAGTAATGATTTTTAATTAGAAAAACGAAACTTCGCAATTAGTATTATTCCGTAAAAGATAATCGGAAATTTCAAACGGGAGTTTTGTACAAAATTTGGGGACCTATCTTAAGGATCATTCGAAGTTTTTTCATCACCCTGCATCCGACGTCACGGTTGTTAAAAAAAAAGGTTTACTTCAGGTTCTTATAATCTGACAAAAACATACTGTTAACAATTATCCGACAAAATTAAGACTTTTTTTAGTCTGATAAAAATGGTGTGGTTGGTTCAAAATTGTCGTTCAAATAAATATCTGTAATTCCTCAAACCCCCAGAGCTTACGGGGGTGGGGGGGGTGTTCGTCCCTCTGGACCCGCTGGGGACCTTAAAAGGTCCCCAGATCCCTCTCCTACTCACGCCCCCCCTAATCCCAAATTCTGGATCCGCCCCTGCATACATGTATTTACATTTTCATCTATTTTGGTTCAAATTTGAAATAAGGTTAACATTGCTGTTTTCAAGTACGTTTGTTTATATTAGACGTAAATGTATGATATGAGCCTGGTAAGTTACCTAAACTGGTAAGCTGATAGCGTATGTTTGTGCTAAAGTCAAGAAACCAGTCTACACGTTATCGTAATGCTATAATTAAACACACAGAAAAACTGGTATTAAACATACGAAAACGTTGTTGTTTGGAAAGTTCTAAAACACTAATTTATTGACTATTTTCTACTAGATTTGTTTCAGCCCCTCTGGCCTTTTGTTTGCAGATAAACTATATTTTCTGAAAATGCACGATTTCTCTACGTTTCGTTAGAATATATCATGGAGTCTCAGCTTAACATTTTGCAGAACGGGAGCATTCCTACTCTCAAAATTGCATATAATTCTCTGAAATTCTGTAATTTATAGTATTCTTAGATCTATTAAAAATCGAAACACGCACCTGATGCAGTCAGTCACGGATTTATACGGAACATGCCTCCTAAAATTAGCAAAGCATATAAATGCTATGAAATATTCAAGAATTAAGAATACTAGTCATGATTTGAATTTCTCGAACCTTGGAAGTTTCTGCCCTACTATTGTCCCCCTACCAGGACCCAGCACTGTTCCTGCTTAGGACAGAGTAAAATGGTATGTCTGAAGCCATATAACCTTTCATATATATTTGCTATGGTTGTCAGTTTTAAATGCTTGTTCCCACTTTCCCCTTTTCTTCTGCTTGCCCCGCTCCACATTCCAGTCGACTTATGTTTGCCCCTCCCCCACTTTTCAGCCCCCTGACAAAGCTTGCCACCCACTTTCAGGTACCCTCGAACGGAAAGCTTGCCCCTACTTCCGATCCACTCTTACACCTCTGTATACTAGGGATTTTGTTCATTTCGTGCGATGGTTGTTACTGACGTCTGTGGTTGTATTCATTACTACTCTATTTGTGGCAATCAATTTGTCGTATAAAGTTCCATCGCTGAACCACATTTTCTAGCTCCTATAGATTTGTTCTAGCAATGCACAGGTGAATGAAACACTGTTCAATCTAATTAGACTGTGTTGCTACACGTTCGTAAGGCATGGATTCTCAGTGTTCGTCTATTATTAAAATTCCCCCATTTCGTGCTCAAAATGGTTGTGATACAAAATCCTCTTTAATGGCTAGTAGTCTTATCGACATCGAAACAATCACAATAAGGAAGTTCGACCTGCATACTTACGTCTGAAATTACATATATAATGTGGTTTTACGTACCACTAAAAGTCTATTAAATCAAGGACTCTTAGGTGGTCGTGTGGTATTCAGAATTACATCTACATGTACTTGTACAACCAGTGCTCATCACCATTAACATATTTGACTTCGACTCCCGGTCCACTCTTACGCCTCTGTACATATACAAAAATGGGTGTTATACAATATCCCTCTAAACGTCTAGTAATCTTATCGATATCGAAACAATTACAATAAGGAAAGTCTACCTGTACACCTAACGTCTGAAATTACATATATCATGTGGTATTACCACAATTAAAAGTCTATTCAGTCAAAGACTCTCTTGTTGCCGCGGTCGTGTGGTATTCAGAATTACATCTACACGTACTTGTACAACCAGTGCTCACCACAATTAACATTTTTGACTTTGACTTCCGGTCATGGCGGGGTGTACTCGATTCAACTTAAAACTCATTTATCTATTTTGTCTGTTTATATACTTATGAATTTTGCCTTTCCCTTTGTAAGATTGTTCGGAGTTCGGTAATTTTGTTATCACCCTTATTTATTAATTATCAATCAGTTTGTCAGCTACCCGTGGAGGGTCGATTGTTTTCAACAGTTTCTTCAGAAACAGAATCTAACGGTAAGAAATGAAATATTGAAAGCGGTGCTATACATATTGGGTTAGGGTTATGATGCTTAACGCCACTTTCAACAATATTTCAATTATATCGTGGCCGTCAGTTTTATTGGTGGAGGAAACCGGGGAATCCAGAGAAAACTACAGTCATCAATTTCTACAGCAAATTAGTCCCAGACCAGAAATGAAAAGAAGGGATACAACAAAAGCAAGAAATTACAGACAACCATGCACAAGAGAATGACGTATAACTAATGACAAATGGAGACACCCCACACACTCTCCAATAGTTTTAACTTCATGAAATTTCCAAACATTTTCTATATTTTTTGTTCAATATTTAAAAAAAGATGCAAATTTTAATGTTATTGAAAATAATCAAGAAGCCATTCATAAGACAAACTGGTTTTTTTTTTATAATAAAACCGAATTTCAATCATGTTAAACTTGTGTGTTTATACAATATAAATAAAAACAAAAAAATGGTTTGGTTTTCACATTTAACATGACGATATAATTACATGTACACAGTTTTTTATATATGTATTTCACACGTGTTGTTCTTATAAACTACATTTGATAATCTATTATTAGTCTAGTATACAGCCATACGATTAACAACGTCTATCTGCTTCATGTGGCGAATTCTATTTCGTCTAATGTACAACCAAAGATGTCATGTTCTTCAAAATTAACACGAATAGAGCTTTCTGAATGTAACTCTGAAACTCCCCCAACACTTCTATTGCTTTGAATAATATTTTTGCCCACCCAATATCTAAGACTTATTCCCGCCTTCAGTCTAACCCTATCACCAATCTTTATATCAGATATAGAGCGGATGGGTTTAGTGCGGTCATGTTTATCTCCCTGGTCAGTAAGACTGCCTATCAACGCCTCGACTTCTTTTGAATTTCCTGATGATTTCAGAAAACGCGTTTGCTGAACGTCCTTGATGTTTTTGTTCAAATATTTAGAGCATTTTAACTTTGTCTCAATATCAACCCCTGACGCTAGTAATGTTACTGCATTTTCACCATTTGTCGTTTCATTTGCTTTAGAGATAATTACTGTATCGTGTGAACATGCATCTTTACGTTGTTCTATTTCGTTAAGAATGCGTGTCCTCTCTTTAGATTCATTTTCATTAACAATTTTGATCATCGCTGCAGTTGCATTTGTTACCATATCGATGACCTCATGACTTCTAGTTTCAATTTCATGAACAACTTTCGATTTGTATTGTTCGTTCGTTTTCAATTCTGTTTCAAGATGTCCGATTGTGTCTGAAATTTGATTCATGGTTGCCTTTGCAGACTTTACCATACCATTGATTGCTGATCTCTTCTTAGACGCAGCTTCATCTATGAGTGAAAAGTCATGTTTCTTATGCTTATCGGTTAAGCAAATTTGGCACAACAAGCAAGTACACGTATTACAATAGAAGGTAAACAATTGGTCGTGACGTTCACATTTCGGTGTTTTTTCTTCCGGGTTCACTTGTTGTGCATCTTTAAAGATATGATTTTTACACATTTTCGTCTTTAAATGAGACAACTTACAGTTGCTGCAAAAGTATTGGTCACAATTTGTACAATATTGGCTTCCAGGATTATTGTCACACATTTCACACAAATGAACTGCACACTGAGCCATGGTCTATGAGCATACGATCACACAAATCAAAAGGGAGATAAACCACTCTGTGCTAAAAATTATCTGTAACTGTGTCACGTTTAAAACGTACCAGTAGACGGAAGTCATTTAGCTTTTCAGTTGTGGAAATTGTGTTTTTCCTCTGCTGCAAGAACAATGCCTTGTTGACTCTCCACATATACGTGGATTGGCAACAAGACTCTGTCCTGCAACTACAGATCGATCGTCTGCTGAGTGAGGTTACATCAGAGCTCATTCACAGGCGCACATGTCACCGAATTAGTCCCCCCCCCCTTTTATAAAGAGGCATTAGCTACGATTTTGACCAAACAATTATATGTTTTGGAAATTGTTAAATAGCTTTAAAATGATAAAATAAAGGTAAATATTTCACATTAAACAGCTTAACGTACCAATTTTCACCTTTTGAGAACGAAAATTACCATCGATTTGTTATTTCCTTGCAAGCAAATAATTTGACCTCGCTTTCTTCGTATCCAACTGACCTTACTAGTGACAGGTAAAAACGAATAATTTGTATTTTGTCGCTTTTTAGCTACAAATTTGCATGGTTCTTTGTCCGTAATTAACGCCTACTAAAAGCAGATTCACAGAAAATAAGAAATAAGTGCATTGTTGTACTGATTTAATGACGATTCGGTAAACTCCGGAAACAATGCCGATAATTAATAATATGGCGTCCATTTCTTGATCGATCTCAAAACACGAGCAGTTGCATCTTTTTTCCCCGATGCGCGTACATTTCATAACATTTATAAGTTACAGAAACACGCTTTATTAAGGCATCAAGCATATCCGATAGTTTTTATTGGTAACAAAAAATACGATTTTGGCAGATAATGCCCCTTTAACTTTCTGTTTAAATAGATTTCTTTATAAGAGTACAAGGGGCCGGCATATGCAAGTTGTTGTTACCATAAGATTATAAGGATATATAGACACGAACATGACAAATAAAGGAAAAAGAGATGAAATAATAAAGAAATTGTATTGAAAATAAATATGTAAACAGAAAGTTGAAAAAAGGGGGAGGATAATTCCGTGCCACGAGCACATTCGAGCTCATCGTGGAAAACTTTCCTTGCATAGTGCATTTTTCCTTTCCTTTAAAGGACATCTGCATATTATATGTGTAACAATTTTACTGTTAATTGGAAACAAAACAAGGTGCTATGTGTTTGGAAAATATATGTTAATACTATTTATGTATGTATTTAATTATTTTAAATTATTATCGTAATTATCTTTAAATAAGTTTTGATATTGATTTTTAAGTCTGAATCATTGTGAAAGTAAATGTGTAGACAGAACAGAAAACAAAAGTATTCTACGCTTCAAATTGTCCTATATAATTTGCATAAAACTAAAATTCAGAATATATAAACATTGTGTACATGTACATATCTTTGAATGCAATGTATTAATCTAAAGAATATTTTAGGGAGAAAAAAAGGGGGGTTCTGAAATTCATTTGAGAAAAACAAATCGTTTTAGATGAGAGCTAAGAATATATCTATATAATACTTAAATTTGTCATACAAGGCATACAATTTAATAAAATATAATGCAATAGATCTTTTGAAAAGAAATTTAATGTAAGTCGATCTCTTTTCACCTTAAATCACTAGATCAAACTTCTGGCTATGACAAAGAATAAACTCCTAAATACAGAAGGGAAAGCGAGAAATAAAAACTGTTGAATTGTAGGTCCTGACTAGGGACAGGCACAGGAAAAGCTTGAAGATACCAAAGGGTTAATCAGAATCTGTATATCGAGGAAGAACAAACAACACATGTGACGGGATGAAACATAATAATGGTTTATTGACTGGATTATCTACGTGTTGTATCAGACATTGATCATGTTTATATAATATTATCTAACTCGTATTCTGATTACTAAATAGGTTCAAATTGATAAGGTCTCGCTAATGTGTACAATATTAGCACATTTTGACTTCGGCGATATGTGCAATAACAGTACATTTTAACATCAGGTATGTGTTCAATATTAGCATATTTTTACATCAGGTATCTGTTCAATATTAGTACATGTTGACATCAGGTATGTGTTCAATATTAGTACATTTTGACCTCATGTATGTGTTCAAAATAAGCACATTTTGACATCAGGAATGTGTTCAATATTAGTACATTTTAACATCGAGAATGTGTTCAATATTAGTACATTTTGACCTCGGGAATGCGTTCAATATTAGTACATTTTGATCTCGGAAATGTGTTTAATATTAGTATAGTTTTCCCTCGGGAATATATTCGATATTAGTAAATTTTGACCTCGAAAATGTGTTCAATATTAATACATTTTGACCTTAGGAATGCGTTCAATATTAGTACATTTGATATCGGGAATGTGTTCAATATTACTACATTTTGACCTCGGGAATGTGTTCAATATTAATACATTTTGACTTCTGGAATGCGTTCAATATTAGTACATTTGATATCGTGAATGTGTTCAATATTAGTACATTTTAACCTCGAGAATGTGTTCAATATTAGTACATTTTGACCTGAGGAATGTGTTCAATATTAGTACATTTGATATCGTGAATGTGTTCAATATTAGTACATTTTAACCTCGAGAATGTGTTCAATATTAGTACATTTTGACCTCAGGAATGTGTTCAATATTAGTACATTTTGACCTTGGGAATGTGTTCAATATTAGTACATTTTGACATCGGGAAAGTCTTCAATAATAGTACATTTTGACATCGGAAATTTGTTCAATATTAATACATTTTGACCTTAGGAATGCGTTCAATATTAGTACATGTGATATCGGGAATGTGTTCAATATTACTACATTTTGACCTCGGGAATGTGTTCAATATTAATACATTTTGAAATCGGGAATGCGTTCAATATTAGTACATTTGATATCGTGAATGTGTTCAATATTAGTACATTTTGACCTCGGGAATGTGTTCAATATTAGTACATTTGATATCGTGAATGTGTTCAATATTAGTACATTTTGACCTCGGGAATGTGTTCAATATTAGTACATTTGATCTCGGAAATGTGTTTTATATTAGTATTGTTTTCCCTCGGGAATGCATTCGATATCAGTAAATTTTGACCTCGAAAATGTGTTCAATATTAGTACATTTTGACCTTAGGAATGCGTTCAATATTAGTACATTTGATATCGTGAATGTGTTCAATATTAGTACATTTTGACCTGAGGAATGTGTTCAATATTAGTACATTTTGACCTTGGGAATGTGTTCAATATTAGTACATTTTGACATCGGAAATGTGTTCAATATTGATACATTTTGACCTTATGAATGCGTTCAATATTAGTACATGTGATATCGGGAATGTGTTCAATATTACTACATTTTGACCTCGGGAATGTGTTCAATATTAATACATTTTGACATCGGGAATGTGTTCAATATTAGTACATTTGATATCGTGAATGTGTTCAATATTAGTACATTTTGACCTCGGGAATGTGTTCAATATTAGTACATTTGATATCGTGAATGTGTTCAATATTAGTACATTTTGACCTCGGGAATGTGTTCAATATTAGTACATTTGATCTCGGAAATGTGTTTTATATTAGCATTGTTTTCCCTCGGGAATGTATTCGATATCAGTAAATTTTGACCTCGAAAATGTGTTCAATATTAGTACATTTTGACTTCAGGAATGCGTTCAATATTAGTACATTTGATATCGTGAATGTGTTCAATATTAGTACATTTAAATCTCAGGAATGTGTTCAATATTAATACATTTTGACATCGGGAATGTGTTCAATATTAGTACATTTTGACATCGGAAATGTGTTTAATATTAGTATAGTTTGCCCTCGGGAATGTATTCGATATTAGTACATTTTGACCTCGAAAATGTGTTCAATATTAGTACATTTTGACCTCAGGAATGCGTTTAATATTAGTACATTTGATATCGTGAATGTGTTCAATATTAGTACATTTTGACCTCGGGAATGTGTTCAATATTAGTACATTTAGAACTCAGGAATGTGTTCAATATTAGTACATTTTGACATCGGGAATGTGTTCAATATTAGTACATTTTGACATCAGAAATGTGTTTAATATTAGTATAGTTTGCCCTCGGGAATGTATTCGATATTAGTACATTTTGACCTCGAAAATGTGTTCAATACTAGTACATTTTGACCTCAGGAATGCGTTCAATATTAGTACATTTGATATCGTGAATGTGTTCAATATTAGTACATTTTGACCTCGAGAGTGTGATCAATATTAGTACATTTTGATCTCGGAAATGTGTATAATATTAGTATAGTTTGCCCTCGGGAATGTATTCGATATTAGTACATTTTGACCTCGGAAGTATGTTCAATATTATTACATTTTGTCCTTGGGAATGTCTTCAATATTAGTACATCTCGATCTCGGGAATGTGTTCAATATTAGTACAATTTGACCTCAGGAATGCGTTCAATATTAGTACATTTGATATCGTGAATGTGTTCAATATTAGTACATTTCGACCTCGGGAATTAATTCAATATTAGTACATTTTGACCTCAGGAATGCGTTCAATATTAATACATTTGATATCGTGAATGTGTTCAATATTAGTACATTTTGACCTCCGGTATATGTGTTTAATATGAGTACATTTTGACATTCGGAATGTGTTCAATATTAGTACATTTTGACCTCGGAAGTGTGTTCAATATTAGTACATTTTGACCTTCGGAATGTGTTCAATATTAGTACATTTTGACATCGAGAATGTGTTCAATATTAGTACATTTTGACATCGAGAATGTGTTCAATATTAGTACATTTTGACATCGAGAATGTGTTCAATATTAGTACATTTTGACCTCAGGTATATGTGTTCAATATTAGTACATTTTGACCTTCGGAATGTGTTCAATATTAGTACATTTTGACCTCGAAAATGTGTTCAATATTAGTACATTTTGACCTCGGAAATGTGTTCAATATTAGTACATTTTGACCGCGGGAATGTGTTCAATATTAGTACATTTTGACCTCAGGAATGTGTTCAATATTACTACATTTTGACCACAAGAATGTGTTCAATAGTAGTACATTTTGACCACATGAATGTGTTCAATATTACCACATTTAGATCTCAGGAATGTATTCAATATTACCACATTTTGACCTCAGAAAGGTGTTAAATATTAGTACATTTTGACATCGGGAATGTGTTCAATATTAGTACATGTTGACATCGGGAATGTGTTCAATATTAGTACATGTTGACATCAGGTATGTGTTCAATATTAGTACATTTTGACCTTGGGAATGTGTTTAATATTAGTACATTTTGACCTTGGAAATATGTTCAATATTAATACATTTTGACATCGGGAATGTATTCAATATTAGTATATTTTAACATCAGGTATGTGTTCAATTTTAGTACATTTTGACATCAATTACGTGTTCGATATTAGTACATTTTGACATCAGGTATGTGTTCAATATTAGTACATTTTGACCTGAGGGATGTGTTCAATATTAGTAGACATGTATCAGGTATGTGTTCAATATTAGTATGTCGGTGACTGTCGACAGGGAGGTGGTTTTCCCGCAGTTTCTCCACTAGTAAAACATACAGCCATGCACAATATATCTGGCATATTGTTGAAAGTTGCGTTAAACACTCTAAGCCTAGCGCTAATCCTAAATTCTATGTTAGACAAACTGATAAAATTATCATCTCTTAGTATTGAACATAGCAAAACGATGGTGTTTGGAAAGGTTTAAAAAAACACAAATTAATTTATTTACTATATCTACTAATTTGGTTTTGACTACTTAGCCTTTTGTTTGCAGATTAACTTTTTCAACAGCATATATTTTTTTCTGAAAATGCAGGATTGTTCAACGTTCTGATAGAATATATTATACCTGGTTCTTTAGAATCTTGCGGTGAAACCATGAAAAACGGAAGAATTCTTACTCCAAAATTAGCATCTTATTCTCTGCCATTCTGTATTGATAGTGTTCTTATACCGTTATTAAAAATAAAACAAATGCACCTGATGCACTCGGGCGCGTATTTATGCGGTGCGTGACCCCCTAATATTAACAATTCATATGTCAGTTACGTATGAAACATTCAATAATTGAGAATGTTAGTAAAGATTGGAAATTCTCGAAAATGCGGAACTTCTGCCACCCCCTCATGTCCCCTCACCAGGACTCAACCCTGTACCTGCTGAGTACAGAGGTAAAAGGGTATGCTTGAAGCCATGTAACCTTTTTTATTTATTTTCTATGCATGTCAGTCCTCGTGAAGCTTGTACCACGCCCCACTTTCCAGTCCACTTATAATGTTTTCCTCTCCTCACTTTCCAGCCCCCTACAAAGCTTGCCCCTACTCTCAAATCCCTACACAAAGCTCGACCCCATATTTACGATCCACTCCCACACTTCTGTTTATAATAGGGATTTTGTTCATTTGATACGGTGGTTGCTACCGACCCATGTGACTGTCTCCATTACTACTCTATTTGTGTAAACCGCATCGGTGGTATAATATTTAGCGTGCTCGCCTCGAGTGAGGTAGATCGTGGGTTCGAGCCCCGATCGGATCAAACCAAAGACTATAACATTGGTATTTGCTGCTTCTCTGCTAAGCACGCAGCAATAAGGAGAAAGAACAAAGACTGGTTGGCTCGGAATCAGGATAATGTGTCAAAGTGGGACAAAATGTCTATCCGCTGACTGTTGTTTCAGTGAACTAGCACTATAAAAATCCAACTAAGCGTGTTGGTCTAGTACAATGTGGACCTCATCTCCATTTCATTGAAAATTAATTTGTTCTCGCCATGATATAGCTGCAAAATTGCTGAGTTGGCGTTAAACAACAATCACTCACTCTTTACTCTATTTGTTGAAAGCAAACTTTCGCATAAAGCATCGCTGAACCACTTTTCTAGACCCTAATTGATTGGTTCTCGTAATCAACAGGTGGCTGAAACACTGCTTATTGTTCAGTCTGCTTAAACTGTGTCGCTACAAGTTCTTGAGACATGGATATTCAGTGTTCGTCTACGTCAATCAATAATTACAATTACCATATTTCGTGCTAAAAATGGTTTGTTACACTATATCCCTCTTAACGTCTAGTAGTCTTATCGACATGCATGGAAACCAGTAGAATATACTTCCAAAGAAATACGTCTCAAAGTACATATATAATGAGCTTTTGCTACAACTACACGTATTCAGGCAAGGTTTCTAATGGTGCCATGTGTGGTATTCAGAATTACATCTATGTGTACTTATACTACCACTGCCAACCATCAATACAACTTTTGACATTGACTTCCGGTCATAACGAGGGGTATTCGATTCAACTTGAGACTCATTTATAAAGCAGTTTGTCAGTTTCCTTTGGAGGGTCGGTAGTTTTCATCAGTTAGTTTTGCTTCCTCCGATAAAACTGAATATCACGGTAAGAAAAAAAAAAGAAATGAAATATTGAAAAGGGTGCTATACATTTTGGGTTAGGGTTAGGATGTTTAAGGCCACTTTCAACAATATTTCAGCTATATCGCAGCTCAGTGATTTTTCGCTTTTATTACGAAAGTCATCAATTTCTATAGCAAATTAGTTCCAGACCAGAAATGAAAAGTACAAAGAAGGAATACAGCAAAATCAAGGAACAATAAACATCCATGCACAAGAGAATGACGTACAACTAATGACAAATGAAAACACCCCACACACTTTCGAGTATTTTTAGCTTTTTTGTTCAATATTTGAAAAAAGATGCAAATTTTAATATAATTGAAGCTATTCTTTGTAACTTTGATCAGACAAATTTTTTTTATGAAACCGAATTTCAATCATCTAAAACTTGTATGTTTATACAATACAAATTAAAAAAAAAAATTAAAAAAAATGATTGGTTTTCACATTTAATTGGAGTATAAAGTCTCATGTACAAAGCTTGTTTTATATATGTGTTTCACACGTGTTGTTTTTATAAACTACATTTGATAATCTATTACTAATCTAGTATACAGCCCTAAGATTAACAATGTCTATCTGCGTTCATGTGACGATTTCTATTTCGTCTAATGTACATTGAAAATAACCATAATTCGGGTATTCTGGAAAGTTAACATATATATCGTCTCGTGAATTGACCTTTGTAACTTTCCCAACACTTCTATTGTGTTGAATATCAACACCACCACCATATCTAAAACGAATCCCCAACTTCAGTCTAACACTTTTATCAATTATCATATCCCGCATAGTACGGATGATTCTTCTAGGGCGCCTATGTTTATTTCCCTGGCCAGTAAGACTACCTATTAAATCTTCGACTTCTTTTGATTTTCCTGATGATTTCAGAAAACATGTTTGCTGAACTTCCTTGATGCTTATGTCCACATATTTAGAACATTTTAACTTTGTCTCAATATCAACGACAGACGCTAGTAATGTTACTGCATTTCCACCATTTGTCGTTTCATTTGTTTTAGAGATAATTACTGTATCGTGTGAACATGCATCTCTACGTTGTCCTATTTCGTCAAGAATGCGTGCCCTTTCTTTCGATTCATTTTCATTAACAATTTTAATCATCGCTTCTGTTGCATTGTTTACCATGTCAATGACCTCATGCCCTCTAGTTTCAATTTCATGAATAACTTTCGATTTGTATTCTTCGTTCGTTTTCAATTCTGTTTCAAGATGTCCGATTCGGTCTGAAACTTGGTTCATGGTTGCCTCTGCAGACATTACCATATCATTAATTGCCGATCTTTTCTTAGACGCAGCTTCATCAACGAGTGAAAAGTCATGTTTCTTGTGCTTTTCGGCTAAGCAAATTATGCACAACAAGCAAGTACATGTATTACAATAGAAGGTAAACAGTTGGTCGTGACGTTCGCATTTCGGTGTTTTTCCTTCCGGGTTCACTTTTTGTGCATCTTCAAAGATATGATTTTTACATATGTTCGCCTTTAAATGAGACAACTTACAGTTGCTACAAAAGTATTGTTCACAATTTGTACAATATTGACTTCCAGGATTATCGTCACATATTTCACACGAACTAACTACACACTGAGCCATGATCGATGACCATACGAGCACACAAATGAAAAGGGAGATAAACCACTCTGTGCTAAAATTACATGTAACTGTGTCACGTATAAAACGTACCAGTAAGACGAATGTCATTAACTTCTCAGTTGTAGAAGCTATGTGTTTTAATCTGCTGCAAGAGCAATGCCTTGTTGACGATCGACACATACGTGGATATGCAACAAGACTCTCTGCTGCAACTACAGATCTTCTGCTAAGTGAGGTGTTATCGGAGTCCATCCACAGGCGCTCGTATCACGGAATTACTACCCCCCTCTGTGTTATTATGTGGTAAAATAAGAGTATATTAGGCCAGTATATGCAAGTTGTTGTTACCATAAGATTGTATAGATATATGAACACGATACCCAAATTAAGGAAAAAGAGATGAAATAGTAAAGAAATTTTAATAAACAAAAATATGCAAACAGAAAGTTGAAAGGGGGGGGGGGTAATTCCGTGCAACGAGCACCTGCAAGCTCATCGTGGAAAACTGTCATTGCATAGTGCAATTTTCCTTTCCTAAAAAGGACATCGTGCATATTATATGTGAAACAATTTTATTGTCAATTGGAACCAAAGCGAGGTGCTATGGGTTTGGAAAATATATTTTCATACTATTTATGTATGCATTTGATTATTTTAAATAATCATCGTAATTACCTTTAAGTAAATTTTTATATTGATTTTAAGTCTGAATTATTGTGAACGGAAATGTGTAGACAGCAGACAAAAGTATTCGCACGCTTCAAATTGTCCTATATAATTTGTATAAAATTCAGAATATATAAACATTGTATGCATCTACATATCTTTCAATGCAATGTTTTAATCTAAAGAATATTTTAGGAGAAAAAGGGGGGGTTTCTGAAATTCATTTGAGAAAAACAAATCGTTTTAGGTCTGAGTTAAGAATATATCTATATAATACAATGTGTCATACAAGGCATGCAATTTAATCAAATATAATGAAATAGGTCTTTCTAAAAGAAATTTAATGCAAGTCGATCTCTTTTCACTATCTGGGGACGTCAGTTTCCTCCACCAATATAACTGACAGCCACGATGTAACTGAAATATTGTTGAAACTGGTGTTAAGCGCAATAACCCTGATCCTATTTACTGGCTATGAGGATAATTAACGGATATATTATTAAATGATGTCTTGCTTTATTTCTATTGACTGATGACATTAGATATGTTCTGTGATATAACATAAGTTTAATATAACGTTTCAATAGTTGAGCTGAGTTCTACATTTAGCACAGAGCCCACAATATAAGTGAATTGATTGATTGATTGATTGATTGATTGATTGATTGATTGATTGATTGATTGATTGATTGATTTTTTTGTGTTTTAATGCCACTTTCAGCAATATTTCAGCTATATCATGGTGATCAGTTTTAGTGGTGGAGGAAGCCGGAGTACCCGGAGAGAACCACTGGGCAAGCAACTGGTAGACTTTATCACTTGCTGTTGCGAGTCGAGTGCACCCTTTTTGTAATTTACAAAGCTGGGTGCGAAACAATGCCGTATTGGCGATAGGGCTGTATGAACGGTTAGATCCATCGACCTAACTCATTGAGCCACCAGGGGCTCCCCAAAAAAATATAAGCCAAAGTATTGAGTAAATGTCAATAGGTCAAACGTATTTCGTATATGTTGATTGTTAAAAATGTTTCCATGTGGTGTTAAAGACATATTTGTGGTTGACATAAATATTTATTTTTGCATTTTTAGTTAATGTACGAAAAACAGCATTTCGAAAATAAAGTTTAAATAGTTTAATGGTCTACCATCGCACCAATATCGACAAAGCGAATATTCATGCACCTCTTACCTTTACTTACTGAACACAAAATAAACAACATGCAATATAATGTTGGAAATGGGTCCTGACTTCAGACAGGCTAAAAAATGTGTCATAGTTAAACCGATTAATTGGATCCCAACGACTCCCTCTTTATAGTTGAATCTCCAGCGGCGATACATGTATAAACAAACGATAAAAAACCTGCACAGATTTGCTTCCACTCAAAAACACTACATACTATCACTAGCATGTATGTTATAAACATTTTGACAATTTCTTAAATGTCACCAATATTGTCATTAAATAAAACAATAACTCACTTTGATTTGGGTTAATATAAAGATCTATCGTTCCAATATATATGATATTTACCGAGGCCGAAGCCGACGCAAATATCATATATCTTGGAACGATAGATCCTTATATTAATCGAAATGAAAGTCAGTAATTGTTTTATTATATGAAACTGTTATTCATGTCCCCTAGGGCATGTTTTTTTTCAAATCGGCATTAAACACTACATGTGTTTTTTGTAAATTATAGTGGTAGCAAGAAAGATTTATGAATACGGCAAAGATTAATTTATATCGTTCCAGGGGAGCCTTTGGAACGTTATATTAATCTCATGTGACGTTAAGATGAAAAATAGGGGCTTTCAGATTTTAGAGTTACTATAAGTTAATCATAACGTTCCAGAGGCTCCTCTGGAACTATCTAAATTAATATTTGTGAAACTTGAAGGCTTAAACAGTATTCATAAAGTTCTATCATAATTATTTTATAGGAAAATAAATATCACTGTTGAATATTGTGATCTTGAATTTTGATTGGTCGTTTATCTCGAGGGAAAATGTTTGCCTGTTCATAGTACTGTAGTTTTCAACATAATTTATACTGGATCAAATATTCAGCGATTAATAGAAGGTGGCTTCTACCAACTTGCAAAACCAGATGCAGATTGCTGTCACTATATTTATTGAAATACAGTCAAACCTGCCTTAAAGGGCACCTTTATAGCAAATCTCTGTCTGTAAAGGACAGGCTCATTTTCCCATTAATGAATATTGCATATAAGTTTAACCTGAATATATAGGGCAACTGCTCATAAAGACCACATTTGCAGGTTCCCTAGAGTGGCCTTTATATACAGGTTTGACTGTATTAAGAACTATGAGAAAGGGGGAAATCAAAAGACCAACAAATGACGCTCTGACATTCTATCAGATTCTTTATGGGGTGGTAAAGTATTCTGCCGATGATGAGAGAGTGATTGTTATTTAACGCCAATTCAGCAATTTTTCAGTCATATCATTGCGAGAATAAGTTGATTTTCAATGAGATGATGATGATGTTCGCTTTGTACTAGACCAACACGCCAAGCTGGATGTTTATAGTGCTAGCTCTCTGAAACAACAGGCCGCGGGTAGACATGTCGCTTCACTCGGATACATTATTCTGATTTCGAGCCAACCAGTCTTTGCTCTTTCTCCTTAATGCTTCGTGCTTAGCGGAGAAGCAACATCCTGTCGATGATCATCATGATGTCAAACAGTATGCACAATGGAGTGGTCAGACTTGATTCCTCCAGAATTCACAGAAGTGGTTTCATTTTTTGGTCATCTGACACAAAATATGCGAAATTTTCCGTAAAAAAGGTTTTATAAAGGAGCCTCTCGAGAAATTTGTTATGGAAAATGTTGCATATTGGAAGGTATACACGATTATTATTTTTCTTCTAGCTTTGGTGCTTTTTGTATTTTTGAATTGATTAGGACAATAGCTTCAGGTATGATCAGTTGGTTTTCTCTGTTAGTTGGCATTTTTTGGTTAAAACTATTTTCCAGTAAGAAAGAACTGGTGCAGAGGAAAGCCCTTGTCGACTTGATACAACCCTTTCTTCCTGATATATATAATGGTGATATCTACTTTTGTGGCAGTAAAAACATGTATGTGTTTGGGCGAATTGCAAGTTTACAATTTGGTCAATTTCAAGTTTACAATTTGGTCAATTTCAAGTCCATACTTTTATTCACATTCAATTTGGTAAGACTCATTTTGATTTGCATTAGAGTTATTTTCATTATAAATAAAAAAATTGTGTTAAAAAACATTTGCTAACTGATAAAACGCCTTTTTCATCAATTTATGTTTGTTTGATGGTGTTTAACACCACTGTCAACAATATTTCAGCTATATCATGGCGGTCAGTTTTATTGGTGGGGGAAATTGGAGGACCCGGAGAAAACCACTGACCTTTCGCATTCATCAATGAAAGTTATATGCCTCATTTCTGGGCATGTACCTTAAATTTGTCACCCATAGTCAACTTTCTACTATATGACAAATTAGACCACTTCAAATTGGCATTATATATTTCCTAAGCCTTGCTAGTAATATGTCAACGGCTCTCGCTTATGGAGCTTACATTTCACAACTCATATGCCTCGCTCGAGCTTGCATTTTAAATTTGTTTTTAGACGTTTTACAATGTCACCATATTCTAAATATACATTAGACTATTGAATTAAGGGTTTTCAACGATTCGTCTTATCTTGTCATTCAAAGGGTTTTTCGAAAGATATTAACACCTTGTTAAAAATGTTCTATTGTCGTATACGTACATGTGACGAAAGACGGTATTGGTAATTGGATTCACTATTGTTTCACTTTTCTGTCATACGATGGCCTTGTATACTATCTAATATTTAGATAATAGTTGAGGCCATCGGTTCTCTTTAATAGAACTAATATTATAAATATGACAACTTCTGTATCAGGAAGATTAAATATATTATTTATAATGTTCAAGATTATAGTGCTCTCTATAATAACGCTTTGCGCCAGGTTGTATGTGATGTTGACATTTTACTCAAAAAGAAATCATTTGCATGACCACATGCATGAGCATCATTGCATTAACAGGAGAGGTTTGAGCCCATAAAACTAGTTTAACCCCGCCACCTTTTGCTGCCTTTTTTATTGAAGTGTCTGAACCAAGACAGGAAAGTGTGCGGTCATGTATTTGTGTTATGGGTATCGATTTTGTCTATTTCCACGATTTTCTATTGGATTTTGGAACTGTTCCGACAAAGTGACATTTTTTGTTTTTCATTTATTACAAGGTTAAGACCCCGAACACTATCCTTCTAATACAGTCAAAGCACGATGTGATTGGTTCTTCGTTAATTGTTTAATCGACGGAGTAACAAGTGAGCTGTACTCATACGATATATTTGCGTAGAATGTGTGGGACTTAAATTATTATGAAATAATTCTTTTTTTTTTCATCTAAAAATTGCATTCAGCATGTTTAATAGTGAGTGATTGTTGTTTAACGCTAATTTTTCAGCTATTTCATGACGAGACCAAGTTATAATCGATGAGATGATAATGATGTCCGCTTTGTACTAGATCAACACGCTTCTAAAGTGGTAGACGAATAAGGTGTTGCTCCATTTTTTTCCATTTCTCCTCATTGACGTGTTTTTAAGTTAGAAGTAGTAAACACCATTTTATAGTAGATAACCCAATCGCGGCTCTAACCCACAAAATTCCGCATTGGAGGCAAACACGCTATAACCATTACATCATCGATGAGGTTAACATGTTTTTTTAATATGCAGTTTAATTTACGTAAACGATATTGAATAACATGCATGACATGTATATTTGTACCGTATCTTGTTACATATGTTTATGCTAAAGCAATCTTATAGCATATTGTTTATGAGACGATATCTTTCCTGCAATGGAAGGTGAGAACATACACATGCACGAACTATGCTATTTATTTACGTATCAAATACCATTCGTGACGATTACTGGTGTCTTTTAAAATGTTACAAAATACAAAACAACAAAACGTTTTATTTTAAGTCGGGCATATATAAACAATAAACATAATCGCAAATGAGCTTTTTACCAACATAAAAGAGGTTCAAAAGATGACAATATATAATGACAGGCATAGTACTCCGTTCTACACCCAAAAATTATTCTGCTGGTTATACCTTCCCCAAGGCGAGTATTTAGAATAACTACCCCTTTACATCGGGGCACATACAGGCGGGGTACCTGCAGTGCGTCTAAAATATCTTGTGAATATTTTTGTAAAAAGGTTCATGAGGTTTTTTTTCTGGAAAAAATATAAATCATATTAAAGTACAATGAAAACATTATAAAAAGGAAGACGTACATGTACATATATATAATATATAATACGGTTGCTTTCTAGATTTTGTATCCAGATATCCCATTCTATAGAAAAGTAATTTACGCTCGTTTTATAAATGTATTAGATTTTATACAAGAAAAAAATCATTTACCCTACAAGTGCATCAGTGGTGTAATGGTAGCACGCTCGCCTCCAGTGTGGTTAGAGCAACGATCGGGTCTAACCAAAGACTGTAAGCATGATATTTATTGATTCTCCTCTAAGAATACAACATTAAGGAGAAGGGACAAAGAATGGTTGGCTCAAAATCAGGATAACTTGTCCGAGTGGAGCGATACATCTAGCCACAGAATGTTGTTTCAGTGAGCTGCCACTATAAAAATCAAGCTAAGCATGTTGGTCAAGAACAAAACAGACATCATCATCATCTCATTGATGTGTAACTTATTCTTGCCATGATATACCTGGACAAATTGCTAATTTGGCGTTCAACAACAATCAATCACGCACTCGACCTCAGCTATAGCTCAAATTAAGTATGTGTGGCATCGTACATTCATTCAACACAATCCACGATGTCAAAACATTCCTGAAAACGCCATCTTGCTGGAAGGGCGACAGCACACAAACAAGAGAATCCTTCTCTGCTCCTTGTGAGGAGTAACTATAACTTTAGCACAGGCATAAACGCGTGATTATACTAATTATGAATAGATGTGAATATAGGAGAACGTCCCAAAATGTCGTTCTCAAAACATCTATTCAAATGTTAAAAAAATAATGACATGATTGTCCGTCTCTCTAAATACATGTACATGTAGTTGAAAACAACAATAAAATGAAATAAATTTTACTGTTTAAAAATGTCCATATCTATGTTATTGTGCGTAATAACCAATAGTTCAGATACAATATGGCTTTCTTTTATTTATATTCTACTCCAGGATAACATATTACTGTCCTCCAATTGACGCGCCAGCTGCATTAATTGAATGTGCACTTCTGCCTAGCAAATCCAATATGTCCTATATAAACATATCTCGATAGAACTGTACATAAAATCTATTTATGTTTATTATTGGCGTATCACCTGTTGCCATAACAAGATGTTTTTGTTTACAAACATTGAACATATGATCATAACACTGTCTATAGTCAAGATATATGTCAAGATTGGTCATATGTCAACGTGTATTTTACTTGTAATGATAAGAAACATCATTAACTTCAAACATAGTAAAAATATGTATTGCAAATTCGGATTCTTTTCTGTAATTCTGTAGTATTTCAACTATTTTCACACTGTTTTTCCTGTCAGAAAAGTTTGAAGATGCCAATGGGGTAATTAGAACCCATAAATAGAAGTAGGACATACGACACAATGACCAAATGAAAAAGGACAAACAATGATACAAAACACTACATAGAAAACTAAAGGGTATTTAGTATATGACTTAATCTCATTGTTGACTGTGAGATGTAGAACAGCAATAAAATACTCTTCCTTTACTGTGTTCCTTTTTTTGTGTCTTAGTGTAATGTTGGGTAGTATCGGGGCCATCGTGGTCGTGATTGTATGGAAGTTGGATATACAACTACCCATGCAATCAGTGCCTATCACCACTGATGTTGTGAGTTCGAATCTCGATCAGGGCGAGGTGTAGAACTTTATGTGATGCAGTTTGTCAGTGACTTGCGACATGTCGGTGGTTTTCTCCGGATCCTCCGTTTCCTCCACCTACAAAACTGACCACCACGATATAACTGAAATAGTATTGAAAGTGGCGTTAAACACTTTCAAACAAACAAAGAAAAACAAGCAAACATGGATAGTATCCCATGTTCATTTACATCCATATCCGTTCTTACTCTGGGAGTGGACAGCTCCACTAAATCCACATTCCGTGTTACTATTGTTACCAACCATGTGAAAACTAATGAATGAGGAACGGACCGGATTGTGATTACGACAAACGGGATCATATCCGTACGTCATTTATGACACCGAAATACCGTAACGGTTAACCAAGTCATGATGACGACCGTAATACTTTCGAAGTGATGACTTCAACCTATTAATTAAAAATTCTTGGTGTAGTTGTTTCATTGTTAGCTGCAACCCTCTATTAAGTAAATCATGATGATAGGAACCACATGCTGTAGAATATCGTAACAACTGAAGGAGATATATCTACTCCATATGCAGTGCTGCTAGAATGTTGGAGCAGGAACTGCTTACCCTTCCGAAGCACCTGAGTTCAACCTCGGCTTTTAGTGGGGTTCGTGTTACTTGATCTCTAGTTTTGTGTGTGTGTGTTTTGTGGATCGTTGTTTGTCCTTTTTCTTTTGGCCATTGTGTTGTCTGTTCTTCATCGATATATTTATTCTGATTACCCCTTTGGTATCTTCAAACCCTCTTAGCATTATTTGAAGAACGTTACGTACTACAATCCAGGAATTAGAAACTCAATTGAACATAATTTGAATTTGTTCTTGAATAAACATTTGGTTGTACCTGACAAAGTATTTGCTTTTGCGTGGATCGCAAAATCCAAGTTTTCGGACAACACAAGACATAGTTTTACTGTGGGAATATGAAGAAACGGGTTTTTGTTAAAAAAACACTTACTTTAATTGTTGAACACAACCAGTGCAAGAGTAACCAGGGTAAGCCTTTAGTTTTAGAATTGTACACATTCCAGTTTGGGAAAAATATGAGCTGCGTGTGTGCGAATAAAATAAAATGTCGAATTTTACTTATTCAGTACATTGCAATAACTATTTATATCGGGACACGTGTATATATGTATTTTATAAATAGTCCATACATGTATTTACATTTTCATCTATTTTGGTTCATATTTGAAATAAGGTTAAAATTGCTGTTTTCAAGTATGTTTGTTTATATTAGACGTAAATGTATGATATGAGCCTGGTAAGTCACCTAAACTGGTAAGCTGATAGCATATGTTTGTGCTAAGGTCAAAAAAACAGTCTACACTTTATCTTAATGCTATAATTAGACACACAGATAAACTGGTATTAAACATACGAAAACGTTGTTGTTTGGAAAGTTCTAAAACACTAATTTATTGACTATTTTCTACTAGATTTGTTTCAGTCCCTCTGGGCTTTTGTTTGCAGATAAATTATATTTTCTGAAAATGCACGATTTCTCTACGTTTCGTTAGAATATATCATGGAGTCTCAGCTTAACATTTTGCAGAACGGGAGCATTCCTACTCTCAAAATTGCATATAATTCTCTGAAATTCTGTAATTTATAGTATCCTTAGATCTATTAAAAATCGAAACACGCACATGATGCAGTCAGTCACGGATTTATACGGAACATGCCTCCTAAAATTAGCAAAGCATATAAATGCTATGAAACATTCAAGAATTAAGAATACTAGTCTCGAACTTTGGAAGTTTATGCCCTACCCTTGTCCCCTACCAGGGCCCAGCACTGTTCTTGCTTAAGACAGAGTAAAATGGTATGTCTGAAGCCATATAACCTTTCATATTTATTTTTTATGGTTGTCAGTTTTAAATGCTTGTTCCCACTTTCCCCTCTTCTTCTGAAGTTTGCCCCGCCCCACATCCCAGTCCACTTATGTTTGCCCCTCCCCCACTTTTCAGCCCCCTGACAAAGCTTGTCACCCACTTTCATGTACCCTCGAAAGGAAAGCTTGCCCCCACTTCCGATCCACTCTTACGCCTCTGTATTCTAGGGATTTTGTTCATTTCGTGCGATGGTTGTTACTGACGCCTATGGTTGTATTCATTACTACTTTATTTGTGGCAATCAATTTGTCGTATAAAGTTCCATCGCTGAACCACATTTTCTAGCTCCTATAGATTTGTTCTAGCAATGCACAGGTGAATGAAACACTGTTCAATATAATTAGACTTTGTTGCTACACGTTCGTAAGGCATGGATTCTCAGTGTTCGTCTACGTCAATCTATTATTAAAATTCCCACATTTCGTGCTCAAAATGGTTGTGATACAAAATCCTCTTTAATGGCTAGTAGTCTTATCGACATCGAAACAATCACAATAAGGAAGTTCGACCTGCATACTTACGTCTGGGATTACATATATAATGTGATTTTACGTACCACTAAAAGTCTATTAAATCAAGGACTCTTGGGTGGTCGTGTGGTATTCAGAATTACATCTACATGTACGTGTACAACCAGTGCTCATCACCATTAACATATTTGACTTCGACTCCCGGTCCACTCTTACGCCTCTGTATATATACAAAAATGGGTGTTATACAATATCTTATCGATATTGAAACAATCATAATAAGGAAAGTCTACCTGTATACCTAACGTCTGAAATTACATATATCATGTGGTATTACTACAGCTAAAAGTCTATTCAGTTAAAGACTCTCTTGTTGCCGCGGTCGTGTGGTATTCAGAATTACATCTACACGTACTTGTACAACCAGTGCTCACCACCATAAACATTTCTTACTTTGACTTCCGATCATGGCGGGGTGTACTCGATTCAACTTAAAACTCATTTATCAGTCAGTTTGTCAGTTACACGTGGAGGGTCGATTGTTTTCAACAGTTACTTTAGAAACAGAATATAGCAGTAAGAAATAAAATATAAAAAGCGGTGCTATACATTTTGGGTTAGGGTCATGATGTTTAACGCCACTTTCAACAATATTTCAGTTATATCGTGGTGTTCAGTTTTGTTGGTGGAGGAAACCGGAGTACCCAACCCAGAAAAAACCATAGACCTTCCGCAAATCTCTGACATTTTGTTTTTATTACGAAAATCAACAATTTCTATCGCAAATTAGTTCCAGACCAGAAATGAAAAATAAAAAGAAGGAATACAACAAAAGCAAGAAACAACAAGCAACCATGCACAAGAGAAGGGGTATTCGATTCTACTTCAGACTCATTTATAAAGCAGTTTGTCAGTTTCCTTTGGAGGGTCGGTAGTTTTCATTAGTTACTTCTGTTTTCTTCGGTAAAACTGAATCTCATGGTAAGAAAAAAAAATGAAATTTTGAAAAGGGTGTTATACATATTGGGTTAGGGTTAGGATGTTTAACGCTACTTTCAGCAACATTTCAGTTATATCGTGGTGGTCAGTTTTATTGGTGGAGGAAACCAGAGTACGCAGAGAAAACATCGAACTTGCCGCAAGTCACTGATATTTTGTTTTTACCACGAAAGTCACCAATTTCTACAGCAAATTAGTTCCAGACCAGAAATGAAATATACAACGAAAGGATACAACAAAAGCAAGAAACACCAGATAACCATGCACAAGAGAATGACGTAAAACTAATAACAAATGGAAACACCCCACACATTCTCCAATATTTTTACCTTCAATAAATATCAAAATAATCCGATCCAGTTAGACTTTTGCTGTTGTTGTATCTTTTTTTGTTCAATATATGAAAAAAGATGCAATAAACTTTAAATTTGAATATTATAGAAAATAACCAAGAAGCTATTCTTAGTAACTTTCATCAGACAAAAATGTTTTTATTATAAAACCGAATTTCAATCATCTGAAACTTTTATGTTTATGCAATATAAATAAAAACAAAAACAAAAATTGATTGGTTTTTTTTACATTTAATAGAATTTATAAGTCTCATGTATATAGTTTTTATGTATATGTATTTCACACGTACTGTTCTTATAAACTACATTTTATCATCTATTACTAGTTTAGCATACAGCCGTATGATTAACAACGTCTACCTGCCTCATGTAGCGAATTCTATTTCGTCTAATGTACAATGAACATAAAGATACTCTCCGTATTTTGGAAATTCAACATATATATCGTCTCGTGAATTGAACCTTGCAAATTTCCCAACACTTCTATTGTTTAGAATATCACAATCCAAACCATATTTAAAAAAAATCCCCATCTTCATTCTAACCCTATCACCAATGTTTATGTCATCTATAGTACGAATGTGTTTATTGCTGTTATGTTTATCTTCCTGGTCAGTGAGACTACCTATCAACGCTTCCACTTCTTTTGATTTTCCTGATGATTTCTGAAAATGTGTTTGCTGAACATCCTTCATACTTTTGTCCACATATTTAGAACATTTTAGCTTTGTCTCAATATCAACGACTGACGCTAGCAATCTTACTGCATTTCCACCATTTGTTGTTTCATTTGCCTTAGAGATAATGACTGAATCGTGTGAACATGCATCTCTACGTTGTCCTATTTCACAAAGAATGCGCGTTCTCTCTTTAGATTCATTTTCATTTACAATATTGATCATTGCTTCTGTTGTATTTTTTACCATATCGATGATCTCTTGACCTCTAGTTTCAATTTCACGAATAACTTTCGCTTTGTATTCTTCGTTCGTTTTCAATTCTGTTTCAAGACGTCCGATTGTGCGTTCAACTTGGTTCATGGTTGCCTCTGCGGATTTTATCGTACCATTAATTGCTGCTCCCTTATCAGACGCAGCTTCATCAACGAGTGAAAAGTCATGTTTCTTATGCTTTTTGGTTAAGCAAATTTGGCACAACATGCAAGTACATGTATTACAATAGAAGGTAAACAATTTTTCGTGACATTCGCATTTCGGTGTTCTTTCTTCCGAGTTTACTTTTTGTGCATTTTGAAAGATATGATTTTTACATATTTTCAACTTTAAATGAGACAACTTACAGTTGCTGCAAAAGTATTGTTCACAATTTGTACAATATTGGCTTCCAGAATTATTGTCGCATATGTCACACAAATGAACTGCACACTGAGCCATCATGACCGATTATCATACGATCACACAAGTCAAAAAGGAGATAAACCACTCTGTCCTCAAAATTACCTGTAACTGTGTCACGTATTAAACGTACCAGTAGACGGAAGTCATTTTAAAAATTCTCAATTGTAGAAAATATGTTTTTCCTCTGCTGCAAGATCAATGTCTTGTAGACTATCCACATATACGTGGATAGACAACAAAACATCTGTGCTGCAACTACAGATCGATCGTCTGCTTAGTGAAGTCACATCAGCGATCATCCACAGGCGCTCGAGTAACGGAATTACTGCCCCCCCCCCGCACACACACACTTTTTTAGCTTCTGTTCAATAAAATTTATGTATTATTACATGGATAATTATAAGAGTATATGTAGGGCCGGCATATGCAAGTTGTTGTTACCATAATATACCACCGGTATATTATACCACCGTTATATTATACCACCGGTATATTATACCACCGGTATATTATGGTGAGGGATCTAGAACATTTTACATATTGCATTCAAGATTACGACATCAATGTAGTTCATTAAAAGCTGATCTAACTAAAATTCATGTAGTGGACGATCCATCCGCCTATTGAATATGCCATTCATTACCTTTTAGAATGCCAATTATATTATAATCAAAGTATATCGTTATTCAATGATTTAATTAATATGAACATTGAGATTAATATTGAAACACTATTGTTTGGAAATGATGCATATACTGATCATACTAATTCGAAAATGTTTGAGAAAGTTCGTTTTATTTTATAAAGCAGAACAACAGATTATGTACTTCAAGTCAGCAGCTTTTGTTTTATTTGGTTTTTTTTTTTTCTGATTTTGCTCCCTTTTCTCCTGTTTCCATTAATTCATGACTTATTTGTTTACCTCTTATTTCTAATTCTATGTTGTATATATGTTTTGCTGTCATTATATATTATATGTGTATTGTTCATGTAAGGAGAGGATTTAATAAAAGTTGCAATAACTTGTGTCCGATCCTATTGCCTAATTTATCGCAATTAAATATTATTACATTACATTACATAAGATTGTACGGATATATGGACACGAACACGACAAATAAAGGAAAAAGAGCTGAAATAATAAAGACATTTGATTAAAAATAAACATGCAAACAGAAAGTAGAAAACAAAGGGGGGGGGGGGGGGGTATTCTGTGCCACGAGCGCATGTGAGCTCATCGTGGAAAGAACTGTCTTATAGTGCATTTTTTGCTTCCTAGAGAACACTCGACGATAAACATGATGACTTCAATTTTCCAATATTCAACTTCCCATTTATCAATTGCAAATTTTAAGCTTAGCTGCTGACGCAAATTCTACTCAAACATGGCTACGGCTATGTTGAAGTCATCGCTACTGCAATTCTACGGTCGTCATCACGAACTGGACCGTTACGGAATATCCATTTCTCAAATGGCAATGAATGTTCCTCGTTAGCGTACACGTAGTTGAAATGATCGCTTTATTCTGCTTGGCGTCCAGAAATTAACATAAATCGGACGTTGAAAAAACGTCTTGTATTTTCTCAGAAGATCTGCTGATGACAAACTGGGGCTATTCGTATAATCGGTTATGATAAAATAGAAAACAAAAAATACCACAATGTCGGAACATATCAAAATCGTAGAAAGAGGCGAAATCGACAACCCTTACGAACAAATACATTGCCACTCAATTTCCGGACTTAGTACAGACACTTGATATAGGCTTTTTCATATATTTCGTCTAAAATGTACGAAATTAATCATATATATAAAGTCAAAAATGTTGCCAATTCTAGAGGCTCCTCACTAGTAGCATGAATATGTAAGGAGTAGCCCCATCAATACCACCCCACGCTAACAATGCATAATTGAAAATACGATTGAAATTTTTACAAATATTGTTTTAGATATGGATAATATATCTCATGTATAACAAGACGCAATTGTTACGATTTGTGTTGTATTTTGTTCATGTAAACACGTGTTAAATAGTAAATACATGTCTTAATGATTTATTTCTAATACGTGACATTGGTAGATTTTCTAGTTTGAATTGATAAAAACATGGTATTGCAATCACGTGAACAACTAAACTGAAACGACATGAAATTCCTTCATGACAAAGATTTTTATTTTGCATTGAAAAATATATGTATTACTATGTAAACAAGTCGTGTAAACTTGTTTTCATTTATATTCCTACAAAACTAGTTTCAATGCAAAACGTAATAGAAGTTAGGAAAGATAATTTTCACCACAGTAGAACGTTTCTGGTCTGAATGTGACAACCAAGTTCTGACCGTTATGCGTCTTGTTTGTTAGTTTGTTTTGTTTTGTTTTTGGTTTTCTTTTTTGAGGTTTTTTTGTGCATTTTTTTGTCTTGTTATTGTTTTGTTTTGCTTTTTGTTTTGTCTTTTGTTTTGTTTCGCTTTGTTTGTTTTTGGTCAACACTGATGAGAAATTTCTAGCTTTAAAAAATCGCAATTTTATGGTTTTAGCAACTCAAAATTTGACATTAGTTTTATTTTTTATTATCAATATCCTTAATACTATTCGTATATACATATATGTATACTAACACAACAACACATAAGCTGTGTAATGAGAGTAACTAAAACAATTGTCCTCGCGTTCCTGTCGGTGATTGGGTTGTAATCTAGACAGACATTGTGGATTAATAAAACGGAGTGTAGTAATTCCTGCTTATAAACTTATTATAGGCTCAAGTAATGCCATTTATTACAGATTTGAAAGCAGGGTCATCATCATATCTATTTGTATTTAATAGTGAATTTATTGACCCATTTCTTCTTCCAACATAGCCAAGTAAGCCATGAACATACATTAACCATGGAACTGGAAGGGAACCGCGGTGCGACTGTCAAACAGGGCTATTAAATATTAATCAGACGGATGATTAACGAAGACTGTCAGCACATGGAATTATTAAATCCTTTTTTTTTCTATTATTATAAAGCTAAAAAAATTAGTTTAATCGTAAACTTGAATAGTGTTTGCACAGCTAGGCTGCAGGTAAGGTGCTGTTTAATACTCGTTTTATAGTAAGAGTTTTGCTCTTTATTGAAGACACTACTGTGACTGTGAAATGCAGAGCAGCAATAAAAGCGCTGTTCCTTTACTTTAATGTATGTTCAAGTACAATGTCGGATAGTCGTTCCATGTTCATTTACATCCATATCCTTTCTTACTACAAGTTGTGCCTTTCCTTTAAGTTGTGTCTAAGTTTAATGTTGGATAGCTCTTCCATGTTCATTTACATCCATATCCTTTCATATTACAAGTTGTGCCTTTACTTTAAGTTGTGTCTAAGTGTAATGTTGGATAGCTCTTCCATGTTCATTTACAGCCATATCCTTTCTTATTACAAGTTGTACCTTTACTTTAAGTTGTGTCTAAGTGTACTGTTGGATAGCTCTTCCATGTTCATTTACAGCCATATCCTTTCTTACTACAAATTATGCCTTTACTTTAAGTTGTGTCTAAGTGTACTGTTGGATAGCTCTTCCATGTTCATTTACAGCCATATCTTTTCTTACTACAAGTTGTGCTTTTACTTTAAGTTGTGTTTAAGTGTAATGTTGGATAGCTCTTCCATGTTCATTTACAGTCATATCCTTTATTACTACACGTTGTGGCTTTACTTTAAGTTGTGTCTAAATGTAATGTTGGATAGCCCTTCCATTTTCATTTACATCCATATCCTTTCTTACTACAAGTTGTGCCTTTACTTTAAGTTGTGTCTAAGTGTACTGTTGGATAGCTCTTCCTATGTTCATTTACATCCATATCCTTTCTTACTACAGTACATAATATGCTTTTCATCATTTATTATTGGGAATCACGCCTTTACAATGGTTAGCTTGATTAATTTATTGATTTATTGGTTGGTGTTTAAAACGCCAACTTTAGCTATGAAATGAGTAGCTACATAGTACGTAATCTACATGTGTCTATATATACATTTAATTTTATTTAGGGCATGATAATCAGTATGATTGATTATTCCACATTTATTGTAAAAAATATAATATCTCGAAACGGATCAATAAAATGGAACATATGCATAGCGATAATGATTTACAGGGCGAAGTGGTATCCTTACTGTTTAGCATGTAACATGTGTTTTTTGTTTACTAACATTGTAAACTAGGTCATGTTTTAATCTTACATTTGAATGACACTTTATTTGTGTCTGCGGTTAAGGATATGTAAATATTTTGATATGGTTTGATGTGTAAATAATATAAAAATATAAACCTCATTTAATTCCGCGAGTACATATTTTGCGCATTGTGAAATATAGTGATCATTTTTCATTTAATACATTATTGTGTGTACTAATTAATATTTAAATGTTGATTGAAGCCATCGGCTCTTCTTAATTGAATATATATATATATATATACAGTGGGACATATATATTGCATGGTTGTCACTTGCTTAGACGTTTGTATACTATACTTTATTTCCTGTCACTGTATATTGAATTCTTCATTATCCTATGCAATATACTAAAAATTCTTGAGTTAGAATGCTGTCAAATTATAATATTAAGTCTATATGTACCATCTACACACGCTTATGCACATGTCCTATGTCTATCTCTAGATTTGCCTTACGAGAAAAGGTAGCACTACGATTATTGAAACTCCTTTTAAAGGGAGTGGATGTGGTCGAGTGGTCTAGGGCGCTGGACGTAAGGCTAAGCGAATGGTGCTGCAGTGCATCAATGGTGTGAGTTCAAACCCCGTCGTGCGAACAACAAAAAATTGACAGCTCAATAATCTAATTCTAACACTGTTTGGCTTAATTTTCAGGCGTATTTTTAATATTTAGTATTAACTTAGTATCACAAGTATCTTTGAGATCCAGTGGGACAGATATATTGCATGGTTGGCACTTGCTTATACGTTTGTATAATATACTTTATTTCCTGTCACTGTATAATGAATTCTTCATTATCCTATACAATATATTAAAAATTGCTGAGTTAGATTGCTGTCAAATTATAATATTAAGTCTATATGTACCATCTACACATGCTTATGCACATGTCTTATGTCTATCTCTAGATTTGCCTTACGAGACAAGGTAACACTACGATGGTGTGAGTTCAAATCCCGTCGAGGGAAGAACAAAAATGTGACAGCTCAAAAATCTAATTCTAACACTGTTTGGGTTAATTTTAGTGAGTGGTCATATATATTTTGTATGTTAGGGGTATCAATGTTGTCTTTTTATACTACTTTCCTATTGGAGTTTGTGATTGTTCTGACAGTGTGGTATTTTTTGTTTCCAATTTATTTAAGCCATACCTTTCGCACATGATCATGCTAAATTCGCTTCGGTAGTTAAATATATATACATCACAGAGATCTGTGGGATGTTTTTTTATAATCATCTCTGTTCCTTCAAGTTTCTACAATTACTGCTAATGACGGATGCTTCTCAAATAAATTGGAGGGGGTGAGTACCTAGCACGCCCCTCTAAATCCGTGCCTGGTTACATAATGCTTACGTAATAACCGAACCTCATTGATGGAATGGATACGAAAAGATGAAAACCAATCGCATTGAATTGCATTACTGTTATGGGGGATATATCATTATTAATTATATTTATAACATGGATGTACAACAATCTGAATCTTAATAACACAAACCAATCCTCCGGCTTACAACAAACTACACATCTCAGATTGTTCGCATTTAGCCACATGGTCGGTAGGCCACGACTGATCACGCCCAGACACCCTCTACTTATCGCCCGTGGCAGAATTGAAGCAATAACCTGTCAACTCTAAGACGAATGTAATTGCTTCAACTGACCCAGGTGTCGTTGTGATCATTATCGAATGGTAGTTGGATTGACAACTACCTGTGCAATCAATACCTATGACCATTAATGTTGTGAGTTCGAATCCCGCTCATCGTGAAGTGTACTCTATACAACATTAAGTGATAAAGTTTGTCAGTGACTTTCGACAGGTCGGTGGTTTTCTCCGGGGACTTCGGTTTCCTCCACCAGTAAAACTCACCGCAACGATATATCTAAAATGGCGCTAAACACCATAACCCTAACCATCAATTGACCCATGGTGAGGAATGAAAAGCATAGGAATGTGAGTGTTGTCCTGTATATCGATTCTGTGAACTAGATCAAAGTGTTGATATGTGTTGTATTGTTGATTTGCATGGTTCTATTAGATTGGTTGGTTGGTTTATGGTGTTTAACGCCACTTTCAACAATATTTCAGGTATATAGTGGCGGTCTGTTTAATTGGTGGAGGAAAACGGAGTACCGGGAGAAAACCACCGACCTGCCGCAAGTCACTGACAAACTTTATCAGTGGATGTTGCACCGAGTACACCTCGTCTGATTGGGATTCGCTCTCACAATGTTGCACAGGTAAACATGTAAATTCAACTATCGTATGATCACGACAACGACAGTCCCGTAGATATTAGATTGCAAGAATTATTATGCAATATTGAACCATGATCAAAAGGACAATTGCAATATGTCATGCATTTGACAGAGGAGATTGAGGTAAAGGAGGCGAAGCTGATAATATATCTTTTTATTTCAGGACCACTAGTATAAATCCAGCTTCGTGTGATGATGAACGATAATTAGCATGCTATATATGTCAGAACATACAATTGCTAAGATATACTGATCTCGACAAATAATACCACAGAGTACTGTTTAAAATTGTCTTTGAATTAAACATCAGGATACAACACCTCCAAAAGGATAATTGCATCAATTCTGTAGTCTGAATTAAAACCCTTGCAGCAAAATGGCCAAGTGTCCCTTAAGAGTTGCTGTCAATGGCATGCTATAATCTATTATGCATACGTGTACCTATGAAAACCAGTTTGCATCCAGGAGTCTATTATTCCAGAGTCACATGTTCACTAATTGATCAATACTAGCTACTTGACGTTTGTAACAAGAGTAACATGACGGTGTCACTAGTGGAACTGGAATCCCTTCCGGAGCACTTCTAGTTCACCAAAGTCTTTACTTGGGGGTTTGCTTTGCTCAATATATAGTTTACTGTGTAGTGTTTTGCAGATCATTGTTTGTCCTTTTGTCCTTTTTCTTTTGACCGTTATATTGTCTGTCTTCCTTCGATATACGGCTTCTGTTTATTCCTTTGGTATCTTCAAACGTTGATAGGGAATCAATTGATCATATTGTATTACATTGTGACAAACCATATATGTTTTGTATTATGATACGATTACACGAATAAGTTATATTAGCAGAGGTATTCGCGTACAGGGGAGACAACCGCTGATCTTCAAGTTACGAACACATGCTCTTTATAGAGTTGTATTTTGGTACACCGTCTCCTGCTGAGTGGGTCCAAGTATTTAGTCATAAACAGTTGTGACACACAGCGATTACATAGATAGATGTGTACATGTACATGTATATCTCAGTATCGTACGATTTCAGCCACGGAGTCATAATACAACCCATATCTTTGTTTACAAATAGTAAACTGTTTCTGTTATCTTAATGCGACTTTAAGCGACACATTTCAAGATGATTGTGCACTTTAGATAAAAATCAGTTTATAACGTGCTGTAAATATTTATATTTTCAAAATATTAATTCCCACGATGGGATGTGAATGTAAATAAACAAAAAGACAATCGCCTCATGTCATAATAAGAGGGAATCTTCAATGAATTAACATAGCCCATTACCGTTCCGGACGTTAGCTGTTCGAGAAACCTGCATCGTATGATAGATGAAGCATACATCTAGACATCTTTATCATGTTATGAAGATACCAGAATTATAATCAGAAGCTCGAAGAAGGATAAAACGAATCTGTACAAGGGTACAAACAATGATGTACTAAACACTACACATGAAACTAAGGAAAGCATAAACAGTGATGGTCAATAATTCCACCAATATGAACAAAATGAACAATCACCTTAACGACGGACATGTTCAGCTTGAAGTCAGTTCTTCCCGGTGCTTGTTCATGACTTATCATCAGGTGTGTAATTAGAGTAACACGACGACGGATGCCACTAGGGAAGCAGGAGTTGCCTACCATTCTGGAGCACCTGATTTCAACACATGATTTAGCGGTGTTCATGATACTCATGATACTCGTTCTTTAGTTTTCTGTGTTGTGTTTTTTAGATCGTTGTTTGTCACTTTGTCCCTTTTCTGTTGGTTGTTGTGTTGTCTGTTCTTATTCGATTTACGGATTATGATTACCCCTTTGGTATCTTCAAGCTCTTCTTTGAATTCACTGTACTTAAAAAGGAACCTTGACATGTTTTGATTTGTTGTATTTTTTTTCTTTATTTATTTATTTATTATTTTTTTTGTCAGTCACTTGCGACAGATCGGAGGTTTTCTTCTGATACACTGGTGTCCTCTCCCAATAATATTGCCCGCTATGAAATAACTGAAATATTGTTGAAAGTGGCGTTAAACCCCATAACCCCATACCCATACAATTTGCTTCATTATTGTATCCGAATCATGTTTTCTATTTATGCGTCAATTTACATTATATATTCATCAGTATGAGATAATGTCAGAATGCTACACTATTATCTATTATCATGCTTTACTTGGACAAATCTGTTTCGAATCAAAGATTATTGATCAGTCATGACTTACATACAAATATAGATAATACGTTTGGCGCTTTGGGTGTACAGTATATATCTCGTACATGTAGTTGAGGTACGTGGCCTTGATCGTAAGGTAGCTGGATTTACAACTACTTATGCAATCAGTGTCTATCACCACTAACGTTGAGAGTTCGATTCCCGCGAGGTGTACTCAATACAACATTATGCGATAAAGTTTATCAGTGACTTGCTGCAGGCCCTAAGACTTTCGCAGTGATGACTTCAATTTAATCACTAGGAACCCTCGGTTCAGTATCTTCCTTGTTAGCAGCAACCCTCTATCAAGGAAATCCTGATAGAAACCACAATCTCTGGAACATTGTATCAACTACATGTAACGGTTAGTGTTATGATGTTTAACTCCACTTTTAACAATATTTCAGTTATATCGTGGTGGTCAGTTTTATTGGTGGAGGAAACCGGAGTACCCAGAGAAAGTCACTGATATTTTGTTTTTATTACGAAAGTCATCAATTTCTACAGTAAATTAATTCCAGACAAGAAATGAAAAATGCAAAGAAGGGAAACAACACAAGCAAGAAACAACAGACAACTATGCACAAGAGAATGACGTACAACTAATGACAAATGGAGACACACACTCTCCAATAGTTTTACCTTCAAGAAATTAAAAAAAAAATGTATCTTTTTTTTTCTTCAATATTTGAAAAAGATGCAAATTTTAATGAATAATACCCAAGAAGGTATTCTTAGTAACTTTTTTGCAAAACCGAATTTCAATCATCTAAATCTTGTATGTTTATACAATAGAAGTTAAAAAAAATGAAAACAAAATGATTGGTTTTCACATTTAATTGGATGATATAGTCTCATGTACAAAGTGGTTTTTTTTATATTTTAAACTATATTGGATCATCTACTACTAGTCTAGCATACAGTCATAAGATTGACAACGTCTACCTGCGTTCATGTGGCGAATTCTATTTCATCTAATGTACAACGAAAATAACCATAATTCCGGTATTCTGGAAATATAACAAATATATTGTTTCGTGAAATTAAATTTTCAACTTTCCCAACACTTCTACTATTTTGAATATCAAAACCCCCAACATATGTAAGTGTAATCCCCATCTTCAGTCTAACACTATCACCAATCTTTATGTCATCTATAGCACGGATTTGTTTAGTGCTGTCATGTTTATCTTCCTGGTCAGTGAGGCTACCTATCAACGCTTCGACTTCATTTGATTTTCCTGATGATTTCAGAAAACGTGTTTGCTTAACTTCCTTGATGCTTATGCCCACATATTTAGAACACTTTAACATTGTCTCAATATCAACGCCTGACGCTAGCAATGCTACTGCATTTCCACTATTTGTTGTTTCATTTGCCTTAGAGATAATGACTGTATCATGTGAACATGCATCTCTACGTTGTTCTATTTCGTCAAGGATGCGTGTCTTCTCTTTAGATTCATTTGCATTAACAATTTTGATCATCGCTTCTGTTGCATTTTTTACCATATCGATGACCTCCTGACCTCTAGTTTCAATTTCATCAATAACTTTCGATTTGTATTCTTCGTTCGTTTTCAATTCTGTTTCAAGATGACCGATTGTGTCTGAGACTTGATTTATGGTTGCCTTTGCAGACTTTACCATACAATTAATTGCCGATCTCTTCTTAGACGCAGCGTCATCTACGAGTGAAAAGTCATGTTTCTTATGCTTATCGGTAAAGCAAATTTGGCACAACAAGCAAGTACACATATTACAATAGAAGGTAAACAATTGGTCGTGACGTTCGCATTTCGGTGTTTTTTCTTCCGGGTTCACTTTTTGTGCATCTTACATAATTTCGCCTTTAAATGAGACAACTTACAGTTGCTGCAAAAATATTGTTCACAATTTGTACAATATTGACTTCCAGGATTATTGTCGCATATTTCACACAAATGAACTGCACACTGAGCCATCATGACCGATTATCATACGATCACACAAGTCAAAAGGGAGATAAACCACTCTGTGCTAACAATTACCTGTAACTGTGTCATCCTTAAAACGTACCAGTAGACGGAAGTTATTTAAATTCTCAATTGTAGAAAATATGTTTTCCTCTGCTGCAAGATCAATGCCTTGTTGACTATCCACATATACGTGGATAAGCAACAAGAATCTGTGCTGCAACTACAGACCGATCGTCTGCTTAGTGAGGTCACATCAGCGCTCATCCACAGGCGCTCGAATGACGGAATTACTATCTCCCTCTTTTTTAGCTTCTGTTCAATAAAATGTGTGCATTAATATATGGATAATTATAAGAGTAAATAGGGCCAGCATATATGCAAGTTGTTGCTACCATAATATACCACCGGTATATTATGGTGTAGGATCTGGGAAATTTTGCATATTGCATGCCAGATTACGACACCAGCTCTGATCTAACTAAAATTCATGTAGTGGACGATCCACAATGTTCCTATGGTTCGCCTATTTAAGATTCCATTCATTTCCTTTTAGAATGCCAATTATATTATAACCAAAGGATATCGTTATTCAATGATTTAATTAATATGAATATTTAGATTAATATTGAAACACTACTGTTTGCCTTTTGGAAATGATACATATACTGATCATACTAATTCGAAAATGTTTGAGAAAGTTCGTTTTATTTTAGTAAGCAGAAAAACAGATTATGTACTCTAAGTCAGCAGCTTTTGTTTTATTTGGGGTTTTTTCTGATTTTTCTCCCTTTTCTCCTGTTTGCATTAATTCATGACTTATTTGTTTATCTCTTATTTCTAATACTATGTTGCATATATGTTTTGCTGTCATTATATATTATATGTGTATTGTTCATGTAATGAGAGGACTTAATGTAAGTTGCAATAACTTGTGTCCGATCCTATTGCTTAATTTATCGCAATAAAATAGTATTACATTACATAAGATTGTACGGATATATGGACACGAACACGACAGATAAAGGAAAAAGAGATGAAATAAGAAAGACATTTTATTGAAAATAAACATGCAAACAGAAAGTAAAAAAAAGGAGGGGGTGGTAATTCCGTGCCACGAGCGCATGTAAGCTCATCGTGGAAAGAACTGTCCTTATATAGTGCATTTTTTTACTTCCTAGAGAACACTCGACGATAAACATGATGACTTCAATTTTCCAATATTCAACTTCCCATTTATCAATTACAATATTCAAGTCTAGCTGCTGACGCAAATTCTACGCAAACATGGCTACAGCTATGTTAAAGTCATCGTTACTGCAATTCTACGGTCGTCATCACGATCTAATTGACCGCTACGAAATATCCAATGGATGTTCCTCGTTAGCATAGATTTAGTTGAAATGACGTCTTATTCTGCTTGGCGTCCAGAAATTAACAATAACAGGACGTTGAATAAGCGTCTTGTGTTTTCTCAGAAGATCTGCTGATGACAAACTGGGGCGACTCGTATATTAGCTATCTTATAATAAAATTTGAAAAAAAATAGTACACTGTCCGAACATATAAAAATCGTAGAAAGAGGCGAAATCGACATCCCTTACGAACAAATTTATTGCCACTCAATTTCCGGACTTAGTACAGACACTTAATATAGGGTTTTTCATATATTTCGTCTAAAATTTACGAAATTAATCATATATATAAAATGAAAAAGGTTGCCAATTCTAGAGCCTCATCACTAGTAGCATGGATATGTAAGGAGTATCCCCATCAACACCACCACACGCTAACAAGACATCACTGGAAATAAGATTTCAATTTTTACAAATATTGATTTAGATATGGACAATAATATACTCAGCAAAAAAAATTACGGACCATATTTTTTCAGAAGTATAAAAAAGTTCTAGTTTATATTTGAAAGTTTTTTTGTTGCTAATCGGGTCCTCCATACATCAATAATCAATATTATCGAGTACACCTTTTTTGTGTTTACATGGCGTATGTGACACTGAGTGCACTGCATTGATATTGATTTTCTGCTGTTTCCAAAGTGGTCTATAGACAGTGAATTTTTCCAAACAGCTGTAGAAAAATGATTTCTTGGTAAATTCGTGTAAATTTGTCACTTTTGAACATTTAAACATTTAAAGATTCCGATGAGAAGGCACTTGACAGTAGAGGAAGCCTCGAGAGCCATGGGATTTCTGCAAGCTGGTCTTTCTCAACGCCAATCGGGTGCACAGTTTAACATTAGCCATACAGTAATCGGACGGTTATGGACACGTTACCAACAGACTTATAGTGTACAACGGAGACCAAAAAGTGGCCGACCTAAAAGTACGACAGCCCATCAAGACCGTCAAACAGCCTTGCTAGCGAAGCGAAATCGGACGTCATCAGCCGTTATGTTGAATAGAGTTTCGTGCAGCATCAGGAGTTCGGATTTCTACACAGACGGTTAGAAACCGACTTCATGCATCTGGTTTGCATGCTAGAAAACCTGCTGTACGACCCTCATTAACTGCACGCCACCATAATTGCCGTCTTCAGTTTGCCAGGCGTCATGCCAACTGGGGTGTACGTCGTATTCGACCTGTACTTTTCACAGATGAATCTAGGTTCTGTTTAGATTTTCATGATGGTCGAAGACGAGTTTGGAGGCAGAAGAATGAACGATTTAATAACTGTTGTGTGGCTGAACATGATATATTCGGTGGGGGCTCCTTTATGGTTTGGAGTGGCATTAGCCACGATGGTTCTACAGACCTCTATGTCACCAGAAACGGATTTTTGACCGGTATAAGATATTGTGATGAAATCCTTCCTCCTATTGTTAGACTTTACGCTGGTGCAATTGGCGATGATTTCATACTGATGGATGACAATGCTAGACTTCATCGCGCTAGAATCGTCAATGGGTATCTCCAGCAGGAAACAATCGAGCGCATGGACTGGCCAGAAAAGTCTCCGGACCTAAATCCGATAGAACATGCTTCGGACATCTTGCATCGTCGGATTTCAAATCGACAAAACCAGCCAAACTCCCTACAAGAGCTAGCAGATCCACTCGTTGATGAATGGTCAAGGATACCTCAGGTTGAATTTCAAACACTAATTCGCAGCTTCCAAAATCGTTGTAGAGAGGTTATTCGTGCGCGAGGTGGACATACTCGATATTAATGTTTAATCTGTTGACATTTTGTGACATTTCAATTGATTCGTAACTTTTTCGAAATCTTTTAAAAATTCGAAAGTTTTGTGTTATCGTTTTTGATCGTCGTTGTGTTCCATATGCAATAGTAGAATCGTTTGAAATGAAATTTTTATTTACCATAGTGTTCAAAAATTTCAAAAATATTTACCTATATTTAGTTTATTATTTATTGTTATTTATTCAATTCATTTTTTCAAAATGGTCCTTAACTTTTTTTGTTGAGTATATCTCATGTATAACAAGACACAATTGTTACGATTTGTGTTGAATTTTGTTCATGTATACACGTGTTAAATAGTAAATACTGTCGAATCTGCCCATGTGGTCACCTCTATTAAGCAGTCACCTGTATTAAAAGGTCACTTTTTCTTATCCTGTCGTAGAAAATTTCATATGAATTGAACCTCTTTTAAGAGGTCACCTGTCTTATAAGACCACTTTTGCTTTGCTCCAGAGGTGACCTCTTAATACAGGTTTGACTGTACATGTTTTATTGATTTATGTCCAACATTTGACATTGGTAGATTTTCTAGTTTGAATTGATAAAAACAATGGCATAGCAATCACGTGGACAACTAAACTGAAGCGACATGAAATTCATTCATAGCAAAGATTGTGCATACACAATATATGTATTACTATGTAAACAGGTCGTGTAAGCTTGTTTTAAATTATAAAAGTACAAGACTAGTTTCAATACAAGCTTTGTAAAAGTTAGGAAAGACAATGCTTAAAACAGTAGAATGTTTCCGAGTCTGAATGTTACAACAAAGCTCTGACCGTTATGGGTTTTTTGTTTTATTTACTTTTGTTTAGTTTTTTGCCTGATTTTGCTTTGTTTTGATTTGTGCTTGGGAAGGGGGTTGCTTGGTAACATTAATACTCTTCCGTATATGCATATATGAAAACTAATACAACAAAGAATATACATAATGAGAGTAACCTAAAACAGTTGTCATTACATTGCTGCCGGTGATTGGTTTGTAATCTAGACTGACATTGTGCATTAATCAAGGGGTCGTCGTGGCCGTGATCGTATGGTAGTTGGAGTTACAACTACCTACACAATCAGTGCCTATCACCATTGATGTTGTGAGTTCGAATTTCGATCAGGGCGAGGTATACATTATGTGATAAAGTTTGTCAGTGACTTGCGACATGTCGGCGGTTTTTTCCGGGCGCTCCGGTTTCCTCGACCAATAAAACTTGCTGCAACGATATAACTGAAATATTGTTGAAACAAACAAGTAAGGGTAATAACAAAATTACCGAACTCCGAAAAATCTTACAAAGGGAAGGTCAAAACTCGTAAGTATATAAACAGACAAAATCAGTCAACAACCGGAAAACTGTGAAAACCGTAATGACCCTGACTTGGTACAAACATTTCTAAAACAAATGGATTAATCAAACGGAATGTAGTAATTCCTGCTTATAGACTCAGGTTTATCTTAGCTCAATTAATGTCATTAATTGCAGATCTGAAAACAGGCTGATAATCATATCTACATTTTTGTATTTGTATTTACTAATGAATTTATTGACCCATTTCTTCTTAAAAAATAACCAAATAAACCATCAACGTACGCTAACCATGAAACTGGGAAGGGAACCGCGGTGCGGCTGTCAAAACGGGCTAATATATATTAATCGGAGGGATCATTAACTGTGACTGTCAGTATATGGAATTATTAAATCCTTTTTTTCTCTCTTTTATTATAAAGCTAAAAAAATGAGTGTAATCGTAAACTTGAATAATATTTGGACCGCTAAACTGCAGGTAAGATGCTGTTTAACACTCGTTTTATAGTAAGAGTTATGCTCTTTATTGAAGACTCTACTGTGACTGTGAAATGCAGAGCAGCAATAAAAGCGCTGTGCCTTTACTTTAATGTATCCAAGTTCAATGTCGGATAGTCTTTCAAGTTCATTTACAGCCATATCCTTTCTTACTATACCGGTAATACAGTAAAACCTGCTCATGTGGTCACCTCTATTAAGCAGTCACCTGTATTAAAAGGTCACTTTTTTGTCCTGTCATAGAACATTTCATATGAACGGAACCTCTTTTAAGAGGTCAACTGTCTTAAAAGACCATTTTGTCTATGTCCCGAAGGTGACCTCTTAATATAGGGTTGACTGTACACAATACACATTTCTACAGTTATTATTAGGAATCACGCCTGTACAATGGTTAGCTTGATTAATTGATTAAATGATTGACTGATTGGTGTTTAACACTAACTTAAGCTGTATAATGATTAGATACATAATACGTATTTTACATCTGTCTATATATTTATTCAATCTTATTAGGGGCATGATAATCATGATGATTGATTATTCCACATTTATTGTTAAAAAAAATAATATCTTGAAAGAGATCAGTAAAATGGACAATATGTATAACGATAATGATTTACAGTGTGAAGTATTATCCTTACTGTTTAACATGTAACACGTGTTTTTGGTTTACTAACACTGTAAACTAGGTCATGTTTTAATCTTACACTTGAATGACACTTTATTTGTGTCTGTGGTTAAGGATATGTAAATATTTTGATGTGGCTTGATGTGCAAATAATATAAAATTATAAACGTCATTTAATTCAGTGAGTACATATTTTGCGCATTGTGAAATATAGTGTTCAATTTTCATTTAATATATTAGTATGTGTACTAATTAATAATAATGGTGGTTGAAGCCATCGGTTCTTTTTAATTGAATATATATATATATATATATAAAGTGAGTGGTCATGTATATTTTAGGGGTATCATTGTTGTCTTTTTATACTACTTTCCTATTGGAGTCTGGGACTGTTCTGACAGTGTGATATATTGTTTTCCATTTTATTTAAGCCATACCTTTCGGACATGATCATGTTAAATTCGCTTCGGTATTTAAATATGCTATACATTATAGAGATCTGTGTGACGTTTATTTATATTCGTCTCCATATCCAGAAATTGAGGGTACTGTCCTCATAAATATTCATCATATTCAAATTAGACTTTGATCACGTGACTGCAGTTTTAAGCTTGATGGATCGTTTATTAGGTTTGTCAAAAAATAGCCTATAGTACGGAAATTCAATGTGTCCGTCAATGATTCGAAAATTACAAGTTATTGTTTATTTCTGCAAAGTTTTTCTTCTGTCAAAATTCAAATATTTTTGTTTTGTAACGATTTTAGACATGTCTTTGATATCGCGATCATGCAAAAATTATCATATTATATTTAATGTGGGAACCCCGAGTTTAGAAGCTAGAAATATAAGGTTAGTTAATATAATTACATGTATTATTGAGGAATCTAAATTAATTTCAGAAAATATGTCGCCAAATGTCATTCATTGTTAAATTTTGTGTCACACGCCACCAGTTTCATGTATTTCAGACATTTTTACATAGACTCTTAAGGCCAAAAAAAGGGTTCGTCGCCTCGGATTTTCATTTAGTCCAGGAACCGCGAATATTTAATTGTTTTCATTAATTTTTATTTCATTTAATTCAGCTTGATTCAATGTATCATTTTCAAGTTCAGAAAATGACACACATGCAATTATGAATGATATCGTCTATATAGATCATATGAAAATTGCAGACGTCCGGGCGTCGCCATCTTAGATATGCAAATGAGCAAAGTACCCATCATTTCTGGCTATGCTGTTCCTTCAAGTTTCTACAATTACTGCTAATGACGGATGCTTCTCAAATAAATTGGAAGGGATGAGTACCTAGTACGCCCCTGTAAATCCGTACCTGGTTACATAATGTTTACGTAATAACCGAACCTCATTGATGGAATGGATACGAAAAGAGGAGAACCAACCGGATTGGATTGCCATACTGTTATGGGGGATATATCATTATTAATTATATTTATATAATGGATGCACAACAATCTGAATCTTAAAAGTTAATAACAATAACCAATCCTCTGGCTTACAACAAGCTACACATCTCAGATTGTTCGCATTTAGCCACATCGTCGGTAACCCACGGCTGATCACACCCAGACACCCTCTACTTATCTCCCGTGGCACAACTGAAGCAATAATCTCTCAACTCTAAAATAAAGGTAATTGCTTCAATTGACCCAGGGACCGTTGTGATCATGATCGAATGGTAGTTGGATTGACAACTACCTATGCAATCAGTACATATGACCACTAGCGTAGTGCGTTCAAATCCCGCTCATGGCGAAGTGTACTCTATTATACAAACATTATTTGATAAAGTTTGTCAGTGATTTTCGACAAGTTGGTGGTTTTCACCGGGGACTCCGGTTTCCTCCACCGTATGATCACGACAACGATGATCCCGTAAATATTAGTTTGCAAGAATTATTTTACAATATTGAACCGGTTGTTGACTGATTTTGTCTGTTTACATACTTATTAGTTTTGACTTTCCCTTTGTAAGATTGTTCGGAGTTCGGTAATGTTTTTATTACCATTATTTCCTAATATTAACTTTTTCGTGTCCACATGCAAACAATTTTATGTTAACAGCAACATACATGTGTTGATCCTATATTGATAATTAGTATATATAGTTTGTTTGTTTGATGGGGTTTAACGCCACTTTCTACAATATTTCTCTTATATTTGGGCGGTCAGTTTTATTGGTGGAGGAAACCGGAGGACCCGGAGAAAACCATCGACCTGTCGTAAGTCACTGACAAACTTTATCAAATAATGTTGTACACCTCCTGATGGAGATTCGAACTGACACATGTAAGTTGCTGTTGACATAAGATTGTATGAATATGGACACGAACAAGGTAAATTAAAGAAAAATAGATAAAATAATAAAGAAAGAAAGAATTTTTTATTGAAAATAAATATGTAAACAGAAAATTAAAAAAAGGGGTGGTAATTCCGTACCACGAGCACCTGTAATGGTAATAGCTGGCAATGCAGCAACACGCATAGATATATTTATAAATAGTACATGCATGAATTTACACATTTGCATCTATCTTTGGTTAAAATTTGAAATAAGGTTAATAGTATGTTTATTTATATTAGATATAAAAGCATGATATGAACATGATACATGTAAGTTCTTTGGTATACTTCACATAAACTGGGAAACTGATTACGTATGTTTGCGCTATAGTCAGGAAAAAAGTCTACACCTTACTTAAGTCCATTCAGGGCTGTGATGGTTGTGATCGTATGGTAGTCGGATTCTAACAACTATCTGTACAATCAGTGCCTATCAACACTAACGTTGTGAGTTCGAATCCTGCTCACAGCGGGGTGTACTTGATACAACAATATGTGATAAAGTATGTCGATGACTGTTGACATGTTGGTGGTTTTCTCCAGTTTTCTCCACCAATAAAGCTTACAGTCACAATATAACTGAAATATTGTTGAAAGTGGCGTCAAACACCATAACCCCAACCTTAAATTCTATATTAGACGAACCAATAAATTATCTTCTCTTAGTATTAAGCATACGAAAATGATGCTATTTGGAAAGGTTTAAAAACAAAAATTTATTTATGTACTATTTTCTACTAAATTTGTGTTTGCCTATCTGGCCTTTTGTTTGCAGATTAACTTTTCCAACATCATATATTTTCTGACAATACACGATTGTTTTGTTTGATTATATCATGGGGTCTTTAAAATCTTAACTTGTTCTCGCCATGAAAAAGCTGAAAAATTGCTGAGTTGGCGTTAAACAACAATTACTCACTCCTTACTCTATTTGTTGAAAGCAAACTTTCGTATAAAGGTCCATCACTGACCCACTTTTTCTAACTCCTAATTGATTGGTTCTCGTAATGAACAGGTGGCTGAAATACTGCTCAATGTTCAGTCTACTTAAACTGTGTTGCTACAAGTTCTTGAGACATGGATACTCGTGTTCGTCTACGTCAATCTATGATAAAAAAAAATCCCACATTTCGCGTTGTTATACTATATCCTCTTAACGTCTAGTAGTCTTATCGACATCGAAATAAGTAGAATATACTTCCAAAGAAATGTCGACTTGTATACCTACGTCTTATATTACATATATAATGAGTCTTTACTAAAATTACATGTATTCAATCAAGGGTTCTCATGTTGCCATGTGTGGTATTCAGAATTACATCTATCTGTACTTATACAACCACTGCTAACCATAAATAACATTTATGACATTGACTTCCGGTCATGGAGAGGGGTATTCGATTCTACTTCAGACTCATTTATATAGCAGTTTGTCAGTTTCCTTTGGGGGATCGGTAGTTTTCATTAGTTACTTCTGTTTCCTTCGGTAAAACTGAATCTCACGGTAAAAAAAAATGAAATTTTGAAAAGGGTGCTATACACTTTGGGTTAGAGTTATGATGTTTAACGCTACTTTCAGCAATATTTCAGTTATATCGTGGTGGTCAGTTTTATTGGTGAAGGAAACCAGAGTACCCAAAGAAAACATCGAACTTGCCGCAAGTCACTGACATTTTGTTTTTACCACGAAAGTCACTAATTTCTACAGCAAATTAGTTCCAGACAAGAAATGAAATATACAATGGAAGGGATACAACAAAAGCAAGAAACACCAGACAACCATGCACAAGAGAATGACGTACAACTAATGACAAATGGAGACACCCCACACACTCTCCAATATTTTTAACTTAATGAAATTCCCCAAAAATGTGTATCTTTTTTGTTCAATTTTTGAAAAAAAAGATGCAAATTTTAATGTTATTGAAAATAACCAAGAAGCTATTCTGACTAACTTTGATCAGACATTTTTTTTTATAAAACCGAATTTCAATCGTCTAAGATTTGTATGTTTATACAATATAAATGAAAATTAAAAATTGATTGGTTTTCATCTTTAATTGAATGATATAATCTTGTGTAGATAGTTTTTTTATATGTATTTCACACGTGTCGTAAACTACATTTGATAATCTATTACTAGTCTAGTATACAGCCATAAGATAGACAAAGTCTACCTGCTTCATGTGGCGGATTCTATTTCGACTAATGTACAATGAAAGTAGAGATGTTCTGGAAAATCAACATATATAGAGTCTCTTGAATACAACTGTGAAACTTTTCCAACACTTCTATTGTTTTGAATATCAATACCCCCACTGTATTCACATATAATCCCCATCTTCAGTCTAACCCTATCACCAATCTTTATGTCATCTATAGTACGAATGTGTTTATTGCTGTTATGTTTATCTTCCTGGTCAGTGAGACTACCTATCAACGCTTCCACTTCTTTTGATTTTCCTGATGATTTCAGAAAACGTGTTTGCTGAACTTCCTTGATGCTTCTGTCCAGATATTTAGAACACTTTAACTTTGTCTCAATATCAACAACTGAAGCTAGCAATGTTACTGTATTTCCACCATTTGTTGTTTCATTTGCTTTGGAGATAATTACTGTATCGTGGGAACATGCATCTCTACGTTGTCCAATTTTGTCAAGAATGCGCCCCCTCTCTTTAGATTCCTTTTCATTCACAATTTTGATCATCGCTTCTGTTGCATTTTTTACCATTCCAATGACCTCCTGACCTCTATTTTCAATTTCATGAACAACTTTCGATTTGTATTCTTCGTTCGTTTTCAATTCTGTTTCAAGATGTCCGATTGTGTCTGAGACTTGATTCACGGTTTCCTGTGCAGACATTACCATACCATTAATTGCTGATCTCTTCTGAGAAGCAGCCGCATCAACGAGTGAAAAGTCATGTTTCTTATGCTTTTCGGTTAAGCAAATTTGGCACAACAAGCAAGTACACGTATAACAATAGAAGGTAAACAATTGATCGTGACATTCACATTTTGGGTTTTTTTCTTCCGGGTTAACTTGTTGTGCATCTTTAAAGATATGATTTTTACATATTTTCAATTTTAAATGAGACAACTTACAGTTGCTGCAAGAGTATTGGTCACAATTTGTACAATATTGACTTCCAGGATTATTGTCACATATTTCACACGAAAGAACAGCACACTGAGCCATGGTCGATGATTATACCATCACACAAATCAAAAGGGGGATAAACCACTCTGTGCTAAAAATTACCTGTAACTGTGTCACATATTAAACGTACCAGTAGACGGAAGTAATTTAAATTGTAAATTGTAGAAATTATGTTTTTCTTCTGCTGCAAGAACAATGCCTTGTTGACCATCCACATATACGTGGATAGGCAACAAGAATATGTGCTGCAACTTACATATCGTCTGCTGAGTGAGGTCACATCACAGCTCATCCACAGGCGCTCGTGTCACGGAATTACTATTCCCTTCTTTTTTAGCTTCTGTTCAATAAAATGTATGTATGTATGTAGTATATGTATAACAGGAGTACATAGGGACAGCATATGCAAGCTGTTCTTACAACACGATTGTACGAATATATGGATACGAACAGGATAAATAAAGGTAAAGGAAAAAAGAGATGAAATAATAACCTAATTTTATTGAAAATAAACATAGAAAATAGAAAGTTGAAAAAAGGAGGGGGGTAATTGAGTGCCACGAGCTCCTGTGAGTTCATCTTGAAAAAAAATGTACTTGTATAGTGCATATGTTTTCTTCCTAGAAAACACTCGACGCTAAACGTGATGACTTCAATTTTCCATTTATCAATTACAATATTCAAGCCTAGCTGCTGACGCAATATCTACTCAAGCATGGCTACGTTTCTCCTCTGTTAAAGACATCGCTACAGCTATGCTATGGTCTTCATCGTGAACTTGTTGACAGCTACGAAATATCCATTTATCAAATGCCATCCAATGTTCCTCTTTTACGTAGATTAAGTTGAAATGACGTTTTACCCTGTTTAACCGACGTGACGTCGAGAAATTAACATAAATCTGACGTTGAGAAAACGCTATGTGTTTGCTAGAGTATATTAGCTATCTTGTATTAAATGAAATACAAAAAATAGTACACTGTCGGAACATATCAAAATCGTAGAAAGAGGCGAAATCGACATCCCTGGCGAACAAATACATGGCAACTCAATTTCCTGACTTAGTACAGACACTTAATATAAGCTTTTTCATATATTTCGTCTGAAATTTACGAAATTAATCATATATATAAAGTCAAATAGGTTGCCAATTCTAGAGCCTCTTCACTAGTAGCATGAATATGTAACATTGAACCTGGATATACATTAACGTAAAGGCAGAGCGCTTTTATTGCTGCTCTGCATTTCACAGTCACAATAAAATCTTCAATAAAGAGCATAACTCTTACTATAAAACGAGTGTGAAACAGCTCCTAACCTGCAGTCTAGAGGTGCAAACACTATTAAAAAAAAATTAATATCTCGAAACGGATCAATAAAATGGAAAATATGTACAACGATAATGATTTACAGTGCGAAGTGTTATCCTGACTGTCTAACATGTAACACGTGGTTTTTGTTTACTAACACTGTAAACTGGGTCATGTTTTAATCTTACACTTGAATGACACTTTATTTGTGTCTGCGGTTAAAAATATGTAAATATTTTGATGTGGTTTGATGTGTAAATAATATAAGAATATAAACGTCATTTAATTCAGCGAGTACATATTTTGCGCATTGTGAAATATAGTGATCAATTTTCATTTAATATAATATTGTGTGTACTAATTAATATTTAAATGTTGGTTGAAGCCATCGGCTCTTTTTAATTGAATATAGATATAGATATATATAGTGGGACAGATATATTGTATGGTTGTCACTTGCTTAGACGTTTGTATAATATACTTTATTTCCTGTCACAGTATATTGAATTCTTCATTATCCTATACAATATATTAAAAATTGCTGAGTTAGATTGCTGTCAAATTATAATATTAAGTCTATATGTACCATCTACACACGCTTATACACATGTCTTATGCATATCACTAGATTTGCCTATACGAGACAAGGTAACACTACGATTATTGAAGCTCCTTTTAAAGGGAGTGGATGTGGTCGAGTGGTCTAGGGCGCTGGACGTAAGACTAAGCGAATGGTGCTGCAGTGTATCAATGGTGTGAGTTCAAATCCCGACGAAGGAAGAACAAAAAAATGACAGCTCAAAAATCTAATTCTAACACTGTTTGCTTTAATTTTCAGACGTATTTGTGATATTTAGTATTAACCCAGTATCACAAGTAACTTTGAGATCCAGTGGGACAGATATATTGTATGGTTGTCACTTGCTTAGACGTTTGTATAATATACTTTATTTCCTGTCACTGTATATTGAATTCTTCATTATCCTATACAATATATTAAAAATTGCTGAGTTGGATTGCTATCAAATTATAATATTAAGTCTATATGTACCATCTACACACGTCTTATGTCTATCTCTAGATTTGCTTTACGAGACAAGGTAACACTACGATTATTGAAACTCCTTTTAAAGGGAGTGGATGTGGTCGAGTGGTCTAGGGCGCTTGACGTAAGGCTAGGAAAATAGTGCTGCAGTGTATCAATGGTGTGAGTTCAAATCCCGTGGAGGGAAGAAAAAAAAATTGACAGCTCAACAATCTAATTCTAACACTGTTTGGTTTAATTTCAGTGAGTGGTCATGTATATTTTGTATGTTAGGGGTATCAATGTTGTCTTTTTATACTACTTTCCTATTGGAGTTTGGGATTATTCTGACAGTGTGGTATTTTTTGTTTCCATTTTATTTAAGCCATACCTTTCGCACATGATCATGTTAAATTCGCTTCGATAGATAAATATATATACATTACTGAGATCTGTGGGTTGTTTATTTATAATCGTCGCTGTTCCTTCAAGATTCTACAATTACTGCTAATGGCGGATGCTTCTCAAATAAATTGGAAGGGGTGAGTACCTAGCACACCCCTCTAAATTCGTGCCTGGTTACATAATGCTTACGTAATAACCGAACATCATTGATGGAATGGATACGAACAGATGAAAACCAATCGGATTGAATTGCAATACTGTTATGGGGGATATATCATTATTAATTTTATTTATAAAATGGATGTACAACAATCTGAATCTTAATAACACAAACCAATCCTCCGGCCTACAACAAACTACACATCGCAGATTGTTCGCATTTAGCCACATCGTCGGTAGTCTACGGCTGATCACACCCAGACACCCTCTACTTATCGCCCGTGACACAATTGAAGCAATAACCTGTCAAATCTAAGACGAATGTAATTGCCTCAACTGACCCAGGTGTCGCTGTGATCATGATCGAATGGTAGTTGGAATGACAACTACCTGTGCAATCACTGTGACCACTAGCGATGTGAGTTCGAATCCCGCTCATTGTGAAGTGTACTCTATACAACATTATGTGATCAAGTTTGTCAGTGACTTTGGACAGGTCGGTGGTTTTCTCCTGGGACTCCGGTTTCCTCCACCAGTAAAGCTCACCGCCACGATATATCTAAAATGGCGTTAAACACCATAAACCTAACCATCAATTGACCCATGGTGAGGAATGAAAAGTATAGGAATGTGAGCGTTGTCCTGTATATCGATTCTGTGAAATAGATCAAAGAGTTGATATGTGTTGTATTGTTGACTTGTATGGTTCTATTAGATTAATTGGTTGGTTTATGGTGTTTAACGCCACTTTCAACAATATTTCATGTATATAGTGGCGGTCTGTTTAATTGGTGGCGGAAAACGGAGTACCGGGAGAAAACAACAGACCTGCCGCAAGTCACTGACAAACTTTATCAGATGATGTTTCACCGAGTACACCTCGTCTGATTGGGATTCGCCCTCACAATGTTGCGCGGGTAGACATGTAAATCCAACTACCGTACGATCACGACAACGATGGTCCCGTAAATATTATATTATAAGAATTATTATGCAATATTGAGCCAAGAACAAAAGGACAATTGCAATATGTCATGTATTTGACAGGGGAGATTGAGGTAAAGGAGGCGAAGCTGATAATATATCTTTTTATTTCAAGACCACTAGTATAAATCCAGCTTCGTGTGATAATGAACGATCATTAGCATGCTATATACATGTATGTCAGAACATAAAATTGCTAAGATATACTGATCTCGACCAATAATACCACAGAGTACTGCTTAAAATGTCTCTGAATTAAGCATCAGGATACAACACCTCCAAAAGGATAATTGCATGAATTGCATAGTCTGTATTAAAACCCTTGCAGCAAAATGACCAAGTGTCCCTTAAGAGTTCGCGTTAATGGAATGCTAGAATCCATTATGCACACATTTACCTGTAGAAACCAGTTTGCAACCATGAGTCTATTATTCTATATTTACTTCTTGATAAATATTAGTTACTTGACGTTTATAACAAGAGTAGCATGACGGGTGTCATTAGTGGAACTGGAATCCCTTCCGGAGCACTTCGAGTTCACCAAAGTCTTTACTTGGGGTTCGCCTTGCTCAATCTGTAGTTTTCTGTGTAGTGTTTTCCAGATCATTGTTTATCCTCTTGTCCTTTTCCCTTTGACCGTTATATTGTTTGTCTTCCTTCGATTTACTTCTTCTAATTATTCCTTTGATTTCTTCAAACGTTAATAGGGAATCAATTGATCATATTGTATTACATTGTGACAAACCTTATATGTATTGTATTATGATACGATTACACGAACAAGTTATATTAGCAGAGGTATTCGCGTACAGGAGAGACAACCACTGATCTTCAAGTTACGGACACATGCTTTTAATAGGGCTGCATTTTGGTACACCGTCTCCTGCTGAGTGGGTCCAAGTCGTTAGTCATAAACAGTTGTGACATACAGCAATTGCATAGATAGATGTGTACATGTACATGAATATTTCACTATCGGACGATTTCAGCCACGGAGTCATAATACTACCCATATCTTTGTTTACAAATAGTAAACTGTTTCATTTATCTTAATGCGACTTTAAATGACACATTTCAAGATGATTGTGCACTTTAGATAAACAATCTGTTTATAAACGTTGTGTAAATATCTATATTTTCAAAATTTAATTCCCACGATGGGATGTGAATGTAAATAAACAAAAGGACAATCGCCTCATGTCATAATAAGAGGGAATCTTCAATGAATTAACATAGCCCATTACCGTTCCGGATGTTAGCTGTTCGAAAAACCTGCATCATATGATAGATGAAACATACATCTAGACATCTTTATCATTTTATAAAGATACCAGAATTATAATCAGAAGTCTTAGCTCGAAGAAGGATAAAACGAAACTGAACAAGGGTTACAAACAATGATGTACTAAACACTACACATGAAACTAAGGAAAGCATAAACAGTGATGGTCAATAATTCCACCAATATGAACAAAATGAACAATCACCTCTCACCTTAACGACTGGCATGTTCAACTAGTAGTCATCTCTTCCCGGTCCTTTCTTCGTTCATGGCTTATCATCAGGTTTGTAATTATAGTAACACGACGGGTGCCACTAGTGAAGCAGGAGTTGCCTACCATTCTGGAGCACCTGATTTCAACACATGTTTTAGTGGTGTTCAAGATACTCAATCCTTAGTTTTCTGTGTTGTGTTTTTTAAATCGTTGTTTGTCACTTTGTCCCTTTTCTGTTGGTTGTTGTGTTTCCTGTTCTTATTCGATTTACGGATTATGATTACTCCTTTGGTATCTTCAAGCTCTTCTTTTAATTCACTTTTATTTATTTATTTATTTATTTTTGTCAGTGACTTGCGACAGATCTCCTGGTATACTGGTGTCCTGTCCCAAAAATATTGACCGCTACAAAATAACTGAAAGATTGTTGAAAGTGGCGTTAAACCCCATAATCCCATACCATGCAATTTGTTTCATTATTGTATCCGAATCAATCAAGATGTTTTCTATTTATGCATACGTCAATTTACATTGCATAGTCATCAGTATGAGATAAGGTCAGAATGGTCAACTATTGTCTATTATCATGCTTTATTAGGACAGATCTGTTTGGAATCAAAGGTTGTTGCCATATATATCAATCATGATTTATAAACAAATATAGATAATATGCTTGGCGCTTTGGGTGTACAGTATATATCTCTTACATGTAGTTGAGATACGTGGCCGTGATCGTATGGTAGCTGGATTTAAGACTACCTATGCAATCAGTGCTTATCACCACTAACGTTGAGAGTTCGATCCAGCGAGGTGTACTAAATACAACATTATGCGATAAAATGTTACAGTGACTTGCTGCAGGCCCTAAGACTTTCGCAGTGATGACTTCAATTTAATCACTAGGAACCCTCGGTTCAGTAGCTTCCTTGTTAGCAGCAACCCCTTATCACGGAAATCCTGCTAGAAACCATCAATCTCTGGAACATCGTATCAACTACATGTAAGACAACTATGCACAAGAGAATGACGTACAGCTATTGACAAATGGAAACACCCCACACACTCCAATAGTTTTACCTTCAAGAATGTTTTTTTAATGTATCTTTTTTCGTTCAATATTTGAAAAAGATGGAAATTTTAATGAATAATACACAAGTAACTATTCTTAGTAACTTTGACCAGACAATTTTATTTCATAAAACCGAATTTCAGTCATCTAAGACTTGTATGTTTATACAATATAAATGAAAACAAACAAAAAAATGATTGGTTTTCACATTTAATTGGATTATATAGTCTCATGTACAAAGTGTTGTTTTTATATATGTATTTCATACGTGTTGTTTTAATAAACTACATTTGATCTTCTATTACTAGTCTTAAGATTGACAATGTCAACCTGTGTTCATGTGGCCAATTCTATTTCATCTAATGTACAATGAAAATAACCATAATACAGGTATTCTGGAAATGTAACATATATATCGTCTCGTGAAGTGAACTTTCCAACTTTCCCAACACTTCTACTGTTTTGAATATCATCAACCCCACCATATCTAAAACTAATCCCCATCTTCAGTCTAACACTATCACCAATCTTTATGTCATATATAGTACGGATGGATTTAGTGCGGTTATATTTATCGTCATGTTCAGTAAGGCTACCTATCAACGCTTCGACTTCTTTTGATTTTCCTGATGATTTCAGAAAACGCGTTTGCTGAAACTCCTTGATGCCTCTGTCCGCATATTTAGAACATTTTAACTTTGTCTCAATATCAACGACTGATGCTAGCAATGTTACTGCATTTCCACCATTTGTTGTTTCATTTGATTTGGAGATAATTACTGTATCGTGTGAACATGCATCTCTACGTTGTCCTATTTCGCCAAGAATGCGTGTCCTCTCTTTAGATTCATTTTCATTTACAATTTTGATCATCTCTGCAGTTGCATTCTTTACCATATCGATGACCTCTTGACCTCTAGTTTCAATTTCATGAATGACTTTCGATTTGTATTCCTCGTTCGTTTTCAATTCTGTTTCAAGATGTCCGATTGTGTCTGAGACTTGATTCATGGTTGCCTCTGCAGACTTTACCATTCCATTGATTGCTGCTCTCTTCTTATACGCAGCTTCATCAACGAGTGAAAAGTCATGTTTCTTATGTTTTTCGGCTAAGCAAATTTGGCATAACAAGCAAGTACACGTATTACAATAGAAGGTAAACAGCTGGTCGTGACGTTCGCATTTCGGTGTTTTTTCTTCCGGGTTCACTTTTTGTGCATCTTCAAAGATATGATTTTTACATAGTTTCGCCTTTAAATGAGACAACTTACAGTTGCTGCAAAAATATTGCTCACAATTTGTACAATATTGGCTTCCAGGATTATTGTCACATATTTCACACAAATGAACTGCACACTGAGCCATGGTCGATTATCATACGATCACACAAGTCAAAAGGGAGACAAACCACTCTATGCTAAAAATTACCTGTAACTGTGTCACGTATAAAACGTACCAGTAGACGCATGTCATTTAACTTCTCAATTATAGAAATTATGTTTTTCATCTGCTGCAAGAACATTATACGTGCATAGGCAATAAGACTCTCTGTTGCAACTACAGATCGTCTGCTAAATGAGGTCATATCAGAGCTCATCCACAGGTGCTCGTGACACGGAATTACCCCTTTTTTACTTTCTGTTCAATAAAATTTCTTTATTATTATATGGATAATACGGGTATATAAAGCCAGTATATGCCAGATGCTGTCACCATAAGATTGTAAGGATATATGGAAACGAACACGACCAATGAAGGAAAAAGAGATGAAATAATAAAGAAATTGTATTGAAAATAAATTATATGTAAACAGAAGGTTGAAAAAGGGGATAATTCCGTGCCACGAGCACCTGCAGCTCGTGGAAAAATTGCCCTTACATAGTGCAGTTTTCCTTTCCTAAAAAGGACATCGTGCATATATGTGAAACAATTGTTATTGTTCATTGGAACCAAAATGAGGTGCTATGGGTATGGACAATATATATATTCATACTATTTATGTATGCATTTAATTATTTAAAATTATCATCGTAATTATCTGGAAATAAATTTTGATATTGATTTTCAAGTCTGAATTATTATGGAAAGAAATGTGTAGACAGCGGACATATATGTATATATATTTGTTGTATATGTACAAATCTTTCAATATAATGTTATAATGTAAAGAATATTTTAGGAGAAAAAAGGGGGTAGGGTGTTTTGAAATTCATTTGAGAAAAACAAATCGCGTTATGTCTGAGTTAAAAATATATCTATCTAATACTTAAATTTGTCATAAAAGGCATACAATAAAATAAAATATAATAAAATAAGTCTTTTTAGCAGAAATATAATGCAAGTCGGTCTCTTTTCACCTCAAATATCACGAATCACAATTCTGGCAATGACAAAGAACAAACGCTTAACACAGAAGTGAAAGCGAGAAATAAAAACTGTTGAATTGTATGTCTTGACTTGGGACAGGCACAGGAAAGGCTTGAAGATTGATTGATTGATTGATTGATTGATTGATTGATTGATTGATGTTTAACGTCCAGCGAGGAATTTTTCAGCTATATTCAGGACGAAAAAAAAGCTTGAAGATACCAAAGTGTTAACCAGAAGCTGTATATCGAAGAAGAACAGACAACACATGTGACGGGATGAAACAGATTAATGGTTTATTGACAGGATTATCTACGTGTTGTATCAGACATTGATCATGTTTATATAATATGATCTAATTCGTATTCTGATTACTTAATAGGTTGAAATCTATAAGGTCTCGCTAATGTGTACAATATTAGCACATTTTGACTTCGGCAATATGTGCAATAACAGTACATTTTGACATCAGGTATGTGTTCAATATTAGCATATTTTTACATCAGGTATGTGTTCAATATTAACACATGTTGACTTTAGGAATGTGTTCAGTATTAGTACATTTGGACATCTGGAATGTATTCAATATTAGTACATTTTAGCCTCGGGAATGCGTTCAATGTTAGTACATTTTGAAAGTGGGAATGCAGTCAATATTGGCACATTTTGACAGTGGGAATGCAGTCAATATTAGCACATTTTGACAGTGGGAATGCGCTCAATATTAGTATATTTTGACATCGGGAATGCGTTCAATACTAGTACATTTTGACCTCAGGAATGCTTTCACTATTATTACATTTTGACTTGAGGAATGTGTTCAATACTAGTATATTTCACAAGCCACTGGCAATCTTTATCACAAGATGTTGTATCGAGTACATCCCGCCATGAGCGGGATTCGAACTCTCAACATTAGTGCCACTGATTGCACAGGTATACTTGAAACTATGTATTTAATTTTTATTCGTCCACTTTTAGAATATGCAGGAGAGGTTTGGGATAATTGTACTCTCGCCGACTCAGAACGGCTTGAACAAATTCAACTTGAAGCCGCAGGTATAGTAACCGGTTTAACGTCTTATGCGAGTATACTGTCTATCTATAAGGAAACGGGATGGGAAAAACTTTCAGTTAGGCGTGCAAATAGAAAACTCTCATTATTCTATGACATAGTCAGTGGCCAATCACCTGATTATCTTCAAGATTTATTACCTATTACGGTGGGTCAAACCAATAACTATAACTTACGAAACTCTAAAAACTTCACAATTCTCCTGGGAAGGCTTAGTTTATATCAAAGTTCTTTTTTCCCAAGTACTATTAGACTCTGGAACAATCTGCCAACAGACTTGAGAAATTCTCCTTGCCAACAAATGTTTAAAAACGAAATACGAAAAGTTTATGACATACCTGACAAACCACCATTATATTTTTCTACGGGTATTAGAATTGCTAATATATTACATGCTCGCTTACGTCAAAAATGTAGTAGCCTCAAATGTGATCTATTCAGATGTATCTTAATTGCCTCTTGTAATTGTGATTGTGGAAATTACATCGAGTCTGTGGACCATTTCTTTTTAAAATGTAATATATATACTGAACACAGAATACAACTATTCCGTGGCATGAGTAACTTGAGTTTTGATATAAACATCGAAAATATATTATTTGGAAATGCCTCTTTTGAAAACGACAAAAACTCTAAAACTGTTCTTGCTCGTTCAAAAATACATTGTTAACTCTAAAAGATTTGTCCACTAAATATATATATTGAATATACATCAGACGACAACGACCTTGTATATACGTTTCCGTATTTGTGTTTAAAGATAAATATTATACAAACTGACTTATATTCCAACCAATAGAACTGTTTTTGTCCTGTTATGTTATCTTCAATTTTTGCTGTAGTAGTTATTCATATTATCTGTATTTGTAATATATTGTCATTGCAAATGTTTATATATGTACCGGAGAAGAGTTCATAAGTTAACAACTTGTGTCTTATCAATTTGTCTTGTTTTGTATGACAATAAAATATGCTTAAAGTAGGTATAGTCCGTTTGACTCCTATAAATCTTTAGAAAAAAATTCTTAAAAATCCAGTTTTCAAATCCACAATTCATTTTCTAGATGTATATCAATATATGATACGAACTCTGACAATTAATTTCAAAATTTTTCGTCCGTCATTAAAAAAGTTACCCATTATGTCTCTATGTTAACTATATTTTCTGAAGTGTTAAAATCTGGTGGGAGTGATTACAAATTACAGACTGTACCATGTGACATAGGACATTTAAATATAAGGACATCAATAACAATTGACTATCACCTCAATGGTCAGTTAATGAGTAGCCTTTTAATATTTAAATGTCCTATGTCACATGGTACAATGAAATATATATTGAAAGCACATGTCTATTATTTTGTTTTGATAATTGGGCTCTTACACTATTTGTACTCATACCTCAGATTTTTACACCTCAGAAAATATAATTAACATATAGAGACCTAATGGGTAACTTTTTTAATAATGGACCAACATTTTAGAAATTAATTGCCAGAGTTCGTATATATCATATATTAATATACATCTAGAAAATAAATTGTTGATTAGCAATCTCGATTTTTAAGAATTTTTTTCTGAAGATTTATAGAAGTCAAACGGACTATAGTTGTAATTCACGACCACGTGGTTTAACTAATGGAATATGAAGAAACAGGGAAGTGCTATTTTGCAGGTTGTGGGTTGCGGGTTGCATGTTGCAGGTTGTGGGTTGCAGGTTGCAGGTCACAAATATAAAATGTCGCCTGTGGCCATGCACACTTTAAAATTATAGTAGTTTATTATTCTTAAGCATTGATAAAATGAAAGTTTGGCAATTTCACTTTGCACAATTTTGTATTGTATACATCTAAGAATATGCTTTATACATCTTACAAGAACATTCATGGAACAATTATAGCATTGGGGATATCATTTTTACTGTCGAATTAATATTTAACCATTCATTGTCGAATTGGTGTGTAGTTCTTTTGGTATCTTTTGTTTTTGCCTCTAAGTTTACAAATAATTTCTAATATAACACTGTATTGTATAGGTATTTTGTCAGCCTTATCAGTTGTCAGTAGTTAGTTTGATCAGTCGTCAGTTAATCAATTCATTAATCTTCAAATTCAATAATCAGAATTTCAATATATTGCAAAATTATTCTGGAAATTCATGTTAGTGAAGTCAAAATAATAAGAACTTCAAATTGACCCACAGGTTAAACAGGTTTGCTATGTTGCAATTTGCCTTTTAAAATTTGTCTAAATTCAAAAAAGTCAAAAATGAATTGAATTTAAATTAAGTACACGTGTATTCCAATTATCATTTGCAAAAAAAAGCATATATTTATTATTATTTACTTGAGTGGTTCATACGAAATGATGGGAAAATATCAAATGCATATTACCATGCAAACATTCAGTGAGTAAAAGAAATTCACACAAGTTTCTGTCCAAGTTCAGTTACTGTTCCAGTAACAGTAAACCTCACTAATTTCACATAAACAAATTACATTCTGCAGGATTTTCTCATGTTTAGAAAAACATAACTGTAAAGACCATTCCAAATCAATTAGCTGCTCTTTAGACTTGCTTGTATCTAAATTTGCTAGATGAATATCAATGAATAAAAGAGTTTACTACCACATTGCACCTCTGACTGTCCAGATTCTTATAGTAAAACAGAGACATGGGGAAAATGCCCATGAGACAACGACCCCAATAGCTAAATTCTGATCAAAATACATAATTTAATGAAGAATGACTTTTAATAACAGAAGTGTGTTCAGTTGCTAAAACAAGCAACATTTCCCTTCCTCATCACATTTCCCTCACTAAAAATGGTTTGTCAAAAGGAAAAGAAACAAGATTTAGTTTTCTTGTTCCTAAAGGAAAAGACAGACGACAGACCCATACCATACTTGAATTTTCAAATGTGTGGTCCTTTAATGTCCAAGACAAGGCATTTGTATTTCACTATTTTTTAATGTGACAAAAGAAAATGTTTTGCATCACAATTTTAAGGCGATTGATCCTAAATGTCATTAGGAAAATCTAAAATCCCAAATATGCAATTCCTATATTATATGATCACAATCATGTGTGCACTTAAACTTCAACCCGCAACCTGCAACCTGCAAATTAGACATTTTCGAAGAAACAGGCTTTTGCTAGAAACTACCAACTTTAATTGGTGAACGCAACCAGTGCAAGAATAACCGTTTAGACTTTAGTTTTAGAAATGTATGCGTGCCAGTTTGGACAAAAATATGAACTGCGTGTTTGTGAATAACATAAAATGTATAATTGTACTTCTTCAGAATAACATTTACACATTGTACCCACAGGCGGTCGTGGCACTTAATTAAAGTATGTCGGTGCCTGTTGACATGTCGGTGGTTTCTCCGGTTTTCTCCACCAATAAAGCTTACAGTCACAATATAACTGAAATATTGTTGAAAGTGGCATTAAACACCACAACCCTAATCCTAAATTCTATATTAGACTAACCAATAGATTATCATCTCTTAATATTAAATATACGAAAACGATGGTATTTGGAAAGGTTTGAAAACACAAATTAATCTATTAATTATTTTCTACTAAATTTGTTGTTTGCCTACCTGGCCTTTAGTTTGCAGATTAACTTTTCCAACATCATATATATTCTGAAAATACACGATTGTTTTGCTTGATTATATCATGGAGTCTTCACAATATTGCGGTGAAACTATAGAAAACGAGAGAATTTGTACTCTAAAAATAGCATATCATTCTCTTAAATTCTGTATTTATAGTATTCTTAGATCCATAGGGAATCGAAAAATGCACCCGAGGCACTCAGGAGTTCATTCCTACGGAGCATATCCCCTTAAATTAGCAAAGCATATGTTACGTTTGAAACATTTAATAATTGAGAATACTATTCATAATTGAGAATACTATTCATGATTGGAATTTCTCGAACCTTAGGAGTTTCTACTCAATTCTTATCCCCTCTCCAGGGCTCAGCACTGTACCTGCTTAAGTCAGATGTAAAACGGTATGCTTGAAGTCATATAGCCCTTTTTATGCTTGTTAATTTTGAAAGATTCCCCCCCCCCCCACTTTCCCGTCCTCTCCTGAAGCTTGTCCCCCATCCCACTTTCCAATCCACTTATGTTTGCCCCTCCCCCACTTTTCAGCCCCATTACAAAGCTTGCCACCCACTTTCAGGTAACCTCGAAATTAAAGCTTGCCCCCACTTCCCGGTCTACTCTTATGTCTCTGCATATATAGGGGTTTTGTTCATTTCGTGCGATGGTTGTTACCGACGCCTGTGATTGTATCCATTACTACTCTATGTGTGGTAATCAAATTGTCGTATCAAGGTCCATCGCTAAGCCACATTTTCTAGCTCCCATAGATTGGCTATCATAAAGAACAGGTGGCTGAAACAATGTTCAATGTTCAATCTATCTAACATTTGTTTCCACACGTTCTTAAGACATGGATATTATGTGTTCGTCTACAATAATCTATTATTGAAATTCCCACATTTTGTACTAAAAAAGGGTTGTTATATTATATCCCTCTGAACGTCTATAGTCGTCTTGTCGACATCGAAATAATCACAACAAGGAATGTTGACCTGTATATATACGTCTGAAATTACATACTATTAAATCATGTGGACTTACTACAACTAAAAATCTATTCAGTCAAAGACTCTCTTGTTGCCGCAGTCGTGTGGTATTCCGAATTTCATCTACGCGTACTTGTACAACCAGTGCTTACCACCATAAACATTTTTGACTTTGACTTCCGGTCATGGCGGGGTGTACTCTATTCAACTTAAAACTCATTTATCAGTCAGTTTGTCAGCTATACGTGGAGGATCGATTGTTTTCAACAGTTACTTCAGATACAGAATCTAACAGTAAGAAATAAAATATAAAGAGGGGTGCTATACATTTTGGGTTAGGGTCATGATGTTTAACGCTACTTTCAACAATATTTCAGCTATATCGTGGTAGTCAGTTTTATTTGTGGAGGAAACCGGAGTACCCAACCCAGAGAAAACCACAGACCTTCCTCAAATCTCTGACATTTTGTTTTTATTACGAAAATCATCAATTTCTACAGCAAATTAGTTCCAGACCAGAAATGAAAAATAAAAAGGAGGGATACAACAAAGGAAGAAACAACAAGCAACCATGCACAAGAGAATGACGAAAAACTAATGACAAAAGGAAACACCCTACACACTCTCCAATATTTTTACCTTTAAGAAATTTCAAAATAATCCGATTCGGTTAGACTTTTGTTGTTGTTGTATCTTGATTTGTTCAATAAACTTTAAATTTGAATATTATAGAAAATAACCAAGAAGCTATTCTTAGTAACTTTCATCAGACAAAAATGTTTTTATTATAAAACCGAATTTCAATCATCTAAAACTTGTATGTTTATGGAATATAAATAAAAACAAAAGCAAATTTGTTTACATTTAATAGAATTTATAAGTCTCATGTACATAGTTTTTATGTACATGTATTTCACACGTACTGTTCTTATAAACTACATTTTATCATCTATTACTAGTCTAGCATACAGCCGTATGATTAACAACGTCTACCTGCTTCATGTAGCGAATTCTATTTCGTCTAATGTGCAATGAACATAAAGATACTCCCCGTATTTTGGAAATTCAACATATATATCGTCTCGTGAATTGAACCTTGCAAATTTCCCAACACTTCTATTGTTTAGAATATCACAATCCAAACTATATTTAAAAAAAATCCCCATCTTCAGTCTAACCACATCACCAAGCTTTATGTCATCTATGGTACGGAAGTGCTTAGTGCTCTCATGTTTATCTTCCTGGTCAGTAAGACTACCTATCAACGCTTCGACTTCTTTTGATTTTTCTGATGATTTCTGAAAATGTGCTTGCTGAACATCCTTCATACTTTTGTCCACATATTTAAAACATTTTAGCTTTGTCTCAATATCAACGACTGACGCTAGCAATGTTACTGCATTTCCACCATTTGTTGTTTCATTTGCCTTAGAAATAATGACTGAATCGTGTGAACATGCATCTCTACGTTGTCCTATTTCACCAAGAATGCGCGTTCTCTCTTTAGATTCATTTTCATTTACAATATTGATCATCGCTTCTGTTGCATTTTTTTTACCATATCGATGACCTCTTGACCTCTAGTTTCAATTTCACGAATAACTTTCGCTTTGTATTCTTCGTTCGTTTGGAATTCTGTTTCAAGACGTCCGATTGTGCGCTCAACTTGGTTCATTGTTGCCTCTGCGCATTTTATCGTACCATTAATTGCTGCTCCCTTCTTAGACGCAGTAAAAAGTCATGTTTCTTATGTTTTCTGGTTAAGCAAATTTGGCACAACAAGCAAGTACATGTATTACAATAGAAGATAAACAATTTTTCGTGACATTCGCATTTCGGTGTTCTTTCTTCCGGGTTCATTTTTTGTGCATTTTGAAAGATATGATTTTTACATATTTTCAACTTTAAATGAGACAACTTACAGTTGCTGCAAAAGTATTGTTCACAATTTGTACAATATTGGCTTCCAGGATTATTGTCGCATATTTCACACAAATGAACTGCACACTGAGCCATCATGACCGATTATCATACGATCACACAAGTCAAAAAGGAGATAAACCACTCTGTCCTCAAAATTACCTGTAACTATGTCACGTATAAAACGTACCAGTAGACGGAAGTCATTTTAAAAATTCTCAATTGTAGAAAATATGTTTTTCCTCTGCTGCAAGATCAATGTCTTGTAGACTATCCACATATACGTGGATAGGCAACAACACATTTGTGCTGCAACTACAGATCGATCGTCTGCTTAGTGAAGTCACATCAGCGATCATCCACAGGCGCTCGAGTAACGGAATTACTGCCCCCCCTCCCACACTTTTTTAGCTTCTGTTCAAAAAAATTGATGTATTATTATATGGATAATTATAAGAGTATATGTAGGGCCGGCATATGCAAGTTGTTGTTACCATAATATAACACCGGTATATTATACCACCTGTATATTATGGTGAGGGATCTAGAACATTTTACATATTGCATTCAAGATTACGACATCAATGTAGTTCATTAAAAGCTGATCTAACTAAAATTCATGTAGTGGACGATCCATCCGCCTATTGAATATGCCATTCATTACCTTTTAGAATGCCAATTATATTATAATCAAAGTATATCGTTATTCAATGATTTAATTAATATGAACATTGAGATTAATATTGAAACACTATTGTTTGGAAATGATGCATATACTGATCATACTAATTCGAAAATGTTTGAGAAAGTTCGTTTTATTTTATAAAGTAGAAAAACAGATTATGTACTCCAAGTCAGCAGGTTTTGTTTTATTTGTTTTTTTTTTCTGATTTTGCTCCCTTTTCTCCTGTTTCCATTAATTCATGACTTATTTGTTTATCTCTTATTTCTAATACTATGTTGTATATATGTTTTGCTGTCATTATATATTATATGTGTATTGTTCATGTAAGGAGAGGATTTACAATAACTTGTGTCCGATTCTATTGCCTAATTTATCGCAATTAAATAGTATTACATTACATTACATAAGATTGTACGGATATATGGACACGAACACAACAAATAAAGAAAAAAGAGATGAAATAATAAAGACATTTGATTAAAAATAAACATGCAAACAGAAAGTAGAAAACAAAGGGGGGGGGTTATTCTGTGCCACGAGCGCATGTGAGCTCATCGTGGAAAGAACTGTCCTATAGTGCATTTGTTGCTTCCTAGAGAACACTCGACGATAAACATGATGACTTCAATTTTCCAATATTCAACTTCCCATTTATCAATTGCAAATTTTAAGCTTAGCTGCTGACGCAAATTCTACTCAAACATGGCTACGGCTATGTTGAAGTCATCGCTACTGCAATTCTACGGTCGTCATCACGAACTGGACCGTTACGACATATCCATTTCTCAAATGGCAATGGATGTTCCTCGTTAGCGTACACGTAGTTGAAATGATCGTTTTATTCTGCTTGGCGTCCAGAAATTAACATAAATCGGACGTTGAAAAAACTGTCTTGTATTTTCTCAGAAGATCTGCTGATGACAAACTGGAGCTATTCGTATAATAGGTTATGATAAAATAGAAAACAAAAAATACCACACTGTCGGAACATATCAAAATCGTAGAAAGAGGCGAAATCGACAACCCTTATGAACAAATACATTGCCACTCAATTTCGGACTTAGTACAGACACTTAACATAGGCTTTTTCATATATTTCGTCTAAAATTTACGAAATTAATCATATATATAAAGTCAAAAATGTTGCCAATTCTAGAGGCTCCTCACTAGTAGCATGAATATGTAGCCCCATCAATACCACCCCACGCTAACAATACATCATTGGAAATACGATTTCAATTTTTACAAATATTGTTTTAGATATAGATAATATATCTCATGTATAACAAGACGCAATTGTTACGATTTGTGTTGTATTTTGTTCATGTAAACACGTGTTAAATAGTAAATACATGTTTTAATGATTTATTTCTAATACGTGACACTGGTAGATTTTCTAGTTTGAATTGATAAAAACATGGTATTACAATCACGTGGACAACTAACTGAAGCGACATGAATTCATTCATGACAAAGATTTTTATTTTGTATTGAAAAATATATGTATTACTATGTAAACAAGTCGTGTAAACTTGTTTTCATTTATATACCTACAAAACTAGTTTCAATGCAAAACGTTATAGAAGTTAGGAAAGATAATTTTCACCACAGTAGAACGTTTCTGGTCTGAATGTGACAACAAAGTTCTGACCGTTATGCGTCTTGTTTGTTAGTTTGTCTTGTTTTCTTTTTGGTTTTGTTTTTTGGGGGTTTTTTTTGTGCATTTTTTTGTCTTGTTATTGTTTTGTTTTGTTTTATTTGCTTTGTCTTTTGATTTGTTTCGCTTTGTTTGTTTTTGGTCAACACTGATCAGAAATTTCTAGCTTTAAAAAGTCGCAATTTTATGGTTTTAGCAACTCAAAATTTGACATTAATTTTATTTTTTATTATCAATGTCCTTAATACTATTCCGTATATACATATATGTATACTAACACAACAACACATAAGCTGTGTAATGAGAGTAACTAAAACAATTGTCCTCGCGTTCCTGTCGGTGATTGGGTTGTAATCTAGACAGACATTGTGGATTAATAAAACGGAGTGTAGTAATTCCTGCTTATAAACTTATTATAGGCTCAAGTAATGCCATTTATTACAGATTTGAAAGCGGGGTCATAATCATATCTATTTGTATTTAATAGTGAATTTATTGACCCATTTCTTCTTCCAACATAACCAAGTAAGCCATGAACATACATTAACCATGGAACTGGAAGGGAACCGCGGTGCGATTGTCAAACAGGGCTATTAAATATTAATCAGACGGATGATTAACGAAGACTGTCAGCACATGGAATTATTAAATCCTTATTTTTTTCTATTATTATAAACCTAAAAAAATGAGTGTAATCGTAAACTTGAATAGTGTTTGCACCGCTAGGCTGCAGGTAAGGTGCTGTTTAATACTCGTTTTATAGTAAGAGTTTTGCTGTTTATTGAAGGCACTAATGTGACTGTGAATTGCACAGGAGCAAGCAAAGCGCTGTTCCTTTACATTAATGTATATCCAAGTACCATGTCGGATAGTCGTTCCATGTTCATTTACATCCATATCCTTTCTTACTACAAGTTGTGCCTTAACTTTAATTTGTGTCTAAGTGTACTGTTGGATAGCTCTTCCATGTTCATTTACATCCATATCCTTTCTCACTACAAGTTGTGCCTTTACTTTAAGTTGTGTCTAAGTGTAATGTTGGATAGTGGTTCCATGTTCATTTACATCCATATCCTTTCTTACTACAAGTTGTGACTTTACTTTAAGTTGTGTCTAAGTGTACTGTTGGATAGCTCTTCCATGTTCATTTACATCCATATCCTTTCTTACTACAGTACATAATATGCTTTTCATCATTTATTATTGGGAATGACGCCTTTACAATGGTTAGCTTGATTAATTTGTTGATTTATTGATTGGTGTTTAAAACGCCAACTTTAGCTATGAAATGAGTAGCTACATAGTACGTAATTTACATTTGTCTATATATACATTTAATTTTATTTAGGGCATGATAATCAGTATGATTGATTATTCCACATTTATTGCTAAAAAAATAATATCTCGAAACGGATCAATAAAATGGAAAATATGCATAGCGATAATGATTTACAGTGCGAAGTGGTATCCTTACTGTTTAACATGTAACACGTGTTTTTGGTTTACTAACATTATAAGCTAGGTCATGTTTTAATCTTACACTTGAATGACAATTTATTTGTGTCTGCGATTAATGATATGTAAATATTTTCATATGGTTTGATGTGTAAATAATATAAAAATATAAACCTCATTTAATTCAGCGAGTACATATTATGCGCATTGTGAAATATAGTGATCAATTTTCATTTAATATATTATTGTGTGTACTAATTAATATTTAAATGTTGGTTGAAGCCATCGGCTCTTTTTAATTGAATATATATATATATACAGTGGGACAGATATATTGCATGGTTGTCACTTGCTTAGACGTTTGTATACTATACTTTATTTCCTGTCACTGTATAATGAATTCTTTATTATCCTATGCAATATATTAAAAATTGTTGAGTTAGAATGCTGTCAAATTATAATATTAAGTCTATATGTACCATCTACACACGCTTATGCACATGTCTTATGTCTATCTCTAGATTTGCCTTACGAGAAAAGGTAACACTACGATTATTGAAACTCCTTTTAAAGGGAGTGGATGTGGTCGAGTGGTCTAGGGCGCTGGACGTAAGGCTAAGCGAATGGTGCTGCAATGCATCAATGGTGTGAGTTCAAATCCCGTCGAGGGAACAACAAAAAATTGACAGCTCAAAAATCTAATTCTAACACTGTTTGGCTTAATTTTCAGACGTATATTTAATATTCAGTATTAACCTAGTATCACACGTATCTTTGAGATCCAGTGGGACAAATATATTGCATGGCTGGAGCTGGCTTAGACGTTTGTATAATATACTTTATTTCCTGTCACTGTATAATGAATTCTTCATTATCCTATACAATATATTAAAAATTGCTGAGTTAGATTGCTGTCAAATTATAATATTAAGTCTATATGTACCATCTACGCATGCTTATACACATGTCTTATGTCTATCTCTAGATTTGCCTTACGAGACAAGGTAACACTACGATTATTGAAGCTCCTTTTAAAGGGAGTGGATGTGGTCGAGTGGGCTAGGGCGATGGACGTAAGGCTAAGCGAATGGTGCTGCAGTGTATCAATGGTGTGAGTTCAAATCCCGTCGAGGGAAGAACAAAAATGTGACAGCTCAAAAATCTAATTCTAACACTGTTTGGTTTAATTTCAGTGAGTGGTCATGTATATTTTGTATGTTAGGGGTATCAATGTTGTCTTTTTATACTACTTTCCTATTGGAGCTTGGGATTGTTCTGACAGTGTGGTATTTTTTGCTTCCAATTTATTTAAGCCATACCTTTCGCACATGATCATGTTAAATTCGCTTCGGTAGTTAAATATATATACATTACAGAGATCTGTGGGATGTTTATTTATAATCATCTCTGTTCCTTCAAGTTTCTACAATTACTGCTAATGACGGATGCTTCTCAAATAAATTGGAAGGGGTGAATACCTAGCACGCCCCTCTAAATCCGTGCCTGGTTACATAATGCTTACGTAATAACTGAACATCATTGATGGAATGGATACGAACAGATGAAAACCAATCGGATTGAATTGCAATACTGTTATGGGGGATATATCATTATTAATTATATTTATAAAATTGATGTACAACAATCTGAATCTTAATAACACAAACCAATCCTCCGGCTTACAACAAACTACACATCTCAGATTGTTCGCATTTAGCCACATCGTCGGTAGGCCACGGCTGATCACGCCCAGACACCCTCTACTTGTCGCCTGTGGCACAATTGAAGCAATAACCTGTCAACTCTAAGACGAATGTAATTACTTCAACTGACCCAGGTGTCGTTGTGATCATGATCGAATGGTAGTTGGATTGACAACTACCTGTGCAATCAGTACCTATGAGTTGTGAGTTCGAATCCCGCTCATCGTGAAGTGTACTCTATACAACATTAAGTGATCAAGTTTGTCAGTGACTTTCGACAGGTCGGTGGATTTCTCCGGGGACTTCGGTTTCCTCCACCAGTAAAACTCACCGCCACGATATATCTAAAATGGAGCTAAACACCATAAACCTAACCATCAATTGCCCCATGGTGAGGAATGAAAAGCATAGGAATGTGAGCGTTGTCCTCTATATCGATTCTGTGAAATAGATCAAAGTGTTGATATATGTTGTATTGTTGATTTGCATGGTTCTATTATATTGGTTGGTTGGTTTATGGTGTTTAACGCCACTTTCAACAATATTTCAGGTATATAGTGGCGGTCTGTTTAATTGGTGGAGGAAAACCACCGACCTGCCGCAAGTCACTGACAAAATTTATCAGATAATGTTGCACCGAGTACACCTCGTCTGATTGGGATTCGCTCTCACAATGTTTCACAGGTAAACATGTAAATTCAACTATCGTATGATCACGACAACGACAGTCCTGTAGATATTAGATTGCAAGAATTATTATGCAATATTGAACCATGATCACAAGGACAATTGCAATGTGTCATGTATTTGACAGAGGAGATTGAGGTAAAGGAGGCGAAGCTGATAATATATCTTTTTATTTCAGGACCACTAGGATAAATCCAGCTTCGTGTGATAATGAACGATCATTAGCATTCTATATATGTCAGAACATACAATTGCTAAGATATACTGATCTCGACAAATAATACCACAGAGTACTGTTTAAAATTGTCTTTGAATTAAACATCAGGATACAACACCTCCAAAAGGATAATTGCATCAATTCTGTAGTCTGAATTAAAACCCTTGCAGCAAAATGGCCAAGTGTCCCTTAAGAGTTACTGTCAATGGCATGTTATAATTTATTATGCATACGTGTACCTATGAAAACCAGTTTGCATCCAGGAGTCTATTATTCCAGAGTCACATGTTCACTAATTGATCAATACTAGCTACTTGACGTTTGTAACAAGAGTAACATAACAGTGTCACTAGTGGAACTGGAATCCCTTCCGGAGCACTTCCAGTTCACCAAAGTCTTTACTTGGGGTTTGCTTTGCTCAATCTATAGTTTTCTGTGTAGTGTTTTGCAGATCATTGTTTGTCCTTTTGTCCTTTTTCTTTTGACCGTTATATTGTCTGTCTTCCTTCGATATACGGCTTCTGTTTATTCCTTTGGTATCTTCAAACGTTGATAGGGAATCAATTGATCATATTGTATTACATTGTGACAAACCATATATGTTTTGTATTATGATACGATTACACGAATAAGTTATATTAGCAGAGGTATTCGCGTACATGGGAGACAACCGCTGATCTTCAAGTTACGGACACATGCTCTTTATAGAGTTGTATTTTGGTACACCGTCTCCTGCTGATGATTGTGCACTTTAGATAAAAATCAGTTTATAACGTGCTGTAAATATTTATATTTTCAAAATATTAATTCCCACGGTGGGATGTGAATGTAAATAAACAAAAGGACAATCGCCTCATGTCATAATAAGAGGGAATCTTCAATGAATTAACATAGCCCATTACCGTTCCGGACGTTAGCTGTTCGAGAAACCTGCATCGTATGATAGATGAAGCATATATCTAGACATCTTTATCATTTTATGAAGATACCAGAATTATAATCAGAAGTCGTAGCTCGAAGAAGGATAAAACGAATCTGTACAAGGGTACAAACAATGATGTACTAAACACTACACATGAAACTAAGGAAAGCATAAACAGTGATGGTCAATAATTCCACCAATATGAAGAAAATGAACAATCACCTTAAAGACGGACATGTTCAGCTTGTAGTCAGTTCTTCCCGGTGCTTTCCTCGTTCACGACTTATCATCAGGTGTGTAATTAGAGTAACACGACGGGTGTCACTAGTGCAGCAGGAGTTGCCTACCATTCTGGAGCACCTGATTTCAACACATGTTTTAGCGGTGTTCATGATACTCGGTCTTTAGTTTTCTGTGTTGTGTTTTTTAGATCGTTGTTTGTCACTTTGTCCCTTTTCTGTTGGTTGTTGTGTTGTCTGTTCTTATTCGATTTACGGATTATGATTACCCCTTTGGTATCTTCAAGCTCTTCTTTGAATTCACTGTACATAAAAAGGAACCTTGACATGTTTTGATTTGTTGTATTTTTTTTCTTTATTTATTTCTTTATTATTTTTTGTTTGTCAGTCACTTGCGACAGATCGGAGGTTTTCTCCTGATACACTGGTGTCCTCTCCCAATAATATTGCCCGCTACAAAATAGCTGAAATATTGTTGAAAGTGGCGCTAAACCCCATAACCCCATACCCATACAATTTGCTTCATTATTATTCGAATCAAAGATCATTGATCAATCGTGACTTACATACACATATAGATAATACGTTTGGCGCTTTGGGTGTACAGTATATAGCTCTTACATGTAGTTGAGGTACGTGACCTTGATCGTAAAGTAGCTGGATTTGCAACTACCTATGCAATCAGTGTCTATCACCACTAACGTTGAGAGTTCGATTCCCACGAGGTGTACTCAATACAACATTATGCCATAAAGTTTATCAGTGACTTGCTGCAGACCCTAACACTTTCGCAGTGATGACTTCAATTTAATCACTAGGAACCCTCGGTTCAGTAGCTTCTTTGTTAGCAGCAACCCTCTATCAAGAAAATCATGATAGGAACCACAATCTCTGGGATATCGTATTAACTACATGTAAGGGTTAGTGTTATGGTGCTTAACGCTACTTTCAACCATATTTCAGTTATATCACGGCCGTCAGTTTTATTGGTTGAGGAAACCGGAGTACCCGGAGAAAAGTCACTGATATTTTGTTTATATTACGTAAGTCATCAATTTCTATAGCAAATTAGTTCCAGACCAGAAATGAAAAATACAAAGAAGGAAAACAACACAACTATGCACAAGAGAATGACGTACAACTAATGACAAATGGAGACACCCCATACACTCTCCAATAGTTTTACCTTCAAGAAATTTAAAAAGAATTGTATCTTTTTTTTGTTCAATATTTGACAAAGATGCAAATTTTAATGAATAATACCCAAGAAGCTATTCTTAGTAACTTTGATCAGACAATGTTTTTTTTAATAAAACAGAATTTCAATCATCTAAAACTTGCATGTTTATACAATATAAATATCATATAAATGAAAACAAACAAAAAAATTATTGGTTTTCACATTTAATGGGATTATATAGTCTCATGTACAAAGTGTTTTTCTTATATTTCACACGTGTTGTTTTTATCAACTACATTTGATCATCTATTACTAGTCTAGTATATAGCCATAAGATTAACAACGTCTACCTGCGTTCATGTGGCGAATTCTATTTCGCCTAATGTACAGAGAAAGGAGTAAAATTCTGGAAAATGAACACGAATCCAGTTTTGCAAAGATACCTTTGAAACTTTCCCAACACTTCTATTGTTTTGAATTTCAATACCCGCATCGTATGCAAATCTAATCCCCATCTTCAGTCTAACACTATCACCAATCTTTACATCATCTATAGTACGGATGGATTTAGTGCGGTTATATTTATCTTCATGTTCAGTAAGACTATCTATCAATGCTTCGACTTCTTTTGACGTCACTTTAACTTTGTCTCAATATCAACAACTGATGCTAGCAATGTTACTGCATTTCCACCATTTGTTGTTTCATTTGCTTTGGAGATAATTACTGTATCATAAGAACATGCATCTCTACGTTGTCCTATTTCGCCAAAAATGCGCGTCCTCACTTTAGATGCATTATCATTTACAATATTGATCATCGCTTCTGTTGCATTTTTGACCATATCGATGACCTCCTGACCTCTAGTTTCAATTTCACGAATAACTTTCGTTTTGTATTCTTCGTTCGTTTTCAATTCTGTTTCAAGACGTCCTATGGAGTCCGAAACTTGGTTCATGGTTGCCTCTGCGGATTGTATCGTACCATTAATGGCTGCTCTCTTCTTAGACGCAGCCTCATCAACGAGTGAAAAGTCATGTTTCTTATGCTTTTCGGTTATGCAAGTACACGTATTACAATAGAAGGTAAACAGTTGGTCGTGACGTTCGCATTTCAGTGGTTTTTTTTCTTTCGGGTTCACTTGTTGTGCATCCTTAAAGATATGATTTTGACATAGTTTCGCCTTTAAATAAGGGTAATATCAAAATTACCGAACTCTGAGCAATATTACAAAGGGAAAGTCAAATGAGACAACTTACAATTGCTGCAAAAGTATTTGTACAATATTGGCTCCCAGGATTATTGTCACATATTTCACACGAACGAACTGCACACTGAGCAACTGCCAAAGCAAAACAAAAAACAACAAAAAAAAGACCAAAAAACCAAAACAATGCAAAACAGAAACATAACAAAACAAAACAAACAAAAATCTAAAAACAAAACAAAAAACCCATAACAGTCAGAGCTTTGTTGTAGCATTCCGACTCGGAAACATTCTACTGTTGTAAAAATTGTCTTTCCTAACTTCTACAAAGCTTTGTATTGAAACTAATCTTGTACTTTTATAATTTAAAACAAGTTTACACGATCTGTTTGCATAGTAATACATATATTTTATATGCCAAATCTTTGCTATGAATGAATTTCATGTCGCTTCAGTTTTGTTGTTCACGTGATTGCTATACCATTTTTTTTATTAATTCAAACTAGAAAATCTACCAATGTCAAATGTTGGACATATATCATTAAAACATGTAGTCAAACCTGTATTAAGAGGTCACCTCTGGGATAAAGAAAAAGTGGTCTTATAACACAGGTGACCTCTTTAAAGAGGCTCAATTCATATGAACTTTTCTACGATGGGATAAGAAAAGGTTACCTTTTAATACAGGTGATTTCTTAATAGAGGTGACCATATGGGCAGATTCGACAGTATTTACTATTTAACACGTGTTTACATGAACAAAATACAACACAAATCGTAACAATTGTGTCCTGTTATACATGAAATATATTGTCCATATCTAAATCAATATTAGTAAAATTTTAAATAGTTACATACACATGTATTTCCCAAATGTTGTCTTCTTAGCTTGGGGTAGTGGTGGTGGAGGGGGGGGGATACTCCTTACTTATCCATGCTACTAGTGATGAGGCTCTATAATTGGCAACCAAGTTGACTTTATATAAATGATTAATTTCGTAAATTTTAGACGAAATATATGAAAAAGCCGATATTAAGTGTCTGTGCTAAGTCAGGAAATCGAGTGGCCATGTATTTGTTCGTTAGGCATGTCGATTGTGTCTCTTTCTACGATTTTGATATGTTGCGACAATGTGGTATTTTTTATTTTATTATTTTATTATAAGATAGTTATTATGCGAATAACACAGTTTTGTCACCGGCAGATCATCCTACCAAACATACAACATTTTCTCAACGTCAGGTTTATGTTAATTTCACGACGCGACGTCGGCTAAGCAGAGTAAAACGTCATTTCAACTTAATCTACGTAAAAGAGGAACATTCGATGCCATTTGAGAAATTGATATTTCGTAACGGTCAACAAGTTCGTGATGAAGACCGTATAATTGCTGTAGCGAATACCTTAACAGAGGAACAACGTAGCCATATTTCAGAAGATGTTGGGTGAGCAGCTATAGACTGAAATATTGCTATTGATAAATTTATGGGAAGTTGAATATTGGAAAATTGAAGTTATCACGTTTATCGTCGAGTGTTCACTAGGAAGGAAACAAATGCACTACTTCAGGCCAAATGAGTTATCCTTTGTTGCAGTAAAAACATGTATGTTTGGGCCAATTGAAAGTTTACATTTGAGTCAAATTGAAGTCCGTATTTTTATTCACATTCAATTTGGTAAGTTGATACAGAAAAAAATCATTTTGATTTGCATTAGAGTTATTTCCCCTTTGCCATTATAAAAAAGAATTTCGTATTTAAAAAAAAAAACACTTGCTAACTGATAAAACGCTTTTTTCATCAATTTATGTTTGCTTGATAGTGTTTGATGCCACTGTCAACAATATTTCAGTTATATTATGGCGGTCCGTTTTATTGTTGGAGGAAACCGGAGGACCCGGAGAAAACCACCGACCTGTCACATTCATCAATGACTATGCAACTATAGAGATATACAATCACAATAAAAACTGCTGTGTTCTATGCAATTCTTAATGAGGAGTATGATGACTTATCTATTTTATATTGGATACCAAAACTTCACAAGAATCCATTTATGCATTTAGAGAAAGGTATATTACGGTTTCTTCCACTTGTTCAACAAAAATGTATATAACGTTTCTACAGTCCAAGAGGGACTTTGGACTGTGTTTATAGCTTTAGGTCACGAATCAACTTATTATGTCAGACACGAAACAAAAAGCAAAGAGGGATACAGAGAAAATGAACTCATCAGCTGACAGCAAGTCAGAGTTCCTGATCACTAACACATTGGTGGAGTTCAGAGGGCACATTCAGCTTCAACAGTCAGCATCCTTAAGGGAGTAAATTGTGCCCCTCTCCTTGCCGATCTTTTCCTATACTCCTATGAGGCAAAGTTAATCTCAAATTCTTGTATATTGATGATCTTCTGTTAATCAATAATCCAAAGTTTGCCAACATGCTTACTTTAGTATACACAAAAGACGTTGAGATAAAGAACACAACTTTCTCTGTCTCGTTTCTTGACATTTACCTCAAATGTGACACCAATCGTCAACTTTTCTACTAGAATATATGACAAAAGAGACGACTTCAATTTTGCCATTATAAATGTTCTTCATCTTGATAGTAATTATATGTCAACCGCTCCCGCGTATGGAGTTTATATTTCACAACTCATACGCTACGCTCGAGCTTGCAGTTTTAATTCAAATGTTTTACAACGTCACCATATTCTAAGTACTAGACTATTAAATGAAGGGTTTTCAACGATTCGTCTCATCTTGTCATTCAAAAAGTTTTTCGAAAGAAAATAACATCTTGCATTGTTGGAAAGTATTCTGTCCGTTGCTTAGAAATGACGAATTGAAAGATGATATTGGCAAATAAATGTTGGTTCAAAGTGGACTATTGTTTCACTATTGTGTCATGTGATGGCCTTGCATACTATCTAATATGTATATAATAGTTGGGCCATCGGCTTTCTTTAATAGAACTACTATTATACATATGACAACTTCTGTATCACGAAGATTAAATATATTATTTATAAAGTTCAAGATTATACTGTTCTCTATAATAACGCTTTGTCCCAGGTTGTATGTGATGTTGACATTTTACTCATGAGGAAAGCACTTATATGACCACATACGTGAGCATCATTGCATTAACAGGAGAGGTTTCAGCCCATAAAACTAGGCTAACCCCGCCACCTTTTGCTGCCTTTTTATTGCAGTGTCTGTACCAAGACAGGAAAGTGAGCGGTCATGTATTTGTGTTATGGGTATCGATTTTGTCTATTTCCACGATTTTCTATTGGATTTTGGAACTGTTCCGACAAAGTGACATTTTTTGTTTTTCATTTATTACAAGGTAATTAAGACCCCGAAAACTATCCTTCTAATACAGTCAAAGCTCAAGTAGGAAGAGCACGATGTGATTGGTTCTTCGTTAATTGTTTAATCGACGGAATAAAAAGCGAGTTGTACTCATGCGATATATTTGCGTAGATTTTGTGGGACTTAAATTATTATTAAATGATTTAATTTGTTTTCATATTTAAAAATTGCATTCAACATGTTTAATAGTGAGTGATTGTTGTTTAGCGCAAATTGTCCAGCTATTTCATGACGAGACCAAGTTATAATCAATGAGATGATAATGATGTCCGCTTTGTATTAGATCAACACGCTTTTAAAGTGGTAGACGAATAAGGTGTTACTCCAATTTTTTCTATTTCTCCTAATTGACGTGTCTTTAAGTTAGAAGTAGTAAACAGCATTTTATAGTAGATAACCCAATCGCGGCTCGAACCCACAAACTTCCGCATTGGAGGCAAACACGCTATAACCATTACATCATCGATGAAGTTAACATGTTTTTTTAATGTGCAGTTTAATTTACGTAAACGATATTGAATAACATGCATTTCAATGAATGTGCGGTTTATTTACGTAAGCATGCATGACATGTATATTTGTACCGTATCTTGTTACATATATTTATGATAAAGCAATCTTATAGCATATTATTTATGAGACGATATATTTCCTACAATGGAAGGTGAGAACATAAACATGCATGAACTATACTGTTTATTTACGTATCAAATACCATTCGTGACCATTGCTGGTGTCTTTTAAAATGTTACAAAACACAAAACAACAAAACGTTTTATTTTAAGTCGGGCATATATAAACAATAAACATAATCTCTAATGAGCTTTATACCAACATAAAAGATGTTCAAAAGATGACAATATATAATGACAGGCATAGTACTCCGTTCTACACCCAAAAATTATTCTGCTGGTTACACCTTCCCCAAGGCGAGTATTTAGAATAACTACCCCTTTACATCGGGGCACATACAGGCCGTGCGTCTAAAATATCTTGTGAATATTTTTGTAAAAAGGTTCATGAGGTTTTTTTTCTGAAAAAAATATGAATCATATTAAAGTACAATGAAAACATTATAAAAAGGAAGACGTACATGTACATATATATAATATATAATATGGTTGCTTTCTAGATTTTGTATCCAGATATCCAATTCTATAGAAAAGTTATTTACGCTCGTTTTATAAATGTATTAGATTTTATGCAAGAAAAAAATCATTTACCCTACAAGTGCATCAGTGGTGTAATGTTAGCACGCTCGCCTCCAGTGTGGTTAGAGCAACGATCGGGTCTAACCAAAGACTGTAAACATGGTATTTATTGATTCTCCTCTAAGAATACAACATTAAGGAGAAGGGACAAAGAATGGTTGGCTCAAAATCAGGATAATTTGTCCGAGTGGAGCGACACATCTAGCCGCAGAATGTTGTTTCAGTGAGCTGCCACTATAAAAATCAAGCTAAGCATGTTGGTCAAGAACAAAACAGACATCATCATAATCTCATTGATATGTAACTTATTCTTGCCATGATATACCAGGACAAATTGCTCATTTGACGTCAAGCAACAATCAATCACTCACTCGACCTCAGCTATAGATCAAATTAAGTATGTGTGGCATCTTATATTACTGGTCGTACATTCATTCAACACAATTCACGATGTCAAAACATTCCTGAAAACGCCATCTTGCTGGAAGGGCGACAGCACACAAACAAGAGAATCCTTCTCCGCTCCTGATGAGGAGTATATATAACTTTAACACAGGCATACACGCGATGATTATACTAATTATTGAATAGATGTGCATATAGGAGAACGTCCCAAAATGTCGTTTTCAAAACATCTATTCAAATATTAAAAAAATAATGACATGATTGTCCGTCTCTCTAAATACATGTACATGTAGTTGAAAACAACAATAAAATGAAATAAATTTTACTGTTTAAAAATGTCCATATCTATTTTATTGTGCGTAATAACCAATAGTTCAGATCCAATATGGCTTTCTTTTATTTATATTCTACTCCAGGATAAAATATTACTGTCCTCCAATTGACGCGCCAGCTGCATTAATTGAATGTGCACTTCTGCCTAGCAAATCCAATATGTCCTATATAAACATATCTCGATAGAACTGTACATAAAATCTATTTATGTTTATTATTGGCGTATCACCTGTTGCCATAACAAGATGTTTTTGTTTACAAACATTGAACATGTGATCATAACACTGTCTATAGTCAAGATATATGTCAAGATTGGTCATATGTCAACGTGTATTTTACTTGTAATGATAAGAAACATCATGAACTTCAAACATAGTAAATATATGTATTACACATTCGGATTCTTTTATGTAATTCTGTAGTATTCCAACTATTTTCACACTGTTTTTCTTGTCAGAAAAGTTTGAAGATGCCAAAGGAGTAATCAGAAGCCGTAAATTGAAGTAGGACATACGACACAATGACCAAATGAAAAAGGACAAACAATGATACAAAACACTACATAGAAAACTAAAGGGTATTTAGTGTATGACTTAATCTCATTGTTGACTGTGAGATGTAGAACAGCAATAAAATACTCTTCCTTTACTGTGTTCCTTTTTTGTGTAATGTTGGGTAGTATCGGGGTCGTCGTTGTCGTGATCGTATGGCAGCTGGATATACAACTACCCATGCAATCAGTGCCAATCACCACTGATGTTGTGAGTTCGAATCTCGATCAGGGCGAGGTGTACAACATTATGTGATACAGTTTGTCAGTGACTTGCGACAGGTCGGTGGTTTTCTGCGGATCCTCCGGTTTCCTCCACCAACAAAACTGACCACCACGATATAACTGAAATAGTATTGAAAGTGGCGTTAAACACTTTCAAACAAACAAAGAAAAACAAGCAAACATGGATAGTATCCCATGTTCATTTACATCCATATACGTTCTTACTCATTAAAGATTAACCAAGACGAACACCAATTAAAAACTGGGAGTGGACAGCTCCACTAAATCCACATTCCGTGTTACTATTGTTACCAACCCTGTGAAAACTAATGAATGAGGAACAGACCGGATTGTGATTACGACAAACGGGAACATATCCGTACGTCATTTATGACACCGAAATACCGTAACGGTTAACCAAGTCATGATGGCGACCGTAATACTTTCGAAGTTAGCTGCAACCCTCTATCAAGTAAATCATGATAGGAACCACATGCTGTAGAATATCGTAACAACTGAAGGGGATATATCTACTCCATATGCAGTGCTGCTAGAATGTTGCAGAATATAAATGGAAAGATCACTATGAAAAAACTGAAAAAATCTCTTTTGTCGAAATATTTCGTTCTTAACCGGCACACTGTTAAATTCGAGGTATATGTCAAGGTATGAAACAGATCTAGATGCAGCTGTGGGTGTCACTAGTGGAGCAGAAACTGCATACCCTTCCGGAGCACCTGAGTTCACCCTCGGTTTTTAGTGGGGTTCGTGTTACTCGATCGTTAGTTGTGTGTGTGTGTTTTGTGGATCGTTGTTTGTCCTTTTTCTTTTGGCCATTGTTTTGTCTGTCCTTCTTCGATATATTTATTCTGATTACCCCTTTGGTATCTTCAAACTCTCTTAGAATTATTTGAAGAACGTTACTTACTACAATCCAGGAATTAGAAACTGAATTGTACATAATTTGAATTTGTACTTGAATAAACATTTGGTTGTACCTGACAAAGTTTTTGCTTTTGCGTGGATCGCAAAATCCAAGTTTTCGGACAACACAAGACATAGTTTTACTGTGGGAATATGAAGAAACGGGTTTTTGCTAAAAAAAACACTTACTTTAATTGTTGAACACAACCAGTGCAAGAGTAATCAGGTAAGCCTTTAGTTTTAGAATTGTATACATTCCAATTGGGAAAAATATGAGCTGCGTGTGTGCGAATAAAATAAAATGTCGAATTTTACTTATTCAGTACATTGCAATAACTATTTATATCGGGACACGTGTATATATGTATTTTATTAATAGTCCATACCAGTGGCGGATTTAGCGGGGGCTTGCGGGGCGTGCCCCCCCCCCCCCCCAAAAATTCGCAAAGCATATGTTATACAACGTTAATTAACGTTGGATGTGTTCGCAGATTCATATATGTATTCGTCGTCAGTAGTTCAAAGATTATTCCATTCTGATTGGTTCCGAGGTACCAGACATCAACTATTTTCTCACGCTAATTAAACATTATTTTTTCAGTCAACTGTACAACTACATGTACACGTGCTATTTAGAAATTATAAAATGGACGAAAATTCTAGGCCAAGAAAACAAGCAAGATTGGATACATTTCTGATTCCTCGATGAGACGAGAAAAGTCAAAGGTAAACTAAAAAGTAAATTCAATCAATATAAGTTTGATTTGTATACAAATACCCGAACATGTTGCCTTTTACTTTTCAAGTAAAGATCAGTAAACATACGCGTTGGTATATTGTACATTAAAATACAAAAGTAACATATTAATAAAAAAAAAATTAGCGGCAATTTATTTGTAACAATCTCTGCATCTGCCCGAGGTATCTGCACAAGAAAGTGTGAACAAATCCTTTGTTCGGGTACGTTTATATTATTTATATCTACCAATGGATGTCTGTACAATTTTTTTTACACATTTTTAACAAAAAATTCTGACTACAATTTATTTGTAATAAATTAATATCTACAACTGCACATGAAAGTGTGAAAATAATCTCGACAAAATGGTCTATGCATATCTCACACCTGATTTCCCTAAGCATATTTCTCGAGAACTTTGATACATTTTTTTTGTTTTATCTTTTAGTGTAATGAGGTTTTTACGCCCGTTGCTCAAACACTTGATGTCCGTCCGTCCGTTCGTCCGTCCGTCTGTAAGATTTCTGCAATCTGCAACTCCCCTGACTGTAACCACGCAATTGATTGACGTTAAACTATATCATGTACTTGAAATACATTCTAGTTGTGCACAATGGTTTTTAGATTTTTCATTGAAGGCCGGGTGGAGGGGGTAGTAGGATGATTCTGCAACCCGCAACTCCTAAATAACCACTCAATGGATTGAAATGAAACTTAAACTACACATTTTATATACAATGTAGTTTGCTCACCACGGTTTTATTTTTAGAATTGGATGTTAGGGGTAGGAGGGAGATTCTGTAATCTGCAGTTCCTCAATAATGCATTGAATGGTTTGAAGAGAAACTTGTACAATAGACATTGTGCACCGTGTTTTTTTAGGTCCTTCCACTGAATGGGGGAAATACGAGGGGCTGTGGATATTAGTTAGCCCTACTCTCACTTAAATTTGTGATAGGTTAGCATCATACTAAAAGTAATGATTTTTAATTAGAAAAACGAAACTTCGCAATTAGTATTATTCCGTAAAAGATAATCGGAAATTTCAAACGGGAGTTTTGTACAAAATTTGGGGACCTATCTTAATTTATGAAATTAATGCACCTAGTCCAAAGGATCATTCGAAGTTTTTTCATCACCCTGCATCCGACGTCACGGTTGTTCAAAAAAAAGGTTTACTTCAGGTTCTTATAATCTGACAAAAACATACTGTTAACAATTATCCGACAAAATTAAGACTTTTTTTAGTCTGATAAAAATGGTGTGGTTGGTTCAAAATTGTCGTTCAAATAAATATCTGTAATTCCTCAAACCCCCAGAGCTTACGGGGGTGGGGGGGGTGTTCGTCCCTCTGGACCCGCTGAGGACCTTAAAAGGTCCCCAGATCCCTCTCCTACTCACGCCCCCCCTAATCCCAAATTCTGGATCCGCCCCTGCATACATGTATTTACATTTTCATCTATTTTGGTTCAAATTTGAAATAAGGTTAACATTGCTGTTTTCAAGTACGTTTGTTTATATTAGACGTAAATGTATGATATGAGCCTGGTAAGTTACCTAAACTGGTAAGCTGATAGCGTATGTTTGTGCTAATGTCAAGAAACCAGTCTACACGTTATCTTAATGCTATAATTAAACACACAGAAAAACTGGTATTAAACATACGAAAACGTTGTTGTTTGGAAAGTTCTAAAACACTAATTTATTGACTATTTTCTACTAGATTTGTTTCAGCCCCTCTGGCCTTTTGTTTGCAGATAAACTATATTTTCTGAAAATGCACGATTTCTCTACGTTTCGTTAGAATATATCATGGAGTCTCAGCTTAACATTTTGCAGAACGGGAGCATTCCTACTCTCAAAATTGCATATAATTCTCTGAAATTCTGTAATTTATAGTATTCTTAGATCTATTAAAAATCGAAACACGCACCTGATGCAGTCAGTCACGGATTTATACGGAACATGCCTCCTAAAATTAGCAAAGCATATAAATGCTATGAAATATTCAAGAATTAAGAATACTAGTCATGATTTGAATTTCTCGAACCTTGGAAGTTTCTGCCCTACTCTTGTCCCCCTACCAGGACCCAGCACTATTCCTGCTTAGGACAGAGTAAAATGGTATGTCTGAAGCCATATAACCTTTCATATATATTTGCTATGGTTGTCAGTTTTAAATGCTTGTTCCCACTTTCCCCTTTTCTTCTGCTTGCCCCGCTCCACATTCCAGTCGACTTATGTTTGCCCCTCCCCCACTTTTCAGCCCCCTGACAAAGCTTGCCACCCACTTTCAGGTACCCTCGAAAGGAAAGCTTGCCCCTACTTCCGATCCACTCTTACACCTCTGTATACTAGGGATTTTGTTCATTTCGTGCGATGGTTGTTACTGACGTCTGTGGTTGTATTCATTACTACTCTATTTGTGGCAATCAATTTGTCGTATAAAGTTCCATCGCTGAACCACATTTTCTAGCTCCTATAGATTTGTTCTAGCAATGCACAGGTGAATGAAACACTGTTCAATCTAATTAGACTGTGTTGCTACACGTTCGTAAGGCATGGATTCTCAGTGTTCGTCTATTATTAAAATTCCCCCATTTCGTGCTCAAAATGGTTGTGATACAAAATCCTCTTTAATGGCTAGTAGTCTTATCGACATCGAAACAATCACAATAAGGAAGTTCGACCTGCATACTTACGTCTGAAATTACATATATAATGTGGTTTTACGTACCACTAAAAGTCTATTAAATCAAGGACTCTTAGGTGGTCGTGTGTTATTCAGAATTACATCTACATGTACTTGTACAACCAGTGCTTATCACCATTAACATATTTGACTTCGACTCCCGGTCCACTCTTACGCCTCTGTACATATACAAAAATGGGTGTTATACAATATCCCTCTAAACGTCTAGTAATCTTATCGATATCGAAACAATTACAATAAGGAAAGTCTACCTGTACACCTAACGTCTGAAATTACATATATCATGTGGTATTACCACAATTAAAAGTCTATTCAGTCAAAGACTCTCTTGTTGCCGCGGTCGTGTGGTATTCAGAATTACATCTACACGTACTTCTACAACCAGTGCTCACCACAATTAACATTTTTGACTTTGACTTCCGGTCATGGCGGGGTGTACTCGATTCAACTTAAAACTCATTTATCTATTTTGTCTGTTTATATACTTATGAATTTTGCCTTTCCCTTTGTAAGATTGTTCGGAGTTCGGTAATTTTGTTATCACCCTTATTTATTAATTATCAATCAGTTTGTCAGCTACCCGTGGAGGGTCGATTGTTTTCAACAGTTTCTTCAGAAACAGAATCTAACGGTAAGAAATGAAATATTGAAAGCGGTGCTATACATATTGGGTTAGCGTTATGATGCTTAACGCCACTTTCAACAATATTTCAATTATATCGTGGCCGTCAGTTTTATTGGTGGAGGAAACCGGGGAATCCAGAGAAAACTACAGTCATCAATTTCTACAGCAAATTAGTCCCAGACCAGAAATGAAAAGAAGGGATACAACAAAAGCAAGAAATTACAGACAACCATGCACAAGAGAATGACGTATAACTAATGACAAATGGAGACACCCCACACACTCTCCAATAGTTTTAACTTCATGAAATTTCCAAACATTTTCTATATTTTTTGTTCAATATTTAAAAAAAGATGCAAATTTTAATGTTATTGAAAATAATCAAGAAGCCATTCATAAGACAAACTGTTTTTTTTTTTATAATAAAACCGAATTTCAATCATGTTAAACTTGTGTGTTTATACAATATAAATAAAAACAAAAAAATGGTTTGGTTTTCACATTTAACATGACGATATAATTACATGTACACAGTTTTTTATATATGTATTTCACACGTGTTGTTCTTATAAACTACATTTGATAATCTATTATTAGTCTAGTATACAGCCATACGATTAACAACGTCTATCTGCTTCATGTGGCGAATTCTATTTCGTCTAATGTACAACCAAAGATATCATGTTCTTCAAAATTAACACGAATAGAGCTTTCTGAATGTAACTCTGAAACTCCCCCAACACTTCTATTGCTTTGAATAATATTTTTGCCCACCCAATATCTAAGACTTATTCCCGCCTTCAGTCTAACCCTATCACCAATCTTTATATCAGATATAGAGCGGATGGGTTTAGTGCGGTCATGTTTATCTCCCTGGTCAGTAAGACTGCCTATCAACGCTTCGACTTCTTTTGAATTTCCTGATGATTTCAGAAAACGCGTTTGCTGAACGTCCTTGATGTTTTTGTTCAAATATTTAGAGCATTTTAACTTTGTCTCAATATCAACCCCTGACGCTAGTAATGTTACTGCATTTTCACCATTTGTCGTTTCATTTGCTTTAGAGATAATTACTGTATCGTGTGAACATGCATCTTTACGTTGTTCTATTTCGTTAAGAATGCGTGTCCTCTATTTAGATTCATTTTCATTAACAATTTTGATCATCGCTGCAGTTGCATTTGTTACCATATCGATGACCTCATGACTTCTAGTTTCAATTTCATGAACAACTTTCGATTTGTATTGTTCGTTCGTTTTCAATTCTGTTTCAAGATGTCCGATTGTGTCTGAAACTTGATTCATGGTTGCCTTTGCAGACTTTACCATACCATTGATTGCTGATCTCTTCTTAGACGCAGCTTCATCTACGAGTGAAAAGTCATGTTTCTTATGCTTATCGGTTAAGCAAATTTGGCACAACAAGCAAGTACACGTATTACAATAGAAGGTAAACAATTGGTCGTGACGTTCACATTTCGGTGTTTTTTCTTCCGGGTTCACTTGTTGTGCATCTTTAAAGATATGATTTTTACACATTTTCGTCTTTAAATGAGACAACTTACAGTTGCTGCAAAAGTATTGGTCACAATTTGTACAATATTGGCTTCCAGGATTATTGTCACACATTTCACACAAATGAACTGCACACTGAGCCATGGTCTATGAGCATACGATCACACAAATCAAAAGGGAGATAAACCACTCTGTGCTAAAAATTATCTGTAACTGTGTCACGTTTAAAACGTACCAGTAGACGGAAGTCATTTAGCTTTTCAGTTGTGGAAATTGTGTTTTTCCTCTGCTGCAAGAACAATGCCTTGTTGACTCTCCACATATACGTGGATTGGCAACAAGACTCTGTCCTGCAACTACAGATCGATCGTCTGCTGAGTGAGGTTACATCAGAGCTCATTCACAGGCGCACATGTCACCGAATTAGTCCCCCCCCCTTTATAAAGAGGCATTAGCTACGATTTTGACCAAACAATTATATGTTTTGGAAATTGTTAAATAGCTTTAAAATGATAAAATAAAGGTAAATATTTCACATTAAACAGCTTAACGTACCAATTTTCACCTTTTGAGAACGAAAATTACCATCGATTTGTTATTTCCTTGCAAGCAAATAATTTGACCTCGCTTTCTTCGTATCCAACTGACCTTACTAGTGACAGGTAAAAACGAATAATTTGTATTTTGTCGCTTTTTAGCTACAAATTTGCATGGTTCTTTGTCCGTAATTAACGCCTACTAAAAGCAGATTCACAGAAAATAAGAAATAAGTGCATTGTTGTACTGATTTAATGACGATTCGGTAAACTCCGGAAACAATGCCGATAATTAATAATATGGCGTCCATTTCTTGATCGATCTCAAAACACGAGCAGTTGCATCTTTTTTCCCCGATGCGCGTACATTTCATAACATTTATAAGTTACAGAAACACGCTTTATTAAGGCATCAAGCATATCCGATAGTTTTTATTGGTAACAAAAAATACGATTTTGGCAGATAATGCCCCTTTAACTTTCTGTTTAAATAGATTTCTTTATAAGAGTACAAGGGGCCGGCATATGCAAGTTGTTGTTACCATAAGATTATAAGGATATATAGACACGAACATGACAAATAAAGGAAAAAGAGATGAAATAATAAAGAAATTGTATTGAAAATAAATATGTAAACAGAAAGTTGAAAAAAGGGGGAGGATAATTCCGTGCCACGAGCACATTCGAGCTCATCGTGGAAAACTTTCCTTGCATAGTGCATTTTTCCTTTCCTTTAAAGGACATCTGCATATTATATGTGTAACAATTTTACTGTTAATTGGAAACAAAACAAGGTGCTATGTGTTTGGAAAATATATGTTAATACTATTTATGTATGTATTTAATTATTTTAAATTATTATCGTAATTATCTTTAAATAAGTTTTGATATTGATTTTTAAATCTGAATCATTGTGAAAGTAAATGTGTAGACAGAACAGAAAACAAAAGTATTCTACGCTTCAAATTGTCCTATATAATTTGCATAAAACTAAAATTCAGAATATATAAACATTGTGTACATGTACATATCTTTGAATGCAATGTATTAATCTAAAGAATATTTTAGGGAGAAAAAAAGGGGGGTTCTGAAATTCATTTGAGAAAAACAAATCGTTTTAGATGAGAGCTAAGAATATATCTATATAATACTTAAATTTGTCATACAAGGCATACAATTTAATAAAATATAATGCAATAGATCTTTTGAAAAGAAATTTAATGTAAGTCGATCTCTTTTCACCTTAAATCACTAGATCAAACTTCTGGCTATGACAAAGAATAAACTCCTAAATACAGAAGGGAAAGCGAGAAATAAAAACTGTTGAATTGTAGGTCCTGACTAGGGACAGGCACAGGAAAAGCTTGAAGATACCAAAGGGTTAATCAGAATCTGTATATCGAGGAAGAACAAACAACACATGTGACGGGATGAAACATAATAATGGTTTATTGACTGGATTATCTACGTGTTGTATCAGACATTGATCATGTTTATATAATATTATCTAACTCGTATTCTGATTACTAAATAGGTTCAAATTGATAAGGTCTCGCTAATGTGTACAATATTAGCACATTTTGACTTCGGCGATATGTGCAATAACAGTACATTTTAACATCAGGTATGTGTTCAATATTAGCATATTTTTACATCAGGTATCTGTTCAATATTAGTACATGTTGACATCAGGTATGTGTTCAATATTAGTACATTTTGACCTCATGTATGTGTTCAAAATAAGCACATTTTGACATCAGGAATGTGTTCAATATTAGTACATTTTAACATCGAGAATGTGTTCAATATTAGTACATTTTGACCTCGGGAATGCGTTCAATATTAGTACATTTTGATCTCGGAAATGTGTTTAATATTAGTATAGTTTTCCCTCGGGAATATATTCGATATTAGTAAATTTTGACCTCGAAAATGTGTTCAATATTAATACATTTTGACCTTAGGAATGCGTTCAATATTAGTACATTTGATATCGGGAATGTGTTCAATATTACTACATTTTGACCTCGGGAATGTGTTCAATATTAATACATTTTGACTTCTGGAATGCGTTCAATATTAGTACATTTGATATCGTGAATGTGTTCAATATTAGTACATTTTGACCTGAGGAATGTGTTCAATATTAGTACATTTGATATCGTGAATGTGTTCAATATTAGTACATTTTAACCTCGAGAATGTGTTCAATATTAGTACATTTTGACCTCAGGAATGTGTTCAATATTAGTGCATTTTGACCTTGGGAATGTGTTCAATATTAGTACATTTTGACATCGGGAAAGTCTTCAATAATAGTACATTTTGACATCGGAAATTTGTTCAATATTAATACATTTTGACCTTAGGAATGCGTTCAATATTAGTACATGTGATATCGGGAATGTGTTCAATATTACTACATTTTGACCTCGGGAATGTGTTCAATATTAATACATTTTGAAATCGGGAATGCGTTCAATATTAGTACATTTGATATCGTGAATGTGTTCAATATTAGTACATTTTGACCTCGGGAATGTGTTCAATATTAGTACATTTGATCTCGGAAATGTGTTTTATATTAGTATTGTTTTCCCTCGGGAATGCATTCGATATCAGTAAATTTTGACCTCGAAAATGTGTTCAATATTAGTACATTTTGACCTTAGGAATGCGTTCAATATTAGTACATTTGATATCGTGAATGTGTTCAATATTAGTACATTTTGACCTGAGGAATGTGTTCAATATTAGTACATTTTGACCTTGGGAATGTGTTCAATATTAGTACATTTTGACATCGGAAATGTGTTCAATATTGATACATTTTGACCTTAGGAATGCGTTCAATATTAGTACATGTGATATCGGGAATGTGTTCAATATTACTACATTTTGACCTCGGGAATGTGTTCAATATTAATACATTTTGACATCGGGAATGTGTTCAATATTAGTACATTTGATATCGTGAATGTGTTCAATATTAGTACATTTTGACCTCGGGAATGTGTTCAATATTAGTACATTTGATATCGTGAATGTGTTCAATATTAGTACATTTTGACCTCGGGAATGTGTTCAATATTAGTACATTTGATCTCGGAAATGTGTTTTATATTAGCATTGTTTTCCCTCGGGAATGTATTCGATATCAGTAAATTTTGACCTCGAAAATGTGTTCAATATTAGTACATTTTGACCTCAGGAATGCGTTCAATATTAGTACATTTGATATCGTGAATGTGTTCAATATTAGTACATTTAAATCTCAGGAATGTGTTCAATATTAATACATTTTGACATCGGGAATGTGTTCAATATTAGTACATTTTGACATCGGAAATGTGTTTAATATTAGTATAGTTTGCCCTCGGGAATGTATTCGATATTAGTACATTTTGACCTCGAAAATGTGTTCAATATTAGTACATTTTGACCTCAGGAATGCGTTTAATATTAGTACATTTGATATCGTGAATGTGTTCAATATTAGTACATTTTGACCTCGGGAATGTGTTCAATATTAGTAGATTTAGAACTCAGGAATGTGTTCAATATTAGTACATTTTGACATCGGGAATGTGTTCAATATTAGTACATTTTGACATCAGAAATGTGTTTAATATTAGTATAGTTTGCCCTCGGGAATGTATTCGATATTAGTACATTTTGACCTCGAAAATGTGTTCAATACTAGTACATTTTGACCTCAGGAATGCGTTCAATATTAGTACATTTGATATCGTGAATGTGTTCAATATTAGTACATTTTGACCTCGAGAGTGTGATCAATATTAGTACATTTTGATCTCGGAAATGTGTATAATATTAGTATAGTTTGCCCTCGGGAATGTATTCGATATTAGTACATTTTGACCTCGGAAGTATGTTCAATATTATTACATTTTGTCCTTGGGAATGTCTTCAATATTAGTACATCTCGATCTCGGGAATGTGTTCAATATTAGTACAATTTGACCTCAGGAATGCGTTCAATATTAGTACATTTGATATCGTGAATGTGTTCAATATTAGTACATTTCGACCTCGGGAATTAATTCAATATTAGTACATTTTGACCTCAGGAATGCGTTCAATATTAATACATTTGATATCGTGAATGTGTTCAATATTAGTACATTTTGACCTCCGGTATATGTGTTCAATATTAGTACATTTTGACATTCGGAATGTGTTCAATATTAGTACATTTTGACCTCGGAAGTGTGTTCAATATTAGTACATTTTGACCTTCGGAATGTGTTCAATATTAGTACATTTTGACATCGAGAATGTGTTCAATATTAGTACATTTTGACATCGAGAATGTGTTCAATATTAGTACATTTTGACATCGAGAATGTGTTCAATATTAGTACATTTTGACCTCAGGTATATGTGTTCAATATTAGTACATTTTGACCTTCGGAATGTGTTCAATATTAGTACATTTTGACCTCGAAAATGTGTTCAATATTAGTACATTTTGACCTCGGAAATGTGTTCAATATTAGTACATTTTGACCGCGGGAATGTGTTCAATATTAGTACATTTTGACCTCAGGAATGTGTTCAATATTACTACATTTTGACCACAAGAATGTGTTCAATAGTAGTACATTTTGACCACATGAATGTGTTCAATATTACCACATTTAGATCTCAGGAATGTATTCAATATTACCACATTTTTACCTCAGAAAGGTGTTAAATATTAGTACATTTTGACATCGGGAATGTGTTCAATATTAGTACATGTTGACATCGGGAATGTGTTCAATATTAGTACATGTTGACATCAGGTATGTGTTCAATATTAGTACATTTTGACCTTGGGAATGTGTTTAATATTAGTACATTTTGACCTTGGAAATATGTTCAATATTAATACATTTTGACATCGGGAATGTATTCAATATTAGTATATTTTAACATCAGGTATGTGTTCAATTTTAGTACATTTTGACATCAATTACGTGTTCGATATTAGTACATTTTGACATCAGGTATGTGTTCAATATTAGTACATTTTGACCTGAGGGATGTGTTCAATATTAGTAGACATGTATCAGGTATGTGTTCAATATTAGTATGTCGGTGACTGTCGACAGGGAGGTGGTTTTCCCGCAGTTTCTCCACTAGTAAAACATACAGCCATGCACAATATATCTGGCATATTGTTGAAAGTTGCGTTAAACACTCTAAGCCTAGCGCTAATCCTAAATTCTATGTTAGACAAACTGATAAAATTATCATCTCTTAGTATTGAACATAGCAAAACGATGGTGTTTGGAAAGGTTTAAAAAAACACAAATTAATTTATTTACTATATCTACTAATTTGGTTTTGACTACTTAGCCTTTTGTTTGCAGATTAACTTTTTCAACAGCATATATTTTTTTCTGAAAATGCAGGATTGTTCAACGTTCTGATAGAATATATTATACCTGGTTCTTTAGAATCTTGCGGTGAAACCATGAAAAACGGAAGAATTCTTACTCCAAAATTAGCATCTTATTCTCTGCCATTCTGTATTAATAGTGTTCTTATACCGTTATTAAAAATAAAACAAATGCACCTGATGCACTCGGGCGCGTATTTATGCGGTGCGTGACCCCCTAATATTAACAATTCATATGTCAGTTACGTATGAAACATTCAATAATTGAGAATGTTAGTAAAGATTGGAAATTCTCGAAAATGCGGAACTTCTGCCACCCCCTCATGTCCCCTCACCAGGACTCAACCCTGTACCTGCTGAGTACAGAGGTAAAAGGGTATGCTTGAAGCCATGTAACCTTTTTTATTTATTTTCTATGCATGTCAGTCCTCGTGAAGCTTGTACCACGCCCCACTTTCCAGTCCACTTATAATGTTTTCCTCTCCTCACTTTCCAGCCCCCTACAAAGCTTGCCCCTACTCTCAAATCCCTACACAAAGCTCGACCCCATATTTACGATCCACTCCCACACTTCTGTTTATAATAGGGATTTTGTTCATTTGATACGGTGGTTGCTACCGACCCATGTGACTGTCTGCATTACTACTCTATTTGTGTAAACCGCATCGGTGGTGTAATATTTAGCGTGCTCGCCTCGAGTGAGGTAGATCGTGGGTTCGAGCCCCGATCGGATCAAACCAAAGACTATAACATTGGTATTTGCTGCTTCTCTGCTAAGCACGCAGCAATAAGGAGAAAGAACAAAGACTGGTTGGCTCGGAATCAGGATAATATGTCAAAGTGGGACAAAATGTCTATCCGCTGACTGTTGTTTCAGTGAACTAGCACTATAAAAATCCAACTAAGCGTGTTGGTCTAGTACAATGTGGACCTCATCTCCATTTCATTGAAAATTAATTTGTTCTCGCCATGATATAGCTGCAAAATTGCTGAGTTGGCGTTAAACAACAATCACTCACTCTTTACTCTATTTGTTGAAAGCAAACTTTCGCATAAAGCATCGCTGAACCACTTTTCTAGACCCTAATTGATTGGTTCTCGTAATCAACAGGTGGCTGAAACACTGCTTATTGTTCAGTCTGCTTAAACTGTGTCGCTACAAGTTCTTGAGACATGGATATTCAGTGTTCGTCTACGTCAATCAATAATTACAATTACCATATTTCGTGCTAAAAATGGTTTGTTACACTATATCCCTCTTAACGTCTAGTAGTCTTATCGACATGCATGGAAACCAGTAGAATATACTTCCAAAGAAATACGTCTCAAAGTACATATATAATGAGCTTTTGCTACAACTACACGTATTCAGGCAAGGTTTCTAATGGTGCCATGTGTGGTATTCAGAATTACATCTATGTGTACTTATACTACCACTGCCAACCATCAATACAACTTTTGACATTGACTTCCGGTCATAACGAGGGGTATTCGATTCAACTTGAGACTCATTTATAAAGCAGTTTGTCAGTTTCCTTTGGAGGGTCGGTAGTTTTCATCAGTTAGTTTTGCTTCCTCCGATAAAACTGAATATCACGGTAAGAAAAAAAAAAGAAATGAAATATTGAAAAGGGTGCTATACATTTTGGGTTAGGGTTAGGATGTTTAAGGCCACTTTCAACAATATTTCAGCTATATCGCAGCTCAGTGATTTTTCGCTTTTATTACGAAAGTCATCAATTTCTATAGCAAATTAGTTCCAGACCAGAAATGAAAAGTACAAAGAAGGAATACAGCAAAATCAAGGAACAATAAACATCCATGCACAAGAGAATGACGTACAACTAATGACAAATGAAAACACCCCACACACTTTCGAGTATTTTTAGCTTTTTTGTTCAATATTTGAAAAAAGATGCAAATTTTAATATAATTGAAGCTATTCTTTGTAACTTTGATCAGACAAATTTTTTTTATGAAACCGAATTTCAATCATCTAAAACTTGTATGTTTATACAATACAAATTAAAAAAAAAAATTAAAAAAAATGATTGGTTTTCACATTTAATTGGAGTATAAAGTCTCATGTACAAAGCTTGTTTTATATATGTGTTTCACACGTGTTGTTTTTATAAACTACATTTGATAATCTATTACTAATCTAGTATACAGCCCTAAGATTAACAATGTCTATCTGCGTTCATGTGACGATTTCTATTTCGTCTAATGTACATTGAAAATAACCATAATTCGGGTATTCTGGAAAGTTAACATATATATCGTCTTGTGAATTGACCTTTGTAACTTTCCCAACACTTCTATTGTGTTGAATATCAACACCACCACCATATCTAAAACGAATCCCCAACTTCAGTCTAACACTTTTATCAATTATCATATCCCGCATAGTACGGATGATTCTTCTAGGGCGCCTATGTTTATTTCCCTGGCCAGTAAGACTACCTATTAAATCTTCGACTTCTTTTGATTTTCCTGATGATTTCAGAAAACATGTTTGCTGAACTTCCTTGATGCTTATGTCCACATATTTAGAACATTTTAACTTTGTCTCAATATCAACGACAGACGCTAGTAATGTTACTGCATTTCCACCATTTGTCGTTTCATTTGTTTTAGAGATAATTACTGTATCGTGTGAACATGCATCTCTACGTTGTCCTATTTCGTCAAGAATGCGTGCCATTTCTTTCGATTCATTTTCATTAACAATTTTAATCATCGCTTCTGTTGCATTGTTTACCATGTCAATGACCTCATGCCCTCTAGTTTCAATTTCATGAATAACTTTCGATTTGTATTCTTCGTTCGTTTTCAATTCTGTTTCAAGATGTCCGATTCGGTCTGAAACTTGGTTCATGGTTGCCTCTGCAGACATTACCATATCATTAATTGCCGATCTTTTCTTAGACGCAGCTTCATCAACGAGTGAAAAGTCATGTTTCTTGTGCTTTTCGGCTAAGCAAATTATGCACAACAAGCAAGTACATGTATTACAATAGAAGGTAAACAGTTGGTCGTGACGTTCGCATTTCGGTGTTTTTCCTTCCGGGTTCACTTTTTGTGCATCTTCAAAGATATGATTTTTACATATGTTCGCCTTTAAATGAGACAACTTACAGTTGCTACAAAAGTATTGTTCACAATTTGTACAATATTGACTTCCAGGATTATCGTCACATATTTCACACGAACTAACTACACACTGAGCCATGATCGATGACCATACGAGCACACAAATGAAAAGGGAGATAAACCACTCTGTGCTAAAATTACATGTAACTGTGTCACGTATAAAACGTACCAGTAAGACGAATGTCATTAACTTCTCAGTTGTAGAAGCTATGTGTTTTAATCTGCTGCAAGAGCAATGCCTTGTTGACGATCGACACATACGTGGATATGCAACAAGACTCTCTGCTGCAACTACAGATCTTCTGTTAAGTGAGGTGTTATCGGAGTCCATCCACAGGCGCTCGTATCACGGAATTACTACCCCCCTCTGTGTTATTATGTGGTAAAATAAGAGTATATTAGGCCAGTATATGCAAGTTGTTGTTACCATAAGATTGTATAGATATATGAACACGATACCCAAATTAAGGAAAAAGAGATGAAATAGTAAAGAAATTTTAATAAACAAAAATATGCAAACAGAAAGTTGAAAGGGGGGGGGGGGTAATTCCGTGCAACGAGCACCTGCAAGCTCATCGTGGAAAACTGTCATTGCATAGTGCAATTTTCCTTTCCTAAAAAGGACATCGTGCATATTATATGTGAAACAATTTTATTGTCAATTGGAACCAAAGCGAGGTGCTATGGGTTTGGAAAATATATTTTCATACTATTTATGTATGCATTTGATTATTTTAAATAATCATCGTAATTACCTTTAAGTAAATTTTTATATTGATTTTAAGTCTGAATTATTGTGAACGGAAATGTGTAGACAGCAGACAAAAGTATTCGCACGCTTCAAATTGTCCTATATAATTTGTATAAAATTCAGAATATATAAACATTGTATGCATCTACATATCTTTCAATGCAATGTTTTAATCTAAAGAATATTTTAGGAGAAAAAGGGGGGGTTTCTGAAATTCATTTGAGAAAAACAAATCGTTTTATGTCTGAGTTAAGAATATATCTATATAATACAATGTGTCATACAAGGCATGCAATTTAATCAAATATAATGAAATAGGTCTTTCTAAAAGAAATTTAATGCAAGTCGATCTCTTTTCACTATCTGGACTTATACCTCGAATTTGACGACAGTGGTCAACTCAGTACTAAAATTTATGATAAGCGGGACGACTTCAATTTTAAAATCATAAATTTTCCAAACATGTGCAGCAATATACCAGCTTCTCCTGCATATGGTGTTTACATCTCGCAATTGATTCGCTATGCAAGGGCCAGTAGCAATTATTCTGATTTCCTGAAACGTCATCTTCATCTGAGAAACAGGCTACTGGACCAGGGCTATAAAAAGATTCGCCTTATTCGATCTCTTAAAAAGTTTATATTCCGATACCAATATCTTGTCGAAATATATTCCGTCTCTGCAGAAAAAATTATAAGCGATGCATTTTCATATAGTGAAAATGTATAAAGATAAAGAAGTCAAAAATGTCAAGAATTTTTTTTGTCAATGTGTGACGTAAAAATATTTTTGACATTTACGTCACCGAATATGGTACTGCTTTGACTACTATTTTACCTATTTTGTTCCTGTATTTAAATACTGTTACAGTGACAGCCGGAACCTTTGAACCGTAATGAGAGCGGGAGGTTTGGCGCCTTAAAATCTGATTCAACCCACCATTTCTTTAGAAATGCCTGTACCAAGTCAGGGTCATTACGGTTTTCACAGTTTTCCGGTTGTTGACTGATTTTGTCTGTTTATATAATTATGAGTTTTGACTTTCCCTTTGTAAGATTGTTCGGAGTTCGGTAATTTTGTTATTACCTTTATCTGGGGACGTCAGTTTCCTCCACCAATATAACTGACAGCCACGATGTAACTGAAATATTGTTGAAACTGGTGTTAAGCGCAATAACCCTGATCCTATTTACTGGCTATGAGGATAATTAACGGATATATTATTAAATGATGTCTTGCTTTATTTCTATTGACTGATGACATTAGATATGTTCTGTGATATAACATAAGTTTAATATAACGTTTCAATAGTTGAGCTGAGTTCTACATTTAGCACAGAGCCCACAATATAAGTGAATTGATTGATTGATTGATTGATTGATTGATTGATTGATTGATTGATTGATTGATTGATTTTTTTGTGTTTTAATGCCACTTTCAGCAATATTTCAGCTATATCATGGTGATCAGTTTTAGTGGTGGAGGAAGCCGGAGTACCCGGAGAGAACCACTGGGCAAGCAACTGGTAGACTTTATCACTTGCTGTTGCGAGTCGAGTGCACCCTTTTTGTAATTTACAAAGCTGGGTGCGAAACAATGCCGTATTGGCGATAGGGCTGTATGAACGGTTAGATCCATCGACCTAACTCATTGAGCCACCAGGGGCTCCCCAAAAAAATATAAGCCAAAGTATTGAGTAAATGTCAATAGGTCAAACGTATTTCGTATATGTTGATTGTTAAAAATGTTTCCATGTGGTGTTAAAGACATATTTGTGGTTGACATAAATATTTATTTTTGCATTTTTAGTTAATGTACGAAAAACAGCATTTCGAAAATAAAGTTTAAATAGTTTAATGGTCTACCATCGCACCAATATCGACAAAGCGAATATTCATGCACCTCTTACCTTTACTTACTGAACACAAAATAAACAACATGCAATATAATGTTGGAAATGGGTCCTGACTTCAGACAGGCTAAAAAATGTGTCATAGTTAAACCGATTAATTGGATCCCAACGACTCCCTCTTTATAGTTGAATCTCCAGCGGCGATACATGTATAAACAAACGATAAAAAACCTGCACAGATTTGCTTCCACTCAAAAACACTACATACTATCACTAGCATGTATGTTATAAACATTTTGACAATTTCTTAAATGTCACCAATATTGTCATTAAATAAAACAATAACTGACTTTGATTTGGGTTAATATAAAGATCTATCGTTCCAATATATATGATATTTACCGAGGCCGAAACCGACGCAAATATCGTACATCTTGGAACGATAGATCCTTATATTAATCGAAATGAAAGTCAGTAATTGTTTTATTATATGAAACTGTTATTCATGTCCCCTAGGGCATGTTTTTGTCAAATCGGCATTAAACACTACATGTGTTTTTTGTAAATTATAATGGTAGCAAGAAAGATTTATGAATACGGCAAAGATTAATTTATATCGTTCCAGGGGAGCCTTTGGAACGTTATATTAATCTCATGTGACGCTAAGATGAAAAATAGGGGCTTTCAGATTTTAGAGTTACTATAAGTTAATCATAACGTTCCAGAGGCTCCTCTGGAACTATCTGAATTAATATTTGTGAAACTTGAAGGCTTAAACAGTATTCATAAAGTTCTATCATAATTATTTTATAGGAAAATAAATATCACTGTTGAATATTGTGATCTTGAATTTTGATTGGTCGTTTATCTCGAGGGAAAATGTTTGCCTGTTCATAGTACTGTAGTTTTCAACATAATTTATACTGGATGAAATATTCAGCGATTAATAGAAGGTGGCTTCTACCAACTTGCAAAACCAGATGCAGATTGCTGTCATTATATTTATTGAAATACAGTCAAACCTGCCTTAAAGGGCACCTTTATAGCAAATCTCTGTCTGTAAAGGACAGGCTCATTTTCCCATTAATGAATATTGCATATAAGTTTAACCTGAATATATAGGGCAACTGCTCATAAAGACCACATTTGCAGGTTCCCTAGAGTGGCCTTTATATACAGGTTTGACTGTATTAAGAACTATGAGAAAGGGGGAAATCAAAAGACCAACAAATGACGCTCTGACATTCTATCAGATTCTTTATGGGGTGGTAAAGTATTCTGCCGATGATGAGAGAGTGATTGTTATTTAACGCCAATTCAGCAATTTTTCAGTTATATCATTGCGAGAATAAGTTGATTTTCAATGAGATGATGATGATGTTCGCTTTGTACTAGACCAACACGCCAAGCTGGATGTTTATAGTGCTAGCTCTCTGAAACAACAGGCCGCGGGTAGACATGTCGCTTCACTCGGATACATTATTCTGATTTCGAGCCAACCAGTCTTTGCTCTTTCTCCTTAATGCTGCGTGCTTAGCGGAGAAGCAACATCCTGTCGATGATCATCATGATGTCAAACAGTATGCACAATGGAGTGGTCAGACTTGATTCCTCCAGAATTCACAGAAGTGGTTTCATTTTTTGGTCATCTGACACAAAATATGCGAAATTTTCCGTAAAAAAGGTTTCTATAGTTTATAAAGGAGCCTCTCGAGAAATTTGTTATGGAAAATGTTGCATATTGGAAGGCATACACGATTATTATTTTTCATCTAGCTTTGGTGCTTTTTGTATTTTTGAATTGATTAGGACAATAGCTTCAGGTATGATCAGTTGGTTTTCTCTGTTAGTTGGCATTTTTGGGTTAAAACTATATTCCAGTAAGAAAGAACTGGTGCAGAGGAAAGCCCTTGTCGACTTGATACAACCCTTTCTTCCTGATATATATAATGGTGATATCTACTTTTGTGGCAGTAAAAACATGTATGTGTTTGGGCGAATTGCAAGTTTACAATCTGGTCAATTTCAAGTTTACAATTTGGTCAATTTCAAGTCCATACTTTTATTCACATTCAATTTGGTAAGACTCATTTTGATTTGCATTAGAGTTATTTCCATTATAAATAAAAAAAATGTGTTAAAAAACATTTGCTAACTGATAAAACGCCTTTTTCATCAATTTATGTTTGTTTGATAGTGTTTAACACCACTGTCAACAATATTTCAGCTATATCATGGCGGTCAGTTTTATTGGTGGGAGAAATTGGAGGACCCGGAGAAAACCACTGACCTTTCGCATTCATTAATGTAAGTCCCATGTCTCATTTCTGGGCATGTACCTTAAATTTGTCACCAATAGTCAACTTTCTACTATATGACAAATTAGACCACTTCAAATTGGCATTATATATTTCCTAAGCCTTGCTAGTAATATGTCAACGGCTCCCGCTTATGGAGCTTACATTTCACAACTCATATGCCTCGCTCGAGCTTGCATTTTAAATTTGTTTTTAGACGTTTTACAATGTCACCATATTCTAAATATACATTAGACTATTGAATTAAGGGTTTTCAACGATTCGTCTTATCTTGTCATTCAAAGGTTTTTTCGAAAGATATTAACACCTTGTTAAAAATGTTCTATTGTCGTATACGTACATGTGACGAAAGACGGTATTGGTAATTGGATTTTGGTTCAAAGTTCACTATTGTTTCACTTTTCTGTCATACGATGGCCTTGTATACTATCTAATATTTAGATAATAGTTGATGCCATTGGTTCTCTTTAATAGAACTAATATTATAAATATGACAACTTCTGTATCAGGAAGATTAAATATATTATTTATAATGTTCAAGATTATAGTGCTCTCTATAATAACGATTTGCGCCAGGTTGTATGTGATGTTGACATTTTACTCATAAAGAAAGCATTTGCATGACCACATGCATGAGCATCATTGCATTAACAGGAGAGGTTTGAACCCATCAAACTAGTTTAACCCCGCCACCTTTTGCTGCCTTTTTTTATTGAAGTGTCTGAACCAAGACGGTAAAGTGAGCGGTCGTGTATTTGTGTTATATGGGTATCGATTTTGTCTATTTCCACGATTTTCTATTGGATTTTGGAACTGTTCCGACAAAGTGACATTTTTTGTTTTTCATTTATTACAAGGTTAAGACCCCGAAAACTATCCTTCTAATACAGTCAAAGCTCAAGTAGGAAGAGCACGATGTGATTGGTTCTTCGTTAATTGTTTAATCGACGGAGTAAAAAGCGAGTTGTACTCATACGATATATTTGCGTAGATTTTGTGGGACTTAAATTATTATGAAATAATTTTTTTTTTTTTTTCATTTAAAAATTGCATTCAGCATGTTTAATAGTGAGTGATTGTTGTTTAACGAAAATTTTCCAGCTATTTCATGACGAGACCAAGTTATAATCGATGAGATGATAATGATGTCCGCTTTGTACTAGATCAACACGCTTCTAAAGTGGTAGACGAATAAGGTGTTGCTCCATTTTTTTCCATTTCTCCTCATTGACGTGTTTTTAAGTTAGAAGTAGTAAACACCATTTTATAGTAGATAACCCAATCGCGGCTCTAACCCACCAAATTCCGCATTGGAGGCAAACACGCTATAACCATTACATCATCGATGAGGTTAACATGTTTTTTTAATGTGCAGTTTAATTTACGTAAACGATATTGAATAACATGCATGACATGTATATTTGTACCGTATCTTGTTACACATGTTTATGCTAAAGCAATCTTATAGCATATTGTTTATGAGACGATATATTTCCTACAATGGAAGGTGAGAACATACACATGCACGAACTATACTATTTATTTACGTATCAAATACCATTCGTGACGATTACTGGTGTCTTTTAAAATGTTACAAAACACAAAGCAACAAAAGGTTTTATTTTAAGTCGGGCATATATAAACAATAAACATAATCGCAAATGAGCTTTTTTCCAACATAAAAGAGGTTCAAAAGATGACAATATATAATGACAGGCATAGTACTCCGTTCTACACCCAAAAATTATTCTGCTGGTTATACCTTCCCCAAGGCGAGTATTTAGAATAACTACCCCTTTACATCGGGGCACATACAGGCGGGGTACCTGCAGTGCGTCTAAAATATCTTGTGAATATTTTTGTAAAAAGGTTCATGAGGTTTTTTTTCTGGAAAAAATATGAATCATATTAAAGTCAAGTACAATGAAAACATTATAAAAAGGAAGACGTACATGTACATATATATAATATATAATACGGTTGCTTTCTAGATTTTGTATCCAGATATCCCATTCTATAGAAAAGTAATTTACGCTCGTTTTATAAATGTATTAGATTTTATACAAGAAAGAAAAAAATCATTTACCCTACAAGTGCATCAGTGGTGTAATGTTAGCACGCTCGCCTCCAGTGTGGTTAGAGCAACGATCGGGTCTAACCAAAGACTGTAAACATGGTATTTATTGATTCTCCTTTAAAAATACAACATTAAGGAGAAGGGACAAAGAATGGTTGGCTCAAAATCAGGATAACTTGTCCGAGTGGCGCGACACATCTAGCCGCAGAATGTTGTTTCAGTGAGCTGCCAATATGAAAATCAAGCTAAACATGTTGGTCAAGAACAAAACAGACATCATCATCATCTCATTGATATGTAACTTATTCTTGCCATGATATACCTGGACAAATTGCTCATTTGGCGTTAAGCAACAATCAATCACTCACTCGACCTCAGCTATAGATCAAATTAAGTATGTGTGGCATCTTATATTACTGGTCGTACATTCATTCAACACAATCCACGATGTCAAAACATTCATGAAAACGCCATTTTGCTGGAAGGGCGACAGCACACAAACAAGAGAATCCTTCTCTGCTCCTTGTGAGGAGTAAATATAACTTTAACACAGGCATAAACGCGATGATTATACTAATTATTGAATAGATGTGCATATATAGGAGGACGTCTCACAATTTCTTTTTCAAAACATCTATTCAAATGTTAAAAAAATAATGACATGATTGTCCGTCTCTCTAAATACATGTACATGTAGTTGAAAACAACAATAAAATTAAATAAATTTTACTGTTTAAAAATGTCCTTATCTCTTTTATTGTGCGTAATAATCGATAGTTCAGATCCAGTATGGCTTTCTTTTATTTATATTCTACTCCAGGATAAAATATTACTGTCCTCCAATTGACGCGCCAGCTGCATTAATTGAATGTGCACTTCTGCCTAGCAAACCCAATATGTCCTATATAAACATATCTCGATAGAACTGTACATAAAATCTATTTATGTTTATTATTGGCGTATCACCTGTTGCCATAACAAGATGTTTTTGTTTACAAACATTGAACATGTGATCATAACATTGTCTATAGTCAAGATATATGTCAAGATTGGTCATATGTCAACGTGTGTTTTACTTGTAATGATAAGAAACATCATGAACTTCAAACATAGTAAATATATGTATTACACATTCGGATTCTTTTATGTAATTCTGTAGTATTTCAACTATTTTCACACTGTTTTTCTTGTCAGAAAAGTTTGAAGATGCCAAAGGGGTAATAATAGAACCCGTAAATAGAAGTAAGACAGACGACACAACGACCAAATGAAAAAGGACAAACAATGATACAAAACACTACATAGAAAACTAAAGGGTATTTAGTGTATGACTTAATCTCATTGTTGACTGTGAGATGTAGAACAGCAATAAAATACTCTTCCTTTACTGTGTTCCTTTTTTTGTGTAATGTTGGGTAGTATCGGGGTCGTGATCGTATGGCAGCTGGATATACAACTACCCATGCAATCAGTGCTTATCACCACTGATGTTGTGAGTTCGAATCTCGATCAGGGCGAGGTGTACAACATTATGTGATACAGTTTGTCAGTGACTTGCGACAGGTCAGTGGTTTTCTGCGGATCTTCCGGTTTCCTCCATCAACAAAACTGACCACCACGATATAACTGAAATAGTATTGAAAGTGGCGTTAAACACTTTCAAACAAACAAAGAAAAACAAGCAAACATGGATAGTATCCCATGTTCTTTTACATCCATATCCGTTCTTACTCATTAAAGATTGACCAAGACGAACACCAATTAAAAACTGGGAGTGGACAGCTCCACTAATCCACATTCCGTATTACTATTGTTACCAACCCTGTGAAAACTAATGAATGAGGAACGGACCGGATTGTGATTACGACAAACGGGAACATATCCGTAAGTCATTTATGACACCGAAATACCGTAACGGTTAACCAAGTCATGATGGCGACCGTAATACTTTCGAAGTTAGCTGCAACCCTCTATCAAGTAAATCATGATAGGAACCACATGCTGTAGAATATCGTAACAACTGAAGGGGATATATCTACTCCATATGCAGTGCTGCTAGAATGTTGCAGCATATAAATGGAAAAATCACTATGAAAAAACTGAAACAATCTCTTTTGTCGAAATATTTCGTTCTTAACCGGCACACTGTTAAATTCGAGGTATATGTCAAGGTATGAAACAGATCTAGATGCAGCTGTGAGTGTCACTAGTGGAGCAGGAACTGCTTACCCTTCCGTAGCACCTGAGTTCACCCTCGGTTTTTAGTGGGGTTCGTGTTACTCGATCGTTAGTTGTGTGTGTGTGTTTTGTGGATCGTTGTTTGTCCTTTTTCTTTTGGTCATTGTGTTGTCTGTCCTTCTTCGATATATTTATTCTGATTACCTGTTGCCATAACAAGATGTTTTTGTTTACAAACATTGAACATGTGATCATAACATTGTCTATAGTCAAGATATATGTCAAGATTGGTCATATGTCAACGTGTGTTTTACTTGTAATGATAAGAAACATCATGAACTTCAAACATAGTAAATATATGTATTACACATTCGGATTCTTTTATGTAATTCTGTAGTATTTCAACTATTTTCACACTGTTTTTCTTGTCAGAAAAGTTTGAAGATGCCAAAGGGGTAATAATAGAACCCGTAAATAGAAGTAAGACAGACGACACAACGACCAAATAAAAAAGGACAAACAATGCTACAAAACACTACATAGAAAACTAAAGGGTATTTAGTGTATGACTTAATCTCATTGTTGACTGTGAGATGTAGAACAGCAATAAAATACTCTTCCTTTACTGTGTTCCTTTTTTTGTGTAATGTTGGGTAGTATCGGGGTCGTGATCGTATGGCAGCTGGATATACAACTACCCATGCAATCAGTGCTTATCACCACTGATGTTGTGAGTTCGAATCTCGATCAGGGCGAGGTGTACAACATTATGTGATACAGTTTGTCAGTGACTTGCGACAGGTCAGTGGTTTTCTGCGGATCTTCCGGTTTCCTCCATCAACAAAACTGACCACCACGATATAACTGAAATAGTATTGAAAGTGGCGATAAACACTTTCAAACAAACAAAGAAAAACAAGCAAACATGGATAGTATCCCATGTTCTTTTACATCCATATCCGTTCTTACTCATTAAAGATTGACCAAGACGAACACCAATTAAAAACTGGGAGTGGACAGCTCCACTAATCCACATTCCGTATTACTATTGTTACCAACCCTGTGAAAACTAATGAATGAGGAACGGACCGGATTGTGATTACGACAAACGGGAACATATCCGTAAGTCATTTATGACACCGAAATACCGTAACGGTTAACCAAGTCATGATGGCGACCGTAATACTTTCGAAGTTAGCTGCAACCCTCTATCAAGTAAATCATGATAGGAACCACATGCTGTAGAATATCGTAACAACTGAAGGGGATATATCTACTCCATATGCAGTGCTGCTAGAATGTTGCAGCATATAAATGGAAAAATCACTATGAAAAAACTGAAACAATCTCTTTTGTCGAAATATTTCGTTCTTAACCGGCACACTGTTAAATTCGAGGTATATGTCAAGGTATGAAACAGATCTAGATGCAGCTGTGAGTGTCACTAGTGGAGCAGGAACTGCTTACCCTTCCGTAGCACCTGAGTTCACCCTCGGTTTTTAGTGGGGTTCGTGTTACTCGATCGTTAGTTGTGTGTGTGTGTTTTGTGGATCGTTGTTTGTCCTTTTTCTTTTGGTCATTGTGTTGTCTGTCCTTCTTCGATATATTTATTCTGATTACCTGTTGCCATAACAAGATGTTTTTGTTTACAAACATTGAACATGTGATCATAACATTGTCTATAGTCAAGATATATGTCAAGATTGGTCATATGTCAACGTGTGTTTTACTTGTAATGATAAGAAACATCATGAACTTCAAACATAGTAAATATATGTATTACACATTCGGATTCTTTTATGTAATTCTGTAGTATTTCAACTATTTTCACACTGTTTTTCTTGTCAGAAAAGTTTGAAGATGCCAAAGGGGTAATAATAGAACCCGTAAATAGAAGTAAGACAGACGACACAACGACCAAATAAAAAAGGACAAACAATGCTACAAAACACTACATAGAAAACTAAAGGGTATTTAGTGTATGACTTAATCTCATTGTTGACTGTGAGATGTAGAACAGCAATAAAATACTCTTCCTTTACTGTGTTCCTTTTTTTGTGTAATGTTGGGTAGTATCGGGGTCGTGATCGTATGGCAGCTGGATATACAACTACCCATGCAATCAGTGCTTATCACCACTGATGTTGTGAGTTCGAATCTCGATCAGGGCGAGGTGTACAACATTATGTGATACAGTTTGTCAGTGACTTGCGACAGGTCAGTGGTTTTCTGCGGATCTTCCGGTTTCCTCCATCAACAAAACTGACCACCACGATATAACTGAAATAGTATTGAAAGTGGCGATAAACACTTTCAAACAAACAAAGAAAAACAAGCAAACATGGATAGTATCCCATGTTCTTTTACATCCATATCCGTTCTTACTCATTAAAGATTGACCAAGACGAACACCAATTAAAAACTGGGAGTGGACAGCTCCACTAATCCACATTCCGTATTACTATTGTTACCAACCCTGTGAAAACTAATGAATGAGGAACGGACCGGATTGTGATTACGACAAACGGGAACATATCCGTAAGTCATTTATGACACCGAAATACCGTAACGGTTAACCAAGTCATGATGGCGACCGTAATACTTTCGAAGTTAGCTGCAACCCTCTATCAAGTAAATCATGATAGGAACCACATGCTGTAGAATATCGTAACAACTGAAGGCGATATATCTACTCCATATGCAGTGCTGCTAGAATGTTGCAGCATATAAATGGAAAAATCACTATGAAAAAACTGAAACAATCTCTTTTGTCGAAATATTTCGTTCTTAACCGGCACACTGTTAAATTCGAGGTATATGTCAAGGTATGAAACAGATCTAGATGCAGCTGTGGGTGTCACTAGTGGAGCAGGAACTGCTTACCCTTCCGGAGCACCTGAGTTCACCCTCGGTTTTTAGTGGGGTTCGTGTTACTCGATCGTTAGTTGTGTGTGTGTGTTTTGTGGATCGTTGTTTGTCCTTTTTCTTTTGGTCATTGTGTTGTCTGTCCTTCTTCGATATATTTATTCTGATTACCCCTTTGGTATCTTCAAACTCTCTTAGAATTATTTGAAGAACGTTACTTACTACAATCCAGCAATTAGAAACTGAATTGTACATAATTTGAATTTGTACTTGAATAAACATTTGGTTGTACCTGACAAAGTTTTTGCTTTTGCGTGGATCGCAAAATCCAAGTTTCCGGACAACACAAGACATAGTTTTACTGTGGGAATATGAAGAAACGGGTTTTTGCTAAAAAAACACTTACTTTAATTGTTGAACACAACCAGAGCAAGAGTAATCAGGTAAGCCTTTAGTTTTAGAATTGTATACATTCCCATTGGGAAAAATATGAGCTGCGTGTGTGCGAATAAAATAAAATGTCGAATTTTACTTATTCAGTACATTGCAATAACTATTTATATCGGGACACGTGTATATATGTATTTTATTAATAGTCCATACCAGTGGCGGATTTAGCGGCGGCTTGCGGGGCGTGGCAACCCCCCCCCCCCCCCTAAAATTCGCAAAGCATATGTTATACAACGTTAATTAACGTTGGATGTGTTCGCTGATTCATATATGTATTCGTCGTCAGTAGTTCAAAGATTATTCCATTCTGATCGGTTCCGAGGTACCAGACATCAACTATTTTCTCACGCTAATTAAACATTATTTTTTCAGTCAACTGTACAACTACATGTACACGTGCTATTTAGAAATTATAAAATGGACGAAAATTCTAGGCCAAGAAAACAAGCAAGATTGGATACATTTCTGATTCCTCGATGAGACGAGAAAAGTCAAAGGTAAACTAAAAAGTAAATTCAATCAATACTTCGAATAATTAATTTAACAATTGATCTCATTTATAAAACATACAACGAAAACCTATGACGAGAGAATCAGACGATGAAACTGAGATAGTGTGGAGAAACTTGAGTGTCCCAAGAAAATGATCACTTCTCTTTAAATAATGGTTCAAATAGTTCTTGAATTCGAAATTCTGCAATTTCATATGAAAAAAAATATAAGTTTGATTTGTATACAAATACCCGAAAATGTTGCCTTTTAGTTTTCAAGTAAAGATCAGTAAACATACGCGTTGGTATATTGTACATTAAAATACAAAAGTAACATATTAATAAAAAAAAAAATTAGCGGCAATTTATTTGTAACAATCTCTGCATCTGCCCGAGGTATCTGCACAAGAAAGTGTGAACAAATCCTTTGTCCGGGTACGTTTATATTATTTATATCTACCAATGGATGTCTGTACAATTTTTTTTACACATTTTTAGCAAAAAATTCTGACTACAATTTATTTGTAATAAATTAATATCTACAACTGCACATGAAAGTGTGAAAATAATCTCGACACAATGGTCTATGCATATCTCACACCTGATTTCCCTAAGCAAATTTCTCGAGAACTTTGATACATTTTATTTGTTTGATCTTTTAGTGTAATGAGGTTTTTACGCCCGTTGCTCAAACACTTGATGTCCGTCCGTCCGTTCGTCCGTCCGTCTGTAAGATTTCTGCAATCTGCAACTCCCCTGACTGTAACCACGCAATTGATTGACGTTAAACTATATCATGTACTTGAAATACATTCTAGTTGTGCACAATGGTTTTTAGATTTTTCATTGACGGCCGGGTGGAGGGGGTAGTAGGATGATTCTGCAATCCGCAACTCCTAAATAACCACTCAATGGATTGAAATGGAACTTAAACTACACATTTTACATACAATGTAGTTTGCTCACCACGGTTTTATTTTTTAGAATTGGAGGTTAGGGGTAGGAGGGAGATTCTGTAATCTGCAGTTCCTCAATAATGCACTGAATGGTTTGAAAAGAAACTTGTACAATAGACATGACATACATTGTACTTGTGCACCGTGTTTTTTTAGGTCCTTCCACTGAATGGGGGAAATACGAGGGGCTGTGGATATTAGTTAGCCCTACTCTCACTTAAATTTGTGATAGGTTAGCATCATACTAAAAGTAATGATTTTTAATTAGAAAAACGAAACTTCGCAATTAGTATTATTCCGTAAAAGATAATCGGAAATTTCAAACGGGAGTTTTGTACAAAATTTGGGGACCTATCTTAATTTATGAAATTAATGCACCTAGTCCAAAGGATCATTCGAAGTTTTTTCATCACCCTGCATCCGACGTCACAGTTGTTCAAAAAAAAGTTTTACTTCAGGTTCTTATAATCTGACAAAAACATACTGTTAACAATTATCCGACAAAATTAAGACTCAAAGTAAAGTTTTTTTAGTCTGATAAAAATGGTGTGGTTGGTTCAAAATTGTCGTTCAAATAAATATCTGTAATTCCTCAAACCCCCAGAGCTTACGGGGGTGGGGGGGGGGTGTTCGTCCCCCTGGACCCGTTGGGGACCATAAAAGGTCCCCAGATCCCTCTCCTACTCACGCCCCCCCCCCAATCCCAAATTCTGGATCCGCCCCTGCATACATGTATTTACATTTTCATCTATTTTTGTTCAAATTTGAAATAAGGTTAACATTGCTGTTTTCAAGTACGTTTGTTTATATTAGACGTAAATGTATGATATGAGCCTGGTAAGTTACCTAAACTGGTAAGCTGATAGCGTATGTTTGTGCTAATGTCAAGAAACCAGTCTACACGTTATCTTAATGCTATAATTAAACACACAGATAAACTGGTATTAAACATACGAAAACGTTGTTGTTTGGAAAGTTCTAAAACACTAATTTATTGACTATTTTCTACTAGATTTGTTTCAGCCCCTCTGGCCTTTTGTTTGCAGATAAACTATATTTTCTGAAAATGCACGATTTCTCTACGTTTCGTTAGAATATATCATGGAGTCTCAGCTTAACATTTTGCAGAACGGGAGCATTCCTTCTCTCAAAATTGCATATAATTCTCTGAAATTCTGTAATTTATAGTATTCTTAGATCTATTAAAAATCGAAACACGCACCTGATGTACTCAGTCACGGATTTATACGGAACATGCCTCCTAAAATTAGCAAAGCATATAAATGCTATGAAATATTCAAGAATTAAGAATACTAGTCATGATTTGAATTTCTCGAACCTTGGAAGTTTCTGCCCTACTCTTGTCCCCCTACCAGGACCCAGCACTGTTCCTGCTTAGGACAGAGTAAAATGGTATGTCTGAAGCCATATAACCTTTCATATTTATTTTGTATGGTTGTCAGTTTTAAATGCTTGTTCCCACTTTCCCCTCTTCTTCTGAAGTTTGCCCCGCCTCACATTCCAGTCCACTTATGTTTGCCCCTCCCCCACTTTTCAGCCCCCTTACAAAGCTTGTCACCCACTTTCAGGTACCCTCGAAAGAAAAGCTTGCCCCCACTTCCGATCCACTCTTACGCCTCTGTATACTAGGGATTTTGTTCATTTCGTGCGATGGTTGTTTCTGACGCCTGTGGTTGTATTCATTACTACTCTATTTGTGGCAATCAATTTGTCGTATAAAGTTCCATCGCTGAACCACATTTTCTAGCTCCTATAGATTTGTTCTAGCAATGCACAGGTGAATGAAACACTGTTCAATCTAATTAGACTTTGTTGCTACACGTTCGTAAGGCATGGATTCTCAGTGTTCGTCTACGTCAATCTATTATTAAAATTCCCACATTTCGTGCTCAAAATGGTTGTGATACAAAATCCTCTTTAATGGCTAGTAGTCTTATCGACATCGAAACAATCACAATAAGGAAGTTCGACCTGCATACTTACGTCTGGGATTACATATATAATGTGATTTTACGTACCACTAAAAGTCTATTAAATCAAGGACTCTTAGGTGGTCGTGTGGTATTCAGAATTACATCTACATGTACTTGTACAACCAGTGCTCATCACCATTAACATATTTGACTTCGACTCCCGGTCCATTCTTACGCCTCTGTATATATACAAAAATGGGTGTTATACAATATCCCTCTAAACGTCTAGTAATCTTATCGATATCGAAACAATTACAATAAGGAAAGTCTACCTGTACACCTAACGTCTGAAATTACATATATCATGTGGTATTACCACAATTAAAAGTCTATTCAGTCAAAGACTCTCTTGTTGCCGCGGTCGTGTGGTATTCAGAATTACATCTACACGTACTTGTACAACCAGTGCTCACCACCATAAACATTTCTTACTTTGACTTCCGATCATGGCGGGGTGTACTCGATTCAACTTAAAACTCATTTATCAGTCAGTTTGTCAGTTACACGTGGAGGGTCGATTGTTTTCAACAGTTACTTCAGAAACAGAATATAACAGTAAGAAATAAAATATAAAAAGCGGTGCTATACATTTTGGGTTAGGGTCATGATGTTTAACGCCACTTTCAACAATATTTCAGCTATATCGTGGTGGTAAGTTTTATTGGTGGAGGAAACCGGAGTACCCAACCCAGAAAAAACCACAGACCTTCCGCAAATCTCTGACATTTTGTTTTTATTACGAAAATCAACAATTTCTACAGCAAATTAGTTCCAGACCAGAAATGAAAAATAAAAAGAAAGAATACAACAAAAGCAAGAAACAACAAGCAACCATGCACAAGAGAATGACGTAAAACTAATGACAAATGGAAACACCCCACACACTCTGCAATATTTTTACCTTCAATAAATATCAAAATAATCCGATCCAGTTAGACTTTTGCTGTTGTTGTATCTTGTTTTGTTCAATATATGAAAAAAGATGCAGTAAACTTTAAATTTGAATATTATAGAAAATAACCAAGAAGCTATTCTTAGTAACTTTCATCAGACAAAAATGTTTTTATTATAAAACCGAATTTCAATCATCTAAAACTTTTATGTTTATGCAATATAAATAAAAACAAAAACAAAAATTGATTGTTTTTTTTTTTTAACATTTAATAGAATTTATAAGTCTCATGTATATAGTTTTTATGTATATGTATTTCACACGTACTGTTCTTATAAACTACATTTTATCATCTATTACTAATTTAGCATACAGCCGTATGATTAACAACGTCTACCTGCCTCATGTAGCGAATTCTATTTCGTCTAATGTACAATGAACATAAAGATACTCTCCGTATTTTGGAAATTCAACATATATATCGACTCGTGAATTGAACCTTGCAAATTTCCCAACACTTCTATTGTTTAGAATATCACAATCCAAACCATATTTAAAAAAAATCCCCATCTTCATTCTAACCCTATCACCAATTTTTATGTCATCTATAGTACGAATGTGTTTATTGCTGTTATGTTTATCTTCCTGGTCAGTGAGACTACCTATCAACGCTTCGACTTCTTTTGATTTTCCTGATGATTTCTGGAAATGTGTTTGCTGAACATCCTTCATACTTTTGTCCACATATTTAGAACATTTTAGCTTTGTCTCCATATCAACGACTGACGCTAGCAATCTTACTGCATTTCCACCATTTGTTGTTTCATTTGCTTTAGAGATAATGACTGAATCGTGTGAACATGCATCTCTACGTTGTCCTATTTCACCAAGAATGCGCGTTCTCTCTTTAGATTCATTTTCATTTACAATATTGATCATTGCTTCTGTTGCATTTTTTACCATATCGATGACCTCTTGACCTCTAGTTTCAATTTCACGAATAACTTTCGCTTTGTATTCTTCGTTCGTTTTCAATTCTGTATCAAGACGTCCGATTGTGCGTTCAACTTGGTTCATGGTTGCCTCTGCGGATTTTATCGTACCATTAATTGCTGCTCCCTTCTTAGACGCAGCTTCATCAACGAGTGAAAAGTCATGTTTCTTATGCTTTTTGGTTAAGCAAATTTGGCACAACATGCAAATACATGTATTACAATAGAAGGTAAACAATTTTTCATGACATTCGCATTTCGGTGTTCTTTCTTCCGGGTTCACTTTTTGTGCATTTTGAAAGATATGATTTTTACATATTTTCAACTTTAAATGAGACAACTTACAGTTGCTGCAAAAGTATTGTTCACAATTTGTACAATATTGGCTTCCAGAATTATTGTCGCATATTTCACACAAATGAACTGCACACTGAGTCATCATGACCGATTATCATACGATCACACAAGTCAAAAAGGAGATAAACCACTCTGTCCTCAAAATTACCTGTAACTATGTCACGTATTAAACGTACCAGTAGACGGAAGTCATTTTAAGAATTCTCAATTGTAGAAAATATGTTTTTCCTCTGCTGCAAGATCAATGTCTTGTAGACTATCCACATATACGTGGATAGGCAACAAGACATCTGTGCTGCAACTACAGATCGATCGTCTGCTTAGTGAAGTCACATCAGCGATCATCCACAGGCGCTCGAGTAACGGAATTACTGCCCCCCCCCCCCCCTCCCACACTTTTTTAGCTTCTGTTCAAAAAAATTGATGTATTATTATATGGATAATTATAAGAGTATATGTAGGGCCGGCATATGCAAGTTGTTGTTACCATAATATAACACCGGTATATTATACCACCTGTATATTGTGGTGAGGGATCTAGAACATTTTACATATTGCATTCAAGATTACGACATCAATGTAGTTCATTAAAAGCTGATCTAACTAAAATTCATGTAGTGGACGAACCATCCGCCTATTGAATATGCCATTCATTACCTTTTAGAATGCCAATTATATTATAATCAAAGTATATCGTTATTCAATGATTTAATTAATATGAACATTGAGATTAATATTGAAACACTATTATTTGGAAATGATGCATATACTGATCATACTAATTCGAAAATGTTTGAGAAAGTTCGTTTTATTTTATAAAGCAGAACAACAGATTATGTGCTCCAAGTCAGCAGCTTTTGTTTTATTTGGGGGTTTTTTTCTGATTTTGCTCTCTTTTCTCCTGTTTGCATTAATTCATGACTTGTTTGTTTAACTCTTATTTCTAATACTATGTTGTATATATGTTTTGCTGTCATTATATATTATATGTGTATTGTTCATGTAAGGAGAGGATTTAATAAAAGTTGCAATAACTTGTGTCCGATCCTATTGCCTAATTTATCGCAATTAAATAGTATTACATTACATTACATAAGACTGTACGGATATATGGACACGAACACGACAAATAAAGAAAAAAGAGATGAAATAATAAAGACATTTGATTAAAAATAAACATGCAAACAGAAAGTAGAAAACAAAGGTGGGGGGGTTATTCTGTGCCACGAGCGCATGTGAGCTCATCGTGGACAGAACTGTCCTATAGTGCATTTGTTGCTTCCTAGAGAACACTCGACGATAAACATGATGACTTCAATTTTCCAATATTCAACTTCCCATTTATCAATTGCAAATTTTAAGCTTAGGTGCTGACGCAAATTCTACTCAAACATGGCTACGGCTATGTTGAAGTCATCGCTACTGCAATTCTACGGTCGTCATCACGAACTGGACCGTTACGAAATATCCATTTCTCAAATGGCAATGGATGTTCCTCGTTAGCGTACACGTAGTTGAAATGATCGTTTTATTCTGCTTGGCGTCCAGAAATTAACATAAATCGGACGTTGAAAAAACTGTCTTGTATTTTCTCAGAAGATCTGCTGATGACAAACTGGAGCTATTCGTATAATAGGTTATGATAAAATAGAAAACAAAAAATACCACACTGTCGGAACATATCAAAATCGTAGAAAGAGGCGAAATCGACAACCCTTATGAACAAATACATTGCCACTCAATTTCCGGACTTAGTACAGACACTTAACATAGGCTTTTTCATATATTTCGTCTAAAATTTACGAAATTAATCATATATATAAAGTCAAAAATGTTGCCAATTCTAGAGGCTCCTCACTAGTAGCATGAATATGTAGCCCCATCAATACCACCCCACGCTAACAATACATCATTGGAAATACGATTTTAATTTTTACAAATATTGTTTTAGATATAGATAATATATCTCATGTATAACAAGACGCAATTGTTACGATTTGTGTTGTATTTTGTTCATGTAAACACGTGTTAAATAGTAAATACATGTTTTAATGATTTATTTCTAATACGTGACACTGGTAGATTTTCTAGTTTGAATTGATAAAAACATGGTATTACAATCACGTGGACAACTAACTGAAGCGACATGAATTCATTCATGACAAAGATTTTTATTTTGTATTGAAAAATATATGTATTACTATGTAAACAAGTCGTGTAAACTTGTTTTCATTTATATACCTACAACACTAGTTTCAATGCAAAACGTTATAGAAGTTAGGAAAGATAATTTTCACCACAGTAGAACGTTTCTGGTCTGAATGTGACAACAAAGTTCTGACCGTTATGCGTCTTGTTTGTTAGTTTGTCTTGTTTTCTTTTTGGTTTTGTTTTTTGGGGGTTTTTTTTGTGCATTTTTTTGTCTTGTTATTGTTTTGTTTTGTTTTTTTGCTTTGTCTTTTGTTTTGTTTCGCTTTGTTTGTTTTTGGTCAACACTGATCAGAAATTTCTAGCTTTAAAAAGTCACAATTTTATGGTTTTAGCAACTCAAAATTTGACATTAATTTTATTTTTTATTATCAATGTCCTTTATACTATTCCGTATATACATATATGTATACTAACACAACAACACATAAGCTGTGTAATGAAAGTAACTAAAACAATTGTCCTCGCGTTCCTGTCGGTGATTGGGTTGTAATCTAGACAGACATTGTGGATTAATAAAACGGAGTGTAGTAATTCCTGCTTATAAACTTATTATAGGCTCAAGTAATGCCATTTATTGCAGATTTGAAAGCGGGGTCATAATCATATCTATTTGTATTTAATAGTGAATTTATTGACCCATTTCTTCTTCCAACATAACCAAGTAAGCCATGAACATACATTAACCATGGAACTGGAAGGGAACCGCGGTACGATTGTCAAACAGGGCTATTAAATATTAATCAGACGGATGATTAACGAAGACTGTCAGCACATGGAATTATTAAATCCTTTTTTTTTTCTATTATTATAAACCTAAAAAAATGAGTGTAATCGTAAACTTGAATAGTGTTTGCACCGCTAGGCTGCAGGTAAGGTGCTGTTTAATACTCGTTTTATAGTAAGAGTTTTGCTCTTTATTGAAGGCACTACTGTGACTGTGAAATGCACAGGAGCAAGAAAAGCGCTGTTCCTTTACATTAATGTATATCCAAGTACAATGTCGGATAGTCGTTCCATGTTCATTTACATCCATATCCTTTCTTACTACAAGTTGTGACTTTACTTTAAGTTGTGTCTAAGTGTAATGTTGGATAGCTCTTCCATGTTCATTTACATCCATATCCTTTCTTACTACAAGTTGTGCCTTTACTTTAAGTTGTGTCTAAGTGTAATGTTGGATAGCTCTTCCATGTACATTTCCATCCATATCCTTTCTTACTACAAGTTGTGCCTTTACTTTAAGTTGTGTCTAAGTGTAATGTTGGATAGCTCTTCCATGTTCATTTACATCCATATCCTTTCTTACTACAAGTTGTGCCTTTACTTTAAGTTGTGTCTAAGTGTATTGTTGGATAGTCGTTCCATGTTCATTTACATCCATATCCTTTCTTACTACAAGTTGTGACTTTACTTTAAGTTGTGTCTAAGTGTAATGTTGGATAGCTCTTCCATGTTCATTTACATCCATATCCTTTCTTACTACAGTACATAATATGCTTTTCATCATTTATTATTGGGAATCACGCCTTTACAATGGTTAGCTTGATTAATTTGTTGATTTATTGATTGGTGTTTAAAACGCCAACTTTAGCTATGAAATGAGTAGCTACATAGTACGTAATTTACATTTGTCTATATATACATTTAATTTTATTTAGGGCATGATAATCAGTATGATTGATTATTCCACATTTATTGTTAAAAAAATAATATATCGAAACGGATCAATAAAATGGAAAATATGCATAGCGATAATGATTTACAGTGCGAAGTGGTATCCTTACTGTTTAGCATGTAACACGTGTTTTTGGTTTACTAACATTATAAGCTAGGTCATGTTTTAATCTTACACTTGAATGACATTTTTATTTGTGTCTGCGATTAAGGATATGTAAATATTTTCATATGGTTTGATGTGTAAATAATATAAAAATATAAACCTCATTTAATTCAGCGAGTACAGATTATGCACATTGTGAAATATAGTGATCAATTTTCATTTAATATATTATTGTGTGTACTAATTAATATTTAAATGTTGGTTGAAGCCATCGGCTCTTTTTAATTGAATATATATATATATATACAGTGGGACAGATATATTGCATGGTTGTCACTTGCTTAGACGTTTGTATAATATACTTTATTTCCTGTCACTGTATAATGAATTCTTTATTATCCTATGCAATATATTAAAAATTGCTGAGTTAGAATGCTGTCAAATTATAATATTAAGTCTATATGTACCATCTACACACGCCTATACACATGTCGTATGTCTATCTCTAGATTTGCCTTACGAGAAAAGGTAACACTACGATTATTGAAACTCCTTTTAAAGGGAGTGGATGTGGTCGAGTAGTCTAGGGCGCTGGACGTAAGGCTAAGCGAATGGTGCTGCAATGCATCAATGGTGTGAGTTCAAATCCCGTCGAGGGAACAACAAAAAATTTACAGCTCAAAAATCTAATTATAACACTGTTTGGCTTAATTTTCAGACGTATATTTAATATTTAGTATTAACCTAGTATCACACGTATCTTTGAGATCCAGTGGGACAGATATATTGCATGGTTGGAGCTGGCTTAGACGTTTGTATAATATACTTTATTTCCTGTCACTGTATAATGAATTCTTCATTATCCTATACAATATATTAAAAATTGCTGAGTTAGATTGCTGTCAAATTATAATATTAAGTCTATATGTACCATCTACGCATGCTTATACACATGTCTTATGTCTATCTCTAGATTTGCCTTACGAGACAAGGTAACACTACGATTATTGAAGCTCCTTTTAAAGGGAGTGGATGTGGTCGAGTGGGCTAGGGCGATGTGAGTTCAAATCCCGTCGAGGGAAGAACAAAAATCTAATTCTAACACTGTTTGGTTTAATTTCAGTGAGTGGTCATGTATATTTTGTATGTTAGGGGTATCAATGTTGTCTTTTTATACTACTTTCCTATTGGAGCTTGGGATTGTTCTGACAGTGTGGTATTTTTTGTTTCCAATTTATTTAAGACATACCTTTCGCACATGATCATGTTAAATTCGCTTCGGTAGTTAAATATATATACATTACAGAGATCTGTGGGATGTTTATTTATAATCATCTCTGTTCCTTCAAGTTTCTACAATTACTGCTAATGACGGATGCTTCTCAAATAAATTGGAAGGGGTGAATACCTAGCACGCCCCTCTAAATCCGTGTCTGGTTACATAATGCTTACGTAATAACTGAACATCATTGATGGAATGGATACGAACAGATGAAAACCAATCGGATTGAATTGCAATACTGTTATGGGGGATATATCATTATTAATTATATTTATAAAATGGATGTACAACAATCTGAATCTTAATAACACAAACCAATCCTCCGGCTTACGACAAACTACACATCTCAGATTGTTCGCATTTAGCCACATCGTCGGTAGGCCACGGCTGATCACGCCCAGACACCCTCTACTTGTCGCCTGTGGCACAATTGAAGCAATAACCTGTCAACTCTAAGACGAATGTAATTGCTTCAACTGACCCAGGTGTCGTTGTGATCATGATCGAATGGTAGTTGGATTGACAACTACTTGTGCAATCAGTACCTATGAGTTGTGAGTTCGAATCCCGCTCATCGTGAAGTGTACTCTATACCACATTAAGTGATAAAGTTAGTCAGTGACTTTCGACAGGTCGGTGGTTTTCTCCTGGTATTCCGGTTTCCTCCACCAGTAAAACTCACCGCCACGATATATCTAAAATGGAGCTAAACACCATAAACCTAACCATCAATTGCCCCATGGTGAGGAATGAAAAGCATAGGAATGTGAGCGTTGTCCTCTATATCGATTCTGTGAAATAGATCAAAGTGTTGATATGTGTTGTATTGTTGATTTGCATGGTTCTATTATATTGGTTGGTTGGTTTATGGTGTTTAACGCCACTTTCAACAATATTTCAGGTATATAGTGGCGGTCTGTTTAATTGGTGGAGGAAAACGGAGTACCGGGAGAAAACCACCGACCTGCCGCAAGTCACTGACAAACTTTATCAGATAATGTTGCACCGAGTACACCTCGTCTGATTGGGATTCGCTCTCACAATGTTTCACAGGTAAACATGTAAATTCAACTATCGTATGATCACGACAACGACAGTCCTGTAGATATTAGATTGCAAGAATTATTATGCAATATTGAAACATGATCAAAAGGACAATTGCAATGTGTCATGTATTTGACAGAGGAGATTGAGATAAAAGAGGCGAAGCTGATAATATATCTTTTTATTTCAGGACCACTAGGATAAATCCAGCTTTGTGTGAGAATGAACGATCATTAGCATGCTATATATGTCAGAACATACAATTGCTAAGATATACTGATCTCGACAAATAATACCACAGAGTACTGTTTAAAATTGTCTTTGAATTAAACATCAGGATACAACACCTCCAAAAGGATAATTGCATCAATTCTGTAGTCTGAATTAAAACCCTTGCAGCAAAATCGCCAAGTGTCCCTTAAGAGTTACTGTCAATGGCATGTTATAATCTATTATGCATACGTGTACCTATGAAAACCAGTTTGCATCCATGAGTCTATTATTCCAGAGTCACATGTTCACTAATTGATCAATACTAGCTACTTGACGTTTGTAACAAGAGTAACATGACGGTGTCACTAGTGGAACTGGAATCCTTTCCGGAGCACTTCCAGTTCACCAAAGTCTTTACTTGGGGTTTGCTTTGCTCAATCTATAGTTTACTGTGTAGTGTTTTGCAGATCATTGTTTGTCCTTTTGTCCTTTTTCTTTTGGCCGTTATATTGTCTGTCTTCCTTCGATATACGGCTTCTGTTTATTCCTTTGGTATCTTCAAACGTTGATAGGGAATCAATTGATCATATTGTATTACATTGTGACAAGCCATATATGTTTTGTATTATGATACGATTACACGAATAAGTTATATTAGCAGAGGTATTCGCGTACAGGGGAGACAACCGCTGATCTTCAAGTTACGGACACATGCTCTTTATAGAGTTGTATTTTGGTACACCGTCTCCTGCTGAGTGGGTCCAAGTATTTAGTCATAAAAAGTTGTGACACACAGCGATTACATAGATAGATGTGTACATGTACATGTATATTTCACTATCGTACGATTTCAGCCACGGAGTCATAATACAACCCATATCTTTGTTTACAAATAGTAAACTGTTTCTGTTATCTTAATGCGACTTTAAACGACACATTTCAAGATGATTGTGCACTTTAGATAAAAATCAGTTTATAACGTGCTGTAAATATTTATATTTTCAAAATATTAATTCCCACGGTGGGATGTGAATGTAAATAAACAAAAGGACAATCGCCTCATGTCATAATAAGAGGGAATCTTCAATGAATTAACATAGCCCATTACCGTTCCGAACGTTAGCTGTTCGAGAAACCTGCATCGTATGATAGATGAAGCATATATCTAGACATCTTTATCATTTTATGAAGATACCAGAATTATAATCAGAAGTCGTAGCTCGAAGAAGGATAAAACGAATCTGTACAAGGGTACAAACAATGATGTACTAAACACTACACATGAAACTAACGAAAGCATAAACAGTGATGGTCAATAATTCCACCAATATGAAGAAAATGAACAATCACCTTAAAGACGGACATGTTCAGCTTGTAGTCAGTTCTTCCCGGTGCTTTCCTCGTTCACGACTTATCATCAGGTGTGTAATTAGAGTAACACGACGGGTGCCACTAGTGCAGCAGGAGTTGCCTACCATTCTGGAGCACCTGATTTCAACACATGTTTTAGCGGTGTTCATGATACTCGGTCTTTAGTTTTCTGTGTTGTGTTTTTTAGATCGTTGTTTGTCACTTTGTCCCTTTTCTGTTGGTTGTTGTGTTGTCTGTTCTTATTCGATTTACGGATTATGATTACCCCTTTGGTATCTTCAAGCTCTTCTTTGAATTCACTGTACATAAAAAGGAACCTTGACATGTTTTGATTTGTTGTATTTTTTTCTTTATTTATTTATTTATTATTTTTTTTGTCAGTCACTTGCGACAGATCGGAGGTTTTCTTCTGATACAATGGTGTCCTCTCCCAATAATATTGCCCGCTACAAAATAACTGAAATATTGTTGAAAGTGGCGTTAAACCCCATAACCCCATACCCATACAATTTGCTTCATTATTATTCGAATCAAAGATTATTGATCAATCGTGACTTACATACACATATAGATAATACGTTTGGCGCTTTGGGTGTACAGTATATAGCTCTTACATGTAGTTGAGGTACGTGACCTTGATCGTAAGGTAGCTGGATTTGCAACTACCTATGCAATCAGTGTCTATCACCACTAACGTTGAGAGTTCGATTCCCACGAGGTGTACTCAATACAACATTATGCCATAAAGTTTATCAGTGACTTGCTGCAGACCCTAACACTTTCGCAGTGATGACTTCAATTTAATCACTAGGAACCCTCGGTTCAGTAGCTTCTTTGTTAGCAGCAACCCTCTATCAAGAAAATCATGATAGAAACCACAATCTCTGGGATATCGTATTAACTACATGTAAGGGTTAGTGTAATGGTGCTTAACGCTACTTTCAACCATATTTCAGTTATATCACGGCCGTCAGTTTATTACGTAAGTCATCAATTTCTATAGCAAATTAGTTCCAGACCAGAAATGAAAAATACAAAGAAGGAAAACAACACAACTATGCACAAGAGAATGACGTACAACTAATGACAAATGGAGACACCCCATACACTCTCCAATAGTTTTACCTTCAAGAAATTTAAAAAGAATTGTATCTTTTTTTGTTCAATATTTGACAAAGATGCAAATTTTAATGAATAATACCCAAGAAGCTATTCTTAGTAACTTTGATCAGACAATGGTTTTTTTTATAAAACAGAATTTCAATCATCTAAAACTTGCATGTTTATACAATATAAATATCATATAAATGAAAACAAACAAACAAATTATTGGTTTTCACATTTAATGGGATTATATAGTCTCATGTACAAAGTGTTTTTCTTATATTTCACACGTGTTGTTTTTATCAACTACATTTGATCATCTATTACTAGTCTAGTATATAGCCATAAGATTAACAACGTCTACCTGCGTTCATGTGGCGAATTCTATTTCGCCTAATGTACAGAGAAATATGTAAAATTCTGGAAAATGAACACGAATATAGTTTTGCAAAGATACCTTTGAAACTTTCCCAACACTTCTATTGTTTTGAATTTCAATACCCGCATCGTATGCAAATCTAATCCCCATCTTCAGTCTAACACTATCACCAATCTGTATATCATCTATAGTACGGATGGATTTAGTGCGGTTATATTTATCTTCATGTTCAGTAAGACTATCTATCAATGCTTCGACTTCTTTTGACGTCACTTTAACTTTGTCTCAATATCAACAACTGATGCTAGCAATGTTACTGCATTTCCACCATTTGTTGTTTCATTTGCTTTGGAGATAATTACTGTATCATAAGAACATGCATCTCTACGTTGTCCTATTTCGCCAAAAATGCGCGTCCTCACTTTAGATTCATTATCATTTACAATATTGACCATCGCTTCTGTTGCATTTTTTACCATATCGATGACCTCCTGACCTCTAGTTTCAATTTCACCAATAACTTTCGCTTTGTATTCTTCGTTCGTTTTCAATTCTGTTTCAAGACGTCCGATGGAGTCCGAAACTTGGTTCATGGTTGCCTCTGCGGATTGTATCGTACCATTAATGGCTGCTCTCTTCTTAGACGCAGCCTCATCAACGAGTGAAAAGTCATGTTTCTTATGCTTTTCGGTTATGCAAGTACACGTATTACAATAGAAGGTAAACAGTTGGTCGTGACGTTCGCATTTCAGTGGGTTTTTTTCTTTCGGGTTCACTTGTTGTGCATCCTTAAAGATATGATTTTGACATAGTTTCGCCTTTAAATAAGGGTAATAACAAAATTACCGAACTCCGAGCAATATTACAAAGGGAAAGTCAAATGAGACAACTTACAATTGCTGCAAAAGTATTGTTCACAATTTGTACAATATTGGCTCCCAGGATTATTGTCACATATTTCACACGAACGAACTGCACACTGAGCAACTGCCAAAACAAAACAAAAAACAACAAAAAAAAAGACCAAAAAACCAAAACAATGCAAAACAAAAACATAACAAAACAAAACAAACAAAAATCTAAAAACAAAACAAAACAAAAAACCCATAACAGTCAGAGCTTTGTTGTAGCATTCAGACTCGGAAACATTCTACTGTTGTAAAAATTGTCTTTCCTAACTTCTACAAAGCTTTGTATTGAAACTAATCTTGTACTTTTATAATTTAAAGCAAGTTTACACGATCTGTTTGCATAGTAATACATATATTTTATATGCACAATCTTTGCTATGAATGAATTTCATGTCGCTTCAGTTTAGTTGTTCACGTGATTGCTATACCATTTTTTTTATTAATTCAAACTAGAAAATCTACCAATGTCAAATGTTGGACATATATCATTAAAACATGTAGTCAAACCTGTATTAAGAGGTCACCTCTGGGACAAAGAAAAAGTGGTCTTATAAGACAGGTGACCTCTTAAAAGAGGTTCAATTCATATGAACTTTTCTACGACAGGATAAGAAAAGGTTACCTTTTAATACAGGTGACTGCTTAATAGAGGTGACTGCATGGGCAGATTCGACTGTATTTACTTTTTAACACGTGTCTACATGAACAAAATTCAACACAAATCGTAACAATTGTGTCCTGTTATACATGAGATATATTGTCCATATCTAATTCAATATTTGTAAAATTAGAAATAGTTACATACACATGTATTTCCCAAATGCTGTCTTCTTAGCTTGGGGTAGTGGTGGTGGGGGGAAGGGGGATACTCCTTACATATCCATGCTACTAGTGATGAAGCTCTATAATTGGCAACCTATTTGACTTTATATAAATGATTAATTTCGTAAATTTCAGGCGAAAAATATGAAAAAGCCTATATTGAGTGTCTGTGCTAAGTCAGGAAATCGAGTAGCCATGTATTTGTTCGTTAGGCATGTCGATTTTGTCTCTTTCTATGATTTTGATATGTTGCGACAATGTGGTATTTTTTGTTTTATTATTTTATTATAAGATAGCTAATATACGAATAACCCAATTTTGTCACCGGCAGATCTTCCTACCAAACATACAACATTTTCTCAACGTCAGGTTTATGTTAATTTCACGACGCGACGTCGGCTAAGCAGAGTAAAACGTTATTTCAACTTAATCTACGTAAAAGAGGAACATTCGATGCCATTTGAGAAATTGATATTTCGTAACGGTCAACAAGTTCGTGATGAAGACCGTATAATTGCTGTAGCTAATACTTTAACAGAGGAACAACGTAGCCATGTTTCAGTAGATTTTGCGTTAGCAGCTATAGGCTGAAATATTGCTATTGATAAATTTATGGGAAGTTGAATATTGGAAAATTGAAGTCATCACGCTTATCGTCGAGTGTTCACTAGGAAGGAAACAAATGCACTACTTGCAGGTCAAATGAGTTATCCTTTGTTGAAGTTAAAACATGTATGTTTGGGCCAATTGAAAATTTACATTTGGGTCAAATTGAAGTCCGTATTTTTTTTCTCATTCAATTTGGTAAGTTGATACAGAAACAACTCATTTTGATTTGCATTAGAGTTATTTCCCCTTTGCCATTATAGAAAAAGAATTCCGTATGAAAAAAAACCACTTGCTAACTGATAAAAGTTTTTTTCATCAATTTATGTTTGCTTGATGGTGTTTAATGCCGCTGTCAACAATATATCAGTTATATTATGGCGGTTCGTTTTATTGTTGGAGGAAACCGGAGGATCCGGAGAAAATCACCGACCTGGTACATTCATCAATGACTCTGCAACTATAGAAATATACAATCACAATAAAAACTGCTGTGTTCTATGCAATTTTTAATGAGGAGTATGATGACTTATCTATTTTATATTGGATACCAAAGCTTCACAAGAATCCATTTATGCAATTAGAAAAAGGTATATTACGGTTTCTTCCACTTGTTCAACAAAAATAGAAAAAAGGGGGATGAAATTTGAAAAAGATCTTCTCCTCTGAAATTACTGAGCCAATCTCAACCAAACTTTGCTGAAACGATCCTTGGGTGGTCCCCTTCCAAAATTGTGTCCGGCATTTCAAACTTCCGACCAAGATGGCTGCCACAGCCGAACTTAATTTAACATAGGACCCTATGGGAAATTCCCATACAATTATTCTTGTCTGAAACCATTTGCCAATAAGAACTAAATTTTGATGAAATAGTCATTGGATGGTTCTCTTCCAAAAATGTGTCCGGCGGTTCGGCCGTTCGACCAAGATGGCCCCCACAGCCAAACTTAGCTTAACATAGGACCCTATGAGAAATTCACATAAAAATCTTCTTGTCTGGAACCAGTTGCTCAATTGGAACCAAACTTTGATTAAATAGATATTGGATGGTCCTCTTCCAAATTTGTGTCTGGTGGTCCCGCCCTCTGACCAAGATGGTTGCACAGCTGAACTTAGTTTAACATAGAACCCTATGGGAAATTCACATAAAACCATCTTGTCTGGAACCAGTAGCTCAATTAGAACCAAACTTTGATGGAATAGTCATTGGATGGTCCTCTTCCAAAATTGTGTCCGGCAGTCGCGCTCTCCCACCAAGATGACCGCCACAATGCAGTTGCGTTGTTATTGAAAGCAGCTTTGATCCAGGTCTCTGGTTTCAATGAATGTGCGGTTTAATTACGTAAACATGCATGACATGTATATTTGTACCGTATCTGGCTACAGATATTTATGTTAAAGCAATCTTATAGCATATTGTTTATGAGATGATATATTACCTATAATGTAAGATGAGAACAGATGTCAATATAACCCTACACGCTATATTGTATATTCATATATCAAATACCATTCGTGGTGATTGGTGTTATCTTTTAAAATGTTACAAAATACAAAACAACAACAAAAATTATTTTATGTCGGCCATATATATAAACAATAAAGATAAGCTCTAATGAGCTTTTTACCAACATAAACGATGTTCAAAAGATGACAATATTTCATGATAGGCATAGTACTCCGTTTTACTTACCTGGGTTTACACACCCAAAATGATTCTGCTGGTTATATCTTTCCTAAGGCGAGTATTTAGAATTACTACCCCTTTACATCGGGGCACATACAGGCGAGTACCTTCAGTGCGTCTAAAATATATAATGAATACTTTTGAAAAAAAGGTTCATGGGTTTTTATTTCTGGAAAAATTGTGAATCATATTAAGGTCAAGTACAATGAAAGCATTATAGAAAGGAAGACGTACATATCTATAACACGGTTGCTTTCTAGATTTTGTATCCAGATATCCCTTTCTATAGAAAAGTAATTTACGCTCGTTTTATAAATGTAATAGATTTTATACAAGAAAGAAACCATTTACCCTGTAACCACATCGGCGTTGTAATGTTAGCACGCTCGTCATCAGTGTGGTTGATCGTGTGGTTCGAGTCTAACCAAGGACAATAGACATGGTATTTATTGATTCTCTTCTAAGAATACAACAATAAGGAGAAAGGACAAACAATGGGTGGTTCAAAATCAGGATAACGTGTCTGAGTGCACCGACATTTCTATCCGCAGCATGCTGTTCCAGTGAGTAAGCGCTTTAAAAATCCAAACTAAGAATGTTGGTCCAGTACAAAACAGACATTAGCATCATCTCATTGATATGTAACTTATTCTCACCATGATATAACTGGAAAACCTGCTCACTCGGCGTTAAACAACAAACAATCACTCACTCACTCACTCGTCCCCCTGCTACAGCTCACATATTGGTTGTTCATTCATTCAACACAATCCACGATCTCGAAACATTGCTGCAAACGCCATCTTGCTGGAATAGCGACAGCACCCAGACTAGAGATTCTGTCTCCGACTCCTGCGAGGAGTTAATATGTATAGGTACAGCAACTTTAGCATAGGCATAAACGCGGTGATTAGACTAATTATTGAATAAAGGTAATAACAAAATTACCGAACTCCGAACAATCTTACAAAGGGAAAGTCAAAACTCATAATTATATAAACAGACAAAATCAGTCAACAACCGGAAAACTGTGAAAACCGTAATGACCCTGACTTGGTACAGGCATTTCTAAAGAAATGGTGGGTTGAATCAGATTTTAAGGCGCCAAACCTCCCGCTCTCATTACGGTTCAAAGGTTCCGGCTGTCACTGTAACAGTATTTAAATACAGGAACAAAATAGGTAAAATAGTAGTCAAAGCAGTACCAAATTCGGTGACGTAAATGTCAAAAATATTTTTACGTCACACATTGACAAAAAAAATTCTTGACATTTTTGACTTCTTTATCTTTATACATTTTCACTATATGAAAATGCATCGCTTATAATTTTTTCTGCAGAGACGGAATATATTTCGACAAGATATTGGTATCGGAATATAAACTTTTTAAGAGATCGAATAAGGCGAATCTTTTTATAGCCCTGGTCCAGTAGCCTGTTTCTCAGATGAAGATGACGTTTCAGGAAATCAGAATAGAGAGGATATGAGGACGTCCGAAAATTTCTTTTTCACAATATCTATTCAAATGTTAAGAAAATGACATGATTGTGTCCCTTTTGTTGTGTGCATTAACCAATAGTTCAGATCCAATATGGATTTTTATTTATTTTCTTCTCCAGGATAAAATATTACCCAAAAGAAAAGATACAAACAACGATACAAAACCCTACACAGAAACCTAAAGGGTATTCAGGGCAGGTGATATGCCCATTGTTCAAATGTTGAAGACCCTCCTCTGACTGTGAAATGCTGAACATCAACAAAACCGTTGTTCCTTCACTTTAATTTGTGTCTACGTGTCTCTCATATTCATTTACATCCATATCCTTTCATACTAATTAATTATTGAGCAACACAAACCCCTCTAAAGACCGGTAGAGAACAGCTCTAATAGTGGCACCTGCCGTGGTACTATTGATACCAACCTGGTGATAAGTAATGAATGAAGAAAGGACAAGATTGTGATAACGAAATACAGTAACGGTTAACCAGGTCATAGTGGTGATCGTAAACTTTCGAATTGATGACTTCAACCTATTCATTAGGAACCCTTGGTTTAGTTGCTTCATATATATCTACACCATATGCATGTGCTGCTGGAATGTTGCTAAATATAATGGAAAGTTCACAATGGGAAAATTGAAGTCATCTCTTTTGTCGTAAAGTTTCGTTCTTAACCGGTACTTACTGTCAATTTCGTGATGTAGGTCACGGTATGAAACAGAGCTAGCTGCATCTGTGGTATCTTTTATTTCAAGTTCAATGGGATAACTTAGAAGAGCTTGAAGATACCAAAAGGGGTAATCAGAATTCGTAAATCGAAGAAAAACAGACAACACAATGGCCAAAGAAAAAGGACAAAAGGACAAACAACGATCTACAAAACATTTCACATAAAACTAAAAATAGAGTAACACGAACCCCACTAATAACCGGGATGAATTATTTAATGACTGTTTCTTACTACTATCCAGGAATTAGAAATGCGATTGAGCATAATTTGAATTTGTACTTGAATAATTTTGGGGTTGTGTCTGACACATGTTTTACTTTTGCAATAACCTGACATCCAAGCTGACGGACAACACATGACATAGTTTAACTGTAGTAATATGAAGAAACAGTCACAAACGTTAATTGATGAACTTAACCAGTGCAAGAATAACCAGGTTAGCCATTAGTTTTAGAAATGTATGCATGCCAGTTGGGAAAAAAATGAGCTGTGTGTTTGCGAATAAAATACAAATGTCGAATTTTACTTCTTCAGATATCAATTATACATTGTAGTAGCTAGTTAGTCCGCAACACATGTATATATGTATATAAATAGTATATACATGTATTTACATATTTTCATCTATTTTGGTTCAAATTTGAAATAAGGTTACTATTGCTGTTTACAAGTATGCTTGTTTATATTAGACGTAAAAGTATGATATCAGCATAGTAAGTCACCTAAGCTGATTGCGTATGTTTGTACAATAGTCAGGAAACCAGACTACACTTTATCTAAATGCTATAATTAGAAACACAGAAAAAAATATCACCTCTTCTAGTATTAAACATACGAAAACGTTGTTGTTTGCAATGCAAAGGTCTAAGACACTAATTTATTTGCCATTTTCTACTAAATTTGTGTTAGCCTGTTTGGTCTTATTTTTGCAGATAAACTATATTTTCGGAAAATGCACGATTCCTCTACTTTCTATTTCAATATATCATGGGGTCTTTAAAATCTTGCGGTGAAACCATGGAAAACAGCAGAATTCCTACTCCAATAGTAGCATCTTATTTCTCTGAAATACTCTATTTGTGATATTCGTGGGGCCGTCGTGGTCGTGATCGTGTGGTGGTATGATTTATCGCTACCTGTACAATTAGTGCCTATCACCACAAAAAATGTCTAACCCCGTTCATGGCGAGGTGTACTCGATACAACATTATGTGATAAAGCTTGTCAGTAAAAGGGTATGTTTGAAGCCATATAACATTTTTTTAATTTATTTATTATGCTTTTCAATTTTGAAAGCTTGCCTCTCTTTCCCGTCCTCTCCTCAAGCTTGCCCAGTCCCACTTTCCATTCCAATTAAAATTTGTTCGCCTCTCTCCCACTTTTCATCCCTTTTACAAACCTTGTACCCCCACCTTCAGGTACCATTGTAAAGCTTGCCCCAACTTTCCGGTCCACTGCTGCGTTTCTGTATATGAAGGGATTTAGTTCATTTCGTGCGATTATTGTTACCAGTCCCCTGAACATATGCATTGCTACTCTATTTGTGGCAATCAAACTGTCATCTACAGATCCATCGCTAAGCCAGATTGTCTAGCTCCCATAGATTCGTTATCATAAAGAATAGGTGGCTGAGACAATGTTCAATGTTCAATCTACTTAAAATTTCTTTCTACACGTTCTTATGACACGGATACTAAGTGTGCGTGTACAATAATCTATTATTAACTTTTCCACATTTTGGACTAAAAATGGGTTGCTACTAACAAGGAAACTACTGAACCGATGATTCCTTTTGTTAAAGTTGAAGTCATCACTTCGAAAATGTTACGGTCGATACCATGACTTGGTTGACCGTTATTGAATATCCGTGTCACAAATGACCACGGATATGCTCCACTTGTCGTAAACTCTTCCGGGCCCTTTCCTCATTCACGACTTATCACCGGGTTGGTAACTAGATTAACACGACGCGTGCCACTAGTGGAGCACCTGCGTTCACCTCCGGTTATAGTACTGTTCGTGTTACTCGATCTTTAGTTTTATGCGTATGTTTTGTGGATCGTTGTTTGTCCTTTTGTACTCTTTCTTTTGGCCATTGTGTTGTCTGTTCTTCGATTTATGGATTCTGATTACCCACTTGGTATCTTCAGACTCTTATAATTACGCTGACTTCTGTGTTCTGTGCCGTCTTTGCAACAACAAGATATATCTAAACAAAATTTACCAACACATCATAAAGATACGATAAGTCGGCTCTTAACTGTGGAAGTTGATTGTTTTCAACAGTTACTTAGAACTGTTTCCTCCAGTTAAACTGACTCTCACGGTAAGAAATGAAATATTGAAAAGCGGTGCTATACATTTTGGGCTAGGTTATGGTGTTTAACGCCACTTTCAACAGTATTTCAGTTATATCATGGCCGTCAGTTTTATTGGTGGAGGAATACCGGAGAACCCGGAGAAAACCACCGACCTGCCGCAAGTGACTGACATTTTGGTTTATTACGAAAGTCATCAATTTCTATACCAAATTAACTCCAGACCAGAAATGAAAAATTCAGAGAAGGGAAACAGCAAAAGCAAGAAACAACAGGCAACCATGCACAAGAGAATGATGTACAATTTATGAGAAATGAAAACACTCCACACACTCTACAATATGTTTAACTCTATGAATTTTCCAAAATTTTGTATCTTTTTGGCACAATATATGAAAAAAGATGCAAATTTTAATGTTATTGAAGCTATTCTTAGTAACTTTGATCAGACAATTTTCTTTTATAAATCCGAATTTCAATCATCTATATCTTGTATGTTTATAATTTTAATGTAAATGAAAACAAAAAATTGATAGGTTTTCACATTTAATTGGATTGTATAGCCTCATGTACATAGTTTTTATGTAAATGTATTCCACACGTGTTGTTCTTATAAACTATATTTGATAATATATTACTAGTCTAGTATACAGCCATAAGATTGACAACTCTATCTGCGTTCATGTGGCAAATTCTATTTCGTCTAATGTACAATGAAAATAGCCCACATATTCTGGAAATTTAACATACAGTAAACCAACTTTTGTTCGCGTGCTATAAATCTTCGCAACTTTCGCGTAGAGTACAAAATCGCGGAAGTTAATATCCGCGAACAAGTCTAATGTGTGTTAGAAACAAGAACATATATAGCCCAGCCTAGTATATATCGTCTCGTGAATTGAACTTTGTAACTTTCCCAGCACTTCTATCGTTTTGAATACCAACAACCCAACCGTTTTTAAAACTCATCCCAATCTTCAGTCTAACGCTATCACCAATCTTTATATAGGTATATAGTCTATACTATGGATGGGTTTAATGGTGTCACGTTTATCTTCCTGGCTAGTAAGACTACCTATTAAAGCTTCGACTTCTTTTTATTTTCCTGATGATTTCTGAAAACGCGCTTGCTGAACTTCCTTCATGCTTCTGCCCAGATATTTAGAACATTTTAACTTTGTCTCAATGTCAACGACTGATGCTAGCAATGCTACTGCATTTCCACCATTTGTCGTTTCATTTGCCTTGGAGATAATGACTGTATCGTAGGAACATGCATCTATCTGTACGTTGTCCGATTTCGCCAAAGATACGTTTCCTCTCTTTCGATTCATTTTCATTAACAATTTTGATCATCGCTTCTGTTGCCTTTTTTACCATATCTATGACATCTGGTCCTCTAGTTTCAATTTCATGAACAACTTTCGATTTGTATTGTTCGTTCTTTTTCTAGGAAGTTCAAGGAAGTTAGATCATGGTCGTCAGTTTTATTGGTGGAGGAATACCGGAGAACCCGGAGAAAACCACCGAGGAAGTTCAGCAAGCGCGTTTTCAGAAATCATCAGGAAAATCAAAAGAAGTCGAAGCTTTAATAGGTAGTCTTACTAGCCAGGAAGATAAACATGACACCATTAAACCCATCCATAGCATAGCTAACCACAGATCATTCATGATTTCTTTAAACATTCCCTCTGGTAAAGAGTCTGAGGATTTACCCTATTCATATTGGATACCTAAACTCCATAAGACACCATACAAAGAAAGGTACATAGCGGGATCATCAACTTGTTCGACGAAATAATTGTCTATTCACCTGACAAAGATTATGTCTGCAGTAAAAGAGGGACAACAGAAATATTGGGAAACTGTTTACTCGCATAAATCACATGTGGATTTTGAAAAACTCTAAAGATCTTTTGGATAACCTGAAATCAAGATCTTTCTCTCAGGTATCCTCCATCAAAACTTTTGATTTTTCAACTCTATATACCACCCTACCGCATGACAAATTAAAAACCCGCTTAAAAGAAACAATTCATAAAGCTTTTAGTCATAGAAACTATGGCTCAAAATTTGTTGTGTTAGGCTACAATTCCACATATTTTTCAAACAAAATTCAAAAAGGTAAAACATGCTACTCCGAGGAACAAGTGATCAGTATGCTGGAGTTCCTCATCGATAACATATTTGTCTCCTTTGGAGGGACACTGTTTCAGCAGGTCGTCGGCATACCAATGGGTACGAATTGTGCCCCTCTTCTAGCCGATTTATGTTTATACTCATATGAGTCGGAGTTTCTTCAAAAGCTTGTAAAAGATAAGAAGATTCATGAGGCTAGAGCCTTTAATTTCACATACAGGTATATTGATGACGTTTTATCTATCAATAATTCTAGATTTGCAGAATTTCTTCCATTGATATATCCTCCAGAGCTGGAAGTTAAAGAGACCACCGATACAGCTTCGTCCGCATCATTTTTGGACTTATGCCTCGAATTTGACGACAGTGGTCAACTCAGTACTAAAATTTATGATAAGCGGGACGACTTCAATTTTAAAATCATAAATTTTCCAAACATGTGCAGCAATATACCAGCTTCTCCTGCATATGGTGTTTACATCTCGCAATTGATTCGCTATGCAAGGGCCAGTAGCAATTATTCTGATTTCCTGAAACGTCATCTTCATCTGAGAAACAGGCTACTGAACCAGGGCTATACAAAGATTCGCCTTATTCGATCTCTTAAAAAGATTATATTCCGACACCAAGATCTTGTCGAAATATATTCAGTCTCTGCAGAAAAAATTATAAGCGATGCATTTTCAAATAATGAAAATGTATAAAGATAACGAAGTCAAAAAATGTCAAGAATAATTTTTTTTGTCAATGTGTGACGTAAAAATATTTTTGACATTTACGTCACCGAATATGGTACTGCTTTGACAACTATTTTACCTATTTTGTTCCTGTATTTAAATACTGTTATAGTGACAGCCGGAACCTTTGAACCGCAATGAGAGCGTGAGGTTTGGCGCCTTAAAATCTGATTCAACCCACCATTTCTTTAGAAATGCCTGTACCAAGTCAGGGTCATTACGGTTTTCACAGTTTTCCGGTTGTTGACTGATTTTGTCTGTTTATATAATTATGAGTTTTGACTTTCCCTTTGTAAGATTGTTCGGAGTTCGGTAATTTTGTTATTGCCCTTATTTCAATTCTGTTTCAAGATGTCCGATTGTGCCCGAAACTTGGCTCAGTGTTGCCTCTGCGAATTTTACCATACCATTGATTGCCGATCTCTTCTTAGACGCAGATTCATCAAGGAGTGAAAAATCATGTTTCTTATGTTTGTCGGTTTAGCAAATTTGGCACAACAAGCAAGTACATGTGTGACAATAGAAAGTAAACAATTGGTCGTGACGTTTGCATTTCGGTGTATTTTCTTCCGGGTTCACTTTTTGTGCATCTTCAAAGATATGATTTTTACATAGCTTCGCCTTTAAATGAGACAACAAGTATTGTTCACAATTTGTACAATATTGGCTTCCATGATTATTTTCGCATATTTCGCACAAATGAACTGCACACTGAGCCATCATGACCGATTATCACAGGATCACACACGTCAACAGAGAGATAAACCACTCAGTGATAAAAATTATCTGTTACTGTGTCACGTATGAAACGTACCAGTAGACGGAAGTCATTTAACTTCTCAGTTGTAGAAATTACGTTTTTCATCTTCTGCAAGAACAATCGCTTGTTGACTATCCACATATACGTGGATAGGAAACAAGAATCTTTGCTGCAACTTACACATCGTCTGCTGAGTGAGGTCACATCACAGCTCACCACCAGGTGCTCGTGTCACGGAATTACTACCCCCTCTTTTTTAGCTTCTGTTCAATACAATTTATGTATTATTATATGTATAATAAGAGTACATAGGACCAGCCTATGCAAGCTGTTCTTACCATACGATTGTACGGATATATGGACACGAACAGAATAAATAAAGGTAAAGGAAAAAAGAGATGAAATAATAACGTTATTTTATTGAAAATAAACATACAAAATAGAACGAAAATAGAAAGTTCAAAAAAGTGAGGGGCGGGGGGGGGGGGGGTAATTGAGTGCCATGAGCTCCTGTGAGTTCATCGTGTAAAAATGTACTTGTATAGTGCTTATTGTTTCTTCCTAGAAAACTCTCGACGGTAAACGTGATGACTTCAATTTTCCAAAATTCAATTTTCAATTTATCAATTACAATATTCAAGTCTAGCTGCTGACTCAATATCTACTCAAACATGGCTACGTTTCTCCTCTGTTGAAGACATCGCTACAGCAATTATATGGTCTTCATCATGAACTTGTGGACAGTTACGAAATATCCATTTCTCAAATGGCATCGAATGTTCCTCTTTTACGTAGATTAAGCTGAAATGACGCTTTGCTCTGCTTTTGCCGACGTCGCGTCGAGAAATTATCATAAACCTGACGTTGATAAAATGTATGTTTGGTAGGAAGATATGCTGTTGACAAAATTGGATTATTCATATCGTAGCTATCTATATATAATAAAATTAAAAAAACAAAAAATACCACATTGTCGCAACATATTAAAATCGTAGAAAGAGACAAAATCGACATGCCTAACGAACAAATACATGGCCACTCGATTTCCGGACTTAGTACAGACACTTAATATAGGCTTTTTCATATATTTCGTCTCAGATTTCCGAAATTAATCATATATATAAAGTCAAAGAGGTTGCCAATTCTAGAGCCTCATCACTAGTAGCATGAATATGTAAGGAGTAGCCCCATCAATACCACCCCACGCTAACAAGACATCATTGGGAATACGATTTCAAATTTTACAAATATTGTTTAAGATATGGACAATATAACTCATGTATAACAGGACACAACTGTTACGATTTGTGTTGTATTTTGTTCATGTAAACACGTGTTAAATAGTAAATACAATCGAACCTGTCCATGTGGTCACCTCTATTAAGCAGTCACCGGTATTAAAAGGTCTTATACAAATACAAATACAAATATTTTTATTTCCAATTAAGGAGCCCTTTCGGGCAGAACGATTAACAAAGAATTTAATACAATGATTATGGATTGATTACATTGATTAGAAGATGACATTTTTTTTTGTTTTTTTTTTGTTTTTTTTTTATGAAGCAATAACAAATCAAAATTTAATCATACCATTGACAGTAATAGTTGCATTCGAATGTATGCTATAATATAACAAGCACAGTGACCCATCAGTTATAAAATAATAATGGTCGAACTTCAGAGAGGATTTGTATAATATATATATATATATATATACACCATACACCTAAGTTTACACTTGGATTCTTTTCATTAAATAGTTATTATTATGTATCATTTATTTATTAATTCATTATTATTATTATTATTATTTTCTTAGATTGGTATGCTATGCATATAATTTAATAGGTAAATACTTATAGGTATATGCATAATATATATTATACCACTAAATTGGATGTAATAATACAATGTGAACAAACGGAGGACAAACCTCACTCCCAGATAACAATTTAGTTCTAGTTTCTGTTAATGACATCAACAGTTTTATGACTATATTAATAATAATTATATTTTCATTTGAAAGTAACCAAATAAATTTAGATTTGTTATCCAATGTTGCAAAATTTTTGCAAATACCTGAGATTTGCTGCATAGCTTCAGTTCTAAATGAATTTAAAATGGGACACTGCAATAAAAAATGTATTTCATCCTCTATTTCTAATTTGCATAGTTTACAAATTCGTTCATTCAATGGTATATTCTGGTGTCTCCCCTTTTCAATTTCTAAGTTATGTGCACTTATTCTAAATCTGATCAATATGTTTCTGTTAAAATTATCTACATCTAGATAAGATTCAAATGCAAAGTTATTTTTGAAAAGTCTATATGTGGGCAATTTATTCCCATATTGCTTTTCAGGTTTTCCAAACTGCATTATATTTAGGTTTAAGCTTTGAATAAAAGTATGATTTTATATTTCTTTTTGTAGTCAATATAAGACCACGTTTTCTTTGTCCCAGGATTGACTGTACATGTTTTAATGATTCATGTCCAACATTTGACATTGGTAGATTTTCTAGTTTGAATTAATAAAAACAATGGTATAGCAATCATGTGGACAACTAAACTGAAGCGACATGAAATTCATTCATGGCAAAGATCTTGCATATAAAATATATGTATTACTATGTAAACAGGTCGTGTAAACTTGTTTTAAATTATAAAAGTACAAGACTAGTTTCAATACAAAGCTTTGTAGAAGTTAGGAAAGACAATTTTTCCAACAATAGAATGTTTCCGAGTCTGAATGTTACAACAAAGCTCTGACCGTTATGGGTTTTTTGTCTGATTTTGTTTTGTTTTGGTTTTTGTGTGAGGGGGCGGGGGGGGGGGGTGGCGTTGTTTGGTAGCACTAAGCAGTCATACTATTCAAGCATATAAGTACGCTCTCATATCAAATTATAGTCAAAATTTCTAGATTAAAAAAGTAGAAATTTTGAGATTTAAATAAGTCGAAATTTAATGGTTTTAGCAACTCAGCATTTTTTTTTTTAATTATTATTAATGCCATTAATACTCTTCCGTATAGACATATATGAAAACTAACACAACATAGCATATACATAATGAGAGTAACCTAAACAGTTGTTATTACATTGCTGCCGGTGATTGATTTGTAATCTAGACTGGCATTGTGGATTAATCAAGGGATCGTCGTGGCCGTGATCGTATGGTAGTTGGATTTACAACGACTTATGCAATCAGTGCCTATCACCATTGATGTTGTGAGTTCGAATCTCGATCAGAGCGAGGTGTACATTATGTGATAAAGTTTGTCAGCGACTTGCGACATGTTGGTGGTTTTCTCCCGGAGCTCCGGTTTTCTCGACCAATAAAACTTACAGCCGCGATATAGCTGAAATATTGTTCAAACAAACAAACAAATGGATTAATCAAAAGGAATGTAGTAATTCCTGCTTATAGACTCACGTTTATCTTAGCTCAATTAATGTCATTAATTGCAGATCATCTGAAAGCAGGCTGATAATCATATCTACATTTTTGTATTTGTATTTCTTATTAATGAATTGATTGACCCATTTCATCTTAAAAAATAACCCAAAAAACCATTAACGCACGCTAACCATGAAGCTGGGAAGGGAACCGCGGTGCGGCTGTCAACAAGGGTTAATACATATTAATCGGAGGAATGATTAACAGTGACTGTCAGTATACGGAATGATTAAATCCTTTTTTTCCCTCTTTTATTATAAAGCTCAAAAAATGAGTGTAATCGTAAACTTGAATAGTGTTTGCACAGCTAGGCTGCAGGTAAGGTGCTATTTAGCACTCGTTTTATTGAAGACTCTACTGTGACTGTGAAATGTAGAACAGCTATAAAAGCGCTGTGCCTTTACTTTAATGTATCCAAGTTCAATGTCGATAGTCTTTCAAGTTCATTTACAGCCATATCCTTTCTTACTATACCGGTAATACAGTAAAACCTACTCATGTGGTCACCTCTATTAAACAGTCATCTGTATTAAAATATCACTTTTTCTCCTGTCATAGAGCATTTCATATGATTGGAACCTCTTTTAAGAGGTCAACTGTCTTGAAAGACCATTTTGTCTTTGTCCCGAAGGTGACCTCTTAATACAGGGTTGACTGTACACAATACACATTTCTACAGTTATTATTAGGAATCACGGCTGTACAATGGTTAGCTTGATTAATTGATTAACTGATTGACTGATTGGTGTTTAACGCTAAGTTAAGCTGTATAATGATTAGATACACAATACGTATTTCACATCTGTCTATATATATATTCAATCTTATTAGGGGCATGATAATCATGATGATTGATTATTCCACATTTATTGTTAAAAAAAATAATATCTTGAAAGAGATCAGTAAAATGGAAAATATGTATAACGATAATGATTTACAGTGTGAAGTACTATCCTTACTGTCTAACAGGTAACACGTGTTTTTTGTTTACTAACATTGTAAACTAGGTCATGTTTTAATCTTACACTTGAATGACACTTTATTTGTGTCTGCGGTTAAGGATATGTAAATATTTTGATGTGGTTTGATGTGCAAATAATATACAAATATAAACGTCATTTAATTCAGTGAGTACATATTTTGCGCATTGTGAAATAGAGTGTTCAATTTTCATTTAATATATTAGTATGTGTACTAATTAATAATAATGGTGGTTGAAGCCATCGGCTCTTTTTAATTGAATATATATATATATAAAGTGAGTGGTCATGTATATTTTAGGGGTATCATTGTTGTCTTTTTATACTACTTTCCTATTGGAGTCTGGGACTGTTCTGACAGTGTGGTATATTTTTTTCCATTTTATTTAAGCCATACCTTTCGCACATGATCATGTTAAATTCGCTTCGGTATTTAAATATGCTATACATTATAGAGATCTGTGTGACGTTTATTTATATTCGTCTACATATCCAGAAATTGAGGGTACTTTCCTCATAAATATTTATCATATTCAAATTAGACTTTGATCACGTGACTGCAGTTTTAAGCTTGATGGATCGTTTATTAGATTTGTCAAAAAATAGCCTATAGTACGGAAATTCAATGTGTCCGTCAATGATTCGAAAATTAAAAGTTATTGTTTATTTCGCAAAGTTTTTCTTCTGTCAAAATTCAAATATTTTTGTTTTGTAACGATTTTAGACATGTCTTTGATATCGCGATCATGCAAAAATGATCATATTATATTTAATGTGGGAAACCCGAGTTTAGAAGCTAGAAATATAAGGTTAGTTAATATAATTACATGTATTATTGAGGAATCTAAATTAATTTCAGAAAATATGTCGCCAAATGTCATTCATTGGTAAATTTTGTGTCACACGCCACCAGTTTCATGTATTTCAGACATTTTTACATAAACTCTTAAGGCCAAAAAAGGGTTCGTCGCCTCGGATTTTCATTTAGTCCAGGAACCGCGAATATTTAATTGTTTTCATTAATTTTTATTTCATTTAATTCAGCTTGATTCAATGTATCATTTTCAAGTTCAGAAAATGACACACATGCAATTATGAATGATATCGTCTATATAGATCATATGAAAATTGCAGACGTCCCGGCGTCGCCATCTTAGATATGCAAATGAGCAAAGTACCCATCATTTCTGGCTATGCTGTTCCTTCAAGTTTCTACAATTACTGCTAATTACGGATGCTTCTCAAATAAATTGGAAGGGGTGAGTACCTAGTACGCCCCTGTAAATCCGTACCTGGTTACATAATGTTTACGTAATAACCGAACATCATTGATGGAATGGATACGAAAAGAGGAGAACCAACCGGATTGGATTGCCATACTGTTATGGGGGATATATCATTATTAATTATATTTATAAAATGGATGTACAACAATCTGAATCTTAAAAGTTAATAACAATAACCAATCCTCTGGCTTACAACAAGCTACACATCTCAGATTGTTCGCATTTAGCCACATCGTCGGTAGCCCATGACTGATTACACCCAGACACCCTCTACTTATCTCCCGTGGCACAACTGAAGCAATAATCTCTCAACTCTAAAATAAAGGTAATTGCTTCAATTGACCCAGGGACCGTTGTGATCATGATCGAACGGTAGTTGGATTGACAACTACCTATCCAATCAGTACATATGACCACTAACGTAGTGCGTTCAAATCCCGCTCATGGCGAAGTGTACTCTATACAAACATTATTTGATAAAGTTTGTCAGTGATTTTCGACAAGTTGGTGGTTTTCACCGGGGACTCCGGTTTCCTCCACCGTATGATCACGACAACGATGATCCCGTAAATATTAGTTTGCAAGAATTATTTTACAATATTGAACCGGTTGTTGACTGATTTTGTCTGTTTACATACTTATTAGTTTTGACTTTTTTATTACCATTATTTCCTAATATTAACTTTTTCGTGTCCACATGCAAACAATTTTATGTTAACAGCAACATACATGTGTTGATCCTATATTGATAATTAGTATATATAGTTTGTTTGTTTGATGGGGTTTAACGCCACTTTCTACAATATTTCTCTTATATTTGGGTGGTCAGTTTTATTGGTGGAGGAAACGGAGGACCCGGAGAAAACCATCGACCTGTCGTAAGTCACTGACAAACTTTATCAAATAATGTTGTACACCTCCTGATGGAGATTCGAACTGACACATGTAAGTTGCTGTTGACATAAGATTGTATGAATATGGACACGAACAAGGTAAATTAAATAAAAATAGATAAAATAATAAAGAAAGAAAGAATTTTTTATTGAAAATAAATATGTAAACAGAAAATTAAATAAAGGGGTGGTAATTCCGTACCACGAGCACCTGTAATGGTAATAGCTGGCAATGCAGCAACACGCATAGATATATTTATAAATAGTACATGCATGAATTTACACATTTGCATCTATCTTTGGTTAAAATTTGAAATAAGGTTAATAGTATGTTTATTTATATTAGATATAAAAGCATGATATGAACATGATACATGTAAGTTCTTTGGTATACTTCACATAAACTGGGAAGCTGATTACGTATGTTTGCGCTATAGTCAGGAAAAAAGTCTACACGTTACTTAAGTCCATTCAGGGCTGTGATGGTTGTGATCGTATGGTAGTCGGATTCTAACAACTATCTGTACAATCAGTGTCTATCAACACTAACGTTGTGAGTTCGAATCCTGCTCACAGCGGGGTGTACTTGATACAACAATATGTGATAAAGTATGTCGATGACTGTTGACATGTTGGTGGTTTTCTCCACCAATAAAGCTTACAGTCACAATATAACTGAAATATTGTTGAAAGTGGCGTCAAACACCATAACCCCAACCTTAAATTCTATATTAGACGAACCAATAAATTATCTTCTCTTAGTATTAAGCATACGAAAATGATGCTATTTGGAAAGGTTTAAAAACAAAAATTGATTTATGTACTATTTTCTACTAAATTTGTGTTTGCCTACCTGGCCTTTTGTTTGCAGATTAACTTTTCCAACATCATATATTTTCTGACAATACACGATTGTTTTGTTTGATTATATCATGGGGTCTTTAAAATCTTAACTTGTTCTCGCCATGAAAAAGCTGAAAAATTGCTGAGTTGGCGTTAAACAACAATTACTCACTCCTTACTCTATTTGTTGAAAGCAAACTTTCGTATAAAGGTCCATCACTGACCCACTTTTTCTAACTCCTAATTGATTGGTTCTCGTAATGAACAGGTGGCTGAAATACTGCTCAATGTTCAGTCTACTTAAACTGTGTTGCTACAAGTTCTTGAGACATGGATACTCCGTGTTCGTCTACGTCAATCTATGATAAAAAAAAATCCCACATTTCGCGTTGTTATACTATATCCTCTTAACGTCTAGTAGTCTTATCGACATCGAAATAAGTAGAATATACTTCCAAAGAAATGTCGACTTGTATACCTACGTCTTATATTACATATATAATGAGTCTTTACTAAAATTACATGTATTCAATCAAGGGTTCTCATGTTGCCATGTGTGGTATTCAGAATTACATCTATGTGTACTTATACAACCACTGCTAACCATAAATAACATTTATGACATTGACTTCCGGTCATGGAGAGGGGTATTCGATTCTACTTCAGACTCATTTATAAAGCAGTTTGTCAGTTTCCTTTGGGGGATCGGTAGTTTTCATTAGTTACTTCTGTTTTCTTCGGTAAAACTGAATCTCATGGTAAGAAAAAAAAATGAAATTTTGAAAAGGGTGTTATACATTTTGGGTTAGGGTTAGGATGTTTAACGCTACTTTCAGCAACATTTCAGTTATATCGTGGTTGTCAGTTTTATTGGTGGAGGAAACCAGAGTACCCAGAGAAAACCTCGAACTTGCCGCAAATCACTGACATTTTGTTTTTACCACGAAAGTCACCAATTTCTACAGCAAATTAGTTCCAGACCAGAAATGAAATATACAACGAAGGGATACAGCAAAAGCAAGAAACACCAGACAACCATGCACAAGAGAATGACGTACAACTAATGACAAATGGAAACACCCCACACACTCTCCAATATTTTTAACTTAATGAAATTCCCCAAAAATGTGTATCCTTTTTGTTCAATTTTTGAAAAAAAAGATGCAAGTTTTAATGTTATTGAAAATAACCAAGAAGCTATTCTTACTAACTTTGATCAGACTTTTTTTTATAAAACCGAATTTCAATCGTCCAAGATTTGTATGTTTATACAATATAAATGAAAATAAAACATTGATTGGTTTTCACATTTAATAGGACGATATAATCACATGTATATAGTTTTTTTATATATGTATTTCACACGTGTCGTTCTTATACACTACATTTGATAATCTATTACTAATCTAGTATACAGCCATAAGATTGACAATGTCTACCTACTTCATGTGGCGAATTCTAGTTCGTCTAATTTACAATGAAAGGAGGCACTTTCTGGAAAATCAACTCCTATAGAGATTCTTGAGCTAACACATGAAACTTTTCCAACACTTCTATTGTATTGAATACCATAACCCCCACCGTATGCACATATAATCCCCATCTTCAGTCTAACCCTATCACCAATGTTTATGTCATCTATAGTACGAATGTGTTTATTGCTGTTATGTTTATCTTCCTGGTCAGTGAGACTACCTAGCAACGCTTCCACTTCTTTTGATTTTCCTGATGATTTCCTAAAATGCGTTTGCTGAACTTCCTTCATGCTTCTGTCCGCATATTTAGAACACTTTAACTTTGTCCCAATGTCAACGCCTGACGCTAGCAATGTTACTGCATTTCCACTATTTGTTGTTTCATTTGCCTTAGAGATAATGACTGTATCATGTGAACATGCATCTCTACGTTGTCCTATTTCTTCAAGAATGCGTGTCCTCTCTTTAGATTTATTTGCATTAACAATTTTGATCATCGCTTCTGTTGCATCTTTTACCATATCGATGACCTCCTGACCTCTTGTTTCAATTTCATGAATAACTTTCGAATTGTATTCCTCGTTCGTTTTCAATTCTGTTTCAAGATGTCCGATTGTGTCCGAGATTTGATTCATGGTTACCTTTGCAGACTTTACCATACCATTAATTACTGATCTCTTCTTAGACGCAGCTTCATCAACGAGTAAAAGGTCATGTTTCTTATGCTTTTCGGCTAAACAAATTTGGCATAACAAGCAAGTACACGTATTACAATAGAAGGTAAACAATTGGTCGTGACTTTCGCATTTCGGTGTATTTTCTTCTGGGTTCACTTGATGTGCATCTTTAAAGATATGATTTTTACTTATGTTCGCCTTTAAATGAGACATCTTACAATTGCTGCAAAAGAATTGTTCACAATTTGTACAATATTGGCTTCCAGGATTATTGTCACATATTTCACACGAATGAACTGTACACTGAGCCATAATCGATGATCATACGGATCACACAAATCAAAAGGGAGATAAACCACTCTGTGCTAAAAATTACCTATAACTGTGTCACGTATTAAAACGTACCAGTAGACGGAAGTCATTTAAATTGTAAATTGTAGAAATTATGTTTTTCATCTGCTGCAAGAACAATACCTGGTTGACTATCCACAGGAGCTCGTGTCATCGAATTACTATCCCTCTCTTTTTCTTTTTTTGTTTTAATTTTCTGTCAAATAGAATTTATTTATTATTATATGGATAATTATAAGAGTACATAGGACATATAAGGTCAGCATATGCAAGTTCTTGTTACCATAAGATTGTATGGATATATGAACACGATACCCAAATTAAGGAAAAAGAGATGAAATAGTAAAAAATTGTTATTGAAAATAAATATGTAAACAGAAGGTTGAAAAAGGGGGTTGTTAATTCCGTACTACGAGCACCTGCAAGCTCATCGTGGAAAAACTGTCCTTGCATAGTACATTTTTCCTTTCCTAAAAAGGACATCGTGCATATTATATGTGAAACAATTTTATCGTTAATTGGAACCAAAACAAGGCGCTATGGGTTTGGAAAATATATTTTAATACTATTTATGTATGTATTTAATTATTTTAAATTATTATCGTAATTGTCTTTAAATAAATTTAGATATGGATTTTTAAGACGAAATGTGTAGACAGCAGACAAAAGTATTCGTACGCTTCAAATTGTCCTATATAAGTTGTATAAAACTAAAATTCAGAATATATATACATTATGTACATGTACGAACCTTTCAATAAAATGTTAATATCTGAAGCAAGAATTTATATAGTATACTATATAAATCTTGTCTGAAGAAAATTTTAGGAGAAAAAAAGGAGGTTGCGGAGTGTTTTCTGAAATTCATTTGAGGAAAACAATCGTTTTAGGCTTGAGTTAAGAATATATCTATATAATATTTAAATGTGTCATACAAGGCATGCAATTTAATCAGATATAATAAAACAGGTCGATATCTTTTCACTTTAAATCACGAATCATACTTTTGGCACACAGGCACTTGGGTCCTGGATTTTTTTTTCTTTTTTAATCAAGATAAGTTTTATTACTATCTTAGGGCTCTAAAATTAAACATACACTCTAGATAAATTATTTTGATTAAAAAAATATAAACAAAATTCTGAACCCAAGTGGCTGTGCATACAAGTGAAAGCGAGAAATACAAAGTGTTGAATTGTAGGTTCTGACTTGGGACAGGCACAAGACGTGTGACAGAATGAATCATATTAATGGGCTTACTATTTGAATTATCTACGTGTTGTATCAGACATTGATCATGCTTATAAAATATGATCTAAATCGCATCTGCATGTATTCTGATAACTTAAAAGGTGTAAATATATAAGGTCTCGCTAATGTGTTCAAGATCAGTACAGTTTGACCTCGGGACTGTCTTCAATATCAGCACATTTTGACTTCGGGAATGCGTTCAGTATTGTTACATTTCGACAGTGGAAATGTGTTCAATATTGTTACATTTTGACAGTGGAAAGTGTTCAATATTAGTACATTTTGACCTCGGGAATGTGTTCAATATTAGTACATTTCGCAAGTCACTGACAAACTTTATCACAAAATGTTGTATCGAGTACACCTCGCCATAAACGGGATTCAAACTCTCAGCGTTAGTGGTGATAGGCACTGGTTGCACATGTAGTTGTAAATCACGACCACGTGGTTTATCTAATGGAATATGAAAAAAACAGGTTTTTGCTAGAAACCACCAACTTTTATTGGTGAACGCAATCAGTGCAGGAATAACAAGGTAAGCCTTTAATTTTAGAAATGTATGCATGTCAATGGAGAAAAAAAAATGAACTGCGTGTTTGCTACTAAAATAAAATGTAGAATTTTACTTCTTCATTTATACATTGTACCCACAGGTGCTCGTGGCATATATTTACTCCACACCCCCTCCTTTTTTAACTTTCTGTTTGCATATTCATTTTTAATAAAAAATTCTTTATTTCTTTATTATTTCATCTCTTTTTCCTTATTTTCACTTGTTCGTGTCCACATGCATACACTATTATGCTAACAGCAACTTATATGTGTGACCTTATATGGATAATTGGTATATATAAGGTCGACTCATGCATTGTTTGTTTGTTTGATGGTGCTTAACGCCATTTTCAACAATATTTCGGTTCTATCGTGGCGGTCCGTTTTATTGGTGGAGGAAACCGGAGTACCCGGAGAAACCCACCGACCTGTTGCAAGTCACTGACAAACAGTATCACATAATGTTGTACACCTCCTGATCGAGATTCGAACTGACACATGTAAGTTGCTGTTTACATAAGATTGTATGAATATGGACACGAATAAACTAAAATATAAAAAAATAAATTTGTTTATTGAAAATAGACATGTAAACAGAAATGTAAAAAAAGGGGGAGGTAATTCCGTACCACGAGCGTCTGTGATCGTAATAGCTTGTTATGCAGCAACACATGTACATATATTTATAAATAGTACATGCATGAACTTACATATTTTCATTTATTTTTGGTTCAAATTTGAAATAAGGTTAATAGTATGTTTGTTTATATTAGATGTAAAAGCAAGTTATTGACAAACTTGACTACAACATGATTTATCGAGTACACCTCGCCATGAGCAGGATTCGAACTCACAACGTTAGTGAAGATAGGAATTGATTGCATAGGTAGTTATAAATCCAACTACCATGTGATCACGATCACTACGGCCCCTGAACTAGTCTATACACAATGCATATACTTTACCTAAGATTAATAAAGCAACAATCCAGTAAAGCGAGACTTTTTTTAAGTAACAACCCCACGATGCATCTACCGAACTGGATCCCGAATGCTACAGGGTTGCATTAAACATGTTATGCAAAAACGTCTGAACATTCATGAACAGTGTTAAGTTGTATACGATCATCCGAAATTCTATAATGTTCTTTTGCTACAGCTATTAATTGTCTTTTTAGTCAGATTTATGTTACCGTGGTCACAAGAGGTATTATATACTGCACTATTTCTAATATATATAAATCATAAGTCATTAATAAACAATCCAGTCAAAATGTTTGCATATATGGGTAAAAGCTTTCTAAAAGATGGCCTTTAAAAAAAATATTAAAACAAACAAATCAACAAAAAACGGACATTAGACAATTTAGTTGATTTTGGCTATCCTGTTTAGACTTTTTAGATTTCTTGCTCCAGTAATTTTTTAATTACTTGGCTTTCCAATCTTTTGACTTTGAGCGTACAAGATGAAGGTTATGCAGACACTAAGTGCACACTAAATTAGATATCTACGTCTTTTATTCACATATTCCTTCTGAAAACTCAGATGTTCAATGCATTGATACACCCATCAAATTAGTAAAGGATTTTATTAACCAGTAGGTTATATTATGAATACTACAGACAGGTTTGTATTTATACAGCAAGAACATTATTTTTCTCCAAAATGCTTTGCAGGTCTATTATGGTTTTTACCGGTTGTTACAAAAGGCCATAATGGACAGGCAAAACCCATAATAGACCGGTCCATTATGGCCTTCTTCAAAAAGAATAAAGATTACCTAAAATTGAAATTGACTGGATAATGAAAGTATTAAGAAATGGGTGTTTTCATAATGGACCGGTTATATGTTCTCGGTTAAGTCATAATGGCCCTCGGAAGGTTGTATTGGCCCGAGTCAACGGCGAGGGCCAATACAACCTTCCTTCGTTTGTCAAGATCAATACTACTAATATCGAATATGCATAGAAAGAAAGTCAACTTGAGATACCTTTAATAGGAATACAGTCAAACCTGTATTAAGAGGTCACCTTTGGGACAAAGAAAAAGTGTCCTTTTAAGATATATGATCTCTTAAAAGATGTTCAATTCATATGAAATGTTCTATGTCATATCAAGAGAAAGGTGACCTTTTAATACAGGTAACTGCTTAATAGAGGTGAACGCATGACCAGGTTTGACTGTACTTAATTTTGGTTGCATCGTTGTCTGTACTAGTAGAGCATTTTTACACTGCGTAATCGACCTCGCAATCAATAGTGTTATCCCATTTCACTCTATATACTAGTAACCGCGATTTGCAAACCTGATATTAAATGAGAAGTCTGTCTTGCCAGCATATACTTTGTATCAATTCTGACCATGTAACAGTACTAATATATACTGATGCTACAGTTTCGCTATGATATGGGGAAGTTATTGATTACAGAGGCCTAGCTATCACCGGGGGCAATTAAAATTCAAAGTTATCATTTCTTCAAGCAGTCGTTGAAGTGAAAAATGAAAAGTATCTTGCGAAGATAAATCTATCATGAAATTTATCTGTAGGTTGGTATTTGCTGTTTGACATTTAATTGGGATTTTGTCGAGCTAGACATGCTGCTTTGAAGCATAATGTTATGCTGATCAGTTGTCACGTTTTCAATTTCAGAAAACCAGATCATTAGCCTCGTGGTCAAGTCAAAGCTTTAAATATCAGAGAAGCGTATCCCGTAAAATCTTTCTTCAATATAAAACGTGCATGTTTATGCAATATGGATGAACACACAAGACGACTGGATTTCATATTTTAGCCATGACGTGGTAAACCGTTTCGGAATAGCTGTGTCACAATTGATCACAGGTTTATTCCGTCGTAATCACAATCCGATTTCCGTGTAAAACGATGTTCTATTCGTCTTTTCCATTTGCTTGGTAGGGGTACATGCTTTATTTATGTTATTTGTGTTCATTTACATATACTGATCTCCATCACGATTTTCATATCAGAGGATGTTCGTGTAGTTTAACAGTAACACCAAAGTGTAGCACATGTGGAGAAGGAACTGCTGACCCTTCCGGACACCTGCGTTCACCCATGGTTTTCAGTGGGGTTCCTGTTGTTCGATATTCAAATTTCTGTGTTTTGTAGATCATTGTTTGCTCTTTTGAATGTTTTCGTTTGGCCATTGTATCTTTTGTCCTTTGATTTACAACTTCTGATTTACAATGCATTATGTTCTTAGTTTTTGATAGTTGTATGTTTATTTTATATATAATTATTTGTCTCATAAACTGCATGTCCATTTGATCAATTTTACTTTAATTAACTATTGCATTGTATATGATTTCAATACATGACACACAGCTCAAAATATATACGTCAGGTTGATAGCAGATGTTAATACATGACAGTGTCAAAATCTACATAGGTAAGTTTAATATAATATTTTAACACCTGGCACAGAGCCCAAGTCCATAACACTCCTTCCACCCCCCCCCCCCCCCCCCCCCCCCCCCCTTCCACCCTCAATATATAACCACCTTGGGAGATATATTATGCAAAAACAATTATTGACTCCATCACGACTAATACAAGTTTCTTATATCACTATATCAACCTATTCAAAAGCAACTAATTGTAAAATATTAGATCAAATCGGAACAAATGTTATGGTGAACATTATTGTTTCACACATGACTTCAAAACGACAGCTTGTGTGCGTTTATCAGGCAAATTCTATTTCATTGAAAAGACAACGAAATTATTTGAATTTTGGAAAATGTACCAATATAGAGTTTCCATTACCAAATGATGAAACTTCGCCAATACTTTTTACTCTTTCAACACCATCAGCATCATCATATTGCAGAGGAATCCCCGCCTTCAGTCTAACTATATCACCAATCTTTATGTCATCTATAGTACGGATGTGTTTAGTGCTGTCATCTTTATCTTCATGGACAGTAAGACTGCCTATTAAAGCTTCGACCTCTTTTGATTTTCCTGATGATTTCAGAAAAAGGGTTTGCTGAACTTCCTTGATGCTTATGTCCAGATATTTAGAACACTTTAACTTTGTCTCAATATCAACAACTGATGCTAGCAATGTTACTGCATTTCCACCATTTGTTGTTTCATTTGATTTAGAGATAATGACTGTATCGTGGGAACATGCATCTCTACGTTGTCCTACGCGTCCTCTCTTTAGATTCATTATCATTTACAATATTGACGTTCGCTTCTGTTGCATTTTTTCACCATATCGATGACCTCCTGACCTCTAGTTTCAATTTCACGAATAACTTTCGTTTTGTATTCTTCGTTCGTTTTCAATTCTGTTTCAAGACGTCCGATGGTGTCCGAAACTTGGTTCATGGTTGCCTCTGCGGATTTTATCGTACCATTAATTGCTGCTCTCTTCTTAGATGCAGCTTCATCAACGAGTAAAAAGTCATGTTTCTTATGTTTTTCGGTTAAGCAAATTTGGCATAGCAGGCAAGTACACGTATTACAATAGAAGGTAAACAGTTGGTCGTGACGTTCGCATTTCGGTGTTTTTTCTTCCGGGTTCACTTGTTGTGCATCTTTAAAGATGTGATTTTACATAGTTTCGCCTTTAAATGAGACAACTTACAGTTGCTGCAAAAGTAGTGTTCACAATTTGTACAATATTGGCTTCCAGGTTTATTGTCAAATATTTCACACAAATGAACTGCACACTGAACAACTGCCAAAACAAAACAAAAACAACAACAAAAGCCAAAAAACCAAAAAAACCATAAACAATACAAAACAAAAACATAGCAAAACATAACTAAACAAAAATCTAAAAAAAAACAACATAACAGTCAGAGCTTTGTTTTAACATTCAGACTCGGAAACATTCTACTGTTGTAAAAATTGTCGTTCGTAACTTCTACAACGCTTTGCATTGAAACTAGTCTCGCACTTTTATATTTTAAAACAAGTTTACACGACCTGTTTACATAGTAATACATATATTTTAAATGCAAAATCTTTGCTATGAATGAATTTCATCTTTAGTTGTCCACGTGATTGCTATACCATTGTTTTTATTAATTCAAACTAGAAAATCTACCAATGTCAAATGTTGGACATGAATCATTAAAACATGTACAGTTAAACCTGTATTAAGAGGTCACCTGTGGGACAAAGAAAAAGTGGTCTTATAAGACAGGTGACCTCTTTAAAGAGGTTCAATTCATATGAACTTTTCTACGACAGGATAAGAAAAGGTTACCTTTTAATACAGGTGACTGTTTAATAGAGATGACTGCATGGGCAGATTCGACTGTATTTACTATTTAACACGTGTTTACATGAACAAAATTCAACACAAATCGTAACAATTGTGTCCTGTTATACATGAGATATATTGTCCATATCTAATTCAATATTTGTAAAATTTGAAATAGTTACATACACATGTATTTCCCAAATGCTGTCTGCTTAGCTTGGGGTAGTGGTGGTGGGGGGAAGGGGGATACTCCTTACATATCCATGCTACTAGTGATGAAGCTCTATAATTGGCAACCTATTTGACTTTATATAAATGATTAATTTCGTAAATTTCAGACGAAAAATATGAAAAAGCATATATTGAGTCTCTGTACTAAGTCAGGAAATCGAGTGGCCATGTATTTGTTCGTTAAGCATGTCGATTTTGTCTCTTTCTACGATTTTGATATGTTGGTATTTTTTGCTTTATTATTTTATTATAAGATAGCTAATATACGAATAACCCAGTTTTGTCACCGGCAGATCTTCCTACCAAGCATATAACATTTTCTCAACATCAGGTTTATGTTAATTTCACGACACGACGTCGGCTAAGCAGAGTAAAACGTCATTTCAACTTAATCTACGTAAAAGAGGAACATTCGATGCCATTTGAGAAATGGATATTTCGTAACGGTCAACAAGTTCGTGATGAAGACCGTATAATTGCTGTAGCGAATACTTTAACAGCGGAACAACGTAGCCATGTTTCAGTAGATTTTGCGTCAGCAGCTATAGGCTGAAATATTGCTATTGATAAATTTATGGGAAGTTGAATATTGAAAAATTGAAGTCATCACGTTTATCATCGAGTGTTCACTAGGAAGGAAACAAATGCACTACTTTCAGGCCAAATGAGTTATCCTTTGTTGCAGTAAAAACAAGTATGTTTGGGCCAATTGAAAGTTTACATTTGGGTCAAATTGAAGTCCGTATTTTTATTCACATTCAATTTGGTAAGTTGATACAGAAAAAACGCAATTTGATTTGCATTAGAGTTATTTCCCCTTTGCCATTATAAAAAAAAGAATTCCGTATGAAAAAAAACACTTGCTAACTGATAAAACGTATTTTCCATCAATTTATGTTTGCTTGATGGTGTTTAATGCCGCTGTCAACAATATATCAGCTATGTTATGGCGGTTCGTTTTATTGTTGGAGGAAACCGGAGGATCCGGAGAAAACTACCGACCTGATATATTCATCAATGACTCTGCAACTATAGAAATATACAATCACAATAAAAACTGCTGTGTTCTATGCAATTTTTGAATGAGGAGTATGATGACTTATCTATTTAATATTGGATACCAAAACTTCACAAGAATCCATTTATGCATTTAGAGAAAGGTATATTACGGTTTCTTCTACTTGTTCAACAAAAATAGAAAAAAGGGGGATGAAATTTGAAAAAGATCTTCTCCTCTGAAATTACTGAGCCAATCTCAACCAAACTTTGCTGAAATGATCCTTGGGTTGCCCCTTCCAAAATTGTGTCCGACATTTTAGACCTCCGACCAAGATGGCTCCCACAGCCGAACTTAATTTAACATAGGACCCTATGGGAAATTCCCATAAAAATCTTCTTTTCTAAAACCATTTGCCAATAAGAACTAAATTTTGATGAAATAATCATTGGATGGTTCTCTTCCAAAAATGTGTCCGGCGGTTCGGCCGTTCGACCAAGATGGCCCCCACAGCCAAACTTAGCTTAACATAGGACCCTATGGGAAATTCACATAAAAATCTTCTTGTCTGGAACCAGTTGCTCAATTCGAACCAAACTTTGATAAAATAGATATTGGATGTTCTTCTTCCAAAATTGTGTCTGGTGGTCCCGCCCTCTGACCAAGATGGTTGCACAGCTGAACTTAGTTTAACATAGGACCCTTTGGGAAATTCACATAAAAACCATCTTGTCTGAAACCAGTAGCTCAATTAGAACCAAACTTTGATGGAATAGTCATTGGATGGTCCTCTTCCAAAATTATGTCCAACAGTCGCGCTCTCCCACCAAGATGGCCGCCACAATGCAGTTGCGTTGTAATTGAAAGCAGCTTTGATCCAGGTGAACAATTACAGGCTCCTGGGAGCCTCTGGTTTCAATGAATGTGCGGTTTAATTACGTAAACATGCATGACATCTATATTAGTACCGTATCTCGTTACAGATATTTATGTTAAAGCAATCTTATAGCATATTGTTTATGAGATGATATATTTCCTATAATGTAAGATGAGAACAGATATCAATATAACCCTACACGCTATATTGTATATTCATATATCAAATACCATTCGTGATGATTGGTGTTGTCTTTTAAAATGTTACAAATTACAAAACAACAACAAAAATTATTTTAAGTCGGGCATATATATAAACAATAAAGATAAGCTCTAATGAGCTTTTTACCAACATAACGATGTTCAAAAGATGACAATATTTCATGATAGGCATAGTACTCCGTTTTACATACCTGGGTTTACACACCCAAAATGACTCTGCTGGTTATACCTTTCTTAAGGCGAGTATTTAGAATAACTACCCCTTTACATCGGGGCACATACAGGCGGGTACTTTCAGTGCGTCTAAAATATATAATGAATATTTTTGAGAAAAAGGTTCATGGGTTTTTATTTCTGAAAAAATTGTGAATCATATTAAAGTCAAGTACAATGAAAACATTATATAAAGGAAGACGTACATATATATAACACGGTTGCTTTCTAGATTTTGTATCCAGATATCCCATTCTATAGAAAGGTAATTTACTCTCGTTTTATAAATGTAATAGATTTTATGCAAGAAAGAAACCATTTACCCTGCAACCACATCGGCGTTGTAATGTTAGCACCCTCGCCACCAGTGTAGTTGATCATGTGGATCGAGTCTAACCAAGGACTATAGACATGGTATTTATTGATTCTCTTCTAGGAATACAACAATAAGGAGAAAGGACAAACAATGGGTGGTTCAAAATCAGGATAACGTGTCTGAGTGTACGACATATCTACCCGCAGCATGCTATTCCAGTGAGTAAGCACTTTAAAAATCCAAACTAAAATGTTGGTCCAGTACAAAACAGACATTAGCATCATCTCATTGATATGTAACTTATTCTCGCAATGATATAACTGGAAAAACTGCTCACTTGGGGTTAAACAACAAACTATCACTCACTCACTCGTCCCCCTCCAATAGCTCACATATTGGTTGTACATTCATTCAACACAATCCACGATCTCGAAACATTGCTGCAAACGCCATTTTGCTGGAATAGCGACAGCACCCAGACTAGAGATTTTGTCTCCGACTCCTGCGAAGATTTAATATGTATAGGTACGGCAACTTTATCATAGGCATAAACGCGGTGATTAGACTAATTATTTAATAGAGACGATATGAGGACGTCCGAAAATTTCTTTTTCACAACATCTATTCAAATGTTTAAAAAATGACATGATTATATCCCTTTTGTTGTGTGCAATAACCAATAGTTCAGATCCAATATGGCTTTCTTTTATTTATTTTCTTCTCCAGGATAAAATATTGCCCAACAGAAATGGTACAAACAACGATACAAAGCCATACACAGAAAACTAAAGGGTATTCAGGGCAGGTGATATGCCCATTGTTCACATGTTGAAGACCCTCCTATGACTGTGAAATGCTGAACATCAACAAAACCGTTGTTCCTTCACTTTAATTTGTGACTACGTGTCTCTCATGTTCATTTACATCCATATCTTTTCCTACTAATAAATTATTGAGTAACACGAACCCCTCTAAAAACCGGTAGAGAACAGCTCCACTAGTGGCACATGTCGTGTTACTATTGTTACCAACCTGGTGATAAGTAATTAATGAGGAAAGTACAAGATTGTGATAACGAAATACACTAACGGTTAACCAGGTCATAGTGGTGACCGTAAACTTTTGAATTGATGACTTCAACCTATTCATTAGGAATCCTTGGCTTAGTTCCGTCATATAATTTATATCTACACAATATGCATGTGCTGCTGGAATGTTGCTAAATATAAATGGAAAGTTCACAATGGGAAAATTGAAGTCATCTCTTTTGTCGTAAAGTTTCGTTCTTCACCGGCACTTGCTGTCAATTTCGTGATGTAGTTCACGGTATGAAACAGAGCTAGCTGCATCTGTGGTATCTTTTTCTTCAAGTTCAATGGGATAACTTAGAAGAGTTTGAAGATACCAAAATGGTAATTAGAATCCGTAAATCGAAGAAAAACAGACAGAATAATGGTCAAAGAAAAGGGACAAAAGGACAAACATTAACACCAACCCCACTTAAAACCAGGGTGAATTATTTAATGACTGTTGCTTACTACTATCCAGAAATTAGAAATGGGATTGAACATAATTTGAATTTGTACTTGAATAATATTTGGGTTGTTTCTGACACATGTTTTACTTTTGCAATAATCGGACATCCAAGCTGGCGGACAACACAGGACATAGTTTAACTGTGGTAATATGAAGAAACAGTCACAAACGTTAATTGATGAACGTAACCAGTGCAAGAATAATCAGGTTAGCCATTAGTTTTAGAAATGTATGCATGCCAGTTGTGAAAAAAAATGAGCTGCGTGTTTGCGAATAAAATAAAAATGTAGAATTTTACTTCTTCAGATATCAATTATACATTGTAGCAGTTAGTTATGCCGCAACACATGTATATATGTATATAAATAGTATATACATGTATTTACATATTTTCATCTATCTTGGTTCAAATTTGAAATAAGGTTACTATTGCTGTTTACAAATCTGTTTGTTTATATTAGACGTAAAAGTATGATATCAGCATAGTGAGTCACCTAAGCTGATTGCGTATGTTTGTACAATAGTCAGGAAATCAGACTACACTTTATCTAAATGCTATAATTAGACACACAGAAAAAAACATATCACCTCTTCTAGCATTAGATATACGAAAACGTTGTTGTTTGCAATGCAAAGGTCTAAGAAACTAATTTATTTGCCATTTTCTACTAAATTTGTGTTAGCCTGTTTGGTCTTATTTTTGCAGATAAACTATATTTTCTGAAAATGCACGATTCCTCTACTTTCTGTTACAATATATCATGGGGTCTTTAAAATCTTGCGGTGAAACCATGGAAAACGGCAAGATTCCTACTCCAATAGTAACATCTTATTTCTCTGAAATTCTCTATTTATGGTATTCGTGGGGCCGTCGTGGTCGTGATCGTGTGGTAGTAGGATTTATCGCTACCTGTACAATTAGTGCCTATCACCACAAAAGATGTCTAACCCCGTTCATGGCGAGGAGTACTCGAAACAACATTATGTGATAAAGTTTGTCAGTGATTTCCGACAGGTCGGTGGTTTTCTCAGGGTACTCCGGTTATCTCCACCAATAACTGCCACGATATAGCTGAACTATTGTTTAAGGTGGCGTTAAGCACCATAAGCCAAACCAAGCCAAACCTATAGTATTATTCGATCAATGAAACATCGAAAATCGCACCCGATGCACTCGGGTGCGTATTTATACGTTGCGTGCCCACTACAATTAGCAAAACATATGTTACGTATGACACATTCAATAATTTAGAATACGGGTAATGATTGGATTTTTGTCGAAACTATGTAACTTCTGCCACCCCTCTTATCCGCACTAGAACAGAGGTAAAAGGGTATGTTTGAAGCCATATAACATTTTTATATTTATTTATTATGCTTTTCAATTTTGAAAACTTGCTCTTCTTTCCCGTCCTCTCCTCAAGCTTGTCCAGTCCCACTTTCCATTCCAATTATAATTTGTTCACCTCTCTCCCACTTTTCATCCCTCTTACAAACCTTGCACCCCCACCTTCAGGTACCATTGTAAAGCTTGCCCCCACTTTCCGGTCCACTCCTACGTTTCTGTATATGAAGAGATTTGGTTCATTTCGTGCCCCTGAACATATTCATTACTACTCTATTTGTGGCAATCAAACTGTCATCTACAGGTCCATCGCTAAGTCACATTGTGTAGCTCCCATAGATTCGTTATCATAAAGAACAGGTGGCTGAGACAATGTTCAATGTTCAATCTACTTAACATTTCTTTCTACACGTTTTTATGAGACGGATAATAAGTGTTCGTGTACAATAATCTATTATAAAATTTTCCACATTTTGTACTAAAAATGGTTTGCTACTAACAAGGAAACTACTGAACCGAGGATTCCTTTTGCTACGGTCGATACCTTGACTTGGTTGACCGTTATTGAATATCCGTGTCACAAATGACCACGGATATGCTCCACTTGTCGTAAGCTCTTCCCGGCCCTTTCCTCATTCACGACTTATCATCGGATTGGTAACTAGATTAACACGACGCGTGCCACTAGTGGAGCATGAACTGCTTACCTTCTGGAGCACCTGCGTTCACCTCCGGTTTTAGTACTGTTCGTGTTACTCGATCTTTAGTTTTATGCGTATGGTTTGTGGATCGTTGTTTTTCCTTTTGTACTTTTTCTTTTGTCCATTGTGTTGTCTGTTCTTCGATTTATGGATTCTGATTGCCCACTTGGTATCTTCAGACTCTTATAGCTACGCTGACTTCTGTGTTCTGTGCCGTCTTTGCAACAACAAGATATATCTAAACAAAATTTACCAACACATCATAAAGATACGATAAGTCGGCTCTTAACTGTGGAAGTTGATTGTTTTCAACAGTTACTTAGAACTGTTTCCTCCAGTTAAACTGACTCTCACGGTAAGAAATGAAATATTGAAAAGCGGTGCTATACATTTTGGGCTAGGTTATGGTGTTTAACGCCACTTTCAACAGTATTTCAGTTATATCATGGCCGTCAGTTTTATTGGTGGAGGAATACCGGAGAACCCGGAGAAAACCACCGACCTGCCGCAAGTGACTGATATTTTGGTTTATTGCGAAAGTCATCAATTTCTATACCAAATTAACTCCAGACCAGAAATGAAAAATTCAGAGAAGGGAAACAGCAAAAGCAAGAAACAACAGGCAACCATGCACAAGAGAATGATATACAATTTATGAGAAATGAAAACACTCCACACACTCTACAATATGTTTAACTCTATGAATTTTCCAAAATTTTGTATCTTTTTGGCACAATATATGAAAAAAGATGCAAATTTTAATGTTATTGAAGCTATTCTTAGTAACTTGATCAGACAATTTTCCTTTATAAATCCGAATTTCAATCATCTATATCTTGTATGTTTATAATTTTAATGTAAATGAAAACAAAAAATTTATAGGTTTTCACATTTAATTGGATTATATAGTCTCATGTACATAGTTTTTATGTAAATGTATTCCACGCGTGTTGTTCTTATAAACAACATTTGATAATATATTACTAGTCTAGTATACAGCCATAAGATTGACAACTCTATCTGCGTGCATGTGGCAGATTCTATTTCGTCTAATGTACAATGAAAATAGCCCACATATTCTTGAAAGAGGGAGAGGCGTTAAGGTGCAAAATTGACCCCACATTTTATCAAAAAATACTGCTTGACATAGAATAAAAATAATTTACTAATTTAATTGTTATTTTTACAAATTTTCAAAAAATATATTTTTCCGTGAGATTGGGTGCGCTATGACGTCATAATGACATCATGATTAGACGGATAATGCTATAAATGGACTATAAACGACATATTCAATGTGCATTTTAGCTATTTTATATACCCCCACAGTCTTCCACCAACACCAAATTGAGCAGTTATTTTGAGTATAGAGGGTTAATGATTGTATCAAAATATTTTGTTGGTGGAGGATTGTGGAGGCTGTTAAAAATTAATTTATTTATAACCTCGGCCAGACCCTTAAAATCAATAGTTTCACTCTTCTGATTGTATATATGATACCATTATGTATATATACACAATCTCTGTTCATTTTATGATTCATTTCAAGTAATGAAATTCATCAGTAAATAACTTGTTTCTGTAAATAATTGTATTTATTTTAAATACAGTTTGTATACATTGAAACCAGGAGAAAAACTCAGTGCATGCAGTCCGGCGTCAACGCGATACAAAGAACTGGGGACTATAAGTTCCATATATGGCCCCATATTTAATGAATCATTATCTTAGAAAATACTTGATTAAAATTTGATGTGTTTTATTTTATAGACGACATCATACTTTTGATGTTAAAACTTGTTTCCAACAAAATCGATACGTATTTGACGTCATTGTGACGTCATGAGCGTTATTTCTTTTCTGTATTTCGTGGAATTTTGCCCGTGATATTTCGACGGTTTTCGAAGAAATTAAGCACCTCCGTAGTCGTGCACCAGACAATATTTTGACAGATTGTTAAAATAAATAAAACACAACTACTGTTAAACACATCTACTGTTAAAGTATTTTTTTGGTGCACGAGGTGTTAAATTTCTTGAAAAACGACAGGAAAATGTTCAAATATTACAAGTGCTTAGATGACGTTTTGATGTTTGAGAAGCAATATTTGCCGTAAAAAACGATGGTATGTCGGCACGTAACAGTTATATAACATAAAGATGAAATAAACACCACTTCATCCAAAATAGTTTTTTTTTATAAGCCCCCAATTATTGATTATATATTTTCTTCCGAGATACGGAAATAGTTATTACTACCGGGATACTGAGGTAGGTTTAATGGTCTATCGATGCTACTTCTAAAATGAAGTAAAATAGTTTGATCCAAAAGGAGTAGATATTTTTTGGGCACAATCCAACATATCCTTAAGAAGAGTTTGAAGATACCACAGGGGCAATCAGAATCCGTATATGCGTTCTGTCATTGCCATAAGTTATTGTTTGCATGATTGACAGACAATATTCATCATATTGTTTTCTAGCTTCTGAACTGTCGATCGAGAAAAAAATAAAATATTCTAGACAGGCAGCATATAGCCAGTCAATGGGGTTTGCAATTAATATTTCGCGTGCACAATAGCGACCCACCACCACAAGGTGTGGAACATAGAAATATTCTTCAGTGGTTTAATGCGTATTAACTGCATTACATGTAAACTGTATTATTCTGTTTGATAAAGTCCTTTAACTAGGACAGAAAAAAATTTATCCTTGAGTGAAATAATATTGTAATAAAATATCGTGAACGTGATGTAAAAGTATGAAAGTATTTCAAGGTATATTTTAAATGAGGTTGAAACATGTCGGTTGTATTTCATTTTGACGATTTTAATTACGGAAGACGATCACAACCATATTTTTTTTAACAATTGCAACTCAGCTGTTTTTTTTTTCATAGCATATAATAAAATGAAAAAATATATATCACACTGTCGGAACAGTTCCAACATTCAATAGAAAAATGGTAGAAATAATATCATTTAGTGTCCGTCGTCTGTTATCCATAACTGTTCATATTAATATTTAATCTTTTTCTTAGAAACTGCAAAACCAAATGCTTTATTTTACGCTATCAAGTTCTCTCAACCCGCACCTTGGCATTTTTTTTAATAGATTTATGATGGTTGTCCGTTAAAATGTACTGGAATATATCATAACATTGGTTGTCGTTAAGAATAAAGTACGGTTAAAAAAGTGTTTAAAAAAATTTCATATATGATAAAGTTCTTTTCCTCAAATAAATCTATCTATTACTTCTGTAAGGTTAATACCAAAATTTCGACCAGTTTTCGACAATCAATGTTAATAAGTTTCTGAATTGATATGATCTCAATATGTACATTATCAATGTCATAGCAGACGATGAAACCAAAATTGGTCTGTATGGGATATATTTTTTAAATGATTAAAGCTTTGTTAAGGTGACGAAAAAATACAATTTGAACGTGAAATAATAGATGTGGTACGCAGTTCTTACATTTAAAGATGACATTTTTAGATCAGATTTCTTGAGATCATTCATGCAATTTCAGCATCATAATATAACCTCTGACAAATGAAGCGAACACAATAATGAGAGATTTTATCACGTGAAACAAACCGTCGAAAACAGGAGACCGTCGAAAATGGGTGACGTTGCGACATTACTATTCGTTTACTTTAATTTCATAATACAGTTTCAGAACATGTTTTTATTCCTGAAATCAATCCACATTGCATATTAAGTCAAATTTATGCTTTGTTTATTGAGTTTTATTATGTTTGTTTTTGTTTTTGTTTTTTAAAGATATGCATTATAATACAATGATACGTACATTCTGTATTCTGAAAAAAATGACGTTCAGTGCTTTTCATTACCTGACTTTGTCGGTCCGCTGTGAGGAATTAGATGCACATATTAACTAACTGTATTTATTTATGAAAAGCACATATTGTGAATACATTTTGGAGAAAATTTTATCGACATCGGAGGTGGGGTCGATTTTGGCCCTTATAGCTCCCAGTCCTTTAACATATATATCGTCTCGTGAATTGAACTTTGTAACTTTCCCAACACTTCTATCGTTTTGAATACCAACACCTCAACTGCATCGAAAACTAATCCCATTCGAAAACACCAATCTTTATATCACGTACATTCCTGATGGGTTTAGTGCTGTCATGTTTATCTTCCTGGCTAGTAAGACTACCTATTAAAGCTTCGACTTCTTTTGATTTTCCTGATGATTTCTGAAAACGTGTTTGCTGAACTTCCTTGATGCTTCTGTCTACATATTTAAAGCATTTTAACTTTTTCTCAATATCAACAACTGACGCTAACAATGTTATAGCATTTCCACCATTTGTTGTTTCATTTGCTTTAGAGATAATGACTGTATCGTGTGAACATGCATCTCTACGTTGTCCTATGTCGTCAAGGATGCGTTTGCTCTCTTTAGATTCCTTTTCATTAACAATTTTGATCATCGCTTCTGTTGCATTTTTTACCATATCGATGACTTCCTGACCTCTAGTTTCAATTTCACGAATAACTTCCGTTTTGCATTCTTCGTTCGTTTTCAATTCTGTTTCAAGATGTACGATTGTGTCTGAGACTTGATTCATGGTTGCCTCTGCAGACTTTACCATATCATTAATTGTTGATCTCTTCTTAGACGCAGCTTCATCAACGAGTGAAAAGTCATGTTTCTTATGTTCTTTGGTTAAGCAAATTTGGCATAACAAGCAAGTACATGTATTACAATAGAAGGTAAACAATTGATCGTGACTTTCGCATTTCGGTGTTTTTTCTTCCGGGTTCACTTTTTGTGCATCTATAAAGATGTGATTTTTACTTATTTTCGCCTTTAAATGAGACAACTTACAGTTGCTGCAAAAGTATTGTTCACAATTTGTACAATATTGACTTCCAGGATTATTGTCACATATTTCACACGAATGAACTGCACACTGAGCCATGGTCGATGGTCGATCATCATACGATCACATATATCAAATGGGAGATAAACCACTCTGTGCTAAAAATTCCCTGTAACTGTGTCACGTATAAAAGGTACCAGTAGAACCTATGTTTTTCCTCTGCTGCAAGAACAATGGCTTGTTGATGATCCACATATACGTGGATAGGCAACAAGACTCTGTGCTGCAACAACAGATCTTCTGCTGAGTGAGGTCATCCACAGGGGCTCGTGTCACGGAATTAACTCCCCCCCTCCTTTACCACCCCTTATTAACTTTCTGTTCAATAAAATTTCTCAGTTGTGGTATAATACAGGGCCAGCATATGAACGCTGTTCTTACCATAAGATTGTACGGATATATGGACACGAACACGACAAATAAAGGAAAAAAGAGATGAAATAATAACGTAATTTTATTGAAAATAAACATTAAAATAGAAAGTTGAAAAGGGGGGTGGTAATTCGGTGCCACGAGCGCCTGTGAGTTCATCGTGGAAAGAGCTGCCCTTGTGTAGTGGATTTGTTTCCTTCCTAGTGAACACTCGACGATAAACGTGATGACTTTAATTTTCCAATATTCAACTTCCCATAAATTTATCAATAGCAATATTTCAACCTACAGCTGATAACGCAAAGTCTACTGAAACATGGCTACGTTGTTCCTCTGTTAAAGCATTCGCTACAGCAATTCTACGGTCTTCATCACGAACTTGTTGACCGTTACGAAATATCCATTTCTCAAATGACATTGAATGTTCCTCTTTTACTTAGATTTAGTTGAAATGAAATACAAAAAATACCACACTGTTGGAACATACCAAAATCGTAGAAAGAGGGGAAACCGATTCCCCTAGCGAACAAATACATGGCCACTCAATTTCCTGACTTGGTATAGACACTCCAATAAAAACTGGCGGGGTAAGTATAGCGGTTTTCCATATTTCGTCTGACATTTATGAACTAATCATATATAAGGTCAAAGAAGGTTGTCAATTCTAGAGCCTCATCCCTAGTAGCATGGCTATGTAAGATGTAGTCCCACTACCACCACCACATCAAGCTAACAAGACAGCACTGGAATTAGTGATTGAGTAATTATTGCTTAACGCCACTTCAGCAATTTGTAAAGCTATATCATGGTGAGAACAAGTTAATTTTGAATGAGATGAAGATGAAGTCCGCTTTGTACTAGACCAACATGCTGGGTTGGATTTTTATAGTGCTAGCGCACTGAAACAACAGTCCGCGGATACACATGTCGCACCACTCGGACAAATGATTCTGATTCCGAGCCAACCAGTCTTGCTGTGTGCTTAGCGGAGAAGCAACAAATACCAATTTTAGTCTTTGGTTTAACGAGACCGGGGCTCTAACCCAAGATCTACCACACTCGAGGCGAGCATGCTAGCCATTACGCCACCGATGCGGTTCAAGACAGCATTGGGAATACTTGTGTATATTACTATTTCAAATTTTACAAACATTATTTGAGATATGGACAATATATATCATCTATAACAAGACGCAATTGTTACGATTTCTGTTGTATTTTGTTAATGTAAACACGTGTTAAATAGTAAATACATGTCTTAATGATTTATGTCTAACACGTGACATTGATAGATATTCAAGTTTGACTGAATTGATAAAGCAATGGTATAGCAATTACGTGGACAACTAAACTGAAACGACATGAAATGCATTCATGACAAAGATTGTATTACTGAAATTTACAGTTCTTAAATAACGTAATAAAACTAAGGTTCCCCTCCCTCAGGCATGGGTGACCTTAGCCATGCATGCTCCTCAGTATATACATGTACATACATGGAAACTAACAAAACAACAAAGAAGCTATGTAATGAGAATAAACTAAAACAATTGTCATTACGTTTCTGCCGGTCATTGGGTTGTAATCTAGACAGACATTGTGGATTAATAAAACGGAGTATAATAATTCCTGCTTATAAACTCAGGGTTATCTTAGGCCCAAGTAATGTCATTAATTGCAGATTTGAAAGCAGGCTCATAATCATATCTATTTATATTTGCTAATGCATTTATTGGATCATTTTTTCTTCCAAAATAACCAAGTAAACCATAAACATACATTAACCATGGAACTACTAGGAAGAGAACAGCGGTGCGACTGTCAATAAGGGCTAATATATATTAATCGGACGGATTATTAAATTAACAGTGACTGTCAGTACATAAAATTATATAATCCTTTTATTTTCTTTTATTATTATACTCAAAAATGAGTGTAATCGTAAACTGGAATCATATTTGGACCGCTAAACTGCAGGTAAGATGCTGTTTAGCACTCGTTTTATAGTATGAGTTATGCTCTGTATTGAAAACACTACTGTGACTGTGAACTGCAGAACAGCAATGCTCTGCCTTTACTTTAATGTATGCCCAAGTGCATTATAGGATAGTTCTTCCATGCTCATTTACATCCATATCCTTTCTTATTACACTACATAATATACATTTCATCACTTATTTGTGGGAATATCGTTTTTACAATGGTTATAGCTTGATTAATTCATTGATTTATTGATTGATGTTTAACGCCAACCTTAGCTGTATAATGATTAGCAACGTAGTACGTAATTCACATGTGTCTATATATATATACATATTCAATCTTATTTGGGGCATGATAATCATGATGATTGATTATTCCACATTTATTGTAAAAAAATAATAATATCTTGAAACAGATCAATGAAATGGAAAATATGTAAAACGACCATGATTTACAGTGTGAAGTACTTTCCTAACTGTCTAACAGGTAACACGTGTTTTTTGTTTACTAACACTGTAAACTAGGTCATGTTTTAATCTTACACTTGAATGACACTTCATTTGTGTCTGCGGTTAGGGAAATATAAATATGTTGTTGTGGTTTAATGTGTAAATAATAAAGGATAGCTTGATAGCCAAATATCCACAGGCACTTGGGTCCAGCATTTTTTTTTCTTCTCGAATTTATCATTAAAATGTGCATCTAGAACGTATATGAACCCGTTTGACATGCTTCGTTGTGAAATAAACACCTTTATGAACTATGCCCGATTTTCCTAATATCTTCCTAATACAATGTATCTATTCTATACAAGACAAGAATGTCGAGTTTGTTCTAAAAATAGCAACAAATGTACTTGCCGGTATCCCCGCTGTTATCCGCTAGAAAAAATCGTTTCTGATGACTCGTGGCATATTCCCGGTTTCCTTTCAACTTGATCTAATTGTTGAACACAAACGTATCTTGTGGCGGAGCGCTTAAACGGTTACAGTCGGGTTTGTTTCTCTCAAGCGAGCTCAATTTCTACTCGGGACGGAAGTGTTTTCAAATTTTCCAAGGGACGCAACTCTTCTCGCAATCTGAGGATTTCCGAGTGGACTGAAACAAGGTAAAATCTTAATGAGTTACGAAAAAAACTTATTTCTGAAAAATAGTCGAAGTGTCTTTTTAGTTGCGCAACAAATGTATGTGTTTTACCTTCGTTTATTGGTAGAAGATCACAGATTTTAGTGTTTATTGGTCATATTTTACTGCACATTCATACACGAACCTTCTTTTTTCTCTGATTTCGGCAAAACTTGTCTCCAAAATATACCATGATATACTATAGACCTTTCACACCAGTTGTCCTTATTTCTTTCTCTTTTAACTGTAATGTGTTTAAAAAGTTTTTTAACAGCTTTACTCACTGAACTTTTTGCCATACATGTATTCATACTGTTATATATTTTATCTAAAGCTAAGCTATTCTCTTGGGATATCTCAACATGCTCAAGGAGCCTGAAAAAATTGGGTTAGATAAATAATACATGTAGTGATTTGGTGTGTGACTTAAATATCATATTATACATATAAAATTCCCTAATTTTACTGACATGAAGAAGAGTGAGACAAACAAGTTTAATATGTTCTTGTGTTATTAGCAAGCTAATAAATTAATGAAGACCTCTCCAGCCAAAGACAGCTGAATTGTTACAAATGCAGCTGCTCAGATACAGAACTGTGCTCACCCTGTATGATTTTAGGCGTTAAATTGTATTATCAGATCAGATTATTTGTTCCCTCTTTCCACTTCAAGTCTGACGATAATTTATTATTCGTAATATGCATATATAGTGCATCAAAATTGGTACCCTGTTGAATATTACAGCCGTATTTTTTTCTATGACTGGAAATCAAAGGTTTTTTTTATGAAAAACCATAGCCCCCCATCCTGCAAGTTAAATGGTCGATCCCTATGACTTTCCAATTTTTTTGGAGACACTTATTTGAAGTAACTAGTATTCTGAATATACAGTAGCATACGCAGGGGCAGACCTAATAGGGACTAGGTTGCCCCCCTCCGTCCTCCCATTCTATAGATTTTATTAAATTCTAAATATTAAACTGAGATTATGTGATCAATTTAAACAAAAATGGTCTACAGTTGTTTTCAATTCACCAAAGTGTCTTAACTACAGAATTTTTAAATGTAATCATGGATTAGAAAAATATTTACTGGATTTGCCAAATGATTTAAGAAAAGCACTATGTAGTTTCAGATGCCTGAATCACAGACTCCCTATTGAAAGGGGTCGTTTTGGCGTGTTGAACGTGATGATAGAATTTGTGACATTTGTACTAGTAACGCTATGGGCGATGAGTATCATTATCTGTTTCAATGTTCTTTTTTCAATAATGAAAGAAAGTCATTGTTACCACACAATCTTACAACCAAACCTAATATTGACAAATTTAAAGAATTGTTTAATTCTGACTTCTATGATATTTACTGTAAAATTGTATTATCAGTAGTTAACTAATATGTACATGTAATATTGGTTTACAATGTATCAACTTATTTGGTTGTCTTCCTTAATAACACATATTTTTACTTGTATATATGTTATAAATGTTTATAATGTTCACTGCATTCCTTTATTATATTTGTAATTTGTTTGTTACTATTCACATACCCCTGTTGTTGGGGGTCTTAAAAAATAAAAACTTGAAACTTGAAACTTAAATACATGTACTTGTAAAATTTGGAAACATGGGTCAGGTCCTCATTTTGCAATAGACACCTTCACTTTTTGGCTTACTTACCCGAAAATCTATTTTTCATTGAATTTATATACAATTTTAGGGCTTTTAAATACTGTTTATTGAATAATTTTACTGGCCTGGGCCAGGGTGTGTCTAATTTCGAAGACTGAGAGTGGCGGATTTTAATTAAGCAAGTCATCATGAGTACCACCCCCTTTACGGAAGAAAAAGCATTGAAATAATAGGAAATCACTGTATATGAGAGAATTGAGCTACTCTTATTAATAAAACATTTCAAAAGACCTGGATCCATAAGTGTGAAATTTCAATCATTTTTTTTTTATTTGTAGGCTTAAATCAAATAACATCTTGCATTATATGATTCTAATTTAACACATCTCTGAAATTTTGCCTATTAAATCTCCCCCACCCCCCACCCCTCTCCCTCATCTTTTTTTTATAATAATTCACCAGAGCAATTAAAATGACATTTGTACCATCAAATAATGTTTCCATTATCAGTTATTTTATCTTTTTCCATGTTTTTCATTCGTGCTAAATGCTTTTCTTCATCTGTTCGGATAAAAAAGTATTTCTTCAGTTTTCCAAGTTTCCTTTTTTTGCGCCAATAATTGATGTTCGTAACTCATTAAGATTTTACCTTGCTTCAGTCCACTCGGAAATCCTCAGATTGCGAGAAGAGTTGCGTCCCTTGGAAAATTGAAAGCACTTCCGTCCCGAGTAGAAATTGAGCTCGCTTGAGAGAAACAAACCCGACTGTAACCGTTTAAGCGCTCCGCCACAAGAGACTTTTGTGTTCGACAATTAGATCAAGTTGAAAGGAAACCGGGAATATGCCACGAGTCATCAGAAACGATTTTTTTCTAGCGGATAACAGCGGTATACCGGCAAGTACATGTGTTGCTATTTTTAGAACAAACTCGACATTCTTGCCTTGTATAGAGTAGATACATTGTATTAGGAAGATATTAGGAAATGGGGCATAGTTCTTAAAGGCGCTTATTTCACAACGAAGCATGTCAAACGGGTTCATATACGTTGTAGATGCACATTTTATTGATAAAATCCAAAAAAAAATGCTGGACCCAAGTGTCTGTGCAAATATCTGTTCACCGGAAGTTTAAAAAATAGATCAATTGATAAATTAGAAACGCAAAAGAAATATATTTCAATGAAAAATTCCCAATTCTTTAATTATTTACTCTATGCAAAATCGAAATAAAATTGAAATAAAATTCTAATAAAAAAATCTCTTTCTACGAAACTCCCGATGGAAGAGCGGCGTAGGTGAAATGAACGCCATAACAAATCGGCTACACAATTCATTCAAAATAAAAGATAATAGCTTCACCGGACGCAATTACGAACGAAATAAAAAGTATGTCCCCTAATTGTTCCTTCAAAACATGAATTAAAAAAATGCTTTTATAAATAGATACAACGATAAATTACTCGTGTTTTGGGAGAAAATTATTCATGCGCAGTTGTTGAATGTTGCAGACGACGGGTTTTCATATTTGTAAACGGAAAACGATCGACAATTGCACTTGGAATCTATCGCTAAAATTCATTGAGGTACGCGAATTTTGTTATCTTATGCCTGTAATTGGAAAGAATATGATCTCCTGGTTCTATGCATATGTAGAACACAATGAAATTAAAACAAAAACAGTCAATATAATACATTTTCCTTACCTTGATCTATCCCAAAATGTCAAAATCCGTGATGTACCTTATTCATTGAATAGTCCAAGGAATTCCGAATGCAAACTGGCACATATTTATGGTATGAATAAAGGAAAGGTTTTTATGTCATGTGTATTATAATCAAATAGACATGTGAACGTAAATGAATGAATGCTCTTTCAATTTTAACAGTTGTCATTAAATAATTTACACTAGAAAGGTTATTATGATGTCGTTCGAAATTGTGTCCGGATCTAGGTCACAGAGTGACTAGAACGGGGTCATGAAAATCTGTTCTAAGTTAAAACCCGTAACAATGCATTGAATAATATATGGGCTATGATTCAAAAGAAATATTGGTGTTTAATCTGAAATATGAACATGTAATCAGCTTCATCAATTTGTCAAATTTATTATCAAATGCCACGGTCAATATCATCGAAATTGTTCGTAATTGCATCCGGTGAGGCTAACGTGTACGGATCATCGTGTTATTGAAATTTTAGGACTTCGTCCTTCAAACAGGTTGCCTGTCTCATATTATAAAAATATGAACGTTATTTAATTTGGTAAGTAGATCTACATATTTTGCGCATTGTGAAATGTAGTGATCAATTTTCATTGGGATATGATATTGTGTGTACTGTATAATATTTAAATGGTAGTTGAATAATATTTAAATGGTAGTTGAAGCCATCGTCTCTTTTTAATTTAATATATAAAGTGAGCGGTCATGTATGTTTTGTATGATCGGGGTATCGATATTGTCTTTTTAAACGACTTTTCTATTAAAGTTTTGGACTGTTCTGACAGTGTGGTATTTCCTTTCACACATATGATCCATAGACATGTTAAACTCAGTTCGCTTCACAGTATATTTATCTATGGGATGTTTATTTATAATCGTCTCTGTTTCTTCAGGTTACTACAATGTATGGTAATGACGTCTGCTTTGCAGAATAGAAGGAGCGCGTGACCAGCACACTCCTCTAAATCCGTGCCTGGTTACATAATGTGTAATAACCGAAAACCATTGATGGAATGGATACGAAGAGAGGAAAAACGATTGGATTGAATTACAATATTGTTATGGGGGGGGGAGACATAATTATTAATGTTTATCTGAACCTAAACAACACAAATCACTCCTCCGGCTCGCAACAAATTATACAACACAGATTGTTCGCATTTAGCACTTCGTCGGTAACACCCAGACATCTCCACTTATCTCCCGTGGCACAACTGAAACAATAACCTGTCAACTCTAAAGCGAAGGTATTTATTTCAATTGACACAGTGGTCGTTTGGACGTGATTGTATGGTAGTTGGATTTAGAACTACCTGTGCAACGTTGTGAGTGCGAATCCCGCTCAGGAGAGGTGAACTCTATACAACATTATGTGATAAAGTTTGTCAGTGTCTTGCGGCAGGTCGGTAGTTTTCTCTGGATACTCCGATTTCCTCCACCAATAAAGCTGACCGCCATGATATAACTGAAATATTGTTGAAAGTGACATTAAGCACCATAAGTTAATCCTAACCATAATCATAAATTTACGCACGGTCATGAGTGAAAAGTATCGGAGTGTGATCAGGCATTGATTGTCGACGTTGCCCAGTTTTTATGACGTCATACAACAATCACTAGAATTGCGAAGATGATACTCACGAGAATATAACAGGCAAATAAAGAATTATTATGTAATATTGAACCGTGAATAAAAGAACAATTGCAACATGACATGGAGAGATAGGGGTAAAGGAAGCTGATATAAATACTTTTATTTGATAACCGTTAGAATAAATCCAGCTTCATATGAGAATAAACCATAATCAGCATTCTATATACAAACTGTATATGTCAGTCCATACAGTTGCCAAAATATACTGATCTCGTCAAATAATTCCAAAGAGTACTGATAAAAGTGTGTCTAAATTAAACATCGGGATGCAACTCCCCCCCCCCCTCTCCCCAATGGATAATTGTATGAATTGTGTAGTCTGTATTAAAACCAAGTGTACTTGGTTATGTTCCACTTGTCGTAGACACTTCCCGGCCCTTTCATCATTCATGACTTATCACCGGGTTTGTAACTAGATTAACAGACGGGTGCCACTAGTTCAGCCAGAACTGCTTACCCTTCCGGAGGACCTGAGTTCAGTCTGGTTTTTAGTGAGGTTCGTGTTACTCGATCACTACTTTTATATGTATGTTTATTATATCTTTGTTTGTCCTTTTATACCTTTTCTTTTGGCCATTGTGTTATCTGTTCCTCTGCGATATACGCATTCTGATTAGCCATTTAGTATCTTCAAACTCTTCTTACCTGCGGAAACCAGTTTCCTTCATGATTCCACATATTTACCTTTTGATAAATACTAGCTACTTGATGTTTGTAACAAGAGTAACATGACGGGTTCCTCTAGTGGAGCGTGAACTGATTACCCTCCTACAACACCTGATTTCACCAATATTTTTATTGGGGTTCGTGTTGCTCAATCTGTAGTTTTCTGTGTAGTGTTTTGCAGATCTTTGTTTGTCCTTTTGTCCTTTTTCTTTTGATCGTTATATTGTCTGTCTTTCTTCGATTTACGGCTTCTGTTTATTTCTTTGGTATCTTCAAACGTTATTAGGCGACCAATTGATCGTGTTGTTTTACAATGTGACACACCATATATGTGATAGATTCACATTAGCGTCCGGACTCCAATAGGAATCCACTGACGTCATTATCTCAAATCACGGTCCGACTTAAGGGTATTCTGAAATCGGCGTCCTTTCGGTTAGGGTTAGGATTAGTGCATACGTCAGGGACGCCTTTAGACGTCGATTTGAGAAAGTGATTTGAGAATTTGAAAAATGACAGATTTGAGAATTGAACGCCGATTTGAGGATTTGAAAAAAGACATAGATCTGATATATATATATATATATTGGCGGAGGTAGTCGAGTACAGGGTAGACAACCGTTGATCTTCAAGTCACGGACACATACTTTTTATAGTGCTGTATTTTGATACAATGTCTCCATCGAGTGAGGTCAATTCATGAGTCATAAACAGTGGAGACGTGCAACGATAGCATAAATACATGTGTACATGTACATGTATATATCTGAGTATCGTACGATTTCAACCACGGAGTCATAATACTACCCATATCTTTGTTTACAAATAGTGAACTTGTTTTTTTTATCTTAATGCGACTTTAAATGGCACATTTCAAGATGAGTGTACACTTTAGATAAAAATCCGTTTATAAACGTTTTGTAAATATTTATATTTTCAAAATATTAATATCCACGATGGGATGTGAATGTAAATAAGCAAAAGGACAATCTCCTCATCGGATATATTTATAGTCGAAATTTTGGAAACAATGATAAAGAATCAGTTACTATCATATTAAGTGACATTGATGCAGATACAGCAATAAGAACCCTTTTGTACATGTATACCTGGTTTGATTCTAAAACTATACGTTTTATGCTCTTTCTATAATTAAAGGTAATAACAAAATTACCGAACTCCGAACAATCTTACAAAGGGAAAGTCAAAACTCATAATTATATAAACAGACAAAATCAGTCAACAACCGGAAAACTGTGAAAACCGAGGTCTTTCCCTTACAACAGGTGAAATGGTACCCGGTCTAGCAATAGGCAATGGGCAGGACAACGGTTGTGATTGTTGTTTTCTCTAATTCTTGTTCAATTTTCACACTTCCCAACCCGTGTGAGAAGAAATCGATAATCAACGTGTGGATCACTTTGTTCTCAGTCGCTGATTGGTCAATTACGCAATTATGTCTCAACCCGTGGGTGAGATAAATATTTCACGCTACTTTTCCCGTAAAAATGTTACATTTCGCAAAATGTCATTGTGTCAATAAAATCGTTTAATTAACCGTAACTAACCGTAATTAACCGTACCGTCATCAAGAACCCCTCATCTGGAATCTTGTCCCTTCTCCATCATTGCTTCAAAAACATTCCTTAACGGGTGTGACGTCAATTGAAGTATACGTCAGTGACGTCATTGAACGTCGATTTGAGAAAGTGAAAAACGGCCATATATTTTGTTAAATTAGTGAGAAAAAGTATCAAACAAATTTTTAGTGGTTCATTAGAAAAACAATCTCTAACATTGTTTCCCGTTTATTACGATAATTTCTCAAATCTCGATAGTTATATTTTTACATTTTAAAGTTCTCGGTAAACCTCGAACTTTAAAATGTGAAAATTTATCTATCTTGATTTGAGAAATTATCGTAATAAACGGGAAACAATGTTTAACGCCAACTCAGCAATTTTACAGCTATATCACTACGAAAGTGTTAGAGTCGCCACTATAAATTATTTAACTTTTACGGAATATCTGCATTACAAATTATCACAAATGTCTTCCCGTTGTCGCAATCACAATCCGGTCTTTTTCATCATTCAAGACTTATCACCGGGTTCTGATTACCCCTTTGGTATCCTCAAACTCTTCCTGTAACAAGAGTAACAAGAATAGCATAACGGGTGCAGCAGGACCTGCTTACTCTTTCAGAACACGTGGTTTCATCCCCGGATTGTAGTGGGGTTCCTGATGCTCAATCTTCATTTTTCTGTGTAGTGTTTGGTAGATTATTTTGCTATTTTATTGTCTATCGTTCTAAGATTTAGGTTTCTGGTTACCACTTCTTACATGTGCCCATTTACCAGTTACGTGTTCGACTCAGTGCTTCTGTCTGGAACAGAGAAAAATGGGTGAAATTTCTGGAAGAAAAACGTTGTTGCAACATATGTTGGTCTTGCGCACCTGAAAAAGAATGCCAGTATTGTGTGATTTTTAGTAACACCTTACAAGAAAAAATAAACTGTGAAATTGGTTAAAATAAAAGCATCAAAAATTATATCTTTGTCATAGTTCTTAACGGAGTCAGTCGAGAATATGATTGATTGATTGATTGATTTATTGATTGATTGATTGATTGATTGATTGATTGATTGATTGACATTTAACATCAACTTTAGCAATATTTCAGCTATATCGTGGCGTGAACAAATTTTATATTAGCTTAAGACAACTACATGACCCTTAGAAATAAAACGTACTTCTCTATAATAGAAACGGGTTATATGTGCAAATAAAAAAAATATTAAATATTTAGAACATATATTATATAACTATATTTTAGGAAATGAATCGATAGAAAAATGTATTAATAACACAGACAGACCTCTTGCAATGAAGCCACAAAGGACATGACACATTTGTATACTAGTAAGTAAATTCGACAATGCTATGTTGTCGGTTGGTTGCTGCGACACATTTCAGATGTGGTTTCAAATCACACTTCCTTTTTGCTTTGCTGCATTTTCTTGTAACAATATTAAATAATTGTTTCCATAGAAAACATTAAAATTTACAATTATATGTAAAATAGCATTACATTTTTCAAAGTGCTAGTAGTGGCTAAAATTTCGCAAATCTCGAGAGCTTCTATTGTGCTTGGTTCTCTTATCAGAGCTCTATTACCCTGTTGAGACATATACGCCTCAATGACACACAACCTGCAATGCATATTTATCTCCTCTTACGACCAAATATAACCTTATCTGTGGTGTAAATGTTAACGTACTCGGCTCGTTCTGATTGAGCAAATCCAAAGACTATAAAATTAGTATTTGCTGCTTCTCCGCTAAGCAAATAGCATTAAGAAGAAAGAGCAAAGACTTATTGGATAGGAATCAGGATTATGTGTCCGAGTGGGGCAACATGACTACTCTTGGACTGTTGTTTCAGTGAGCTAGCACTGTAAACATCCAGCTGAGCGTGTTTGTCTAGTACAAAGTGCACCTGATCATCATATTATTGAAAATTAATTTGTTCTCGCCATGGAATAGCTGAAAAAAAATCACTCACTCATTTACGACAAAACATGGATCCGTGCATGATAACAACGCATTAATTAAATCCGGTCGTTGTCCTTCAACTGCTACATTAAGCTGTCATGTTTGTTATTATAATTATTATTGTTCGGGGTGGTCCTGACATGAAAAATTTAAATGTCTATTTACATGTTTTGTTATATATACATGTATATGGTACATACGTATATTAAAAATAGAATCATGACATTATCAAGGTTGTATATATGTTTGTTCGTCTGTCTAAGGATAGAAAATTAATAATTCACCTGTTTTATAAACTTTAGAGAAAAACGAAGGTGCAATCAAGAATTGACAACCCAGAGACACTGGCAATATTTGGCATAATTCGCGAAGACAAGCAAAGCAAAAAATAAGTGAAAGGAAACAACACACAACATATAATATATACAAATTCTGACAATTAATTTCAAAATATTTGGTCAATTTATTAGAAAATATTTAAATAAAAGTTGTTCATTATGTCTCTATGTTAATTCAATTTTCTGAAGTGTAAAAAGAACTGCAGATTTATGATCAATCTGACAGTATAATGTATTTGTGTCCTATTGAGGGAGTATTACTCATAATATTGTACCATGGCGGCACTTTGTACTATCTACATGGATGTAACGACGTTTGGATTATGAGTAAAATCTTAATAGAGATAGCATCAATCAGAGGGTTAGGGATTTTTGTATTGATTGTCATTATCGGCCATTGTTCAGCTTAATCATGACTATCATACTTATTAAGGGACCTCCATTTTATAAACATTAGGGGCAACAACAAATGGACAATCCAGAGAATCTGGCAACATAGTGTATACAAGACGGGAAAAAACATAAAGGCGTGAGCGATAGGTGCACCCACATACAGTAACACAGAAATTTATTTTCGTGTGATGCAAAAACAGATTATTTCTCAATTTTTTTACATAAAATTTCGGTAATGTTCCTTCAAATAATAACCAACATTTCTTGTTGAAACCTTCGGAGTCATTTATTCTACTTCTTTTATATTTCAGGTAAATTTGTTTAAAATTTGCATCCCCCTTTTTTGTGATATCCTAATCCCAAGTTTTGTTCCCATTATACTGTCGGTTATATTGATTTATAATTCTTTACCTGTAATATTTCCTAACATATTTATTACATGTTACACCTGTATAATTAAACTTAGATTTTAGATGATAAACGTTATTATTATGAGTAGTTAACATTATCAATGAACCTCAAATTGATTGTCCCTCTTGTTTAAAAGTGCATAAAAGATATAGACTATTTGTGGTGTGTGAAGTGTCATTAACCTTTGTGCACTTTGTAAATTAAAGTGACGATTAATATTTCAGGGCAATCACAAATACACACAACCTCTGTGCACTATGTCTTTAGTTTTATGTGTATGTTTTTTTAGATTGTTTCGTCTTTACCTCCAGTTGTTTGTAGGAGGGCTCATGTCTTACTTACGTTCTTTTTGTTTGCTTGCGCATAGCGGTGTGCTTTATGTTTTGTTTGTCTTCCACGTGTGTCTTGTGTACCCAGTGTTGCCAGTTTCTCTGGATTGGCCAATTATTGATTGCTTCTTCGGTATTCTCTAACGTTTATTTACAATATACAGTTGTAATGCATCATCTGACCGTAGTTTCCTATTCGCACTCAAAAATCGTCCTATCAGGAACATTGTGTAAATACGATTCAATATTATACAATTAAGAGGTGAATATCCAAAATTGTCAACCCCACTAAGGATTATCTTTTAACCAATAGAATTGATTCTTTATTATGTGAGGTATAATAAACTTATTCGCTGGTTTTTTTGAGTAGGAGTACACAAGTAATACTCAATAGTGTTATGGCTGTACAGCCTAGGTTGTGTTCTATATAGTTGTGAACCCGATTACATTCAGTTTATCTTCACTCTAATGTTATTCTATTTCCAAAATCAACTTTTTACACACAGCTTATTGTTGATGAAAATGTTAATTTAGAATATAATTTGTAAATTATATTAAAAATGATATCACACTTTTCTGTCTGATGCTTTTGTGATTTTGTTATTAGAAATAACTGAACATTTATTAAAAAGGAGATACATTGGTGTTGTTCAATCATTAGTGTTCTGTGTTGAGTCTAGGCGACCATTGTTTTCCTTTTGTACCGTTGTCAAGGTCATTGTATTATCTCTCATTCTACGGCGTCTGATTACCGCTTTGGTATCTTCGAACTTTTCATGATTCAAGAAAGATCAAAGTGAATAGTGCCAATGTCAAAATGTCGGAATATTATCGGAAATTATTACAATTAACAGGCATAGTAAGTACAAGATAACATAATGTATATCTTTACAAATTTAAGATAAGAGAGAAAAAGCATTATATTGTTAAAACACGCATGCAATGGCAGCTTCATCCTAATCTTAGGATATGAGTTGTACTCTATTATGACTGAAATGTAGAACAGCAATAAAAGTGCCATCAGATGATTTTCATTTATGAATGGAAAGTTTATTAAACAGTGATGGTCAACAATTCCATTAATATCAACAAAGCGAACAATCACCTCTCATCTCTAACCTTTGTACATAAACAAGACCAAAACATATGTTTGATATTGCAAACAGAGTGTTTTATACTACAAACACAAACATATCTTAATTATTACTGCTTGGGATGTTTTCAGCCTGTTATTACGTTGGGAGAATTTAACAACGAACTTTGCTGCTTTCTGTATGTTTTGTATTACACATTTAATTTACACTACGTAGTTTTATCTCTATTTCTACGGCTATACAAATGTTCTTAATATGCATATAAATCATATGTAAAATGTATGCAGCCATTGACCGCAAGTGTAAATATTGTTTTTATTCCTTCTTAATTAATTTGTTTGTCTGCTATACAATAATTTGTACATAAAAACCACAATTTGTCCTTGGTATATATAAGTAAAAAATAAAAAATAAACATAATTATGACATGCAGGTGAGTAAACTATAAATTCCCGGATGTAAAACATATATCATGTAAAACTGTTAAATCTTTTGTCTTAATGACTGTAATACACGTGTTTTGTATGTTTTCTGAGCCTTTATTTGATATATGATCTAATTTTCTTAGAACAACAAAAAAGTTGTTTTGCACAATTAGCAAATGTAATTCAGATTTAACAACGGAGAATTCGTCAAATTCAGCAATTGTTCAGCTATATCGTGACTATTTATGAAGGAGGAAAATCTGAACGTTTGTAGCGAACACTCAAGTGAAACATCAGGTGCTATATTGATAATCAACTCCGCCACACCTATGTGACTGTCCCAAACTAGGACCTGGATTTCCAACGTTACAATATTTTTATTTTTATTTTATTTAAGTCTCATCTCTCATAAACAGGTCATAATACACAAATAAAACAATCATACAACAATAAATTAGAGAGCCATTCTTTACAGAATTATAAGAGACTATAATTAAAATATAGCACAAATATATAAAACAATCTTATACCAATATATTACATACATATATATACAAAATCAACATTATTTACAATATAAAACATTTCTTCTTTTATTTAAGATTAAATTACAGGTTTTGGCGCATATGCTTATCATATTAAAATATGAGAATAAAAACACTAGTTTCTGATTATCATTAAAAGACAAAAAATGTCCATTAAAAGTACAAGCAATATTAAATAAATGATCTCTAAAAGTACTATAAAGGGGGCACCTAAATAAAACATGAGCTTCGTCCTCAACTTCACCCGAACACACTCTACACATTCGCTCATTTTACCTTAAATTCTCATACCTCCCGGTCTCGATTCTAAGGGGAGTTACTCCACATCGAAATTTAGCGAAAGCACTTCTGTGAGTAAAAGGGAGAGGAATTTTACAATAATTTTCCATTTCAAATCTGTCTTTAAATAATCTATATGTACGTAATTTATTCCCACCCCTACCAGATCTAGAAATGTCAGCATTCATACTGTCGCGCCACTTACTTACATGTACAAAAAACATTTTAGTTAAAACAGTATTAACAACAAAACGTGTATCCAAAGAATCTACAATATCACAAAATGACAAAGAATCTACAATATCACCAAAATGACAAAGAATCTACAATATCACCAAAATGACAAAGAATCTACAATATTACCAAAATGACAAAGAATCTACAATATCACCAAAATGACAAAGAATCTACAATATCACCAAAATGACAAAGAATCTACAATATCACCAAAATGACCAACATTAAGCTCACAGAAGGTTTTCTTTATATTAAAATTCCCAATTTTTTACCACACTTATTACTGATACTAATACAGTCAGCCCAAACAAACACTTTTCTATTCACTCGATCCGAACTCACATTGTTTAATCTACACCATAAATTAATTACAGCTTTCCACTGTTTGCGAAAAATTTGTTTCCAGTCCATATCACCTGAAACTACATTGTTAGGTGTGTATTTGCCTACCCCCAGAAAAAAACGGCATGCTCTATTTTATATAGCATTGATACAAGAGTAATTTCTGGTTCCACAGATACTTGCACCATACTCAACAATAGAGCTTACCATACTGTCATATAATTTCGTAAAAACACCATGTGATACACCACCTAAAATTTTACATTTAGCTATAACTAAGCCTAACGCTCTATTAGCTGATAATGCTACATATTTAGCTGTAATATTATAGTCTAAAAACTCATTTAAAACAAGGCCTAAATATTTATAATCACTACAATATTGTATATAATCATCACCACACTTAAATACAAAAATTACATGTCGTGGTCTCATTTTTGTGGTGAGAGGTAATTAGTCATTTTGTCGATATTGATGGAATTGTTGACGATCACTATTTTAAACGTTCTTTCATACCAAAGCAACACTGACATTATTTGGACGTATGGTGTTTAACACCACTTTCAACAATATTTCAGTTATATTGTTGCGGTTGTTGGTGAAGGACACCAGAATGTATATCTATAACCACCGATCTCCTTGTTAATCATAATGAAGAAGTGCTGTATCGAGTACACATTAACAAATGCTGAGATCAACTCGCAAGCCTTATAAGTGGTGGGGGACTGATTGCATATATATATATATCGATACAACGATGACCCGTAAGATTTGATATGCAAGTCTCATGAACAATTTAACAAAGCATCGCATACAATAATATGTGTACGATGTTGTATTTATTTGACGACCTATGATTGGATAAAATCATTCCTAAAAATAACAATAGAAAGGAGAGCTATATATGGAAATCTAGAGAATAAGATTAATACGCTTTACCCTGGCCAGGAGAAAATTCCTTTCATAAAAATAACGATGCAGACGGAATATTACAGAAGGTCAGTGGGCGGTGCTTAATTTTGTCTAGTGACCATTACGTATTTAGCCTTAGAACTTCCACGAAAGTCCGTCAAACATAGTTCGTGGAAAAAACTTTCAAGTTATAGATCAGCAACATCGTACAAAAATGTTCTAAGCTCCCGTGACCGACTATGATTATTTGGACGGTCAGTAAATCTTGCATATGACTTCACGGGCACAGGAATACGAAAATGACGAAGATTTTGTCCAACTGCAGATACGAAATAGAACGTTGTCTTCTATTTAGCGTTTTACGTTTGGAACGTGAGCATGAGCAATATATTTATGGTAACCTAAGCTAAGTTAACACGTCAATTCTCTTTTCAAAAATCAAACCGTTTCGGCAAACACTAAGACGCCATATCAAAATCTGTCTTGTATATGGTCCCAAACTGTCATTTTCATTAGTGTTTAAGGACACAATAGCTTGAATGTTAAAGGTAGCATTAACCAGAAATACTTTGTGCATACTGAATTGATACATGTATGCAATTGGTTGAACGGTAGAAAAAAGATTGATTTTAAACTGCAAATGGACAAAAGTCCCCGCCATTTTCATGTGTCCGAATTGCTGCATATGATATTGTTTTCCCAGCGTGTATGAATTATTATGGCCCATAACAAGATGATATCGTTTTGGATCAAATGTCAATTTCTGCTATTATATTAGAATGGAAAATAAACCAACAAAAACCACACTTTCTGAACAGTCCAGTGGAAAATAGTATAAATCGTCAAAATAGATTCCCCTAACACATAAATACATGACCCTAACACATAAATGCATGACCCTAACACATAAATGCATGACCCTAACACATAAATACGTGACCCTAACACATAAATACATGACCCTAACACATAAATACATGACCCTAACACATAAATACATGACCGCTCAATTTCATGGTTGACCACAGGCATTTCAATACAAATAAGTGGCAGGATCAAACTAGTTTTATTGGCCAGATGAAATTGTCGATTTCTCTTTGTATAGATCGGTATAATGCCATGCTAATATTTGATGGGAGAATTCAAAAAAACAAAAAAAAACAAAAAAAACTCGCAGATCAAAAACTAATAAAATACTGATTGCACACTATTTCATATGAGATGCATATAATAAGAGGCAACTAAATAAAACATAGCACTGCTTCATAGTCAGTGCTGAATTAAACTGGAAGCGTGGCTCCTAGTAAATACCATAGAATGCTGACCATTATCTCTCGACAAAAAACACAACTAATCAATTAAATCGGTTCTGGAAATAAATTTCAATTGTTATAAACAATTTAACGGACACGGACAGTTTTGTTCGGAGTTACTATAGTGCGTCAGAGTGGACAGACATTTCTAAATTTGTGCCATTGTGTCATTGAGCTATAGCACTAAGAGTAGTATTTGTTCAGTACAAGGTGGACGTCACTATCATCTCTTCAATAAGAAACTTTTCCTCGCCTTGATATTGCTGAACAATTGACCACTTGGCAGTAAAGCAGCATTCACTCTCTTACGCCCCCTATATATTGCATAAGATCTTAATGATCTCGTTTTTAGGCTCATCTGATACGAAGAATATTTTGAAGAAACCAAAGAGGTAATCAGAATCCGTATATCAAAGAAGACACGACAACACAATGGTCAAAAGTACAACAGGACAAACAACGATCTACACATCAAATTAAAGTTGTAAAGTTGTATTTTACTGTTGTGTAACATCTATATATTGAGGTCTAATTATTGTAATTATACATGAAGTTTTAAAGACAATTTCGCCTACAAAACTATTATAACTTTAATTATAGCACATAATTTCGGTGAGATTTCAATTCTGCAAGACAAATTTATATATTATATAAAGTTTACTTTGAAATGTACACGTCGTTAAAAGACAAAGCATATTTAATTGTTATCATTATTTAGAATTTGCATGTGATAAAATGTTTAATAATTGTTTTTAATTTTTCATGTCGAATGGTACCACCAACTGCTCTCTGGATCTTTGCAATTTCAATGCTGTTCTGGATGTCTTTGAAGAGTTGTCTGATCCCCTGCGGATAACTCTGTAGATGTACCCATGTAGTGCCAAGTTCTGGCCCCCTCTTCTGTTGGTAAGGAACTTTACATTCAGCTGTGCATTTGACATGGTTCAACATAAACTGATGATTGTTTTGTCTAGTGCTCTTTATGTGTGCTCATTTCAGCTTACATTGTTTATCTTTTTCTGACAGCTTGGGTCTGTTCAACAATCTATGACATTTTGAGTTGCAGAGCTTACATCGAAAATCAAATAACTCTCAGCTGATTTTGTTTGAATCTGATAATTATCTATCATAATTATACTTAACATGTTGAATAATTAACTCTTTTTTCAAATAATTAAATATATTATTCATTTGAAAAGTGAAAAAGATAAAATTGAAAAATATTAGCATTATTCTACAAATATTCTACTTTTTATTCTAATTTCATAAATATTTTGGGTTTTTTTGTATTTTTTTCTTTCAATTTTTTGTTTGTTTTGTATGTTTTTTTTCTGTAAATCATGTATACATTTTAAAACTAATCAACAACTTTTTTCATGTTTGAATGTTAAAATTATCACAGGAAACGGATTAATATAAGCTTTGTAACTTGTTTCCGAATCCTATTAATGATTCATCCGAATAGTTTGTACATATTCATGCTTGTATTGTCTTAATGAATTACTTAATAAAATATGTTTAAACTAAAATTATCATTAATTTTTGTAGGCATATATTAACATATTCACCTGTATATCTACTAATTACTACTTCTTTAAATGGCCTCTTAATCCCTTTTCTTAATTATATGTTGTTTTAGTCCAGTAGGCGTTCGGTGAACCCACCCTTAAAAGATATCTGACATAGCATGGTCTTTTTTCAAAGGTGGGGTTTAAAAAAAACTATTTATCAACTTAACACGCGAATTCGTTTTTATTTCAACAACTTACTGTCATTTTCAAAACTATTTGGAGTAACCAACTATTAAATATAAAAAAAATATGTTGTATGTGTCCAAAAAGAAGTTCAATGCCAAATAAATACAAAAACAAAATACAAATTTACTATTATAAATATTAAAATAAATAAAATCCGTCAGTGTGATATTCTTCATTGTTTTGTGTTGTTGTTCTTTGATGTTGTACTTTTATACATACAGATATAATAAATGCAATTTGAAAACATCTCAAGGTCGTGCTGTAATCGTGTATTAGTAAAACTAAAATAATCACGTCATGTATTAAAAATATTCTTATTTAGACATTTTTCTCATGGGCTAAAACACAGGTATCTAATTTTGTGCACACTGCACGTTTCTGCGATAACATTCATAAGACATGATAAAATTCAAAATACTTTTCAGATATATTATTACGACAAGTTATATAATGGTACACGATGTTGGTTTAACTGCGAAAACCAATGTATTTTTCTACCCAAATGGAAGGGCATGCAAAAACCTACAGCTTTTTGAAACCAAACTGTGAGAACAGGCGAAGGTCAATTTGAAGAAAACTTGTTATAAAATCTGGTCAACTTTTCCAAACAAACTTTTAATAAATTCTAGTCCATTGAGGAAGTTACCAAGAATCCAAAGCTGATCAAATTTGGACTGAGCTAGGTCACCTCTGCTAAAATGAAAGATAACATCATGGACAGCAGATGACTCATGTCAGATCTGCTAAATAAAGAAAATACTTAATGCTAAGCAGATCTCACAAATTAACTAGTAAAGCTGCAAGTAATCATGCCCAGATATACCTTTTCTTTTCCGCAAACAATTTTTAGTTTTTAATGTTTCTTGCAAATTTTCATCATACAATATATTATATTCTCAAATTTGCTTGCCAACACACAAGAACGAAGATGGTACTGTAATGTTTCTGTAAACTTCAAGCAATGGCTAGCGACAAACATTCATTTCAATTTCTTGCTAAAAATGCATTTTTGCTCGTTAGTGGCAATCTTGCTGCAAACATTTGGTTCGTATGCGTGACTTGTTGACTGTTCACTTTACAATAGGTTGTTTTGAACCCATAAAACTAGCTTAACCCCGCCACTTTTTACCGAAGAGGCCTGTGTCTATTCAAAGCGGTAGTGTATTTATGTCAGATGAATAAATTGTGCCTCTTCTACGATTTTCTTTTGAATTTTGGAAATGTTCATACTAGTCTGGTATGTTTTATTTTTCATTTCATTCTGTAAGAACTGTTGTGATGGTGTGGTATTTGGGTTTTTTTCTCGCTTTTCAATTTATTACGACCATAGACCCACATAGCAGAACACAACACTTCAATTCAAAGAGAAGATTCAAATTTATTAAACAATTTTTAAAAAAATCTACAAATTTATTGCATTGTTCAAAATGAATTTCCTCAACAACAAGAAACATAATGGAATGTGTAAGTGGTATTCATGTGCGAAATTGGCATACTCAGCACGTGTGAATATTTTATATTGGCAATCACATCATCAATTCAGCTATATTGAGAAAAGTTGTCAATATTGACATTTAATATCAAACGGATTGCTGGTACCATTACCTGTAACTCTGTTCCGACATTACCTCATTGCATGACTTGAAACAGGTATGTTTACATTTGGTGTACGTGACTGGAAACATCTTTCTTTTTTGTATTCTGTATCCATCCGCAGATAATTTTCCTAAAGATCCTTTTGTGAACCAGACATCGAAATGACACCTTGCATACAATAGTGCTAGGGGGTTAGTTTTTGGTATTGAACGCCACTTTTAACAATATTTCAGTTTAGTCTAGACATGTTTTATTTGCATAAAAGTTGCAAATGGGAACTTTTATATTTGAGTCATATCGTGGCAGTCAGTTTTATTGGTAGAGGAAACCGGAGTACCTTGAGAAAGCCATCGACCTGTCGCAAGTCACTGACAACTTTATCACACCATGTAGATTCTAACATTATTTCAACATAATTTTAAATTTTAAGAAGTAACATTTTTATTATTTTATTTTGTTCGTCTCTTAATAACTTTTTCCTTTTTTATCAATTATTTTTCTCTTTGTGATAGTTTAAATACAACCTACTCAAGAAAACGTCTATACACCTCGTAACCGATCGTGGTATATATGTAAATCATTTCATTTACGTCTGTTAAAGAAAAGTGTTAATATCCCAAAACGTGTGATCAGGGATCCCAGTAGTGGAACTGGAAATGTGTTCCCTTCTACAGCATCTGAGTCGCCCGGGTTTGGGTTTTCAATTCATCTCGTATATTCAGAAAATTCTGATATTTCAGAGTAAAATTACCACTCTCTCCAACAAAATTAGGGTCTATGCTTATATATATCCATCGCTCTCGTTTATTTATTTATATTTTTAGAATTGAAAGAAAACAAAAAAATTCTGATATGAAGTCACTTTTATTGAAATATTCCGATGATGGTCGATTGCGTACGCTTGCATCCTTTAAATAGAAATTTTATGTTTTCCAATATCGTGGTCTTTACTCTGAAATCGTGACTATTGACAACGATTTAAGACTCTTTCATGTATCCAATTAACTTCCCAGAAGCTATTTCTGTTAAAAAAAAGTAACATGACTCGCTTCTACACAAATGAAATCTAATTCCTTTTATTGGAATAAGGAAAATAAATAATTCCACGCGTCATGACTAAGCTTACTGTGTCAGAAATACGACTCAATCCAGACAGAGTACAGTTCATAATTCTGTACTAAATGACAACAAATGAATCATATACGTAAGGGTACAAGAATAACTCAAAATCGACCGAAAAGACAGTCAACTCTGAAATTGATGAGCAGTTGTAACATTACATAGTGTCCACCGTGAAATAGTATCCGCCCTTACAATTGTCTCCTATGATAAAGTCAGACGATGATTTCGTTCGATCTGTGTAAGGTTTTTCATTACAAATATAACACAACCGAACACAATTTCACAGGACACTAATATGAAACAGGCACCGCCTGAAAAGCTCGCGAAACCGGTATCAATCGTGACTACTCGGTAATTTCCACTACACTAGGCGTAGCGAGAATGGCCGAGTAGTTACGATTGGACCGGATGCTCTTCGATACCTTTCATGTCTCTTTCATAAGTTCTCAAGGGTTCTCGAAAAGTGGTAACCCGTATGTGTTGAAACTTGTTCATAGGCATAGTGTATGGATGATAAGGATTTCTGTTTTAGTCAAATTAAATGGTATTCGTCATTAATCCTTTATTGATTTAATTTTACCATGCTTTAGTCTTAAATAGCTCGCTTCGCAAGCTTATTATGTCTTACACAGTCAACCTCATAATTACAAATAAGACAATTTGATAAGCCAATTAAATCGACGTTTCAGCTTTAAGTATGTTTTATTGAATACGTCCCGCAAGCGATCTGACTTTATTACGTACAGTTTGTGTAAAGGTCCGTCTAGAAATAGACCAAGCCACCATCAGTAATGATATATATGTTATATAGAACACTATTATGAGAGAGGTTTAAGGCGAGCGTTGACATTATTATGTCCGTTGTCTTGTAACATCATTGCCTGTGAAGCTAAGCAAAATTCAGTCGCTGTATATAATAGCAAAAAAAATGGCATGAAAGGTGCAAAACTTGAATAATCTGACCTTGAAGTTTTTAATGAGACACGTTGTTTAAATTAAAATATCAGATTTTTATTCCGTTTGAAAATTGTGTTCTTGTCGGCGGAAAAGAACCTACTTATTTTATTGTATATATCTTTTTACGATTTTCCATAATATTAATATAGGTGTTCCAAATCTTGGAGGAATTTATTAGGATGACCGATTAGATCATTTTGTTAGCTAGAATGGTAGGTCATCGTTGTTTCGTATTATTAGGAAGAGTTAGAAGATACTAAAATGGGTAATCAGAAATAGTAAATCGAAGGACAGATATACTGTCATAAGAAAAGGGGACAAAACACAAACAATGACCAACACAGCATGACACAGAAACCTAAATTAAATATTGAGCAACACGAATACCACTGAATACTGGGGTACACTCAGGAGCTCCTCAAACGTAAGATCTTCCCGCTTCACTAGTCGTACCCGTCGGGCTACTCTAGTTGATAATCCCGTAATAAGTCATGAAGGAGGGGAGAAGGACGGGACTGTGATAACAACAAATCAGACCAAGATATATGACGTTGAAAATACAGGTCCTGGCTTGGGACAGGCAACAAATGTGGCGAAATTTAACACAGACTAATGCGATCCCATCCTTCCCTTTTGACTTCCATCGACAATACAGTTATAAACAAACAATAAAACACCTGCACATATTTCTTTCCAATCAAAAAGACCACATATTGCTACAAAATGTACCCTAAAAATGAATGACAACATATACATGGACTGGTTAATAGCAGGGTCGATAAATTGTCGTAGTTAACTGACTACTAGCTAAGATTGAAGATTGCTTCGCTGTAGATCATTATTCCTGACGTCCTAGTTTTGTTTATTTTTACATTATTATAATCGATATGAACATATATGTCCTGCTAGTTCGGAGTATCAATTATCGAGCTCCAAATTATTGCAAAATAAAAGAAGAAATATATTAATAAAGTATCACTGCATTTAATGATACCAATAAAATGAAGACGAAAAAGTACCACGCTGTTGGAACAGTTCCAAAATTCAACAGAAAAATCACATAAACTATAAAGCGGTCAACATTTCAATTTGGACTTTTATGTCATCATGGAATAGACTAAAAATACTAGCACAACTGTCCAAACAAAAAAATGACACGGAAACAAAATAGCATTCCAAAATTTATTTTAGCAATGATCACCATGCACATTTGTCTCATATTTTCTGGCAGAGATGGAATGTCTGCATTAACAAAAAATGTGATGCCACTCACTGTTATTGTTGTCTGCCTGATTTTTATATTATTGTGAACAATTTGTTTCATATCGAACCCCGTTCATGGCGAGGCATACTCGATACAACATTATGTGATAAAGTACTCCGGTTTCTTCCATCAATAAAACTGGCCGCCACGAAATAACTGAAATAATTTTGAAAGTGGCGTTAAACACCATAAACTAAACCGAATCAAGCTGTAAGGAAATACGGATTATTGAAGGATGAGATGATCGTATGTGCATCTACAATTATAGTTAATTAAATTGCATCTTTTTATTGTTTGTGAGACGTTTTAGATGATAAATTGTACCGCGTGATAAATGATTTCAATCTAGAGACAGAATTAAAATAATATATGGACGATTTGCATGTGCAGCTTAATCAATTGATATGTATGGAACATGTTGATTGTTTATAGGTTTTAAATGTGGGATAAACCACTATGTGCAACGCTAGATAATTGTTTTTAGAAGTTGACAATTTTCATTTACAATTTATTTAATCAAAAGCAAAAAAAAAAAAAAAGATAATAATAATAATTCCAAAATAAAATCGAACACTCGTAGAAAGGAAGCCGCAATCTATATCCCTACCACACATATATATCACCACTCACTTTCCTGGCTTGGTACAGACATATTAGTAAAAGGTGGTGATATTAACCTCCCCTCAAAGACGAAAGACTGGAACACCAAATAATTTGAATTATTATACCTCACTAACTTCTCAATGGCTTAAATTAAATCACATGACCTGAAACAATTTTAATGTTTAGTGAAAATTAACCCAAACGGGAAACAACTAGTTGTTTACGGGGTAACAACCCTATTGTTTCCCGGTAAACAACCCATTGCGTGCCTCAAAAGGGAAACAACTCTTTCAAAAATTTTATATAATTTCTAAGTTCTAAAATCAGTAAAAAAAAAATCAAAAAATAAAGTTCAATATTTCAAAAAAAATTTCAAATTTCAAAATTTCAAAAATTTCAAAATAATTCAAAATTTTCATAAGAAATCAAAATTTAATATTTTTTTTCAATATTTCAAAATTTCCAAAAATTTCACAAATTTCAAATCTGTTGAACATATTACTGATGGCCGGTTTGTGCCCTATATCACTGGTTGTGTTGTGAACTTTAATATAAACATGAAATAGCTTAACATTTGGTAAAAAATTGTCAAAAGTTATTAAGCACACATTTTGTTTAAATACATGTATTTATTTAAATGCCCAATCCTTGGTCTGTTGTTCGGTATAATAAACAGTTATTGCCTTCAATGGATTGTAAACATCAGAATTGTCAACCCTCAAGGGGTTGTTTCCCTCGGGCTAAAGCCCTCGGGAAAACAACCCCCTTCAGGTTAACAATTCTGGATGTTTACATCCATTGAAGGCAATAAATGTTTATTATGAAAATCAAGATGTTTATATTTTACATTTCAAAGCGTTCATGGCATAAATTATTTTACGATAAAAGAGATGTTTTCAATTTTCACATTGTGAACTTTCTATTTCTATATAGCAACATTGCAGCAGCAGTTGCATATTTATTATCTATATCACAGTTGATACGATATTCCAGAACTTGTTATTCCTATCATGATTTCCTTGATTGAGGGTTGTTGCTAACAAGGAAACTATTGGACCAAAGGTTCATAGTGGTTATGCTAATGTCATAACTTGTCTTGGTTAACCATTACGGAATATCTGTATCACAAATAAATACGAATATGTTCCGTTTGTCGTAATCACATCCCCGTTCTTTCCTTATTCCTTACTTATCACCGAGTTGGTTACCAGAATAAGACCACGGGTGCCACTAGTGGAGGAGGAACTGCCTACTTTTCTGGAACATCCGCGTTCACCCCATTTCTTGTCGTGTTCGTGTTGTCCAATCTATAGTTTCTGTGTAGTGTTTTTTCCTTGGGCCATTCCATTGCCTATCTTTCTTCGATTGATGTTTACTGATTACCCCTTTGGTATCTTCAAACTTTTATCATGTAGATATACATTAGTTAGAACTGAGGGGCATATACATTTGACATCTAGATTTACAACTACGAAGGCAATCACTACTTATCACCACTAAAGTTGTGAGTTTGAATGCCGATCATGGCGGGTTGTGCTCGATGCAGCATCATGTGAGAAAGTTTGTCAGTGACTTGTCACATATTGGGGGTTTTCTCTGGCCACTCCGGTTTTCATCACTAATAAAACATACCGGCACGATATAGCTGAAATATTGTTGAAAGTGGTATTACAAAATTGTCAAAAAAATAAAAAACAAATCTAGTTAATTACGATAATGAATTATGAAAATAAAGTCGTTATAATAGTAAATACAACCATGGCACAAATGGCAATATTAGTCGAGAGTACATAGCTTAAACTTAGATATTTCACCTTGAAAAAACTTTTCATCTGATTCAATCTTTTATCGATAAACCACCTTGAACTGATTTGCATTGTATCTATATAAATGGTAGAATTTTGATACTTATCTTTATCTTTTTATATATACTTTCGTGTTGTTGTACATTATTTAGACGGATATAATATCATATTTTGTCCTGGACAGTATTGTTTTTCAATCCTAAACAAACGTGAGGATGATTGCTGACTACTGTTTAGACGTATTTTATATGTGTCTTTAAATATATATATATATGTGTGTATATATATCGTTGTTTGTTCCTGCACTGGTTTTATTTAAGCAATCACATTGCATTGACTGTATTCAGTTTTGTTTTTGCTATTTACGGTCACTGACCAAGAGATATTATTGTCTGGTTTCTGATTCATGTTGAGCAACGGTAGGAAACGATAATTATCAAAACAGATTAGAACGACGCTTGTTTTTGCTCTTTTTAAGAAATTTGATTATTGTGTTTGGTCTGTTTTGATATTGCAGTATACAGTAAACATTGAATACATGAATTGTCGGAAAATATAAAATTAATTTCTACTTGCTTCGAAACTGAACAGAAAAGCTTGCCAAAAGGCTCACTTGTATACCTATTTCTAAAGCTCGTACAGGGACCATCGTGGCGTGATCGTATGGTAGTTGTATTTACAACTACATATGCAATCAGTGCCTATCACCACTAATGTTGTGAGTTCGAATTCCTCTCACCTCGAGGCGAGTTCGAGAGGTACGACATTATTTGATAAAGTTTTTCAGTTGCATGCGACAGGTTGGTGGTTTTCTCCGAATACTCCAGTTTCCGTCACCATGATCGCCTCAATATAGCTGAAATAGTGTTGAAAGTGGCGTTAAGCACTCATAACCCTAACTCTAAAGATGTGACAAATGAATTTCATATTTTCCGACAATGTAAGTATATTGTCTATAAATATAGAAAATATCTAAGTACATAGTAACTAAAATATCTTATTTTCCGGGAAAAAAAGTTATTATAATATAGTTAATATTGAGTTTTGTTTTGTAAGTGTTAACACCTGGTGACATGGGTCAAGTATATCAGTGTTTGTAAGTGTTAACACCTGGTGATATAGGTCAAGTATATCAGTGTCTGTCTTTCATTTCTTACGTGTTATAATATTATGTAGATCAATGTTGTATTATTATTTTCGCTATGGGTGTTTAAACTCTCCCCTGTTTGTTTGTATTTTTGATAATTTGTGTCACAAATGGTTTTTAGTGGGGTTCATGTGACTCGATCTTTAGTTTAGTGTGTAGTGTTTAGTTGATCGTTGTTTATCCTTTTGTCCTTTTTATTTTTGGCCATTGTGTTGTCTGTTCTTCCATTTACGGATTCTGATTAACCCTCTGGTATCTTCGTTACCCCGCCACCTTTTATTGAAGTGCATGATCAAACCATGATAGTGATCGGTCATGTATCGATTTTGTCTCTTTCTTCTAATTTGCTATCGGATTTTGGAACTGTTCAGTAGGGGTGGTATTTTTTGTTGATCATTTAATCATAGACATAAACATTGGAAAATCATATTTAAAATAGTTAGAAAATCAAAATATTAAAAAAACAATTGTTTATTTGTTATTAACCTTTAGCTGCCATCAAAGCAATACAATAACAGATTTAATATTGACCTTTAACTGCCATCAAAGCAAGACAATAACAGATTTAAAACCTTTATCAGCAGGATATTATAAGTTAATCAGGTGCTAGACAAGGTATATAATGTCACATTCTCATCCTCGCGTTAAATACAGCGACCCATCATCTGAATAACTATTATATTATAGTACAAAAATTCAAACATTTGCATGTCGGTTTTAACATAACGGAAACTCCGCTTCCTTATCGGACTTCGTTTTTGCATTGTCAAAGACGATAAAAAAAATATCACCACTTTTAACTCTTTTGATCTCAAAGACTATTAAATTATTGGCTTTCCTTTCTTTTGCCATTTGAGGTAAGGTTACTATGGAAACGCACCGTGCGCACTAAACTAGATCTCAACGTTTATTAGCAATTCGAAATAGTCATCCAGGATTGAAATTACACGAGCAAAGCTTTGCTGTGTCATATTAGCAAACAGTATTATTAATGCATTGCTCACAGAAGGCCAATTAATATAAGGATCTTAAAAAGCAACCTATAAATTATAAATGTATGAAGTGGAATTTCCACAAATGACTAAACTAACGTATGAATAACATCATTGATTAGTTTCGTTCTGTAAACTGACGGCTCATTGTACTTAATTCAATTGATCTCTCCTTATCATTCTGTCTTTCAGTAATTCATTTCCTAATAAGTACGGTCCTGGTATTGATAAATGAGTCATGAAGTAGAGTATTGTCTTTCACATGTAAAACAGCTTAATGACAGTCATGTTTATATGCGTACTGACGTTCTAAAATCACATTGTGCTTCTTAATTCCAGTTATCACAACAGAACTAATTACTTTGTGACAAAGCACATGTTGGTGTTCTCCATTTTCTCCATTAACTACTTTCAAACGACGTGTCACATTTATTGATGTATGACGTCAGAGTACTCAGGGAAACCCAACAACTTTCTGTAAAACACTAACATAGTTAAAAACGTGAAGCCTTGTAGTGTATATGGATTTCTAATTTGTAATGTTGTCAATGTAACAATTCGGCCTTTCTTTCACTCTTATATATACATGTTTACTGACATGTTAATTATAAGATAGACGTTCACCGATATCATAGAATTGACAACAGAACGAAGGGTGTGACTTTAAATCGCCAAAGTCCAAATAACGAACTTTTAGAAAAACGGTATGCCTATTTGAATCAGACAACCTGCTGTATGAATTTCAGTCTAGTCTTAGAAGCGTTTATTCCACATGTCACCGATATCTGTCGTATAGTCAGTGATGTCCAACAAATATTGTGTTGTGTTTTTGCATTGTTTTTCTTCGTCTTGTGTACCATATGTTGCCAGTTTCTCTGGATTGTCCATTTTTGGAAAACCATATTGTTTTGCATGGATCATAAACAAATCGTATAACTGTACCTATAAAATTATCTTTTATTTAACATTTTGCAGTCCTCCATTCCCTGTTGCCTGTTGCCTGTTGCCATGTTCCCAAATAGTTTCTAAGCGAGAGTCAATCGGAGGCAAAATATATGCATTTGAAAACTTATGACAAGAAATTGAATGTGTTACAATTAATTAGCTTTGTAAAGGTAAATGTGTTGCTACAGTTAGATATTTCGGTATGCAATGTTAAATATTTCGTTGCAGTAAGAATGTTAAAGTTATGATGTTTTTAGCGCCACTTTCAACAATATTTAAGCTATATCGTGGCCGTCAGTTTTACTGGTGGAGGAAACCGAAGTACCCGGAGAAAACCACCGACCTGCCGTAAGTCACTGACAAATTATATAATAATGTTGTATCGAGTAGCATTTGAAAACATAACATTAGTGGTGATAGGCACTGATTGCACGAGTAGTTGTAAATCCAACTACCATATGATCACGACCATGACGGCCTCGAAATTGAATGTGCTACAGTTAGATATTTCATCGCAGAAACAATTATTGGAACAGTTCTTTTCGGTAATTATACCAAAAGCATAATTTTGAAACACTACTAATTACAAGCCAGCTAATATCAATATTGTCAAAATTGTGTCAACGACGTATACATCAGCCCAACAGAACTGAATAGAAATAAACACAAGCGTAATTTACTCTTACACAAAGTTCTCCAGATACTCGAGATGCCAATATATATTCAGTAAGCCTACTGAATGCATTGAAGATACCGAAAGAGTAATCAAAAGCATTGCATACAAGAATGATGGACAATACAAAGAACAACAGATAAATGACTAAAAATAAACAGTTGTACTTGTTCGTAGCAATCATCATAAATAAACTCAATATGAAACACAAGTTCTGAACTGGGTTGCACAAACCTCAAGTAAACATAAGTCTCAATTAAACCTTAAGTGTGGGTTAATTTCATGTACATTTCAAGTAATTTTAAAAATCAATTAAGTTTCAATTCAAATTTAAATTTATTTAAGGTTTGCGCAAACCAGTCCTGGAGTATATTCATTATGTATTTGCTGGGTGGGTGGGTGGGTGGGTGAGTGAGGGAGTGAGGGAGTGAGTGAGTGAGTGTTGTTTAGCGCCAATTCAGCACTTAGTCAGCTGTATCATGGCGAAAACAAGTTAATTATCAATGAAATGATGATGAGGTCCACTTTGTACTAGACCAACTCGTTGAGTTGGATTTGTATAGTGCTAGCTCACTGAAACAACAGTCCGCGGATAGACATGTCGCCCCACTCGGACACATTATCCTGATTCCGAGTCAACCAGTATTTACCCATTCTCCTTAATGCTGCGCGCTTAGCAGAGAAGCAACAAAAAACAATTTTATAGTCTTTGGTTTGACCCGACCGGGGCTAGAACCCAAGATCTTCCGCACTCGAGGCAAGCACGCTAACCATTACGCCACCGATGCGATTAATGTTCTATGATATTGATAACATACCGTGAAGCGTCACTGCATATGATCTATCGCTAAAGTATATTTAACAGATAATTCATTTTGTAGTAAAATTCTATTTGATACTTCTCAAAAGAAAAAAAACCGGTTCAATTTCATTTACATGAGAAAGAAGAAAAAATTGTTAGAAAACGACATACATCAATATTTGTTAAGATTTCTTAAGAATACATCAAATACAGTTGTCGATTTTTAAAATCAATAGCTTTTGTATATAAAACAAATTGCTTTTGTGAACTTCAGAAAATAATAATAGTATTTATCTTTCTATCATTACATCTGCTGTACAATAAAGAAATACGAATTTTTATTTTTTGCTTTAATCGTCTAGTATACAAATAACAGCCTGCTGGTACCTGATTCATAAAGAGCGGACGGTAAGAAACAGTAACAGTATATAGTGCGGACGTGACTGGGATCACAACCGAAAACGATCGGAAGGAAGCCTGCTTCTGCCCTTTCCAGTTGCAATTGACAGTCTCTTGTTTTTGATTTTTTGACATTGCAGGCTAAACACAATATATGTACATTGTCGGTAAATATAACGTTTATTTGCACCCGCTACGACACAGAACAGAGGAGCGGTACCTGATCTTACACCTTTTGAAAACTATTTGTATTTTTTTCAACAATGTCCATATATTGCATAAGGCATTGATTTTAGCACAATTTTACGTCAATTATGCGTTAGATAGTCTATCAAAATACCCGATCTCGATCAGTTTCTATTTTTGTTTGCATTTCCTCTTATACAAAGTTAATTAAATGTGTATATTTAGTTATTGAGATTGTCTTTACGATACAGACGTAGCAACAGTATTTAGTTTGTTTATGTTTAACATTGTGCTTGTGTGTAAGTCATACGCTTAATATGTGGAATGATTTTAAATACTATCTAGTCCGGTGTCCAATCCTTTTTTTTTTTGTTTTTTGTAATCACTAGAAAAACTTATAGTAAAATACTTTAGCATTCCGATTTTGTATGCGAATGTTATTATGACAGAAAGGCAGTCGCATCTGTGGTGTAATGGTTAGCGTGCTCGCTTCGAGTGTGGTACATCGTGGGTTCCTGCTTCAGTCGGGTCAAGCCAAAGACTATGCAATTTGTATGTGTTGCTTCTTCGCTAGGTACATAGCATTAATGAGAAAAAGCTCGAAATTATGATAATGGAGTGAAATGACTACCCAAGGACTGTTGTTACTTTCGAATTGATCAGCACTAATTGCTCAGGTAGTTGTAAATGCAACTACCATACGATCACGACCACAACGGCCCCCTTTTGTGCTTGATTTGGTGAAATTATACTGTTATCGCATGATGTGTCTATTTGGAGAGTGTTGAACGAACTTGATGTTTTGTAGTTACAAAAATATGATTGATTATGAATATGTTTCTTCTAATAGTGGTCTGAATATATCTTGTCGGTCGTTTTATTTGGCCTTTTGAAATGTAAATCTGAGCTTACGAGAAAAGCATAACATCGTTTAAACTAACCTGCATAATTACAGCAAATGACGTGTTGTTGACGTCATCTAGTGGTGTCATTTGAAATGTGAACTATTATATGCGCATTAATTTGATACCACATTTGGAATGAAAGTTTTATTTTTAGTTCCTATGGGACTGAACATTGATCCCCTTCCACAATCTTATATAGAGTTCTCAAAATAGCAAAGCAGTATCTTAAAATAGCGAAGAAATAAACAATCAGAAAGCAACTTCTTATATATCATATCGCTTAAAAGCAGTAGATTCCATGGAATATACACACGTATCGTGGGACGCAAGCCTACGTCAGTTGTATTAAGATTATGGAAATAACCTCTTAGTCATTATAATACATCTACATTCATTAAAAACATTCATAACGTAGTCAAAAGTGTAAAAATATTGTGTTAATCATTATATCTAATCAAATACAAAGCTGTATTGATGGATGTATAAATTCCTTTGTTTATTCCCTTGTTCCTAATTTGCTTAGTTGTCCTTGAAACCAAGGCTGATCGATGGACCTTTCATATCACTAAATATCGTATGAGCCATAATCAATATAGAATTGCTATTAATAATGCGATGAAGTAGTAACTTTCTTGTGATATGTACAAGGAGGTAGTAAATTACTGAACAAGGTTAGGAAAATCCAAATTTTTAATTCATTGCGTCTTGATTAGAAGATTTTGTTATCTTGCTTAGCATAATATTGGTTTAAGGTTCTCCTCCCTCAGGCATAGGTGACCATTTGCTGTATTGCTCCCAAACACTTTTAAATTATTTGACTGTCCAATTTTTCGATATTGAGGGTACCTGATGAAGGTTATTCCAGAAACGCGTCGTGCGCCCTAAAATTGATATCTACTCCTTTATTGTTTAAAAGAACTTTGTCTTAACTAAGGTTCTCCTCCCTCAAGCTAAGGTGACCTTATCCGATTTTGGCTACCATGTTTATGCCCTTTAAATGTTTTGATCCCAAAGACTTTCATATTATCTGTTTTTGAGCGTACCAGATGAATGTTATTCTAGAAAATAAGATAGCTACATCTTTATTGGTATTACTCTCAGTTATACATATCTGTTTAATGTTTATGTTTGCTTATATACCTTTGATCTGTTATATCTGTATCTCCCCTTTACTTTATGATGGATTACTTCCCTTGATATGGGGGATTTCGCTTGTTGTTAGATGTTCTTCTTTTTGACTTGCCTTAATATATGTACCATACTTCTTTTCTATCAGGACCGTCGCTTTCCTTTATGACTATATCGGATAAAGAATTCTCGCCTGATCTTAGGCAATGTAAATCGCTTCAAAACCTAAACATAGAATTGGGAAAATAAACTTTTTTAGCTCGATTTTTAATACTAACTTCTGTTTCTCTTTTGTGTCTAAAGGATAAAAACGGAGATATCAAATTTTGTGTGCACACGACGCGTTTCTGGAATAACCTTCATGAGGAATGCTCAAAATTAAAAGATTGGAAAGCCAAATAATTTGAAAGTGTTAAAACATGCCTTTTCTTTATTTATTCTATTCAGATACCTACTTGGTATATTCTAGATAACATTGTGTTTAAGGTAATAATTCCACTATATATGGATGTTTCAGTGGGGGAGTATCGATTCCAGCACCGACAATAAAAGAAGGGGTAATTGTTAATCCCGTGCGATAGCATTGCCTAATAGTTTCACTAATACCAACCATTGCAAATGCAATGCATCACGTACTATAGAAAGGGTTAATCATGGGTCGTGCCTAAATTTGCTTTCTAATTTGTCGTTTCCTCGCATTCTTTTCAATACTTAAATTGATTTGTTGTCATTCTCAAAATGAGTAATTGAACACTGTCGTGACCCTGTATCTCATCCTTGGTTCTTAAACGGAATATATGTAGAAGTATTTACAAAACATATTTCTGCTGACTGTTATGTTAAACTAATTCCTGTGGTAGTCATTTCAGATTTCCAATCAACATAAAAACAAACTATTGTTACAGAGCCATGAATAGTATATCTTTAATTAAATCATTTTGGCCATTTCTGAAACTATTTTCTTTTGACATTTTTTCCTTTTTGTTCCATGGCAAGTTACGTCTTGTGAACATCTATGGTTTACACAGTAGTTACGATCATTGATTTCTGACCACAGTCCTAGACAACGCTGAATTTAATGCCCCATCTGGAATTTCATATTGGCATACACAATTTGCAGATGAAGATTCCTTTTAAATCGTTAGGTGATTTCGCCTCGAGTATGGAAGTTTGTGTTTCACGAGAGGATATGCATAGACTTATTCTTCTCTCGTGTTCAATCCTCGTTCAGGCCAACGCTATGACTATAAAGTGTTTCTTAACCTTGCCTTTGCTATACGTGCAGCCATAAGGAAAACGATTCTGACTAATAGGATCGGAATCCAGATAATCTGTGGAGAGATATGTTTATGTCAGGATTGTGGGCCTGTGCTATGACAATTACAATCGGGTCCGTTCCTCATTCATGACTTATCACCTGATCTGCAACAAGAGTAGCACTAGGGGTGTCACTTGTGGAGCTGAAACTGCGTACCCTTTCGGAGCACCTGATTTCACCCCCGATTTTAAGTTGGGTTTGTGTTGCTCGATTTTTCGTTTTCAGTGTAGTGTTTTGTAGATCGTTGTTTGTCCTTTTGCCTTTTTTCTATTGGCCATTGTGTTGTCTGTCTTCTTCGATTTACGGATTTCTGTTGCCATTTTTGTACCTACAAACTCTTCTTCCTTCTTGATACGATATAGCTGCAAAATTGATCACTTTTGCTTAACGCTATTTTAGAAAAGTTAAATTTTATACATTTCATAGCCACAAAATTCTTTATGTTTACAAAGTACAACATAAAATAGCTTTAAATAGTCTAGAACACTTTTTGGAATTAAACTGGGATAATTACAAATTAAAGGTTAAGGCATCTGAATATATTGCAAGAAATTAAAAATATATCGTAAATTAATCTCGCTTTTATTTTATTTTACAAGATTCCTGTTAAAGTGGAGACATTGACATCAATGTGGAAGCAAACAACTAAATCTCTGGTAGGGATTGCAGCAATAGGTTTCCTCTATCATAAGATCCAGAAGCATGTTAGTTTTGGAAATGAGCCTGGTATGAAAAACTGCCATTCAAATCATTTAGTCTTAGCTCCATCTATATCTACTATTAAATTAATCGAAATAGCAAGAACAAACGCTGTATACTGATGTACAGCATTCAATGAGCTAGGCTAACTTTCAAAACAGGGGTCATCGTGGTCCTGATCGTATGGTAGTTGGTTTTACAACTACCTGTGCAATCAGAGCGTATCACCACCAAAGTTGTAAGTTGAAATCCCGCTCATGTCGAGGTGTACTCGATACAACATTATGTGATCAAGTTTATGGGTGACTTGCGGCAGGTCGGTGGTTTTCTCCGGGTACTCCGGTTTCTCCCTCCTTTAAATCGGACGGCTATGAAATAATTGAAATATTGCTGAAAGTGGCGTCAAATACAGTAGCCCAAACCCTAGAATTCAAAACGTCAGCAGACAACACCGAATGAAATTTGCTCTCAGTATAAAATCTTTCATCACATCTGCTATCACGTGGTTTATTTGGATGTAGATTCGTGAAAAGGAACCCTTACGCTTATCTCTTAAATCATAACGTAATTATTTTGATGCTTGTTTTAGTGCCTATTATATTGCTGTGTGAGTATGGATTTTGGTAAAACTGTGTTAAGTAATCTAACAACTAGCCTTGATAAGTAAACATGCATTTGTCCAGTTAATTGGATTGCTTATTGACAATGACGTTAAAAAGTAAACTCACTTTTAAAAGGTTTACATGACAATTACAAATTAAATTGAAATTTAAACGTAAACAATGCTTATATTATTTCCCTTTTGTACGCCTTCATCTGGTGGGTCAATCGTTCGTTCACATGAGAACAATTTAGAAGCCACAGTGGTCGATCCGAATTGTCACGACGTTGATCCAACACAGACATTCGACAATATAAAATATAGTCTTTTGATGAGGTAATTACAAGGACATATTGACCAGATAAAAGTATATTGACCGAGGACGAAGTTTGAGGTTCACTAAATTTTTAACTAGTCCATAAAACTAGGCATTGACCGATATAAAAATGGTGTCATTGCTTTATTATTTTATTGATTATTTATATTATTGATAGGGCTATGTGACTTTTATTTCAAATAATGAAAGAAATGAGCAAATGAATTCTTGTGTTCAGTTTCAAATATTTTTAAATAGAACAAAATATATTGAAAATTACATCAATCAATGTTTACTAATAATATTCTCGAAATTGGTCGTTTACAACTGCATATATGTTATGATGGATATGTTGGATGACATTTTCTATTCTGCATTGAGATCATAATGTCATGACATTGACATTCGAACTTTAAATAAAAAATAGATGCGTGAGAGTGATTATTCGATACTTGATGTTATCTAATCAAACTTGTTGTGTTTGGTATCAAATTTCCCGTTTCTATTTATGAAAATGTCTAAACAATGCAACTGTTTATCATTTCATTTTAGTTTGTTCAAACAATACATCTTTATATACAAGAGTAGGAAGGGCCGCCGAAGAGCCACCGTGGTCGTGGTGGCTTGGTAGTTGGATTTATGTTGTGAGTTCGAATCCGGTTCATGGCGAGTTTTAACCGATGCAACATTATGTGATAAAGTTTGTTAGTGACCTGTTGCAGTTCGGTGGTTTTCTGCGGGTACACCGGTTTCCTCCACACAAAAACATTAACCGCCACAATATAGCTGGGATATTGTTGAAAGTGGCGTTCAACCTATTCAAGAGCACGTGACATTAAATTCACAATTCTGAATATTACACATGCCTACTAAATACTACATTTCTTCATTTTGTTTAGTTGGTGAATTGCTACTGGAAGAAGAATGTTTTCTTTCGCATATCTGTTATGGTATATCTGTATTCAGAGAAGAAACATATGCATCTATTTAATTGTTAAATAAAAAAAAACATCGAATTTTGATAATTTAATCTTCTTTACGCGATAACTTGGGTAAATAAGATTTGATTTCGAAATTGTTTTGTATACATGATGGCTTGCAAATTCAAATTTGGTAAATTTACTCTGAGATCCGTTTTGGTATAGGAGAGAAGAGTTTGAAGATACACAATGAGTAACAAAAGAACAAATAACGTTAGTGCCCGGGTAGCTCAATGAGTTAGGCGTGGGTTCACGCCTGGTTTTGTAAATTACAAAAAGGTGCACTCGACTCGCAGCCGCAAGTGATAAAGTTTACCAGTTGCCTGTCCATGGTCGCTGGTTCTCTCCGAGTACTCCGGTTTCTTCCACCACTAAAGCTGGTAGCCATGATATAGCTGAAATATTACTGAACGTGGCGTTAAACACAATAAATCAAATCAATCAAATCAAATCATTTGTAAAGCATGTTCCCTAATTGTAATAATACGGACAAAATTTAAATTACAAAATTAGAAGCATTGTAATCGAGTGCTCTGGTATTATATAACTCAAACGAATTTGTACGACTCTTGGTCGTAATAAAATCTAAAAACCTCTAAAACTTCAAAATTAAATAATTAATCAAATGTAAAGACGATACATAGACCACTTAATATTATCTTCTACTCATGTTATTGTTATCCACTGATATATGTTCTATGAACAAGACTGACTCATCGTTCTACATGGAGATAAATCTATCAATTTCCAGTCATTTTGAGATGACTAATCCATGTTGTATAACTTGGATGTGAAATCCATTCGTTATATTGTATTAAGACATTAACAAACGTTGACATCAATTTCCATTCACTAGATAAGCATTTCGAGCTTGACTTACGTCTCATTATGATGGCCACTATGACTAATGCAGAAAGGATAGAAGGCCAAAATCTTAAATACATAATTGACAGAATACAAAACCAAAACCGCCAACACACCAAACAATTTAGGTTAGAATGAGCCCTAAATTAGAGTACCCCTACAAAATCGATATTCTATAGCGTCGATAATTAGTGTTGACGTCAAAACATTTGAGGTGTACAGTGGCGTTTAGTTTTATTAGTGGAAGAAACCGGGTAACGGGTTAAAATCACCGACCTGCTCCATGTAAATGAAAACTTCATTACAAGTAGAATCAAGTACAAATCTCTATAATATATATTAACGTCTGAGATTTCAGAATTATCAGGGTTTATTTCGTGCTATTGAATTTGCTACTTTGTTGGCGATATCACAGGAGACTTACAGGTAACATGGTAACGACATACTTACAATCCACGGTTAGACTGGCATCGAGGGACGTATGGTACTCAGTTAAACAGGCATCGAGGGACTTACGGTCCACATTTAAACAGACATCGAGGGAATTACAGTCCGCAGTTAAACAGGTATCGAGGGACTTGCGGTCCATAGTTAATCAGGCATCGAGATGCTTACGGTTCACAGTTATAAAGGCGTCGAGATACTTACGGTCCACAGCTAAACAGACATCGAGGGACTTGCGGTCCACAGTTATACAGGCGTCGAGATACTTATGGTTCACAGCTAAACAGAAACGAGGGACTTACGGTCAACAGTTAAACAGGCATCGCAGGACTTACGATCCACCGTTAAACAGGCATCGCGGAACTTACGGTCAACAGTTAAACAGGGATCGAGGAATTTACAGTTCACAGCTAAACAGGCATCGCGGGACTTGCAGTCCATTGATAAACAGACATCGCGGGACTTGCGATCCACAGTTAAAAAGGCATCGCGGGATTTACGATCCACAGCTAAACAGGCATCTAGGGATTTGCGATCCACATTTAAATAGGCATCTAGGGATTTACGCTCCATAGTTAAACGAGCATCGCGGGACTTAAGATCCACAGTTAAACAGGCATCGAGAGACTGACGGTCCACAGCTAAATATGAATCTATAAACTTACGATCCACAGATAACCAGACATCGAGAAACTTACGGTCCACAGTTAAACAGGGCCGAGAGACTTACGGTCCACAGTTAAACAGGCGTCGAGAGACTAACGGTCCATGGTTAAACGGGCATCGAGGGACTTACAGTCAACAGTTTAACAAGCATCTAGGGTTCTACGATCTACAGCTAAATAGGCATCTAGGGATTTGCGATCCACATTTAAATATGCATCTAGGGACTTACGATCCACAGCTAAACAGGCATCGCGGGACTTACAATCCACAGTTAAGCAGCCATATAGGGACTTACGGTCCATAGCCAAACAGACATCGAGGGACTTACGGTTCACAACTAAACAAACATCTAGGGACTTACGATTCACAGGTAAGCAGACATCGGGGAATTTATGGCCCACAATCAAACAGGTATCGATGGACTTGCGGTCCATAGTTAAACAGGCATCGAGGTACTTACAGTTCACAATTACACAGGCATCTAGGGACGTACGGTCCACAGTTAATCAATTATCGAGGGACTTACAGTCCAGAGTTAAACAGGCATCGATAATCTTGCGATTCCCAGCACGACAGGCATCGAGGGACTTACTGTCCACAGCTAAACAGGCATCTAGGGACTTACGGTTCACAGTTAAAGAAGCTTCGAGTGACTTGCGGTCCACAGCTAAACAGGAATTGATTGACTTGCGGTCCACAGCTAAACAGGCATCTATGGACTTTAGTCAATCTTTAGTATTCTGTGTAGTGTACTGTTGATTATTGTTTTTCCTTTTGTCTTTGTTTCTATTTATAGTGTTTGTCCATCTTCGATTTACTGCTTCTGATTTCCCCTTTAATAATTTCAAACTTGTCTAACGGTCCACAGCTAAGCAGTCATTACAGTCCATACTAATAGAGATATCAAGTGACATAGTCTGTAGTAATAAAGCTATCGAGAGGAACCTAATCAACAACTACAGTAATATAGAGGGACCTATTGTACAGTCTTAATGACATCGAGGAACAATCAAGTTATAGACGCATGGAGAGACCTAGCTTACAGTTAAAGAGGTATCCAGTAAGCTTACGGTACATAGTTATAAAGGTATCGAGGGACTTCCAGTCCACAGATCTAAAGATATTAGGGACTTTCACGTGAATTCATATATTATACTGAGCTTCATCCCAGTTACTCAGTACCTCTTTAACTGTGAATTCGTATTTTAAGCTTAATTTATTATGTGTTTTTAACTAAAAGGACCAACCATTTTCTTATCATGTGAGGGGGACGTTCGAAAAGGATGTTCCTTTCGTCTCGGAGACGACGTGTAAAATCGGTTAGCATATTAAGAAAATATTTTAGCATCAGAAATGTACTATCCGCCCAGACAGAAGACACAATATATGTTTAATTAAATCACAGCACTTCCTTCTTTTCACTTAAAGTTAAAAAAATAATTATAATCTAACGTTTGAGCACTAACAAATGTTTTAAACATAAAATTCTTTTATTTTCACATTTATTGATTTTTACATATTGCGTGTACCATTAATAAAACATATATTCGTTTAAGAAAACATATTGTTCACGATCATGAAATTTGTTATATAGTACCCGGAAGCTATCGGTGGTTTTCAGCACGATCTGTCATAGAACTAGTCCGAATGTATTTGTACTCATCGTGCTATCGACCCTTCTACTTTATAAACTATACACAGTTGTTTGTGTATTCACGGTTCATTAAATTAAGAAATTTAAATAATTGTAGGTATACTAGTACATCAACGATATCCTATTGTATTACTAAGTTAACTGAGTTTAAACCAAATTTTGAAGACCTTGATAAAACACAATTTGAAAAAACACAGAATATGATTCTTAAAAATATATTTGGTGTTCACAGCAAGTCTTCAAACACAGCCGTCAAAAGTGAACTTGGAATGGTTCCACTCAGTATCAAATGTTACAGTTTAATGTACGGGTATTATTCACGATTGAATCAGATTGATGAGCAGTTGGATGGTTCTCGATCCTTGCTTAAAGCTGCACATGAAGTTGACAAACTATTAACTGTTAAAGAAAACTCCTGGGCAAATAATGTTATTCAATATTCTAAAGCCATGAAAATATCTTCTCTTGAAATATCAAAGGAATTATATAAACAAAAACTAGGGGAGTTTTATAAATCCAAAATTAATTTCGAACTTTCTAAGATAAGAGAAGAATCCTCGGGGAAACTTCTTTTCTGTAGTAAAATATACAAAAAGTTTGAACAACAAGAATATTTAAAATTGCATATTCAAAAAGAACTCCGAAAACAATTAACAAAACTGAGAATAAGCGCTCATCCATTGGCAATTGAAAGGGAACATATTCTAAGCCAAAAACTCCACATAATGAAAGATTTTGTAAATACACTAAGACAAAAATATGGAATCGATAACGAAAACAATGAGGATTCCTTATCTTTCATAATAAATTTACTCAACCCATCATCATCAAGAAATTTAAAAGCAATTTGTTTATTCCTAATGGAAGCTTTTGAGGAGCGGTACCACCCGGCTGCTCTAAATGTTCCATGAACCTGTTTTATATCACAAACTCTATATTAAGAATGTATTTCATTTATTTCAACATGTTTTTGTATTGGATCACGCCTCTATTGTGCTCTTTCCAAATAAATATTATTATATTATTATTATTATTATTACTAAGTATATATTAATCGTACGAATTTGTCTGATCTCCATAGCCAAAAATAGAAGAAAAAAAACAAAACAAAGTGTGCGCACTCTGTCCTTTCTGTTAAATATGTGCTTCTCATGTTACTGACAGATCAAACAGTATTATTTTTATTTTTAATTCATCTCAGCATCGCTCATCTGCCTGTTTATCATCACTTGTGAACCTTAAAGCATGTGTCAATGTACTTATTATATATATATATATATATATATGGATTGACAATCAACAATTTTGTTTATGGAATACGAAAACGACAAATGAAAAAACTCAAATACTCGCTGGCAGTGTAGGACAAGGCAAATACCGATCAATGCTTAAGCCATGAGGTTTGGTCAAGGCTGTAATAGAACACATTATACTCTACTCTCGTGATCGTGTATGCTTTGAAAAAATTAATCAGTCAGAACCTATATCTTAATCGTGGTTCTGCCGTTTACCTGAACGTTTTTAGAAAGGTAAATTTGAAGATACTAGATGGGTAATCAGAAACCGTAAATCTAAAGACAGACAATACAACGAGCAATAGAAAAAGTACAGAAAGACAAAGCACTTCACAGAACCGTAGAAGGACAGACCACACAATGGCAATAAAAGACAAGCAATGGTCAATAAAACACTACACAGAGAAATACAGATTGAGCAACATAAATCCCACTAAAAATCGTGAATGTAAACTCATCTACTCCGGACGGATGAACAGTTCCTCCTCCACTTGTGGAAACCGGTGTGTTACCTTTAAACAACACGAACATCATCCGATATGGAAATCGTGTTGAACAACAGTATGCGTAAATAAATACACAAAAAAAATATTAACCCATACAAAACAAATGGGAGTAAATACGAACAGAACATTCATGTTTACCTAGGATAATTTGTAGGAAGAGATATTTATATTGTTGTGGTGGATTATATAATAGATTATTACTTTATTCTATATTTCCATTTCCAATGGGTTGCTTTTGTTTTACTACGAGCTAACATGAACGTGCTTTGTAACAAAATATATATAATTAATCTCTATGATGATTTGAAAGTGGCATAGATATAAATAATGCGGTTTGTTGTGATCTATCTACAGTTGATATCAGTATTTTACTTACTGCACTCAAGAGAATCTACATGAGGTCATGTGTATACTATTAAAATTATCTATTTATGCTAACATGTTAAATGAGAAATTCTTCAAAGAAGACCTTTTTCTACACCATAGAAAATCGTTATATTTCATTACATGCTCACAACTCCTGTTTCATAAATATTAAATAGGAAAACATATATATATACGTTCTAGAACATGAACATATTCTGGGCGTTGCACTGTAACACACAGAAAGTAAAGTATATAAACGTTATAGAAAACCTAAGGGGCAATCCAGAATGGACAATCCAGTGACACTAGCAACATCGGGCACACAAGACGAAGATAAGCAATACAAACAAAAACAAAACCAACACAGAAAACGAAAAGGATGAACAGTTAGGATTTGTCAGACATTCAATCTAATGAAAATGAGATCACATGCTTCCCCTTTCTCTTTGTTGATGCACGGAAGAGGGAGACAACGGGGAGGTCTAATCTTAATTAGATCATTAGTGATTAGGATTACGGGTAATTAGTACCACTTTCATTAATATTGCAGTATTATCATCAATGATAACCATTCTATTGGTGGAAACAATAGACCTTTCATAATTGTATTAAAGAATGTTGTATATGTCGAGTCCATCTCGCCATAGGCCAATGTGGAATTAACAAGCCTATGCTACTAAAAACTTACTGAATAGACACATCCACCCACTACTGAGTAAATCAGAAGGAAGCACCAACATTTCGCAATTCACTAGCAAACTTTTTCATATAAAGTTGTATTGAGTAAAACTGGCCAGTTTCAACCATATTGGAGTTATATATCCTGACGTTCAGTTGTATTGATGGAGAAAACCGGTTTAGTCTGGATACTACGGTTTCATCGAAGAATAAAATATACTACGACGAATTGAAAAATGAAATGGTATTTATAAATTTCATGTTAGAAAGCCATAATCTAAATATATTTATTTACATCACTTTTCTATTGCTTGGCTCAATGAAGGATCCCCAATCGTGTTCTTATCTTATAATTCAAATCAAATTTGATTGATCCCTAACATAAGGGTTTTGGGGATTTAATAGAATGTCAACTCAGTACATGTACGTCCAAATACCTGGTATAATAGTAGAATGAACTCTTCTAATAATACCTGGTACTTTAATCATTATCCCGCAATCCCTTTAAATTATGTATTTAGCCAAAAAAGTCTATGATTCAATGGATATACAGTTAGATAATAGATCGTTTAATCTGAGTACTTTTAAAGTACATTATGTGTTATGCACGTGCCTTTTTTTAAATACAGTATAATACACAGTGTGGTATATTTGTTTGTATTCTTCATATAAATACATACTCGTATAAACTTCCATGGAAACCACAAACTTCAGAGTATACAATGCATATGTATAATAATGTTTGGTCATCGTGACTTCCGTTATTTATTATTTTTATTGACATGCACTATTTGAACTTGCTTAAACCATCTACATGTATTCTTAATAAACTGTACACGTGGTTAAACATATATTGATGTACTTTCAAAATGCATCATTAATTTATCTATAACACATAGATGGTAAAATAAATAAACGTTAGAGAAAACTGAAGAGGCAATCAAGAATTGTCAATCGATAGACAGTGGCAACACCGGGAACACAAGACATAGGTAGAAGAGAAACCAAAATCTAAAACAAAAACATTTTTTTAGCTTTGATAATAGTTCGCTTAAGCTTGGCACTTTTAAAGTCCAGTATATGTGTTATACACGTGACTTTTTTAAATACAGCATAATATATACAGTGTGGTATATTTGTTTTTTGTTTTTCATATAAATACATACTCGTATGAACTTCCATGGAAACCACAAAGTTCAGAGTATACAATATAATGTATGGTCATCATGACTTCCGTTATTTATAGTTTTTATTGACATGCACAATTTAAACCTGATTAAATCATCTACATGTATTCTTAGTAAACTTTACAAGTAGTTAAACATATGATGGACGTTCACAATGAATTGTTTACCAGCATGATGGGTGTGTTGGCGTCCGTCGACGTCTGTCGTCTGCTGTGCCTCATTTTATTTTAGTTCACATTTTATTTCATTGTTTTTAAAGTCGTTAGACCAATCAATGTGGTCGCATGCTCTATTCAACCTTGATTTTCTTTCAAATAGTTTGGTATAGTGTCTTTAAGTACTAAAGCAAAAGGACATATTATAAATAAGGGTAATAACAAAATTACCGAACTCCGAACAATCTTACAAAGGGAAAGTCAAAACTCATAATTATATAAACAGACAAAATCAGTCAACAACCGGTAAACTGTGAAAACCGTTATGATCCTGACTTGGTACAGGCATTTCTAAAGAAATGGTGGGTTGAATCAGATTTTAAATCGCCAAACCTCCCGCTCTCATTACGGTTCAAGGGTTTCGGCTGATAGCAAAAGTATCAAATTAATGTTTTATCTATGTGTTTAGCTCAACTCTTCGTGTGAATTTGAATTATTTGTTTTCGCCTTAGAAATGAGCAACCATTTGAAAAACTACCATATATTAGATTAATGGTTGACACCCTCCTCCCAAAAATATACAATCATCTCCATTTTTATCAAATATTTTCGAATATAGCAAAACAATAAATTTACAAGAATTGATATAAGCTTAAAAAGTCAATATATTGTTTCATATTATCTGTATTTGTCACGTTGCGATGATGCCGGGAGTAATGATAATGTTTGGTAACTTTGTCTAACATAATCGTCTTTTGAAATAAATGATTTGTCAGATACTTTAATTGTTATCCTCAGCAAATTACAATATTAACATAATACTCAAGATACGGTGTATATAATCTCCAAAGGTTCAACATTCATTACGGTTTTCACAGTTTTCCGGTTGTTGACTGATTTTGTCTGTTTATATACTTATGAGTTTTGACTTTCCCTTTGTTAGATTGTTCGGAGTTCGATAATTTTGTTTTTACCATTATTCATGTTTTTGTATTGAGTCTCTGGCTGTTTATATGTAAAACTACAAATAATTTAAATACATTAAGCCATATTTGAAATGATTTAAATGACTAAGTGCAAGGGTATACGTATGTCATGTGGTGTCATGCAGAACGATAAAAGCGATGTTCTCTTGCTTGAATATACGTCTAAGTTTAATGTAGTATAGTCCCATGTGCTTGTATATCCATATCATTCCTCACTACAAGCTGTTCCTTTACACTAATTTATGTCTAAGTGTAATGTTGGATAGTCTTTCATGTTTATTTACATCCATGTCCTTTCTTACTACAAGCTGTTCTTTTACACTAATGTGTGTTTAGGGGTAATGTTGGATAGTATATCATGTTCATTTACATCCATATCCTTTCTTGCTACAAGCTGTTCTTTTACACTAATGTGTCTTTAAGGATAATGTTGGATAGTATATCATGTCCATTTACATCCATATCCTTTCTTACTATAAGCTGTTCCTTTATTTGAATTTATGTCAAAGTGTAATATTGAATAGTCTCTCATGTTCATATACACCCATATCCTTTCTTACTACAAGCTGTTCCTTTACTTTAATTTATGTCTAAATGTAATGTTGGATAGTCTCTCATGTTCATTTACTTTAATTTGTGTCTAAGTGTAATGTCCACTTACATCCATATCTTTTCTTATTAATTCTGATATACACAGTAAATCTACTATGTATTCAAGGGTTATTTAAGTTCACATATACAACAGTCACATGTTCAATCATGCCTTGTTTATAATCGCATCATCCAATATTTGGCTCAGATATCGTTTATTTTCCTATCAGCTTTGTAGTGTTTAACGAGAAGGAATTAATCCTCCTAAAGTGAGAATTACGATCCTGTTCTTAGATAAATTGACATCTCGGTGGGTATTATATAGTAATTAAACCCCTTGTACAGTCTGCGTTCACTTACCTGCAAACCATTTGACGTCTTCCAATGGCATAGACCGGGCGTTCCACTGATCAGTATCTTAAACAAAAATGACCACAGTATTCCATCTTTATTTTCACAAAGACAAATTGATTAAAAACAGCTGAACCCTATTATTATATTAAATTGATGTAGTTGTTCATCAGAGAAGATGCTTTTATTTTGTTTTTACTTCATATACATAAAGTTTGCATGATAGATATAAATCGTACATAATTGCAAACGTAGATATCTAATTTAATGCGCACGACGTGTTTCTGGAATAACATCCATAAGGGACGTTCATATTCCAAAATTGGAAAGCAAAAAAGTTTAAAGGCTTTTGGAGAAAGTTGACACGATTTTCATATTACATAATGTTGGTGTCGTTTAACAGTAACACTGTGGGTGTCGATAGTGGAGCAGGAATTGCTAACCTTTCCAGAGCACCTGGGTTAATCCTGGTTTTAGTGGGGTTTGTGTTGCTCAATTTTTTGCTTTCGGTGCAGTGTTTTGTAGATCTTTGTCTGTCTTTCTCCTTTTGGCCGTTGTATTGTCTGTCCTTCTTCGATTAAACGTAATAGCGGTATTATCCCTCATATCAGCCCCATGTTTAATATGAACGGAGCTAATTCAACCATATTATCTATGCAAAAAGTGCTTATCACTGTAAGATATGTGCTAATTCATTATCGTTGTTGAGGACTGTCCCATGAGATACAATGACCTTCTGATCATTTACTCCACATTCAATGACCTTTCTGGCAGAGAATTATCACAAATAACTCTTCGGGCAATTCTCTATCAGACTTGTCCGGAGACTCACACATAATTTTATATTATTTATATTAATCTACCCATGGTTCATTATTTAAACTGGCAGATTATTTTTTTTTATTTGTAGTTTTGTTCACATTGTGTACTAGTAGACAGTTACACTTCACCAAGAAGAATTTGAAGATACGAAAGGTGTTAATCAGAATCTGTTAATCGATGAAGAACAGATGGCCAAAAGAAAAAGTACAAAAGGACAAACAACAATCTACAGAACATACATATAAATCTAAAGATCGAGTAACACGAACCCCACTAAAACGGGGGTGAACTCATGTGCTCCGGGAGAGTTGGCAGTTCATGCTCCACTAGTGCCAATGGTGAAAAGGACAAACAACGATCTACAAAACATACAAGTGTTTTTTCTTCTTCTTTTCTGCAACTTATTATTGTTATTTACTCTTTGTCAGACATCTAACTCCTACCTGTATGTCTGAGGTTCCAGCAAAATAGATGATATAAATGTTCTTACAAGAGATCATATTGTGACAATCATGTATGTTTATCTTCCAGAAGTGTGAAAAAAACAGCTAAGCAACTGTCACATAAACGTTATCGAATTTAGTACTTTTTATATTGAAAAATATATTGCTAATTGAAATATATATATATATATATATATAAACGTCTAAAATGGTTTGTAAAACAACACCAAGTACACAAAACAAAGTGATAAAGAATTAAACACTTCGTAGAATGACAAAATGTTCGTCCCACCGAGGGACTTTATCAATGTCTAATTGATATTAAACACTTCGTAGAATGACAAAATGTTCGTCCCACCGAGGGACTTTATCAATGTCTAATTAAATATTGATAAAGTCCCTCGGTGGGACGAACATTTTGTCATTCTACGAAGTGTTTAATTCTTTATCACTTTGTTTTGTGTACTTGGTGTTGTTTTACAAACCATTTTAGACGTTTATAATTGTTTTACTTGTATAGTATCGTTATACCGTAACGACCCAACACCCCGTAAGATTGATCGTTGACTGGTTTTTCAGACGTTGTATATTTATATATATATAGATATAGTTGAATTATTAAGAGCCTATTTGTTCAATAAACTATAGTCAAAATATCAAGCATATTTAATGCTGAAAAATATACCACTGTCTGCATTTTTCACCCAGAAGAAGTCTTCAAGACTTAGCCATATTAGTAAGAAAGGATGTCGATGTAAATTAATATGATAGACTATCCAACTGTAGATTTAGACACATGGGTGCAACAAGTGGTGCAGGAACTGTTTACCTTTCCGCAGCACCTGAGTTCACCCCTGGTATTTAGTTGGGTTCGTGTTGCTCAATCTTTAGTTTTTTATGTAGTATTTTGTAGATCAACTAATTTTAACTAGGTTGAAGATAACTACAATAATGATTCATTTTCTTTTGAAAAGGAAATGTCAGTCTTCAATTAAATGATATTTAAATATTAAACAATTCGAAACACCATCGGTGGTGTAATGGTTAGCGTACTCGCCTCGAGTGCGGAAGAACGTGGATTCGAAACCCGATCAGGTCAAACAAATCCTATAAATATGGTAATTGTTGTTTCAGTGAGCTAACACTATGAGAATTCAACTAAGCGTGTTGGTCTAGTACAAAGCAGACTTCATCATCATCTCACTGAAAACTAAATTGTTATAGCTGAAGAATTGCTGAGTTTGCGTTAAGCAAAAATCACCCACTCACCAAGCAATTCGATTTTTGTTCTTTTTAGAAAATGATTTCCTTCCTATGAATTTACACATTTTCCACAAATGCATACGTATTATTATTACCCGTAACGTCAAGCTGAACCCATCCGTCATGTTTGTTTTGTCAATGACGTAACAGACGCCGAAAGTAGAGAGTGATAATACCGCTATTAGCCCTCATATCAGCTCGAGATCTGATATAAAAGGAGCTAATTCAACCACATTATCCATACAAAAAGTGCTTACTTTGTTGAGAACTGTTCCATGAGATACAATGGCCTTCTGATCATTTACTCCACATTCATTGACCTTTTTGGCAAAGAATTATCATAAATATATCTCCAGGCAATTCTTTATCAGACTTGTCCGAAGACTCACACACAATTTTATATTAATCTACCCAAGGTTCATTATTTAAACTGGCAGACTATTTGTGATTTGTAGCTAAGTTTTTTTCACTAGTAGAGAGTCACACTTCAACATGTTGTTTTTTCTTCTTCTTTTCTGCAACTTATTATTGTTATTTACTATTTATCAGACATCTAACTCCTACATGTATGTCTGAGGTTCCAAGAAAATAGATGATATTAATTTTCTTTCAAGAGGTCATATCAAAGATCGTTCATCACACTCCTTCATGTGTTTATGAGGTACCAAGACAATTTCTTTCAGGACTACAGGAGGTCCTATTAATGATCGTTCATCACACTCCTACGTGTATTTATGAGGTACCAAGACAATTTCTTTCAGGACTACAGGAGGTCATATTAAAGATCGTGCATGTTTATCTTCCAAAAGTGTGAACAAAGCAGCAAAACACGGAAATTATCGAATTTAACACTTTTTATGTGAAATGAAAGATATTGCCAATTTTCAATAAAAAATAGTTGAATTAACAGTCAGAATATCAAGCATATTTAATGCTGAAAAATGTACCACTGTTTAATTTCTTACCCAGAAAGAGGCTTCAAGATTTATCCATATTAGTAAGAATGATATGGCTGTAAATGAATATGACAGACTATCCAACTCTCGATTGAAACACACGGGTACCACTAGTGGTGTATGAAATGTCTACCCTTCCGGAGCACCTGAGTTCACCCCCGGTTTTTAGTGGAGCTCGTGTTGCTCAATATTTAGATTTCTGTGTAGTGTCTTGTATGTCAATGTTTGTCTTTTTTTCTGTTGGCCATTGTATTGTCTGTCCTTTGATTTACAGTTTCTGACTACCCCTTTGGTATCATCAAGCACTTTCTAAAGTAAAGGAGCAGCGCTTTAATTGCTGTTCTACATTTGATATTGTTATAATAGAAAGGTAGTTGTTTTTGTTGTTGTATGTTTTGATATCTAGAAGTATTTATTTCTCATCATTATTTGGTATTGATAGTTGATTGTTCTATTTTTGTGATCTAGAAACACACTGTATAGAAGTTAAATGCAGAATTCCGCATGTAGAGCACCAAATAAATAGTGGCATGGATGATTAAGAAAAGAAAGTTTTAACAGTGATTGTCATATATATAATAAACAAACAACTATCTATAACCTCAAGTCATTGAACTCGCACACAAAATAAGACCACGACATATAAATATGCCCTTGGAAATCTATGATATCTTTAATAAAATGAAGAAAAAAAAATACCCCACTGTCAGAACATTTCTAAAACCTTAGCAAAATAGTAGAAAGAGACAAAATCTATACCAGTAACGAAACAATGCATGACCACTTGCTTTCCTGTCTTGATACAGGCACTTCAATAAAATATAGAGGCGCTAACCAAGTTATATAAAGGATTATTAATTAACATTAATTTATTAGCCTTTATATGATCAAATCTGTCAATGCAATACAAAAACTTTCATTGGGCCAATACGGCAAAAACCAGTCCAATACGGATACCGTACCTTCCGTATTGGCCCGATTCCAGTCAGTCCAATAACAGCTAGATCGGAACCCGCTAGACGTTTCGACATTCGCAAGGAAAATACCCGAAAGATATTGGACTGGTTAATTCATAAAGGTATCATTACGTGATGTTTTTTCATATTGGCCTAGCTATAGGTCCTCGGTCTGCTGTATTGGGCTTCAGCTGCGCCTCAGGCCAATCCAGCAGGCCTCGGACCTATAACTAGGCCCATATGAAAAACATCACGTAATAATATAGTATTATTACGTGATGTTTATCGGCTGCGCCTCAGGCCAATACAGCAGGCCTCGGACCTATAACTAGGCCAATATGAAAAACATCACGTAATAAGTAATACAGCAGGCCTCGGACCTATGACTAGGTCAATATGAAAATCATCACGTAATAATATAGTATTATTACGTGATGTTTATCGGCTGCGCCTCAGGTCAATACAGCAGGCCTCGGACCTATAACTAGGCCAATATGAAAAACATCACGTAATAAGTAATACAGCAGGCCTCGGACCTATGACTAGGTCAATATGAAAATCATCACGTAATAATATAGTATTATTACGTGATGTTTATCGGCTGCGCCTCAGGTCAATACAGCAGGCCTCGGACCTATAACTAGGCCAATATGAAAAACATCACGTAATAAGTAATACAGCAGGCCTCGGACCTATAACTAGGCCAATATGAAAAACATCACGTAATTATACTAGGCCAATATGAAAGACATCACGTAATAATACTTATTGCGTGATGTTTTTCATATTGGCCTAGTTATAGGTCCTCGGTCTGCTGTATTGGGCTTCGGCTGCGCCTCAGTATTATTACGTGATGTTTTTCATATTGGCCTACTTATAGGTCCGAGGCCTGCTGTATTGGCCTGAGGTGCAGCCGATAAACACCACGTAATAATACTATTACGTGATGTTTTTCATATTGGCCTAGTTATAGGTCCGAGGCCTGCTGTATTGTCCTGAGGCGCAGCCGAATGCCAACACAGTAGACCGAGGACCTATAATTAGGCCAATATGAAAAACATCACGTAATGATACCTTTATTAATTAACCGGTTCATTATCTCTCGGGGCTTTTCCTTGCGATTGTCGAAACGTTTAACGGATTCCGATCTAGCTGTTATTGGACTGACTGGAATCGGGCCAATACGGAAAATATCCGTATTGGACTGGTTTTTGCCGTATTGGCCCATTGAAAGTTTTTATATTGCATTGACAGATTTGATCATATCAAGGCTAATAAATCAAAGTTAATTAATAATACTGTATTCGATTACATTTGAAAATTAATAGAAAATGTTTGTTGAACTACCTCATTCTTGATCCTCGATATTTAAGAAAAATGTCAGTATAAAGGTGCTTTTAAAAAAAATTCAATATTTGATTATTAAGTTCAAAGTATAATAACTGTTATGTTCCATTCGTTAAATGAATACTAAGGGTGTAAAATGTAAACTCTTATTACATACAGTTATAAACGTATTGTTTACACTCCTTCAACTTTCAATATTAATATATTATTTTCTAAAAACATATATATACATTTCCATTCAATTAGTCAAGCCCACTTTTTGAACTGTCTACTTTTTCTAGACATGTACTATTTACCCGATGTCTGTATTTGTGACCTCATTGTGGGATGGCTGGTACAATGATGACGGTATTCGTAATATTAAATTTCCAGTATTTAGTTTGTTTTTGTTTATGACAACCGCAACGGTGGTGTGATGGTTATCTAGTGATCGTTCCGAATGCGGTAGATCGTGGGTTCGAGTCCCGATCGGGTCAAACCAAAGACTAAAAAATTGGTATTTGTTGCTCCTCATCTAGAAGCATTAAGGAGAAAGAACAAAGACTGACTGGCTTGAAATCAGTATAACGTTTCCGATAGGAGCGAAATATCTACCCGCGGACTTTTTTTTTAGTGAGCTAGCACTATAGAAATACAACTAAGCGTGTTGGTCTAGTACAAAGCGGATTTGACGTTAAGCAGCAATCACTCACTCACCCACTCTTGTTGATAACTCCGCAAATGAGAAATATACACCAATAAACATCAAAACATAAAATGATGTCCAGATGTAGTATTTATCGACAGAAATAGAGTACCGCTCAATTGCACACTCATTTTGTATAGGGTACGAGCTATGCGCATTATTGAAGGCCATACAGGGACTGAGTAATCGTTAAAACATTAGTGAAAGCGCTATTTCTTTACTTTAATTTGTGTTTATACATGTAAAATCGAATAGTCTCTTATGTCCATTTACATCAACATCCACTCTTACTAATTAACGTGCAATAAGTGCCTATCACCATTAATGTTGTGAGTTCAAATCCCGCTCAGGCGAGGTGTACTGGATACAACATAATGTGATAAAGTTTGTCAGTGACTTATGGCAGGTCGGTGGTTTTCTCCGGGTACTCCGGTTTCTTCCACCAATAAAACTGTCCGCCATGATATAGCTGAAATATTGTTGAAAGTGGCGTTAAACATCATAACCCTAACCCTAATTAATTAACGAGTCAATCAAGAAGTTGAAAAATATAATAAAACAAATATTTTCAATGTTGAAGGCAAGAATGATATTACATCTCAATGTTTAAGGTTAACATAATATTATCACATAATTATACCAATATGGAGAATTTGAAGTGAAAAACACACTTTCTGGTAAAGGCATGGACACATTTGGATTGCTTTACAGACATGAAAAGAGAATCTCCAAGAGTCTTCTATCATTCCAGCAAGATAATGTCGGGTAATTATGCCATGAAGCATACATACATATATACAAATAAACTATTTTCTTAACCTTAGTTTATCGGAAGCAGACATTTCTATAGACGTTTATTAGTATGCTCACAACATGTCGCTCATTCTACAAACGTTTCTTGTCAATATTTTGATACATTTTTAAGAGCATCCTTTTTATCTAAAGAGCATGTAGTATATCTTTATTATCTAAGTAAAAGACGTATGTTTTTTTTTATCTAATCTTTTGAAAACGCAGACTTAATGTTCTTTCAAAGAAAGAAAAAAAAAACTCAAATCTGATATCACAGAAGAAATGGTGATACTGTAAGAACATTTGAAGATACCAACAGGGTATAATCAGAAGTCGGCAATCGAAGAAGTACACAATGGCCAAAAGTGAAAGAACAAAAGTATAAACAATTATCATATGTCATAACGTTCCGAGTTCCGCGTTGCTATATCTGCTACGATTTTCGCATAAAAACGATGTTCGGTTCGTCTTTACCTAAGTTTGTTTGTAGGCGAGCTCATGTCTTATTTTGTATTTGTTTGCGTATAGTACTGGTGTCCAACACACATTGAATATAAGAATAACATGGCGGGTGTCTTATAAGAGGCAGGAACTGCTTACTACCCTTCGTGGGCACCTGAGTTCACCCCCGGTTTTTGATGGAGTCCGTGTTACTCATTTTTTAAGCTTTCTGAGTTGTGTTTTTTGCTTTGTTTATCTTCGTCCCATGCCTTGTGTACCCAATGTTGCCAGTATCTCTGGATTGTCCATTCCTGATTGCTCCTTCAGTTTTCTCTAACGTTTATTTATCTTGTGTACACTACGTTACCAGTGTCTCTGGATTGTTCATTTTTTATTCTCCTTCGGTTTTCTCTAACGTTTATTTATCTACAAAACACTACACAGAAAATAAAAGACAGAACAACAGGAACCCACACAAAATTCGGAGGGTGCACTTAAGTAGGTGCTTCATAAGGATAACCAGTTCCTGCTTCCAATATTGACAACCGAATATCATCTGGTATTGTAATCACGACGAACACCAGTGTATAGGTCAATAGATTTAAATAACATACTAGTATATAACAAATGAAACCCGTATAAGATAGCAACAAACATGCGATGGTTTTATATACATAGATAGCTCAGGTGACATTCACTTGATATTTATGGTGGACAATTACTGTCATTCTGCTGTAACCCTTACTATATAGAATGTATATGTTGTCTAATGCCCGTACATTTTGTATCATTTTCATAAAAAAAGAGAGATATACAGTATAACTCGTTGTTGTTGTTTTTTTATCATATGTGAGATAAGTACCACACAGGCATAAAATAAATGGGGATTGTTTTACACATGTTTAATCCCTCCTTCCCAGACACTTCCTAGAGTGGAGGTCAGGGTAGTTAATTCACTTCATTTTGATAACCAGACATATCCTCCAAAATAATTTTGTAGTAGATGATAAAATTGGTATTTGCTGCTAATTCTCTGGTAAGCACGCAGCATTAAAAAGAAAGAGCTAAGACTGGTTGGCTCGGAATCGGGATAATGTGTCCACGGGAGCGACATGTCTACCTGTAGAATGTTGTTCAATAAAAAAAATCCAACTAGGAGTTTTGGTCTAATACAAATCGGACATTACCTTCATCTCACTGAAAATGTAATTGGTTATCGCCTTGATATTGATGACAAGTTGATCCTTTAGAATTAACCAACCATAACTCGCTCACTCGCCCACTCACCCCTGCCCCGATCAAACATGATATTGATGTAAAATAATTGTACGTTTCTTTTATTCTTTTATTAGATAAGTGCAAAACAATAAACGAAATGAAAAGTCTCTTACCCTGGACTAAGTTACACCTTTATATTGATCTAAAGATGCTCAATCAAGGCTATGTGTCTCTTTTGTTGAAGTCATCGCTACAAAATTTCTACCGTCCTCAACACGAACTGGTTCGTCGTTTAGGGGTTACGAAATATCCATTATTCAGATGGAAATGGATCTCTTCTGTTTCATGTAGATGTCTTCTGCATGTCCTCTATCAACGACTTAACAATATGAGTAACACGGCGGGCACTAGTATCTTCTAAGAAATAGAAACTACTTACTCTTCGCGAGCACCTGGTTTTACTCCCATTTTTTGTTTGGGGGTTCGTTTTGTTGATCGTTAGTTTTCTGTGCTGTGTTTGTGTCTTGTTTGTCTCCGTCAATTGTCTTGTGTCCCATGTTGCTAGTATCTCTGGATTGTCCATTCTCTAACGTTTATTGATTAATAATAAAATTAATAACTTAAGAATTAATTCTATGAAAAAAAGTAGTAAAGTTGACAAATCAGCAATCTTATCTTACATTTTCTATTTCTTAAACAAGACAACTCTTTGGTAACTAAGAATAAATTATCAAAAGTTCCCCATAGAAAGAAGTAAGCACATAGCATATTCGCTATGACAGTAAACTAAGAATAAATTATCAAAAGTTCCCCATAGAAAGAGGTAAACACATAGCATATTCGCTATGACGGTAATCTAAGAATAAATTATCAAAAGTTCCCCATAGAAAGAGGTAAACACATAGCATATTCGCTATGACGGTAATCTAAGAATAAATTATCAAAAGTTCCAAATAGAAAGAGGTAAACACATAGCATATTCGCTATGACAGTAAACTAAGAATAAATTATCAAAAGTTCCAGATAGAAAGAGGTAGACACATTAAAAACTCGCTATGACCAAAGGTTATGTGGATTTCCCACTCTCTTACAAAAAACAACAACATGAAACTCTTATAGAAATACCCCGGAATTTCAATTTTGCCATCATACATTTTCCACACCTTGATTAAAATATACCAACAGCTCCTGTGTATATGGATGTATATTTGACAACTTGTACGTTACCCTGAAGGATGTATATTTGACAACTTGTACGTTACCCTGAAGGATGTATATTTGACAACTTGTACGTTACCCTGAAGGATGTATATTTTACAACTTGTACGTTACCCTGAAGGATGTATATTTGACAACTTGTACGTTACCCTGAAGGATGTATATTTGACAACTTGTACGTTACCCTGAAGGATGTATATTTGACAACTTGTACGTTACCCTGAAGGATGTATATTTTACAACTTGTACGTTACCCTGAAGGATGTATATTTTACAACTTGTACGTTACCCTGAAGGATGTATATTTGACAACTTGTACGTTACCCTGAAGGATGTATATTTGACAACTTGTACGTTACCCTGAAGGATGTATATTTTACAACTTGTACGTTACCCTGAAGCATGTATATTTTACAACTTGTACGTTACCCTGAAGCATGTATATTTTACAACTTGTACGTTACCCTGAAGCATGTATATTTGACAACTTGTACGTTACCCTGAAGGATGTATATTTGACAACTTCTACGTTACCCTGAAGGATGTATATTTGACAACTTGTACGTTACCCTGAAGGATGTATATTTTACAATTTGTACGTTACCCTGAAGGATGTATATTTTACAACTTGTACGTTACCCTGAAGGATGTATATTTTACAACTTGTACGTTACCCTGAAGGATGTATATTTTACAATTTGTACGTTACCCTGAAGGATGTATATTTTACAACTTGTACGTTACCCTGAAGGATGTATATTTTACAACTTGTACGTTACCCTGAAGGATGTATATTTGACAACTTGTACGTTACCCTGAAGGATGTATATTTGACAACTTGTACGCTACCCTGAAGGATGTATATTTGACAACTTGTACGCTACCCTGAAGGATGTATATTTTACAACTTGTACGTTACCCTGAAGCATGTATATTTGACAACTTGTACGTTACCCTGAAGCATGTATATTTTACAACTTGTACGTTACCCTGAAGCATGTATATTTTACAACTTGTACGTTACCCTGAAGCATGTATATTTGACAACTTGTACGTTGCCCTGAAGGATGTATATTTGACAACTTGTACGTTACCCTGAAGGATGTATATTTGACAACTTGAACGTTACCCTGAAGGATGTATATTTGACAACTTGTACGTTACCCTGAAGGATGTATATTTGACAACTTGTACGTTACCCTGAAGGATGTATATTTTACAATTTGTACGTTACCCTGAAGGATGTATATTTGACAACTTGTACGTTACCCTGAAGGATGTATATTTGACAACTTGTACGCTACCCTGAAGGATGTATATTTTACAACTTGTACGTTACCCTGAAGGATGTATATTTGACAACTTGTACGTTACTCTGAAGGATGCATATTTGACAACTTGTACGTTACCCTGAAGGATGTATATTTGACAACTTGTACGTTACCCTGAAGGATGTATATTTGACAACTTGTACGTTACCCTGAAGGATGTATATTTGACAACTTGTACGTTACCCTGAAGGATGTATATTTGACAACTTGTACGTTACCCTGAAGGATGTATATTTGACAATTTGTACGTTACCCTGAAGGATGTATATTTTACAACTTGTACGTTTCCCTGAAGGATGTATATTTGACAACTTGTACGTTACCCTGAAGGATGTATATTTTACAACTTGCACGTTACCCTGAAGGATGTATATTTGACAACTTGTACGTTACCCTGAAGGATGTATATTTTACAACTTGTACGTTACTCTGAAGGATGTATATTTGACAACTTGTACGTTACCCTGAAGGATGTATATTTGACAACTTGTACGTTACCCTGAAGGATGTATATTTGACAACTTGTACGTTACCCTTAAGGATGTATATTTGACAACTTGTACGTTACCCTGAAGGATGTATATTTGACAACTTGTACGTTACCCTGAAGGATGTATATTTGACAACTTGTACGTTACCCTGAAGGATGTATATTTGACAACTTGTACGTTACCCTGAAGGATGTATATTTGACAATTTGTACGTTACCCTGAAGGATGTATATTTGACAACTTGTACGTTACCCTGAAGGACGTATATTTGACAACTTGTACGTTACCCTGAAGGACGTATATTTTACAACTTGTACGTTACCCTGAAGGATGTATATTTGACAACTTGTACGTTACCCTGATGGATGTATATTTTACAACTTGTACGTTTCCCTGAAGGATGTATATTTGACAACTTGTACGTTACCCTGAAGGATGTATATTTGACAACTTGTACGTTACCCTGAAGGATGTATATTTGACAACTTGTACGTTACCCTGAAGGATGTATATTTGACAACTTGTACGTTACCCTGAAGGATGTATATTTGACAACTTGTACGTTACCCTGAAGGATGTATATTTGACAACTTGTACGTTACCCTGAAGGATGTATATTTTACAACTTGTACGTTACCCTGAAGGATGTATATTTGACAACTTGTACGTTACCCTGAAGGATGTATATTTGACAACTTGTACGTTACTCTGAAGGATGTATATTTTACAACTTGTACGTTACTCTGAAGGATGTATATTTGACAACTTGTACGTTACCCTGAAGGATGTATATTTGACAACTTGTACGTTACCCTGAAGGATGTATATTTGACAACTTGTACGTTACCCTGAAGCATGTATATTTGACAACTTGTACGTTACTCTGAAGGATGTATATTTGACAACTTGTACGCTACCCTGAAGGATGTATATTTGACAACTTGTACGTTACCCTGAAGGATGTATATTTGACAACTTGTACGTTACCCTGAAGGATGTATATTTGACAACTTGTACGTTACCCTGAAGGATGTATATTTGACAACTTGTACGTTACCCTGAAGGATGTATATTTGACAACTTGTACGTTACCCTGAAGGATGTATATTTGACAATTTGTACGTTACCCTGAAGGATGTATATTTGACAACTTGTACGTTACCCTGGAGGATGTATATTTGACAACTTGTACGTTACCCTGAAGGATGTATATTTGACAACTTGTACGTTACCCTGAAGGATGTATATTTGACAACTTGTACGTTACCCTGAAGGATGTATATTTGACAACTTGTACGTTACCCTGAAGGATGTATATTTGACAACTTGTACGTTACCCTGAAGCATGCATGTAGTTTGTATTCAGACTTTTTACAACATCATAGTTTTCTGAACACATGTTTCTGAGGGCTAAACTAAACTAAAGTCCCTTCTTCCCTTTCAAATACCGTTTCGGAAGTTGAAAAGTATTCTGTCGATTTGCGTACAAATGACGAGAAATCATTCTGTTTTGAGTTGAGCATTGTTACATTATTATGCTCAAGTTAATAATAAAATTTGTTCACGCCACGATATAGCTGAAATATTGCTAAAGTTGGAATTAAATACCAATCAATCTATTAATCGTTATTATGTCTTCCGATAGCCTATGTGTATCTCTTTCTTGTGTTTGTATGTTTTCCCACACAAACAAATGGTTTAGATGCCAAAAAAGTTTATTATCATTGTTTGTGATATAATGTTCGCTGAATATTTGACTTTTTTGTGGGATATTTACCCGCGTTAAGTTTCACTTATTGACATGTGTTTATTTGTTTGTTCAAGTTATGATTTGTTCCCTCATATTGGGTAACGCGAGGATTTGACCTTCAATTTATTTCGGTCATATTTGAGCTGTAAATAAATACACAAAAGTATGTTATCTCGGTTAATTTAACGGTGTTGTTTTCAAGAATTGTTTACAATATTTAAATATTGTCTCGATGTAAGATTTACGTTGGGTTTTTTTGAGGAGGGGGGGGGGGGGGGGAGGTCACTATCAAAATTGGTTTAAATCAAATATTTATGATCTGAATATATGATTCACATTTAATTTGTCATTTTCAAAAATTGGTCCAAATCATTATTCGCCCCCTCAGGCAACGACAATGATTACCATGTAACATATTCTAATTCAGATTATTACAACGTGTAACTATGTTACAATGTAATAATTATTATATGTTCCTATTTGTAAGTCAGTAGGTCAAGGGTATATATATATATATCGCCATTATCTAACATTTGACCAATATATCCCTGTTGTTTACTGTTGTTATAACTTTCACAAAGGAAATCCTTTTAAAATTATCCTGTGCCGTTCATTATGTGCAACAATCCGGCTGTTACGTTACCGATCGTGATTAAGATTATTCAGTGCCGTTCATTACACGCAAAAAACCTTATCGATCGATATTAAAATTAGATTGTGCTAGTCGAGTTTTGTTTATTAGCGTTGAATTGTATGTAGAGTGCAATTAGGGAAAAGACAAAGTAGCTATTTATTGTTTCTTTTTTGACCAGATGATGCGAGATATACAACACCAGTCTTATTCTTGTGGGTTATCTAGAAACACAAATGAAAGCTTTTACTCTCTGATACGAAGTCTTACATCATAACATATTTACAATTAAGAAAATAGATTCCTTGAAGATAATCATTTGTTTACAAATGGTTGCATCGTGTAATTTTTGCTAACAAATGATGACTCAGTAACCGTTACGTTGGACTTTATTTCCCATGAAATTAAAAAAAAACTATTGTCTGGAAAATGCGGAAGTTCTTTGTAATTGTCAAGTTGCTGTTTCCTTGAAAACAAACAAGTGTGTTCCACTCAGATATTAAAAACAAACAATATTAGTAACTTAGATACGTACTTGGCAGGGGCGGATCCAGGATTTCAAGTTAGGAGGGGGCGCACTTAAAAAAATTGCGCCGAGCGGAGGGAGGCGCGAAAAAGTTGGGGGTATTTCGTGTGAAAAATCACGATTTTACGCCCAAAAATCAATTTTTTTTCCAATTTTAGGGAGGGCGCGGGCCGAGTGCGCCCCCCCCCCTCCCCCGGATCCACCCCTGCTTGGTGTATATCAAGGCAGGGCATGGTCATTTACACACAAATTAATATGGATTTGTAGATTTTATTTTTTGTCCAAGACGGGTCAATAAACCCCCATTAATTATCACGGATCAGTGATATGTAGGAACTTTTTATACTGTCCTGGTTCATTTAGTGAGTGTGAGATAAAATGATTGTTATTTTAACGCTAAGTTAGTGCTACAATATAAGACTCTGGCGTACGTGTCCAGTCGTTTACCATTAGTGTTTTCCATTTATTTATTTTTTTATCTCCCTTTTTAATTGTGGGAAACGCTTTTTATTTGATTTTTATTTAATTAAAGGAAACGCGATTCCAAATGAATTCCTAACTCACAATGCAGTCCAACCCCCTCTCTCCGATGAACCAAACATACCAGATTTAAGAGAAACCAAATTCTCTCTACATTTGAATTTTTCAGTTCTTGCCACACTAATTGATTTCCTCAACAATGGTTTGAGTTGTGTAGAGGATGACTTAATAAAAACGTTTTTGCATACGTTTATTTCTTTCTAGGGTTTACTTGAAATGATATCTGCGTAGACTGTTTAAAATAACCTGTCGAAAACCATAAGAACAAAATGGAACGTGTACGAAATTTCGTCAAGAATTACAAAAAAAAAAAAAAAAAAATCAGCAACATTAGTGAAAATTATGAAGAGTTGTCAAAAAAACCCAGATAAATTCAGCAACATTAGTGAACATTATGAAGAGCAGTTGAAAACAGATAAATTCAGTCACGTGCAAAACAGTTCAGTTAAATATTGTAAACACTTAGAATCTATTATGATATTTAATATTGAGAAAATCCACATAGAATATACACAGATCCAAACGCCTGTGAATTTATCGACAGTAAGTGATGTTAAAAAATAATAGCATTCACAAATTATAATATAGATCAGCTTAAGTTATTGATTTGCTTAGAATTGAATCCACACAAATCGAATATTGTTGTGGAAACAGACATTTAAACATGTCATAACATTTGTTGACATGAAACAGCTGATAACTATCACATGGTTTTGTTTACGTTGCGAATGGGAAAGTCACGTGGTTCGTTTCGTCACCACATTTCCGTAAAAACATAAGACGACCTCAAGATCGAAGCAGACGAAGTGGCTGAGTTTCATGGGATATTTTTCCAGATAACAGCCGATAGAACTGAAAGATTTTCAGCCATATGATAGATTGATAATTCAGGTATGACATAGATGTTGTCATTTTGTTTTAATTAAGATATGCGCTTTGTAAATCAACTTCAATCTAGGGTGAAATATTTGTTTTGGTCGCCATTCTTGTGTATTGGGTCTAGATCTGATCGTAAACAAAGGGCACTTAACAGCTGAGAAAACCATTGAGCATTAATGGCATCACGTATGCCATGTAATACATAATTAATAAATTAGGGAAGTATTTATCTATTTTACTTTCATAGAATGAAACTATCGTGAAAACTGTTCATTTTTGACTTTTGAAAAAGTGGGTCAGTTGTATGAACAAAGAAAAACAAAGGACTTTGTTTTGGTTCATGCTGTCTGCCACATGGTGACTCAGTTTTAAACAAAGACATTGTTTGAAAATTTAATATTTCATATTAAGGAATACAAAGTGTTGCCTCAACATAGTTTTCAATAATTGTAAATTATTTATTTTCTATTATTAAATTCCATTATTGCCATTATTGGAAAACAAAATAATTAACAATTAATACCATATAAAGATATACATTGATTGACTTCTGTGTAACCTGGCTTAAATTAACCTTTTCTGTTATGTACAAGCTGTGGTTCTAGTATAGCTTGAAGGATATAATTAATAAGATGTTTAATAACTTTGTAAAAGAAAGTACTGATGAAGCCATTGAAGGAACAACTATGTTGAAAAAAGGGGGGAGGGACATGATAGTATCAATCTAGTTACACATCAAATAAGGGCCGGTTACAATCATCGCACAAAATGACCGAAATTACTTGGAATAATAATAAATATAAGGATTTAGCATGTGATTATTGTAACTGGCCCCTGTGAACAAATGCCCTGAATTTTCCTCTGATTAACTGCACTATGACAGATCCCATGATAAAGTTATTCTGTAGAAAATTATTGAATGTTTTTATGAATGTAGATTGTATCATATTTTTTCATTTTAAATTTTATTAATTATTTATGTGTATTAACAAATATTTCCTACATTTGGACTGTATTAAATGTTCGGTTTATACAGGATTTTGGTTTATTCATAATGTTTAGACAGTCACAGGTTCTAATATTTAGACAATTTATGTTGAAATCAAATGTACTTTTTGTCCATGCTAGACAGGGTAATGTATACCATTATCTGACATTATGATACATGTAGGTCAACTGTCCAATGATCACAAAATGTCACTAAAAACATCTAAATCTGTCAATAATAACAATAGGGATAAATTTAGAGAACTTCTGACCTGGGTGAAATTCAAATAATCTTACATTTTCCAGCACTATGTATTTTTCATACATTTATTCAGACCTTTCAATAAGGGGCAGTACCAGGTACTTTTGTCTTTTACCTGCCTAAAATGGTCTTTGGTACCTCCTAATTTTAAAGAGTGTAGTACAAGACATTCATGACAATCGTTCAAATATAATAAAAAATACCGCCTGTAAATAGTGAAGTACTGGAACACTTGATAAATATTGAAGGCCCTGATTTATTTTGACAGGAGATTAGTGAACAAATAGGCTCTCAAAAATTGAACAAAATGTTTGAAAATTGGGAATATCTTCCTTGTATAATCTGTGAAAATATTATAACTTTTTTTTGTGACAGCTAATTATTCTACTGGCGATTTATATTTCATTTCCCTGGAACCCCAGGAATGCATATTATGAAAAGAGAGGTTAAACAGTCTGTGATGGTCAACAATACCACCAATATTAATCACACAAACAACATTCTCTTACCTCAAACCATTTAACATAAAAAGACTATAACATATGTGTGTATGGTGTTGGAGATCCAGGTCCTGCCTCCTGGCTTGATTGGGTCAGGCACAAAAATGTGGCAGTGTTAAACTGGTTAATAAGACCCCCCATTTTCTGATAATTGGATCTTCAATTCAAGGAACATTGAGGTCTGATCAAAAGTAATAAATAAATAATAAGTTTTTTTTTTAAATTACTTGTTGAAGTGTGACTGTCTACTAGTATTCTTTGTGAACAAAAAACTTAACTACAAATCACACATACAGTCTGCCAGTTTAATTAATGAACCTTTGTTAGATTAATATCAAATTGTGTGTGAGATTCTGGACAAGTCTTGGTAGAGATTGCCGGAAGAGTTATTTATGATAATTCACTGCCAAAAAGGTCAGTGCATGGAAGAGTAAATGACCAGATGGTCATTGAATCTCATGTGACAGTTCTCAACAAAAGGGTAATGAATTATCTCCCCCTGTTTTAGTTCAATTATACAATACACACAATGAATCAATGTTGTACAAATTAATGTATAGACATGAAAGAGGAAATCAGAAAAAAAGAATTTATTCATAAAGTATCAATGTTTTATCAGTTTCTTACATGGTAACAAAGATTTCCTGCATTGTACATGTGGTCTTTATTTAAATTTCGGTTTACGTACATTTTGTACATGATTCCGTGTTTATTCAGGGTTCGGTTTAGACAAGTTTCACTATGCTGCTTAATTATTTGTTCATATCCTTGACTCACAGTTTTGAACCGAACAGGAAAAAATCTTCAAACATAAAAGAATACTTGAAACAGCCAATTAGCTAATTGAATAGTAATACATTTCTTCTGAAACCCTGAAAACAGATGAACGAAAGCCCTCAAACTTCAGTTCATTAAGTCAGTAAGACTAGGTGATCTGAAAGGCAGAACATGTGAGAAATGTGATCCAATTAAACATAGAAATCCAGCATCGAATATGGACATTTTTTTTAATAAACAAGTCATGAAAGAATTTTTTTTTTATGTATAGAAGGATGATGACAAACAATATTTTATTTATATTGATAAAAAGATGAACAAACTTGTGGCTAAAGTCGGGGGCGGTCGTGTTTGTTATAGTGTGATAGTTGAATTTACAACTATCTATGCATTCAGTGCCTGTCACCACTAAAGTTGTGATTTCGAATTTCACTCATGGCGAGGTGTGGTGTACTCGATACACCATTATGTGATAAAGTTTGTCGTCGACTTGCGACAGGTCAGCGTTTTTTTCCATGTACTCAGATTTCCTCTGCAAATAAAACTGACTGCGACTATATAACCAAGATATTGTTGAAAGTGGCAATAAAATCCATAAACCAAATCAATCAATCAATCAATGTAAATACACCATCTTTTGTGCCTGTTAACATTGTTGAAAGTGGCATTAAACACCATAATCATAGCAACACTTGTATTCAATGTCTGACATCGATTTACCTGTAAATTGGTTTGTAGGTTTATTGACACATTTCAGGTAACAAATAAATCTACAAATGTAATAGATATCTGTTCACTGAAAAAAAAAATCAGTACATACATACATACATTGTATATGTTATTGTATGTGTAACAACTCTTTCAAAATCTATAAAATATTTGTTAGGTTAGGCATGATATATATATATATAATGATTAAAGGTATATATATATATACCTTTAATCATTAGCCGGTATATACTTGGTAATATATAAAACTTTCCTTTTATTATACAGTAGTCAGTATATATAGATCTGTATATTGTAGGTCAATAATAATGTTCTTTTCTACCTTTGGCTTCGACTTTAGGTACAGCGTTATTATGTTCATGTAAAAAAATGATGGTCTTTAGAGAAACTTCAACCATTATTTAGGTTAGAGGTTACGATTAGGGTTATGGTGTTTACGTCACTTTCAACAATATTTCAGTTATATCATGGCGGTCAGTTTTATTGGTGGAGGAAAGCTGAGTACCCGGAGAAAACCACTGATCTGTCGCAAGTCACTGACAAACTTGATTGCATAAATTGTTGTATCGAGTACACCTCGCCATGAGCAGGATTCAAACTCACAACGTTCGTAGTGATAGGCACTGATTGAACAGGTAGTTGTAAATCCAACTACCATACGATCACGACAACGACGGCCCAGAAACTTTAAGTATATGTACACAGAAATTTGGTAGAAAGCATCCATGGAAGGTCCATGGAAGATTGCTCATTTTGTCCTGATCCGTTTACAAACATGGCTGCCACAGGCCATTCTTGTTTCTGATTGGTTGCAGTCATCGAAAATTGATTCGGACCAGTGACTTTTGCCAAATCGTTTCAATAGAATCTATATAAATATTATAATTTTGAAGTTTTCTAGCAGGTAAATTCGAAAGTCTAATTTCGAAGACTGGTTGATTTCTAAAAAATCTTCTCCTCTGAAACCGCTTGGCCAAATGAATAAAAACTTGGTAGGAAGCATCCTTGGAAGGTCCTCTATAAAGAATGCTCATTTAGTTTCGATACGTTAACAAACATGGCTGCCACAGGAAATTCTTGTTTCTGATTGGTCAATTTTTAAAAAAGTTCTACTCTGGAAACTGCTTAGCCAAATGAACCGAAACTTAGTGGGAAGCACATATGAAAGGTTCTGTATTAATTTACCTCAAAGTAGAATGAAAGATGAGCGACACAGGCTCAGTCCACTGAGCCTCTGGTATAAATCATTGTTTCGATAAATCTGATTATTGCTTGAACTAATGAAAAGTGCAAGGTCCGTCGTGTCTGAGCATTTTAGTTCCAAAGATTTACATGTGCTGCACAGAATAAGTTTCAAAATAGAATTCTCAAAACTAGGTATGGCCATTAATGTACTTGTAATTCACATTGATTTTCACTTTATATACAGAGATTCAATCTAGTACAAACAAAAGGACCAATGTCTATTACAATGTAGGTCAAAGTCTTGGGGTCTGATGTTTAAGAAGGGATAAAATTGTAATGTGTCTAGTACAAACGAAAGGACCATGGTCTACAAGGTCAGAGTCTTGGGGTCTAAAATTTAACAAGGGCTAAAATTGTAATGGGAGACCATACGTCATTGTACATTTAAACTTGCTTATACATGTACATTTCATTGACATTGAAGTATTTATTGAAATTAATTTGAGAAATATAACAATAAAAATATAAGACAAATTAAATTGTTATTTAAAGAGCAAGTGAAAACAAGTCCAAAATAAAAGTTGACATTAGTTAGTTGGCGAAGATGGTTTTAGTAAACAGAGCAAAAACTATCTTGTTTATCTCTTCTCTACAGTCTAGACCCTCTAAAATTTTATATTTTTCATAACTGGAGGCTGATAATAAATATTTTTAAATCTCCAATTATTTAATTTTACAAGGACCATAGAGGACAATGACAGGTTACTATATTAAATAAGTTGAATGGCCGATAGAATATATTATTTATCCTATCCTATGTATACATGTTGTACAAGGTACATGTATATAGATTAAATATATATCTATATAATATTTTAAACCCAAGCTATATTTTAACAAGGACCACTCTATAGCTCAAATACTGTCAAAGTTGGCATTAAACACCAATCAATCAATGTAAGTGCATCATCTTTTGTGCCTCAAGGTACAAATTTTGAAAACAAATATGTGTTAGTTATTGAATAGTCAGATTTGATAGAATTTGGTAATGAAATAAAAATCCAAGATAGTCTTATACATGTACATGTGTAGGTACAACTTACCAGGATATACATTGTAGCTAAAGTTGGCATTAAACACTAACCAATCAATCAATCATGTAGGTATATTTGATATTGGCAAACATTGCTACTCCCCCCTCTTTGACCTCTTGAAAAGTGGGGAATTTATATGACCTTCAATATTGAATAATCACATAATCTTACAAACATATCTGAAGTGGGATCATTGCCTGTATATTACCTTGCATGGGATCATTGCCTGTATATTACCTTGCATCAGTTTAAGTTTTGGGACTTAATAAATAACATGAGGTAATTATAGCTTTATCAAAGAATTATCAGTCTACAAATTAAGCTGTGTTTACAATATTAATAGATTTGTAACTAACAAAATTGTTTAATTTAATAGGTTTATTGCATTTTAACATACATTCTGATATTTGACATTAACCAGGTGTTTATGGGTTGAGAACAAATTGATAGTTATAAACCAATGCAGATTTTGTAAATTTAGCAAATTAAATAGGCTGGCAACTGCTATTTAGAAATTAATGTGATCAAAAGTTGATATTCCACAAACCATGATTATGTACAACAACAAAAAATCATCTGACTCACAGTGAGTTCATGAGCTATAAACTTTAAAAGTGCTCAGAATCGAGCAAGCAGAATTAAATCGGAAAATAGAAATATAATGTACATGTAAAGTTGACCCCCAAAGAAAGATTGAGAAACGTTTGAAGATACCTAAAGGAGTAATCAGAAGCTGTAAATCAAATTTAAAAGAAAGTGACCAAAAGAAAAAGGACAAACAATGATAAAAATACTACACAGAAAACTAAAGATTAACTAACAAGAACCCCAATAAAATCTGGGGGTGAACTATGGTGCTCCGGAAGCGTTAGCAGCTCCTGCTCCTCTAGTGGCACCCACCGTGTTACTGTTGAACAACATGAACATCATGTTATATGAAAATCCTGTTGGACTCCACGTCACTTCCGACAGGTTGGTAGTTTTCTCCGATTTCCTCCACCAATAAAACTGATTGCCACGATATAGCTGAAATATTGGTGAAAGTGGCGTTAAACACCATAACCATGACCATCATATACATATTTAAAGTTTTAGATTTTTATCAACAACAAGTTTACATTACATTCAGTAGCATTTGATGGAATATTTATGGTACAAGTCATCAGTTCCAGCCTTTAACACACCTTCGTTTCCAATTAATTTCCGCCAACTTGGAATCCATACCCGTGTTTGGAAATGATTTATATAAATAGTCGGAGACAGATAGATAAATATCCATGATATATAGGTACAATGAAGGCACAAATCAATAAGGTATAGATGAAGTCAGGTGTTAAAAAGTAATTGATCTCTGGCTAATTGCAAAAGGTGTAGACATTTATGAGGTCATTTGCAGGCTAATAAGGTATTATGACGGGAAAAAGATATATTTTTGTGATATCAGCAAAACTTGAGTCAAAATTAACATAATAATAATCTAAATTTGGCGTCAACATACATTTGTATATGGGTAGACAAAAAAATATCTTGTGAATTCCATAGTGAGCCCCTTTAAAGTGTATACATGTACAGTAAAACCTGTCTTATGTGACCTTCCAAAGGAACAGTGATATAGGGTTACATAAGACAGGTGGTCACTAAATACAGGTTTAATTAATATGACATACACTGTGAAGGGAAATTAACATTAAGATCACATAATACAAGTTATTGCTTAATAGAGGTGGTCACTAAAGCAGGTTTAACTGTAACTTAATAGAGGTGGTCACTAAAGCAGGTTTGACTGTAGCTTAATAGAGGTGGTCACTAAAGTAGGTTTGACTGTAGCTTAATAGAGGTGGTCACTAAAGCAGGTTTGACTGTAACTTAATAGAGGTGGTCATTAAAGCAGGTTTGACTAACTTAATAGAGGTGGTCACAAGCAGGTTTGACTGTAACTTAATAGAGGTGGTCACTAAAGCAGGTTTGACTGTAGCTTAATAGAAGTGGTCACTAAAGCAGGTTTGACTGTAGCTTAATAGAGGTGGTCACTAAAGCAGGTTTGACTGTAACTTAATAGAGGTGGTCATTAAAGCAGGTTTGACTAACTTAATAGAGGTGGTCACAAGCAGGTTTGACTGTAACTTAATAGAGGTGGTCACTAAAGCAGGTTTGACTGTAACTTAATAGAAGTGGTCACTAAAGCAGGTTTGACTGTAGCTTAATAGAAGTGGTCACTAAAGCAGGTTTGACTGTAGCTTAATAGAGGTGGTCACAAGCAGGTTTGACTGTAACTTAATAGAGGTGGTCACTAAAGCAGGTTTGACTGTAACTTAATAGAAGTGGTCACTAAAGCTGGTTTGACTGTAGCTTAATAGAAGTGGTCACTAAAGCAGGTTTGACTGTAACTTAATAGAAGTGGTCACTAAAGCAGGTTTGACTGTAACTTAATAGAAGTGGTCACTAAAGCAGGTTTGACTGTAACTTAGTAGAGGTGGTCACAAGCAGGTTTGACTGTAACTTAATAGAGGTGGTCACTGAAGCAGGTTTGACTGTAACTTAATAAAGGTGGTCACTAAAGTAGGTTTGACTAACTTAATAGAGGTGGTCACTAAAGCAGGTTTGACTGTAACTTAATAGAGGTGGTCACTAAAGCAGGTTTGACTGTAGCTTCATAGAGGTGGTCACTAAAGCAGGTTTGACTGTAACTTAATAGAGGTGGTCACTGAAGCAGGTTTGACTGTAACTTAATAGAGGTGGTCACTGAAGCAGGTTTGACTGTAGCTTAATAGAGGTGGTCACTAAAGCAGGTTTGACTAGCTTAATAGAAGTGGTCACTAAAGTAGGTTTGACTGTAGCTTAATAGAGGTGGTCACTGAAGCAGGTTTGATTGTAACTTAATAGAGGTGGTCACTAAAGCAGGTTTGACTGTAACTTAATAGAGGTGGTCACTAAAGCAGGTTTGACTGTAACTTAATAGAAGTGGTCACTAAAGTAGGTTTGACTGTAACTTAATAGAGGTGGTCACTAAAGCAGGTTTGACTGTAACTTAATAGAGGTGGTCACAAGCAGGTTTGACTGTAGCTTAATAGAAGTGGTCACTAAAGTAGGTTTGACTGTAACTTAATAGAGGTGGTCACTAAAGTAGGTTTGACTGTAACTTAATAGAGGTGGTCACTAAAGCAGGTTTGACTGTAGCTTAATAGAAGTGGTCACTAAAGTAGGTTTGACTGTAACTTAATAGAGGTGGTCACAAGCAGGTTTGACTGTAACTTAATAAAGGTGGTCACTAAAGCAGGTTTGACTGTAGCTTAATAGAGGTGGTCACTAAAGTAGGTTTGACTAACTTAATAGAGGTGGTCACAAGCAGGTTTGACTGTAACTTAATAGAGGTGGTCACTAAAGTAGGTTTGACTGTAACTTAATAGAGGTGGTCACTAAAGCAGGTTTGACTGTAACTTAATAGAGGTGGTCACTAAAGTAGGTTTGACTGTAACTTAATAGAGGTGGTCACTGAAGCAGGTTTGACTGTAACTTAATAGAGGTGGTCACTAAAGCAGGTTTGACTGTAGCTTAATAGAGGTGGTCACTAAAGTAGGTTTGACTGTAGCTTAATAGAAGTGGTCACTAAAGCAGGTTTGACTGTAACTTAATAGAAGTGGTCACTAAAGCAGGTTTGACTGTAACTTAAAAGAAGTGGTCACTAAAGCAGGTGTGACTGTACATTGTACATGCATTGAAATTTCAATGAACTTTGCAACTGCTAGCAATTATATACATGTTAAAATACAATGTACTTTCCAAGATAAAAAATATATTTGTACACCTAATCAATCAATTTAAAACAAAATGTTTTTATGGGGTTGATTGCACTATTCAAGCTTTAAGGCATTGTGTATACATATATATATTTGTACATTGATGATATGGTGTTGGTAATCATAACAGTCTAGTCATATTTATATAATAATATATGTTATAATTCTGTGGTATGGGGCCCGGGTGGCTCAATGAGTTAGGTAGTTGGATTATCTAGCAACTCGTACAAGCCTATCACCAATATGACGTGGGTTCGTGCCCGGCTTTGTAAATTACAAAAAAGGGTGCATTTGACTCGCAGCCGTAAGTGATAAAGTTTACCAGTTGCTTACCCATGGTCGGTGGTTGTCTCCGGGTACTCCGGCTTCTTCCACCACTAAAACTGGTCGCCATGATATAGCTGAAATATTGTTGAAAGTGGCATTAAACACCAAAGACAAGCAAACAAGCATATAGTTCTGTCGTTGATGTCATTGTTGTCCTCCATTTGTAGACACAATGGTTTCGATTTTGATGAGATATTTTTTTCATGAATGCATAGGAAAATCCCATTCAGAAAAATACATAGCAGTAGTATGTAACTATTATTGTTTTTGAGATAAAAGGAGTAAAAAAGGGGGAATTTCAAAAACAAATTTTCAATAATCACTAATAACCCCAACACCTGACACTCGTTAGAATTAGTCTGAAACAACACTTCCCCCACCATCTAAACCAAAGTGCTGTGACATTATCATTTCCTCCACCATCTAAACCAAAGTGCCGTGACATAGATGAAAAATTACTGACAGTACACTTATTGCCCCAATTGTGTTTTAAGGCAAATATCCAATAAACCAATGAAACTAGAAGATTATGACATCACAGTCATTCATGTACCCATATCTCTTTATTGGGAATTTCCACCTATTATATTGTATTTAAAGATAAACTTTAAATTTTAAACTCCATATTTTTTACTAAGGTCAGAAGTCACACATGTATATGACTTCCCCGTCTTATTGATTGTATGCAAGGAATTACATGTACAAGGTATGTAATACCCATATACCAGGTCTTGGTTATCACATCTTGTTTCTTGCATGCCCAATTAAACCTAATCGTATGGTTTGGTTTATGGTGTTTAATGCCACTTTCAACAATATTTCAGTTATATCGTGGCGGTCAGTTTTATTGGTTAAGGAAACTGGAGTACACCCTTTAGAAAACCACTTGAACCTGCTGCAAATCACTGACAAACCTTATCACATAAAGTTGTATCGAGTACACCTCGCCATGAATGGGATTGGAACTCACATCTTTAGCGGTAATAGACATGGATTGCATATATCCAGTGTTTTGATTGAACAAAACTATGTTATGTACATGTACCCAATATATCCAGTGTTTTGATTGGACACTTTTGGCTATGTCTATGAGTATTAAACTGGTTAAACCAATGAAAAACTATGAAATTTTGATATTTTTGCTGCTACTGCAGTTACTTACCAGCAAACACTGGTTGACTCTGGTTTACCAATCAGACTCAAAGCCCTAGGCCTGTAAGAATGTCCTCGGGCCTGTGAAATAACTTTATTTTTAATCAAATTATTCTTTAAAATGCCTCAAATGGGTTCCAAAAGTCAAAAAAATTATAGTATGGAATTTTTTTTAAATGCAGTCTATATATATAACTGCAGATATGCAATAATTAAAAGCCTAAAAAATAACATTAATTTAAAGCAATATTTTTTCAAAAGCCTTTAATGGGTCCTGCGAGTCAAAAACTTTATCGGATGTTATTGAAAGTGAAAAAAAAATGCAGTCAATCTGAAATAATTGAAAGCCTAAAAAGAATAACATTTATTTTCAATTAATATTCTTTCAAAAGCCTCTTAATGGGTCCTGTATAAAGTAACAAAAATTATGTTATTGAAAAAAATAGCACTGTTTATTTTTTGTTTTTTAGAAACACTGTCTACAGTGGGAGCAAAATAATTGTTTTTCTTGCATGGCCTTAATCACCCACCGTAATAATACAGTAACATTGTTTTTAATCAAAATATTCTTTCAAAGGCCTCCAATGGGCCCTGTATTAGTAAAAAAAAACAAAATAACACTGTTTAGTCTTTAACTTTTAGAAACTCAGTCTAGTGGGGTTTAATGCCACTTTCAGCAATATTTCAGTTATATCATGATGGCCAGTTTTAATTTTATTGGTGGAGGAAACCAAAGTACCTGGAGAAAATCAGTGGCCTGTCACAAGTCACTGACAAACTTTATCACATTATGTTGTATGACAAAAACCTTTATGTTATTGAAGAAAAAAAACAGTTTGCTTTTTGTTTTTAGAAACGCAGTACACAATGTAATAAAGTGTATAACTAAGGAAGTTTAAAGTACAGTACATTGTACATGTATACCTATTGATTTATTATCTAATAATACAATATAGTAAATCAATACACCACTTAAACAAATATTGAATAATTAATTGTAAATTTCAATGACACACAATTTCGGTGCTTTGCTATAAGTCAGCAAACTGATCTAAGACCAACGAAAGACTATGAAATATATCTTAAAGGCTATATATTATGAGTGTGCAGAATTTAACAAACCCTAGGCCTATAAAGATTATGGGGGCCGTTGTGGTCATATGGCAGTTAGATTTACAACTACCTGTGCAATCTGTGCCTATCACCACTAAAGTTGTGATTTTGAACCCCGTTCATGGTGAGGAGTACTCGATAAAACATTATGTGATAAAGTTTGTCAGTGACTTATGGCAGGTCGATGATTTTCTCAGAGTACTCCGGTTTCCTCCACCAATAAAACTGACCACCACGATATACCTGAAATATTGTTGAAAGTGGCATTAAACACCATAAACCAAACCAAACTATAAAAAATTCTCTAGGCTCATAGTATAACATTATTTTTAAATCAGTATTCTTTTAAAAGCATCTTACTTTTATTATTGGGTCGTGTAAGTCAAAAATATTATTTATGTTAATTAATTTTTTTTTAAGCAGTTTGTCATTTGTTTTTAGAAACACTGCCTTAAGTCTAGATCTGTATGTAATAAATGAAATGATTAAGGGATTTTAAACTTTAAACAGAAGACATACATTTTGTAAGTTACAGTACATGTATACCTATTGATTGATTATCTATAATACAATCAAGTAAATCAATACATCACAAATATTAAATAATTAATTGTAAATGTCACACAATTTCGGTGCTCCGTTATGTAAATGTCAGCAAATTTTAAAAGAAATATGACCTGATCTCCAATCCTTAATTAAACTGATACAACAAAAACATGTTATTTCTAATAAATTAAATAAATAGTTTATTTCCAGATCTCAACCTGAAACAAAAACATGATATTTTTGATATTACTGTCTCCATTTATAAATACATTTGTAGTTTAGTGCCAGTCCTCAAACTGAAACAAAAACATGTTATTCCATATATAGTCCATATTTATAAATAATTTTGTACCTACAATAGATAACTGCGTTTATTTAACATTGAAGGACAAGGTCACATCATGTTTGTAAATATTGTATGTCTGACAGATTTATCTTATTACATATAAAACTGTTTTACTTACAAGTACACTATTAGATCACCACAACAACATTATTTTTGAAGGATTTTAACTATTAAATGGAAATTGGAGGATTTTTAACAATTAAGTGAAAATTATATGTTTGGGATTATTTATATATCTGATTGGTGCATGCAATGATGTAATTATATAGGGTATACTTAATACTTTTCAAGCAGCATGGGTGAGTATTTAAAATAAAAATGGGTCTTTTTCTTATTAAAATGAAGTATTGTAAAATTACAAAAGTGATTGTTTTTGAAGATAATTTTAAATATAATTTTGATTGACTGATTGATTGGTGTTTAACGGCAACTTTAGCAAATATAATTTTGAATAAATGTGTGTACATACATGTATATACATTTGTATATATATTAATTGTTATGTAGTTATATGTACTGCTAATAGAACTGGTATTTGAAAACATTAATTGCCATGTATAATTATGTATGGTTGATTTAATTTGATTAAATATTAAATTTCTGTGCTAAATAACCTGAATAATCCAGTTATTATATTCCCTTCCTCCCTCCCTCCCTCCAGTCATGTGAGGACACTCGAAGCGGTTAAGAGGGTGCTGTGCCATTTTTGTAGTCAAACCTCTGAAATATCTATTGTATACCGGTAGCTATCTGATATAAATTAAAGCTGAAAGATGCTACGAAACTTTTTACTTCAGTTTCCAAGGAAATGGCAAGGAAACAACTTATCCTACATTGTGCATGTACATGATAATTAAGCACTGATCATGCATTATTTTACATATGTAAAGCTACATATAGATGTAAATCCAATTACTATGTAATTATGGCCAGAAAGCTTAAGGCCTCATTTAAATCAACTTGGATCATAGTGCAAACAAAGATGATGTATTTATTATTATTATATTGTTTGTTTGTTTAATGGTGTTTAACACCACTTTCAACTATTTCAGTTATATCGTGGCGGTCAGTTTTATTGGTGGAGGATCCGGAGAAAACCACAGACCTATCGCAAGTCACTGACAAACTGTATCACATACAAAAAATGTAATGTTGTACTTGTACACCTCACCCTTATCGAGATTCGAACTCACAACATCAGTGGTGGAAGGCACTGATTACATAGGTAGTTGTAAATCCAACTACCATATGATCATGGCCACAATGGCCCCTATTATTATTGTATTTACTTGTTTTAGTCACTTAAGTTTGTAATTTGCATATTCATATATTGATGTTTTTGTTTTCTTTCAGAATATTTACAGCCTAGCTACATGCTCATCACATGGTTAGATTGTAGAAGTGTTCTGAATTGATGTGGAGACAAGTCTTACATTGTACACCTCTAAATAGACAAGTTCTGATCTAAATCAAGTGGAGATAACTCCGGCTGACAGACAATAATTGAAGTACCTGAATTTTGGGATTGTAGAGTTTAATGTTGAGGTGTTTGATGTCTAATAACAGTCAAAATGGTGAAAACCTTTCAAGCGTATTTGCCAAACAAGTGTCACCGCACTTATAGCTGTGTGCATTGTAGAGCTCACCTAGCCAACCATGATGAGTTAATATCTAAGGTAAGGTACCAGTCAAAATAGAAGGTTCTTAAAAACTTTCTTTTTTAAGATTTATTTTCAAAAGATGTTATGGTTTTTAGTGTTGTACCACTTTCAACAATATTTCAGTTACATGTATATCGTGGCAGTCAGTTTTATTGGTGAAAGAAACCAGAAAAAAACACAGATTTACCGAAAGTCACTGACAAACTTTATCACATAATTGATTTATTGAGTACACCTCACCATGAGCAGGATTCAAACTCACAACGTTAGTGGGGATAGGCACTGATTACATATGTAATTGTAAATCCAACTACCAAACGATCAAGACCACTACTGCCCCTTTTTTCAAAAGAGCTGAGTATTAATCACTCTACAATATATATATATATATATATATATATACACATGTATACTAACGTAGGTTTGTTGTACGAGAATGGATTTCTCAGAGCAATAATATCACATAGAAGACAAAGCCTGAGACGTCCATTTCGAGCAAAGCATATAACGATGCTATGTTTATCGAGGATTTCGTAAGGTGACGTCATTATGACGTCACATTAGAAAATAGCGATATTATATTAGTATCACTCTTGTTGCTTGATAATGAATACCATCATGTGTGGTGAAGATCAAAGGGAAAATGTACAAATCGCTGATAAACATGTACATACAAAATATAGAGATATCATATAGATATAGACCAGCGGAATTAAGCATCACGTATATTTATTATTAGCAGCAGTGTCAAAGATCATTCTAGCACAAAAATAATTATCAAAACTGTCATTCTGAAGGTCTCACTCTGTCAGACATTCTCGACAAAGTCCTTTTAAATTTGATTTCGTCTGCTTTAATGTACAATGTAATTATTTATTTGACCAAGTGGCCAATCTGATACCAGTAATTTTCAGTCGGTCCAGTAAAAAGAAGCATGGGGGTGGTCCAAATGTCGAGTAAAATTTTCATGGTGAAAATGCTGTTTCTATCTTTATTGACTTTAAAATTTATTTTGAAACAGTTTCATGACAAATTTGTAAATAAAAATTTGAAAACAGATCCAGAAAATACTGCGAGAATAATTGTTCCTTGAAATATGTGACAACAGATATTATATTTAGAAATTATTCCTAAAAAATCAATAAAAATATTTTAGAACTTCCTCAAACCTCAGATTATAATTATGCTGCAGTAATATTGACCTTATTTTGAAGTTACGAGTATATATATATAGCCGAGTATATATATATATATAGCCGAGTATATATATATATTGCTGAGTATATATATATATATAGCCGTGTCCTAGTAAATATGATTAGAAATTGTGAAATGTATTGACTTAAGATGTCAATCAATTATGGTATAGCAATTTTCTCGTTATTGGGAGAGGGATAATTTTCCCATGTAGCTAACAGTAGCTTCCTAGTAGAGTATATATGATTTGATTTAGTTGGTGAGACATAATTTTGAGGATTGGGTTTATGGTATTTATCGCCACTTTCAACATTTGTTATATCGTGGTGGTCAGTTTTATTGGTTGAGGAAACCGGAGTACTCGCAAAAAACCACCAACCTGTCGCAAGTCACTGACAAACTTTATCACATAATTTTGTATCAAGTACACCTCGCCATGAAAGTTGAGAAACGGGACTATAATAGCAAACATATACATGTACAGTGAAACAGCGTGAGTCATTCGTAACCCAACTTCCCTAATACTGTTCCAATGAGTAAATTAAGTAACTGACTGTGTTTCTCTAAGCAAGCCTACTATTACAGTGATTGGGAAAGGCAGGGGCCATGGGCTGTTTGATACATACAGTTTTGTAATTCTGTGTAGATGCCCCATACAAAAATTAAAAGGCCCATAAAATATTTTAGTTTTTACAAAGACTACACTGAAATGGCCCATTGAATGTTGTGATGATGGGGCCGCAATGGCCCATAATCATTTCCTCTTTCCTGATCACTGCTATTAACGTACAATCAAAGTTGTGAGTTCAATTTCTCTTCAGATGGTGTGATGTACCCTCTACACTTACAACAATTTTATACACCAAATGATATCGGAGCTACAAAGAAGCCCAGATGTAGTGTTTAACTGACAGAAGTAAAGAGGACCACTTAACTAGTGGCCTTTCTACTCTCATTTTAGGGGGAGTGTGCTCAGTATTGAAAACCCCACTTTGACTGTGACAGTCCTGACAATGAGCACCAGTCCTTCGGCCCAAGACCAGTGAAACTTTGTTCGAACCAGTACATTTTTTCAGTTTTTATTTAGAATTATATATATTAAAATAAATTCAAGAATTTGATATGGACCAGTAAATTAAAATGTTCATTTTGAGGACTGCTGTGAAATGTAACACAGCACTGAAAGTGATATTTCTTAACTTCAGTTTGTGTCCAAGTTGGATAGTCTCTTATGTTAATTTACACCATATCTTTTCTTACTAACTTCAATTCAATGTACCTTATATGATAAAGTTTGTCGTTAGTGAAATGACTTGACACAGATGAGTGGTTTTCTCTGTACCTAATTCAACTTTCTCCATCAATAAATAATATAAAAAAAACAATGATGATACAGTACAACTAAAATGTTGTTGAAAGTGGCATTAAACACCCATAGATCACAGTCCAAAGCAAAAAAAAAAATGTAAAATAAAAAAATTACCGTAGGTTAATTGGTCTAATTATTTTCTAAATCTGTGCTGAGTTGTGATACTATATATAAAAATAGACCACAATTAAACTGCTACAGAGTGCTAAAAGGTAACAAAACAGTATCAGTACAAAAAACCAATATCTGATGATTGAGTTACAATTGTATTATTGGCCTCCGTGTCAAACGTGAAGAAAAACCACGGATTTTCCATTTAATAAGTTATCGTCATCTTGAAAGGGAAGTCATCAGTGTTGAGATTTATTACAAATGCCTTCAAAATGAAATCATTCCTTTAACAATTGCCTTTATTGATTATATAATCTACTATTTTGGGAAATCGGTAGTATTATAGGAATTAAACTGGATGTCTCCCAATGGTACAAGATATGGAGTTTAATTGTGGACAAAGTAATTATTAATGGTATTGCATCATTACTCAACTTTTAAGTGAATGAATGGTACCTGGTTCATGTAGAGCGAACAGTAAGAAACGGTAACAGACGTGATAAGAGGACACCTTAGAAAACAATTAGAACTACATTGTATGTCTGTTTCTACTCCTTTAAACTAAAATTTGACCATTATTTTGGACATAATGCAGGATAAATACAATATACGTACATAATGTTGGTAAAAATAAAATTGATTTGCACTCACTGCAGAACCAGCCAGAAAAGCTCACCAAGGGCTTGTTTTACTACATGCTCGTACAAATAAATTTGAGTTAGAGTTATGGTGTTTAATGCCACTTTCAACAATATTTCAGTTATATCGTTGATATTTTCTAACAATCTACATATATTACAAACTATTCAACTGATTTTGTTGTAACTTCTTAAGGAAATCTTTATTAAGTTCATGCCTTGAAATCTTTTGTGTTTGTCCATTTCTTGATAATTAAGAAAAATGTCATATTTATGTCCTGCTTGACAAAATGTTTTTGTTTATTTTTTTTTAGTTTGTTTCAGATGGATAGAGGAAGAGCTTGTTGTGTGTGTCCTGTTTTAATATTTTTTTTATTTTTTTTTGCAGTCATTTCAGGGAAGTCAAGGAAGAGCTTATCTTTTTAATTCTGTGTAAGTATTAACAATAGATCATAAAAAGATTTCAATTTTAGATCCCTTTTTCAAAGTAGATTTTTTTTCATTAACCTTAAGATTGCTTGATAACCAACCATGGCTAAAAAATGTTTGCTAATTTGAAAGTACAGTAAAACCAGCCCATATGATCACCTCTATTTGGCAGTCACCTGTGTGAAAAGGTCATCTTTTTCTTGTGTTGTCATAGAAAATTTCATTTCAATTTAACCTCTTTTAAGAGGTGACCTGTCTTATAAGGTCACTTTTTCTTTGTCCCAAATGTGACTTCTTAATGCAGGCTTGACTGTATAAATAAGGGCATGCATGCATTATTGTTTGTAACTGGCTGCAATACTAAACCAACCAAAAAGAACCATCTTACTCTGAATACCGGCAATTCATCAGGTACATATATATTCAATGAATATTTTATTTTTACTTTTTATCAAGATTTTAGCAGTAAAGTAAGCTTTCTTCCAATATTTTAATTGAAAGAAAAGGAATATGCTTATCTCTACCTAGCTATATATTCACATAAAAATTTGTATGGTGGGTAATGCTAGTTTTATCTTTGTTTTTTAGCAGGAACAAACATGTCATACATATTCCCATTTGTTTAATTTTTAAGTGAATTTTGATGAATTTTAAATTGCATACTTGAACTTTGAAGAGGTTGTGTATTCATCTTTGAAAATAATGTTTCCTAACGTTATACTGAAATTAAATAAATTCCTATAATAATGTTCCTTTAAATTGATTCAATGTTGCAGACAAACACATTTCAATTGATACAATGTATTTGAATGATCTTTAATTTTATGATGTTTGCATTGTGAGATTGATTACACGATGAGATGTACTTGATATACTTAGATAAGTTTGTCTCACTTGTCATATGTGTTCTCCAGGCCTTACGTATTGTCATAGAAAACTTGGTATTTGATGAAACAGCCAATCAGAACACTCTACAGGCATTCAATAAATATTTTGATCTCATTGTACAAATTACAAGTACAAATATCGTACTCAGAAATTATAGGGGGCTGTCGTGGTCCTGATCGTATGGTAGTTGGATTTACCACTACCTGTGCAATCAGTACCTATCGCCACTAAAGTTGTGAATTGTACTCGATATGTACAACATTAAGTGATAAAATTTGTCCGTGACTTGAAGCAGGTCGTGGTTTTCTCCGGCTACTCTGACTTCCTCCACCAATAAAACTGACCGTCACAAAATAACTAATATATATTGTTGATAGCGACGTTATAAACCAAAAAAATCAACCAACCAACCACTATTTCATTGTGAAATGATGCTTCAGTACCTGCAATGGTCATAGTTACATTTAGTATTTATCAAAAACATTTTAATTATGAAACTTAAAGGGTATAAAGTGAACTTTGTGTTTTTATGTGTTAAAATTTAATATGAGGTAAAAGTCTGTTAACATGTGTCTAGTCTGTTGTTATTTCTGAAATAAATGTTGATGATCACGTTGATGTATTTAAAGGAAATAACAATTCCTCTACATGGTTTTCTTGAACAAAGCAAGAACTTTTCTAGAACAAAAAGCTCAAGAACAATTCTTGAAAAGGGCATAAACTGTTCTTGAACTGTTCTGGAATAGTGCATGAACATTAAATGAGATGAATTTTCGATAACATTAAAATCAACTGACTGACCTACAGGTGTTCAGGGTTAGGGTGTTTAAGGCCACTTTCAACAATATTTCAGTTATATCATTGGCAGTAAGTTTTATTGGTGGGGAAAACGGAAGAGAACGGGAGAAAACAACCTAACCTGCCACAAGACTGACCTTCAGAAATTAACATTTTAAAAGAAATCTTGTTTTATTGTTTTGATAAATTTTGAAAACATGTTTTCTTCTAAAAACTTAGTTAGAAATATTTAACTCATTTTACTGTTTTACTTTTAAGAATTCCGTATCTTGAGGCTTCAACAAATTAGATTACATAACATGTTTTATTGTATTACAATTTTTTTTGTTTTTTTGTAAATGTAAAAGAAAATTCTAGAACAGTCATTGAACCTTGTTATGCATTAGACAAAATTTAGGTATTGATTTCTCTTTGTCTTCAAATGATAAACAAATATGTCGGTAAGTTGAAGCAGGTTTACGATCGTGACTAATAAAAAGTACTTGAAATGCATTAACTTTGCTTTTTATTTGTTGATTTTTAATATTCCCAAGATTTTTATAATAAATTGGTGCCTAGCTATGACTACTAAAGTTATATGTACTTTTCCCATCCATGGTTAGATCATACTGATTGAACTTTGTTAGTGTGGTAACATTTTGACAGTGACTCGTTGCAGTTGGCTGGTTTTCTCTGAGCACTTTGGTTAATTCAACCAGTAAGACTGGATAACATGATGATATAACTGAAATATTGTAGAGAGATGTTTAACATACATAGTCCGTGTTGCTCATCTTTTTAGTTTTTTGTGTTGTCCTATTATGTGTCTTTACATTCTGAGTTCCGTGTTGTGATGTCTGTTACGATTTCCGCATAAAATGATGTTTGGTTCGTCTTTACCTCCAGTTATTTGTAGGAGGGATCATTTCTTATTTATGTTATTTGTGTTTATTTGCATAAAGTGATGTCCAATGCATATTGTGTTGTGTTTTTGTTTTCTTCCTCTTGTGTACTCTCATCGTCGGTAACCCACGGTTAATTCCAATACGTTCCTGGAGAGAGAGGAACGTATCGGAATTAACGGTGGGTTACCGACGATGGTGTATTCTATATTGCCAGGTTTCTCTGAATTGTCCATTTTTGATTGCCCCTTCAGTATAACGTTTATTTGTTACCTATGCTTGTATGCATACTAATTAAATGAGAAATTAATCATTCTCGTTTGTAAATTTAAGGTTTTAATTTATGTAACGTTCCTTTTGCGGAAAATATTTTTCATCTTGGAAATTACACCAGCTTTGTGGGAATTGCTTTCTCTAATAAGTTTCAGTATTATGCTGCTTTTTTTTTTGCTGAGAAAACAATTTTGGCCAGTTGAGCTATATTGTATGAGTATGAGTTATTGAAAGTAATGTTAGAGAAAATTTAACATTTTGAGTAAGTTTGTAAATAAGGAATGTTTCCCCTTCACAATGAGTAAAAAAAAACATCTATTTTTCTAAAGAATACACATCTGATTTGAATGTTGAAGCACAGCAGGTTTGTGACAGTTCAGTGACATTTAATGTGTTCCAGACAGCAATAATATTTTTATGGAATCATAGCATTGATTAGACTTTAGTGTTTAATGTTTGCTGATTTTTACAACAATCAAAACACTAAACAAATAAAAACTACCGGTAGTTTACCATAAGAAGAAATTGCTTAAATTTTGTTACAAACGCAGGTAAATTTCTTTGGTCTGTTACATGTAGATAGAGTAGTGGCATCGAGACCCTGAATTCATGTCAGTGTCATTAGGCTTGAGGTCAGAAGTCAGCAATTTTAACCAATGCCAAACCAAGCCCCTTGTAAATGGGGAAATAAATATCATCTAGCTAAATATTACTAGACCAGGATAGATAGAGTCATTACAAATTTAACATTTTATATAAACTATTCTTATAAATCAAAATATGGAATGTTTGACAAAATAAAACATTTTATATATAAGCTTATAAAGCAAAATATGGAATATGTTTTGACAAAATTTAACATTTTGTGTAAGTTTGCAAAACAAATAAAGGAATGTTTCTTCTTCACAAGGATAAAAAAGAACATCTATTTTAGTAAAGAATTCACATCTGATTTGATTGATTGATTGATTTTTGGTGTTTAATGCCACTTTCAGCAATATTTCAGCTTATATCATGGCGACCAGTTTTAGTGGTTGGAAGAAGAACCAGAGAGAACCACCGACCATGGGCAGGTAACTGGTAAACTTTATCACTTACGGCTCATCTGATTTAATGTTGGAAGCACAGCAGGTTTAATTAGAAAGTGTGAAAAAGTATGCTATGAACTGGATGTGACAGTTCAGTGACATTTAATGTGTTCCAGACAGCAATAATATTTTTATGGAATCACAGTATTGATTAGACTTTAGTGTTAAATGTTCGCTGATTTTTACGACAATCAAAACATGTCAATTATAGAATAGAATATTCCTTAAGGAAATTAGCACTCCAACCCAATATAATGATGCCAGAATGGATGTATCAAACGCACCATATAAAGATCTATTATTCCGAATTATTTTGTGAGAAATGCAAAAACTGCCAAAATCCATTAGCTTTATTTGATCAGATTTTATGTTGTGTTGATAGAAATAACAGTCAAATGGCCGTAAACGCAACTACATGCATGTGAATATCATAAACTACTGAAATTTATGAGTAATAAATAATGTATTTGAATTTGGATGGTGGGTGTTTTTGCTACATCATATAATAGTTTTATAGCCATTTCTCACATTTTCCTTTTATGGGTTATATAATATAATATGGTATTGCGATATCTTTTGGTTAAAAGCAAAATAAAAAGTTTGTTGTCCTTACTTAACTGCTTATAACCTCTTTTGAGCTGAAAAGTGCTGCCTATTAAACACATTTAGTTATGTTTCATTTAGTTATGTTTCTCAAAAATAATAATATTGTAAATGTTTGACCACCACAAATACAGACACAGTGTTTAAAAAGTGCAAATTTGAGTATTGCTGACACTATAGGTTAATGTTTTTTTGGTTTAATTATTTTATTTTTCTTTATTAAGTATTCTTTGGTCGACTTCTGACCACCACTGGCATGGGTTTGAGCCTTGTTACCCACCTGAAGTATTAAGGTTTCCAGGCAACTACCTAAGGTAGATGGTATCAACAGTTCACTTCAGTTCGTTATATTTGTCAAAGCTTTCCTCCTCCAACAAGGCTGGTAGTGACCATGTCTATTTAGCTGACACTAAAATTTAAATACCATCGTGATCATGATCATATGGTGGTTGGATTTACAAATACCTATGCAATCGGTGCCTTTCACCACTAATGTTGTGAGTTCACAACCCGCTCATGACGAGGTGTACTTGATACAACATTATGTGATAAATTTGTTAGTGACTGGTGACAGGTCAATGGTTTTCTCTGGGTACTCCGGTTTCCTCCATCAATAAAACTGACAACCACAATTTAGCTGAAATATTATTGAAAGTGGCATTAAACACCACAACCCTAACCCAATATTAAAACATTAAGTTCAAGGGCCTACATGTATATGTTCAATAATATCCAGTCAAAATACCTGAAATATTGTTGAAAGTGGCGGGGTAAGCACCCTACCCCCTAACCTAACAACTCTCCCCTCTTTAAGGCATTGATGAAAGGATGATCTGACATACATGCGTTTGTACTAGACAATCAGATATTTCCCCCTTATTAATTACAAATCAATTATTGTATAAAGAATACCTAAGTAAAGAAATTAATTTGTCCAGGTGAATTGATCAAGGCTTACTGTTACATATATGTATATCATTATGTCAGCACTGATATAGATACATTCAAACCTGCCCAAGAGGTCACCTGTATTAAAAGGTCACCTTTTCTTGTCCTGTCATAGACAATTTCATATGAATTGAACCTCTCTTAAGAGGTCACCTGTATTAAAAAGTCACTTTTTCTTGTCCTGTCATAGACAATTTCATATGAATTGAACCTCTCTTAAGAGGTCACCTGTATTAAAAAGTCACTTTTTCTTGTCCTGTCATAGACAATTTCATATGAATTGAACCTCTCTTAAGAGGTCACCTGTATTAAAAGGACACTTTCTTGTCCTGTCATAGACAATTTCATATGAATTGAACCTCTCTTAAGAGGTCACCTGTCTTATAAGGTCACCTTTTCTTTGTCCAAATTAAAAGGTGGCCTCTTAATACAGGTTTGACTGTAATTCTATAGAAAACATGTGAAAAATAATTGATTAGAAAGATGTGTTACCAGATACAGAACAAATACATAAGAAAAAAAAATGTATACATGTACTGAACAATACATAAGAAAAAAAATATATATGTCTTTTACCACTAGATGAATCGTAAGTACTCATATTCAAATTGGTCTAAGTGATTTTATATCTAGAAAAGGTCTTTGTTAAAAGTTATCGATTTTTAATCGTCATTGAGGTTAAAAAAAGATCGGCACCAGCTGTTTGTATGCCAAGACTGTTTAACCTTTTCTTGAGGACATAAGATTGTGTGTCGGTATTGAAGAGTGCATTAATTACAGAAAAGTAATATTATATCTCTCCCGGATAATTGCCGATCGCCAATCGTTAAAAAAATTGGATGAAAATGATTTGTCAAGCGGAAATTTGAAAGCTTATATACTTACGTAATAGATTTTTATTGATTCCTTGTTTGTTTGAACCTGGTAAACTCTAAATGTGACGTCGACTGAATCACATAGTTTCCAGAAGACGATTCATGTCTAGGTGGTTAAGGTTTTTGTTTGGTTTTTTGGTTTGTTTGATGGTGTTTAACCCCACTTTCAACAATATTTCAGTTATATCGTGGTGGTTTTTGAATCTGCTAAACTGTAAATGTAACTGAATCACAGAGTCAATTTCCTGAAAATGATCCATACTTAGGAGGTTGAGGTTTAGCCAGCAGGGGTGATTTTGCTATATTGTGGACCATTACATATATACTGTCAAACCTTTTTTAGCTCACCTAGGCCTCATCAATGGCCAAATGAGCTTTTGTGATCAATTTCTGTTTGTCAACCATCGTCTGTTGTCTTTTGCATTTTCACTTTTCAATCTGCTCTCATAGAACTTTTCTAGTAAATGGAACGGGGATGATCCTTTAGGAGAAGGATATTCAGATTTGTACAAATGAAGTAGATTGCATATGGGGAAGGAACATTTGAGGGGGATATAAAAAGTGGAAATTATAGTGCATGGACAAAAGTATTGGAATGATAATGGCATCACATTATATTCCGTTATGATGTCAACTTTCAATTCTAATTTTCTGCATTTTATGCATAAATTTCCCTAATGTTTTTATAATTTGGAAATTCCTGAAAGACATCCAGCGTCTGTGGGTCCTGAGTCTTTGGGATCTAAAGTTTTAAATAGGATGCAATGTAGAGATTTAAGAAATGTAATTTAAGAAACGGAAATGGAAAATGTAATTTATATTTGGCATGATCGAAACATCATTATAAATAGACATTCAAGCTTGCACAAATGATTAGATGTTAGGAACTAAGTCTAAGGGATGTACTCTCAAAATTTAGCATATTATATATACTGCATATTTATGGAGACAAATTAGAAAAAGAAACATTTTAAAATCTTTTTATTAACATTACAAAGCATATTTATAATGAAAATCCAGATGTATTTGATATAAAAAGCCCATATTGTAATGTTGGAGGCAAACAGTTGAGAAATTAATTTTGTGTGTGTGGCCTTAAATTAACAAACCTTTTTAAAGGAAAAGAGTGAAACTAAAGCTGTGAACAATTATAATACTGCACAAAATTTGAATTTACTGGTCCAAATGTTTACTGATCTTGGGACGGAGGACCTGTGATCATCGTTAATGGCAACAAGTTATTACATATCAAAGTGATTTACCTAGAAGGTGGTTAATTAAACAAGAAGTAATTGTCAAAACTTTTACATCAGTAGGAGAGGTTAAACTGATTTGTATCTGCAAGGACACCTAGGTATACAATAATTTCACATAAACAATAACTGTAAACGTCCATTATACTTACAATAGAGATGTAGGTTACAAAAACACCTATAAAAAATGATTTAAAATGGGATTAACATGTTTGTTGACAAAGATGTACCGACTTAACTGTACACTATATACTGAAATTATGTTTTAATGACGGTTGACTTGTGGGAAAAAACCAGTACCAGGGCTTTCAATATTTTTCAAGTCTACCAATACTTCACTATTAGTATTTACAGGCAGTACTTTTTATTAAAATTTGAACAGTTTTCATGAATATCTTATGCAAAATTTAAGATCAGGGGGTACCAAAGACCATTTTAAGCGGGTAAAAGTAACTGGTACTGCCCCTTATTGAAAGGCCAGCAGTACTGTCTAAATGTTCTGTTTATACAATAGTTAAGACTTTTAGATTATTCGACTTTCCAGTCTTTCAACTTTGACTGCACACTAAATTAGATATCTGCATTTTTATTGTAGTTGCCCAACCATAGCTCTTAATTACTATCTTTTTTTCACCCTAGACAGAGAAAAAGACTGTAAAGAACTAAGGTTTGGCAGCTAACACTAATTGCTGTTGACTTCTAAATCAACTTTAACTCTACCACTGATACTGTTGACATAATTAGCATTTTGAAGCCTTAACAATTTGTAATTATATTATTTCTGTTTGTGTGATTACTCTGTATCTTCTCACTGAAAGATGAAAAAAAAAATTGTTTTATCGAGAAACCACTTTTCCATAATTTCGTTCTTACAGCAAATATCAATTATGGGAATGCAGTATCTCTTAATTCATGCCTCTTCGATGCATTAAAATTCTTTTCCTGGTGCATAAAAGATTATTGTACCCAATTACTATAGCAAGTGTAAACCAGTTTTATTTAAATGATTGTTTGTTTATTTTATCTGATAATAGTAAAAATGGGAGAAAGTCAAATGCGCAAGGTCACTCATAATAAAAAAAAAATGGTTTGCTTATTCCCAAGTGTGTTATTGAAATGTTTTTCCCTTTTTTTTTTTTTCATGTTAATCCAAATCATTTTTTTTTCAGTGTTATTCAAAATGTTTTCACTTTTTTTCTATTGAATGTTTTTATTACTGAAAAGTATTGTGTTTTTTGTTTATTCTTTTATCAAAATTTTTAAGAAAAAAAAGAATAAAGTTTGAAAATACCAAAAAGGTAGTCAGAAGCTGTAAATCAAAAAAAGACAGATAACTCAATGGAAAATTAAAAAAAAAAGGTCAAACTAAGGTCCACAGAAAACTAAAGTTTGAGCAACATGAATCCCATGGCCACTAACAACTAGGGAGAACTCAGGTGCTCCCGAAAGGTCAGTAGTTCCTGCTCCAATATATAGTTGCACATGTCATCTCACTCTGGACATGTTAAAAAAAACTTATTAAAAGTCAGAAACGAGAAATGAAGAGCGGGATTGTCACAACAAATGAGGATATCCGTGGTCATATTTTACCCAAAATTCCTGTAACAGTAAACAAAGTCATGATGGCGACTGTAATACTAGCGATGACTGTTGTGTCAGTATAGCTTCCTTGTTAACAGAATCCTTCTACCGAACCATTTGGGTCTGGTGACAAACAATTTTTGAAGGACAGTCATTTTTGAAGTTGCTGCATGGTCTCCATCTCTATGATAACAATGAAATTGATCAATAATATATGTACCTCTCTTCAACAACAACAAACTATTCTGTTTTTTTAAATTTCAGAGTTAATGTAGGATGTGGACCAGCAGAAGAAAGAGTCTTATTAACAGGCTTACACGCAGTAGCAGATATCTTCTGCGAGTGCTGTAAAACAACCCTCGGCTGGAAATATGTAAGTCACCAAGTGTTTTAATAGAATCCAAATTAATAACATATTTTTTTGTATAAACTTACCTTTTTCTTGTCATGTGATAAAAAATTTCATTTGGATTGAACCTCTATTAAGAGGTCACCTATCTTAAAAGTGCAAAATGCAGGTTTGACTGTCCCTTAAATTTGATGTTTGTCAATTTCAACTTCAATATTGTGACATTTATAAAAACTGGTAGTTTGCAAATTAAAAATAATGGATGTTAAATTGGAAATAGATATCAGTAATTTATCAGCGTCTCGTCTATAATTATAGTATTTGATATATCCTGAAATAAATACGTAGATATCTAATTTATTGTGCACGACGCGTTTCTGGAATAACCTTCATCAGATACAGTACAGAAAGCGACATGCCGTGATCAATCACCGTGATTGTGGTCATGTCTAGGAGAGTGATGGGAATTAAAAATTTTATTTCATGTCGGTGATCAGGGGGCAATAAAACACCAGGTGTTAATCTTGCAATCAAGTGTGTCGTTTTACAGGTAAACTAGTCAGATAAGATGTACAGGTGAAATTACGTTTTTAAATCGCCTAAATTTTTTTTCAGGTACTGTCTCCGATTCCCCTCAGAATTAAAAAAAAAACTTTTTTATTTCTTTCCTCAAAACGTAAAACATCCTTGAACGTAATCCCGGGAATGAAATCCCGAGATCGAGAAAATAGCACGAGAACGGAGAGTTCATTTGAATTGATGAATAAAATGTAAATAATAAATGATTATTCAACTTCAATTCAGTGAAATCATGGGTTGTGCAAATATGTTTCAAAATTTTTTAACCTTGGCTGTGTATTGCGTATCTACACCTAGTATTTTATTGACACGTGTACACGTGACCTGGCTTGTGCACAAATGAAGTTGCATAAACACATGCGCGATATGCGTGATTTGTTACGTTTTAAAGCGTATTTCCAGTTCAACATTACATTTTAGTTCACTAATATTTTACGTTTTAAGGCGTATTTCCAGTTCAATATTACATTTTAGTTCACTAATATTTTTTATTTTAATCTTCGTAGAAAACCCAGTTAAAACCCTTTTCGTTGTAGAAATACGTACTAAATAATTTGTATACCTGTATACGGTCATTGAAGAATTTGATTAAAAATTAAGGAAACAAATATTTATAAACAGATCGTTCAAAGAAGTACTACATGTCCAAAAGTCACTAAATTTACGGATATATTTTGGAAATTAGCAGAAAGGTAATGTAATAAAAGCGTATTTCCAGTTCAATATTACATTTTAGTTCACTAATATTTTTTATACGTTCAGTAATTTTTTTTATTTCAATCTTCATAGGAAACCCAGTTAAAACCCTTTTCGTTGTAGAAGCGTATTTTCAGTATGATGTAAGTTAAATAGCATATAATAGTGATACGTACTAAATAATTTGTATACGGTCATTGATAAATTTTATTAAAAAAAAACCGAAACAAATATTTATAAACAGATCGTTCAAAGAAGTTACTACATGTCAAAAAGTCACTAAATTTACGGATATATTTTGGAAATTAGCGGCTAATCTGCAGAAAGTTTAGAAACGTGAAAGGAAATAAGGAATTAACCTTCATCATGATTTTACCCCTACAAATGTTTGACATTACACAGTATCTGACCAAAATCAAATGTCACCAGTTTATTTATTTATTTATTCAAATTCAAATCTTAATTGGCTTTCAACCCAATAGATTTATGACAAAATACAGTAAAAAAAACTCAAAGTTTATGGAACAAATTAAAAGCATGCTCATAGTTTTCCGCTTTTTGTTCATTTTGTAGCCATTAGGCTACGTAAATTTGGATTGTTATAGGTTTTTGTTTGCAATTTTAAAGAAAATTATTTTCATCTATAACGAAATTACGTAACAAGCCATGTGTGTAAAACAGTTTACTTGAATTGTTAATTTTTTTTCAATACGAGTGGTAAAAGTCCAAAACACAAAATAAACCAATAATCAATTTTAAGTCTGCTCTTTACCAACTAAACACTAAAAACCCGCGCTTGCAAAGTCCGTGCTTCAAAAACCCGCGACTGCGGTTTAACTTATAAATAAAAAATACATTGATGAAGTAGCCCGTATTTACGAATATTTCAATACATACTGAATATAACCCAACATTAGAAAAAAAATGAGAAATTAAAATTAAACAAGATTCAGTTGCGGTTTCAACAAAATTCTTAATATAGAACTCGAGGTCATAAAGTAGAACTTTCTAAAACAAACGAAAACGATAACAAGACAGACATTCTTTGGCAATGAAAAGCAACAAACAGTCAAATATTAACAGCAAGAGGATACAAAATTAATTGTCAAAAATACATCCTTCAGTAGCAATAATTACGGCTTACGATATTAAGTCAACAGGTAGAACAGGTAACGCTAATCTCTTAATTGGCGGTAAAATATCAATCGGCGCACAGGTGACCGAGAGCCATAAAATTTAATCCCCACCACCTGGTTTTATGGTTCTTTTTAGGTCTATCACAGTGGGTTTATGTCCGTGATGATATGTCTAAAGGATTAAAAATTATGTCTCTGGGAGTGATCAATCACGGTATGTCGCTTTCTGTACTGTACATGTACACTCAAAGCCAAAGGATTGGAAAACCAAATAATTTTAAAATCTTTAGGAGCAAGAAAACCAACAGGTCTAAGCATGTACAGGATAGTCAGATTTGGCTAAGATCATCTTAATTTTGGAACCATAGCTCTTTATGGTCCTCATTCGCCATACTTATAAAAAAAAAAAAAAAAAAAAAAAAGGACCATAAAGAGCTATGGTTCCGCAGCTTATGGTCCGCCATGTCTTAAGAAAAAAAGGACCATAAAGAGCTATGGTTCCGCAGCTAAGATCATCTATGCCTCAGGGAGGAGAAACACTCTTTTGCATGCAAAGTGTTAATCCCATCAGCTTCAATGAGAAAGAGATATGCCAAACTAAAAAAAATATCCATATCACTAAAGAGAGTGGTATGCCTATAGCAGTGATTTCTGACAGTTTAAACATTACCGTATTGTATATTTTCTATCTAGAGTTAGGGGATTATGCTGTTTAACACCACTTTCAACAATATTTCAGTTATATCGTGATGGTCAGGGTTATTTGTGGAGGAAACCAAAGTAATCCAGAGAAAACCATTGACCTGCCGCAAGTTACTGACACACTTTATCACATGATGTTGTATCGAGTACACATTGCCTGAGCAGGATTCGAACTCACGACTGTAGTGTTGATAGACACTGATTGCATAGGTAGTTAGAAATCCAACTACCATACTATTGCGACCACGACGGTCTCTATTCTATATCTTTAGCTGATCAACTATTGGCTATTATTGTACAATCATTTCTAACGAGTGTTCATAAGCGATCACCTGTCTTATTTGACTTCCCTTGCAGAGTTACATAAGACAGGTTTGACTGTACATACAAGTAACATTACCATGCTTCATATTATTTATTTTTTTCATTTCTTTTCACAGGAACATGCCTTTGAATCTAGTCAAAAATACAAAGAAGGGAAGTTTATCATAGAACTTGCCCACATGATAAAAGACAATGGCTGGGACTGACAGCCGGTTTTTATCAGTGTCCAAATAATTTTAATGTTTTTGAATCGTGTAGTGCCACATAAACTGAACACTAGCGATGTTTGACAGCTCCTGTTTGAGCTGTTCATTGATTGGTAGTGCTAATAACAAACTGGACTCAGACTGAGAGGGTTTTTCTGCAGCCTATACATGCCGGTTTCATGCACAAATTACAGTCAATTCCATTGGCTGAAGACAATGAAAGGAGTGCTATGATTGGACAATGATGTTTTTCAGTAGATGTTGTGTAGTGTTCTGTACTCAGATTGTGACAGAATTTTTTTTCAGAATATTTGAGCTTGAATAATTTAAAAGTCTTTTGTAGACCGTAGTTAAGGTTTTGGAAAGAAAATGGAATTACCAAGCACAAAATTTGTTTGTTTTATTTGCTAATTTTTTTTATTGATAACAAATTTTAAATTTGAAAGTGCCAAGAGAGATAACTGTAACTTTGTTATAAAAGGGAGACAATCTTGTTTTTGTTTTAGAAATCAAGGAAGTGTACATGTAAGCATATTTTTCGTTGCTATGATTTAAATTCTACTCGCAAAGATAAAGTGAAGCTTTTATGATAAAAGTTCATTTCCGAGAATAGAAAATAAATTAAAAACAACACTTGTTAAATATGGAGAATTTAGAACACATAATATGCTACAATATAGCTGAATATAGCTGAAATACTGCTAAAGTTGATGTTAAGCAGCAATCATGCAATCAATCAATAGAACACATAATAAAATTGCATAGATTGATAATTACAACAGGTTTATGTATGATGACAAGTTCCTTGTGTGGGTTATTACTGTTAGACCTGCAGTGTCTTACTTTGATATCAAACAGCACATTGGACATGATACAATATCTTTGTAATTACTCATGTGATTTTTTTGCCATAAATTGTTGATTTAGGACACAAAAATGCAGTGTATATCAGAGAACTTGGCATTTTTGCTGAGGTTGTCAGCTAGACTCCTTAAAATAACAATTTTAGTAACCCAACAAAAATTCTTGGGGCCCAGCAGCTGACTATACAAAAGAAATATTCAAAATTTCAGGAGCCAGCAAGGCTGCTATCTGAAATTATTTTTGAGGGACCAGGCTAGGTATTGGGCCCCTGCAAAGTTTTATTTCTGCATATGAAAGATAAAATGTCAATTCTTATATATGAACTGTTGTTATATAGTAAAACCTCACTTTGTTTTTAAGGGTTTTCCAGAAAAAAGACATGGATGGGAAATTGTAGGTTTTTTTTTTGGCAAATAGGTTGCCATTTATTATACAAGTTAAATATTATTTTTATTAGTATTGCTGTATTTTAAAAAAAGTGCTTGCTGACCCCTCTGGTATTTGAAATTCTGGAATAACCCCAAGTAGAACTAAGGTGCTGTAATGTACAGTTTGTCAATAATGATTGATCTCCCTTGGATACACTGTTCAATTTGTTAATTGTATTTGTGGCATGGCGATTGCCTTCTATTTTGTAGTGTTGTTTAATGTTTGTCCCGGTAAAGCTTTTACAAGATATTTCAGTTTATAACAAGAACATGTAAACCAACGCAAACAACAACAAAAAACAATAAAACCATTTGTTCATCATTTTGGTTCACTATTTTAATAAAGTAAAATCATCAAATTTTGATATTTTTCAAATTTCAAACTGGATTAATTTTAGATAATTAAATTAAGTTAAGAATTTTGTATAAAGAAACTTAATGAAATTGTAAATTTGTTTGTTTCGATAGATGGTTAGTAGTCGTCAGAGTTACTTATAATAGGAAATATTTCTGAAATATATTGGTCATTTGAATTGTGATAAAATTTAATGATATTATAAATTATTTGTTTACGATCGATAGTCCAATGTCAATAGATTTACAATAGCTAAATATGTCTGAAATAAATTTGTCATTTGAATTTAAAGTATTCTGGTACACATGTTAAATTTCCACGGTCTGTAATATACTTTAAGAATACAAACTGAAAAATGCTGCACTATGAAAATTATTGTAATCTGCACTCAAATGAAAGAAGACTAGTGGAAAAATAGAATCATTAAGTAGGATTTCGCACTCCTTCTAAACTCAGGAATTTGATATATATTCTTTATGTTGATTATAGCACAATGGGTGATATTGATTTTTTTATAATTTTGCAAATGAAAGTTGTTTCCCTTTGTTTACAAAAAGAGAGTTGTTTCCCCTTATTTACAGAAGCTTGAAAGGTTTTTTTTTTATGCATAGAGGTTTCCTGGTAAATATTTGAACCTCTCTGCAGCTGTTAATGATATAGATTCAGGAAGGGTAACTCTCGATATCTATTGTTTATTCTATAAACTATGAGAAAATATAAAACACAGTTTCATTGATGATTTCTAAAGCAGGTTCGATTTTAGATTAAAAACTGGAAATCACATTCCCTAGATACAAGTACTTGTAGAGATGTCCCTAATACTGAGTCTTAAAATTACTTATATCACTAAGACTCTGTAGTGACCATCATTCACAATTAAAAAAAACATTCGCCTCCTGTACCCTTTGACTTCAAAGGGACATTTCGTAAATGATGAATAATTTTAAATGTATTAGTCATGATAAACAAAGAAATATTGTTATTTGTAGTACAACCAGCAATAAGCAAAAAATAAATGGGAAGAATTAGGTGGACACAATGCATTTCAGGAATAGTTTTCATATGGCATATTAGATTTGAAAATCTGTTGATTGCAAAAGAAAAAAACTTTTAATTTTATGAAAATAAGGGAAATCGGTTTGTTTTGTAATAATGGGAATTGTTGTAAGATGTTTGATTTAATTCACAAATGACTAGTATATATATATATATATATATATATATATATATATATATGATGTCATCTTCATTAGCCAAAGAATATGATCCATACCCCATTCCTCTTCATCCTTGGTTGTCTACTCAGATTTTCGTGGTGACATGGTTGTGGTTTGCAACTTGATCCAGTCAAGGAGGCAACCATTCATAATGTGCTTTGAAAAAACATATGCTTTGTCGGAAAAATGTGAACATAAAATTGACAGTATGTAGAATTTGCCATGAGGGAATGTCAAAAAAAGTACAGAACAATTGTTTTGGGGATGCATCGAGTGTTTTCCATAACAATTATAGCTAAAATAGTGCTAAAGTTGGCGTTAAACACCAACCAATCAATCAAGTGTTTTCAGTCAACTTTGTACATGTTTTGACATGAGATGAAATGAAAGCCTTGAGCAGACTGGCTGAAGATGATGTCATATAAGGGACATAATTGACAAATCCAGTAGATGGTAGTACGTCAGAATTATGAATTTACAGCTAACACTGTCAAGGGTGAAGAAGAAAAGGGGGTGAATTGTAACCTTTGGCCTGTGAAGAATTGATGCTAATAAAGTAATAAAAGTGATCATTATATCACAAATTACTGAAATAAAATGTTGACCTAAAATGATGAAAATCAAAACAATGGTTTACATGGGCATCACATTCTCTGGTTTATCTTGTGTCATTTTCAAACTAAACATTTACAAAAATCTATTTATATATAAATATATTGTGACAAAGTGACATTATTTATCAGGTTTTTTGGGGTTTTTTTGAAGCAGGAATTACCAGCAACTACTTATTCATTGGAATCGGGTTATAATGCTTGGTTGATTTATAGTCTATCGCTCAGTGGACAACATTTCATGACGAGAACATAAACTTAGAAAGAAACTGTTTAAATTTATGATCTTTTGTTTAAAACAAAGTTTATAAGTCGCACATTTATCTGTATTTCTTAACATATCATAGAAGTATCAATAAAGAAAAGGGTAGATAATTCTTGAATATTTTTTAAGTAAAGGGAAGTAATTTGAACTTTGGATATAAGGGAGATAATTCTTGCTCATATAACAATAATGTCATTTTGTCACACATTTTCTAAAGCTGACGAGCTTGGAATTTATTTGCTTGCCAATAGTTACAAAATAAATGTAAACTTAAATATATTTTTTTATGAATGTGATATCAAGCAGATTCTTTTATAAACTGACATTGTAAAAGGTTATCAATAATACGTCTTTCAATTTTATAAGCACAGGTGGCTGATGAACTTTTTTTTTTTTTATATGTACACAAATGTTGAATTATTAGAATCTCAGTTGCATTTCCATCAATCATTATATTGATACACATACTGTTTCACATTGATTCACATATTGTATCACATTGATTCACATATTGTTTCACATTATTCCTTGAATATTTATACTTTGCGGTGAAATTATTGATTTCCGATGATTTTTTTTTTGTGTTATAGAGAAATGTTTGGAATAATGATTTATGAATGTTGCGACCTGGGTTCACAGTCATAAAATGTTCCAGTACTATTTTTGTACTCGTGCTCCAAATTCATCCAATCAGAATGTTGTATTTATTGGATATGACGATATGATTGGATATTTTTTGAGTACGAGTACAAAACTCAAATTTGAAAGTTTATGACTTAAAGATCTAATTCAGATTATTTGTTATTCAGGTTAAAATTTTTACAAATTAAATTTCAAATTTTAATTCACAAAAATCTTGAGATGTTATATTAAAGAAGGTTGAAAAAAAAAGAAAACTAACTCTAGTTAAAGGTGAACAATCTAACCTTTGACCTCCTAACATTATTGACCAAACCTAGCATTTTGTACATGCTCCTAGCATTGTAGAATTGTTTCTATTGGCCTCATATGATTATAATATATGGTTTAAACAACCTTTGGATGTAATATTATACAATAACATGTTAAATTAACCTTGAGTATAGGGAAGAAACTTTCTTGTGAAATCACAATGACAGACACAGATGGGATACACTGTGCTGGTACCAGATTGGCATTTTATTAGAAGATACCAGCAAATAAACTCCATATAAGTTGGTAAATATTTTTTACCTGGTGACAATTTTCTTCTATGATACTCTTGGAGCCAGGATTTACATGTACTGTGAGAGGTGATTGTTCGTTTAGAAGATTTTGGTGGAATTGTTCAACATCATGATTTTATCTCTCTTTTCGTAAATGATAATTACAACGACAGAAAAAAAAGAATTTCCACCATTCATTAACGTTCCTACCTTTGACATTACAATATGTTGAAATTGTGCGACAAAAAATTCTCAAAAAGTAGCAGAAATAGACCTGAATAATGAATATCAGTATTTAAACGATGCACTGCAAAAATAAATAATTATTTTCCAGTCATGTATGATGTTGATGTGTTCGTTATCTAATGCATAAGGGTGAACAAAAATCATATTGGTCATCTATATATTTCATGCACAAATGTACATTTATTCACTGATTCAAACATATTTGTATATATATATCATGTGACCATTACTTTGTTTTATTTATAGTGCTGTATATATCAGTCTATTCTTATCTTGTTGTCTTTCATTAACCTTTTGTCTCGTGTTGTGTGTGTATGATATAATTTTTGTAGTGCTATGAAACTGCCCCATAATGATAAAGTAAAAGATTATCAAGACTTGTCTCACTTGAATCCAAGGAATGGTTTTTGGAGTCCAAACCCCTTTATTTCCTGACAATATTTAAGATCTGTCAGAAAAGAGGGAGAGTTCAACTCAGAACCAATCCCTGGATCCATCACTGACCTTCATTTCCTTTGACTATAAGGCTGCCATATATTGTTATTTCTTTATATTTTTTGTGCTAATTATGCTTTCTTTTTGGTATGTCATATATCTACAGAATTCTACTTTCAATTTTGTCTTAAAGATGTTATGGTGCATTTCCTTTGACTATAAGGCTGCCAGCTATTATTATTGTTCTTATTGTTTTTTTGTGCAAATAAAATGTGCTTTCTTTTTGGTATGCCATATCTTTTCAGAACTTTACTTTCAATTTTGTCTTGATAGATGTTATGGAGCAGGGATGTGAACGTTGTACAGAGTATTTATATCATGTATAAATGTGATCGATTTTAAATGTGATAGTATTTTTTTTTTTTTTTGATTATTTTTCATCTTGACCATCACATAGTTTGATGTGTAACTTGGTGTATCTGTGTTCTTACACATACAGTCAAACATGACCATGTGGTCACCTCTATTAAGCAGTCACCTATATTAAAAGGTCGCCTTTCACTTGTCCTGTCAGAAAATTTCATTTGAATTGAACTTCTTTTAAGAGGTCACCTTTTTCGTGTCCTGTCATAGAAAATTTCATTTAAATTGAACCTCTTTTAAGTGGTCACCTGTCTTAAAAGGACACATTTTCTTTGTTCCAAAGGTGACCTACTAATATATAGGTTTGTCTGTATATTTATGGCTGTGCTTTCTGTTGAGTTGGGGATTTTGCTACCCTTTTATTTTTGTGTGTAATTTTATATTGCATCCTCCTTATCTTTTGTTACTTTGAACATCAAAGTTTTTTTTTATTATTGTTTATTGTTTGTTTTATTTATGAAGTGTTACTTGTTAAAATGTAAAAATAAAATTAGAATTTGAAAAAAAAAATGAAAAAAAGCCATTTGCCAAATATATTTCTGAAAAACTATATATATTTATATAAGAAAAACTGTAGAAAGTCTTTGAGATGTAAGAAAACATTATTTTTATGATTGCAAAAACTTAAAATATTTTAAAATATTATAACAGGAAATAAAACCTTAAAATAATTTTTTTGTGACAGGAGATATTTTGAATGGGAATATATCCTATAATAAATGCTGATGAACAAAATTCCCTTTCCTGACAGCCCTGCTACCTATTTTTTTTCTAGTTGGATTTTTATACCTATTGTGATATTGAATTTTTTTTTATAAAATTATTTTTATATAAGAATTCTGAAATTCTTAGTATGTGTTTTAAAGAACACAACAAAACAGTAATAAATATATGCTGTGGAACATCTATGCTTATTAGAAAAAAAAAATAGGCATATTAATTTAGGCCATAATATTTAAATTTATTTAATTTTTATTTCAGTTTTTTGGTTTTTGTTTAAGGATAACCTTTTCAGTATTTAAAGATAGCAATAGCTAGTTTTTTATCATATATCTTCAGATTTTCTGTAAAAGTAGTAAATATTGAAATTTGTATATTGTCTCAAAATTTCATTGAAAATTCCAACTGAAGAAATAACTACTAAATTAAATCATTATTTGAAGAATTTACTATTTTGAGGAAAAAGTTGTATTTTCTGCAATCTATGAGACAGTACATATTTTACTTTTCTCATCAGATTTAATCATAAAATAATGTCAGAAATAAATAAAATCCTAGTTTGAATTATGAAGTTTTTTTTCTTCAGATTTGTTGATTTGTCAAATATCGTTTCTACCAAATTTGTTGTAGCATGCTGTGTTAAGTGAATTTTATGGACTCTCAAAAATTCATGTTTTGACAAATTCATGTTTCTGTGATTGACAAATTCATGTGTTTGTGTTTGACAAATACATGTGTTTATCATTGACAAATTCATGTCTTTTTGTTTGATAAATTCATGTGTTTGTGATTGACAAATTCATATCTTTTTATTTGACAAATTCATGTGTTTGTGATTGACAAATTCATGTGTTTGTGTTTTGACGAATTCATGTGTTTGTGTTTTGACAAATTCATGTGTTTGTGATTGACAAATTCATGTGTTTGTGTTTGACAAATTCATGTGTTTGTGATTGACAATTTCATGTGTTTGTGTTTTGACACATTCATGTGTTTGTGATTGACAAATTCATGTGTTTGTGTTTTGACAAATTCATGTGTTTGTGATTGACAATTTCATGTGTTTGTGTTTTAACACATTCATTTGTTTGTGATTGACAAATTCATGTGTTTGTGTTTGACAAATTCATGCGTTTGCGATTGACAAATTCATGTGTTTCAACAGTGACGGACATTTTGGTATAAAAAAAATTCTAGTGATGTAAGATTTCAAAATTTGATCAATTTCTGCTATTTTAACATTTTCAGTTTTTAGTCATGACGAGTGGTGACAAGTTTTGTCAATACAAGTGTAAATATTAAAATGCTGATGATTTTGTTAACAATAGGAATTCTCATTAGCACCTACCTGTACATTTGCATCAGTGCTATTTAATTTCATCACAGTTTGTAAGAATGATAGGCTGAACGGCTTTGCAATAAATATTAAATATTGTAAACATCTATGTATGTGTTTTGTCATATCTGTAGCCCTAAAGATGTGTGTTTTGTCATATCTGAAGCCCTAATTATGTTTTTGGTACATGAACAAATATATTTTTTAGGGTTAGGGTTATGGTGTTTAATGCCACTTTCAACAATATTTCAGTTATATCATGGTGGTCAGTTTTATTGATGGAGGAAACCGAATTATATGGAGAAAACCACAGACCTGCTGCAGTTACTGACAAACTTTATCACATAAAGTTGTATTGAATACACATCAGCATGAGTGGGATTCAAACTCACAATATTAATGGTGATAGGCACTTATTGCCAAGGTAGTTGTAAATCCAAATACCACACGATCATGACCAGGACATCCTAAAAATATATCTTTTATATTAACTACACATGATTAGGTGGAAGTTATTGATATTGTTTATTCACAATGATACCCTCATATTGTTGCTTGATGAAAAACTAAAACCAAATTTTAAATGGATTATGTGTCCATAGGACTTGTATGACAAATCCTAATGTTTGATTTTTTTTTATTATGTATATCTTCCACAACTGAAGTATAATGAACAAAAAAAAATTTCTCTGGCGGGTATCGAACCCACAATTTCCGGATTAGAAGGCCATGCCTTACCCGTTGAACCACGTGCACAGAGTCTTATGATTATTGTAGGCTTAAAAATGGATGTTTTCCAAATCGTACCAAAGTAGTATTTTTGTGTACTTAGCAAAAAATCTGAAACCATTTCCGAACATTATATGGAATTTATAATGCTCCGATGTTTTCCCGCATCACAAGATACATGTAGATCATTGTCCTTTTAGTAATTCGATTTACCGATTTTGAGTATCCCTTTGGTATCATCAAACTTTTCTTTTCACAAGACATGAGAAATATTGTTAAAATAAATCTTCTATGAAACAACAAACCAATTGAAGGAAAATTTGAGTAGAGTCCTTGATATATGATCTTGTACGAACCATCCGTATTGTGTCGATAAGATGGGCGTGAAATCTGGATATAATTATTACTAAACCTTTGAGGGGCATGTACGACAGAAGGGTTTCTACACAAATTAAAATATTGGTTGATGTCGAACTGTAGCATACATATAAAATGTGGGATGTTAATCTACATTGTAATGGTACATAGCCCTAATTGATTGATTCCCAATATGACTTTGTTGGCTTCCTATTTACAGGCTCGCCTCTGTGGTGTAATGGATAACTTCCGCCTAAAAAGCGATATACAGCTGATTTGATACCTAGTCGGGTCAGACCTAAGACTAAAATTAATATTTGGTACTTGTCTGTTAAACCCACAACATTAAGGAGTAAGAGCAAAGAATTGTCGGTTCGAAGTCATGATAATGAGTCCGAATGACACGACATGTCGGCCAGTTGAATGTTGCTAAAGTGATTTACTATTTTATTTTTTTATTTTTTTATTTTTTTGGGAGGGGGGGTCTATAAAACAACATCCTCGATTGATTCCTAAGATAAACACGTCCATGGCCTTCTCTGAAACCACTAAATAATTTTAAAGAAACACTAGCTTAATTGTTCTATAGATGGTTCCTCAAGAGATGTTTTACATCAGATATCAAAACAGGAGAAAGTTGAATACGACACAGAAAATGTAAAAATATGACAATATCCCATTGTACTAAAAATTTACAGAAATAACGTAAATATGTCTGTATTGCCGTAGGAGATTGGGATCCCATTGACAAGTGTGTCATATTGTTTGTCCCTGTCCCAAAGCAGGACCTAGCTTTCCATTGTCATATACATGTATGTTGATTTTTTTTCCGTTCATTGATTTGAAGTAAGAGGCATTTGCTTGTTTTTGTTTTGTTGATTTTAGTTGAATGGGTACCCATAACTGTTTAAGCGTTCTTGCCATAAGATCACAAAATAAATACAGTGTATGTTAGACATACTTTATTTCATAACGAATATACTTGTCGATGGTCGTCTTTAACTTATGTAGGATAGCAGCATATGTTGAAACCACAAACTCCATTTTCCCGTGATATTTCTCTTTCGTGGCTAAAGCAACTAGGACGACACCATCCTCTGTTTTGATAACACGAGTGACTGTCATCGTCTGTAACCATAACAACATAATGTATTAATTACATTTTCTCAAGAAGTGTATTTAATCCAAAAAAAAAATACATTACCGTGAATCATTTTTCCCAAAGTACATGTATCTTTGGTACTGGTGTTGGTTGTATAAAGGAGTATAGGTTATGGTGTTTAACGTCACTTTCAACAATACTATTTCAGTTATGTCATGACGGTTAGTTGTATTGGTAGAGAAAACCGGAGTACCAGAGAAAACCACAAACCTGTCGCAAGTCACAGACAAACTTTATCACATAATATTGTATCGAGCACACCTCGCCATGACCGGAATTCGAACTCACAACGATAGGTTGTGTAAAGGGTAGAGAAATCAAATGTTTCAATGTTATTATATGAGAAGAATGACCGGGATTGCATGTACTTTAACATATATGATTCATGCAATCTTTAGAGTAGCTAGTGTCACAATAACTCTGAAACCCGCTTTTTACTGCTGACAGAATAGATGTTAATAATTTGAAAAGAGACTTCGTGGAGCAGTTTGTAGACCCAGTAACATAGAGCTGTTTACAAGAACACATATCCGGTTATTTCCTGATTCATGACTTGTCACCGGGTTTGAAACAATAGGAATACGACGGTGCCACTAGTGGAGCTTGATCTTCTTACTCTTCTAGACCACCTGAGTTCATCCTCGGTTTTCAGTTGGGTTCGTGTTGCTCAAGCTTTAGTTTTCTGTGTAGTGTGTTGTAGATCATTGTTTATCCTTTTGTCCCCTTTCTTTGATCATTGTATTGTCTGTCCTTGTTCGATTTGCGGCGTCTGTTTACTCCTATGGTGTCTTCACATTTTTCGTATGCAGTTTAGGTATCCAATAGAGTGACAGAAGATCTAATTCTTCATTTTTGCTGAAATGCTAAATGAAATCAAAAGCAGATTGTTTGATTGTTCATGGTTTCCAGCAGCAGCAGAGTACAGAGCATGAAGCTTACATCTCACAACTCACACTTTATTCTAAGGCTTGTGCCCAGCAGCATCATTGTATGAACAGAGCGCAGCTGCTGACGTTAAAGCTATTCAAACCATACTACGTTGTTCCTATATTCAAGTCATCGCTACAAAAATCCTACGGTTGCCATCACGAACTGGTTGACAATGAATCGATTCCCTTTGGCGTACATTTGTTTCTTTTCGATACCACCGATAAGACCTTTACTGGACTTGACTATATAAACAGCACAGCAAGTGTTATATAAGAAACAGGAACTGCTTATCCGTTGGGAGTTACTGGGCTCACATCTGGTTTTTATCATTTTTGATGAAGCCCTTGATGCTCAACTAATCTTGACAGCCCCTTCGATTTTTTCTAACGTTTATTTCACCTTTCGCTAGTTTCGTCGGGTTGCAAAGTGATCATCAATACGTAATTCCTTTATCAAGCAGACTATGTAATGTGACTTATAAAACCTGTCCTTCGACGATTTACAGATTCTGATTACCCCTTTGGTATCTTCAAGCTCTACTTATAACAAAATACGTGTTCCCGTTGTAGACATCTCACTTGTAACTAACTGATAGCTGCGCATGACACTAAACTGATTCAATATACCTGTCTGAACCGAACCCTTAATGAAAGATAATCCTGTATAATCCGAATTTAAAATAAAGTCCCAATGTAGAAAAATCTTTGTTAATTTAACCTATGCAAACTGTAAACGAACCTGTCTCTCCTGAAAAGTTGGCCCCAAGGAGGTTCGGTTTCGACAAGGTAACTGTACAACAATAATATGCTAGCAATAACAAAACAATAATTACCTTTAACTATAATACCAGCTTGTTCGACTTGATACCATCCGTACTTTGCTGCCAAGGCCCAAAATGCAGCATGAGCTACAGCTTGACCATAGAGATATGCTGGTATAGCTGGTAAGACCCGTTTGTCTCTATTTTCTTCTTCTGTCTCGTACTTGGTCATAAAACAATACGGCAGTAACGATAATAGGTAGAACAAACAGTAAAACGTCTTGTTATCCATATTCTTAATACTAAAGAAATCAACTGTAAATATATATCATTGTTATACTTTCCTGAAGAAATAAAACTTCATCTTATGATTCTATAATAAACCCCGAACTATTTAGGCCCCTAGAAATATACACAAAGGGGTCCCAGTGCAAATTTCAAACCTTTATGCACAACTAGATACATAGATCTATCATCATACCAAACCTAAAGATCATTGGACCTATGATTTCTGAAAACCGCTGCAGACAACTTCACGTTTTACAGAAAGAAATAAGAAAATCAATAAGTCTCCAAACTTTGTTTGTCGCAACTAAAAGACGATGCACCAAAAGAAAAAAAGAACAACCCTTTACACAAAAAATTAAAGATTGAATACACGAACCCCACAACAAACCGGGGTAAACTCGTATACTCCAGAAGAAAATACAATGCTTGCCACACTAGGTTTTTTTGTGTTTGTGTTGTCAAACACGTCTTAAATATATGAGTAACACGGTGGGTGTCTTATCAGAGGCAGGAACTGCTTACCCTTTGCGAGCACCTAGGTTCATCCTTGTCTGTTGGTAGGGTATGTGTTATGTTTGTTATTTTTTTTTTTTTTTTTTTTTTTTGTCTATTCTTGATTGCCACATCGATTGTTTTACGTTTATTTAGAGAAAAGGTTCACCAAGCACAATATACTAAGCTGTCACATTAGATGCAAATTGAATTGACGGTTGGCATTTTATTCACATGCGAAAAACACTTCCATGACCGCATGATTTTATTAAAAAGGGAGATTTGAGCCCATAAAACTAGCTTAACACCGCCACTTTTTATTGAAGTACTCGTTCCAATCCAGGGAAGTGAGCAGTCATGTATCGTTGTCTTAGAGGTATCGATTTTGCCGCTTCCTGCGATTTTACTACTACTCAGACAGTGTAGCATTTTTGCTTCTCATCTTTTGGAACTTTGTGGAAAGCAAATCCTACATCAATGTGTGACTCCGATATCTATATCCGCAAAGACCTTTTAAGTTATTTGGCTTTCCATTTTTTACTTTGAGTGTACGTGGTTCATTCCAAAAACGAACCATGTGCACTAAATTAGACATCTACGTCTTTATTTCTTTATTACTCTCCCTGAATCGACACCTCTACGGTGAGCTACTAGTTTCCAAAAGTATCATTTGCTCAGTAGTCAGCGCTTCAGCACTGACATGGTTTATTAGATATATTTATACTTGCAAGCTACAGTTCCTATTTAAAGTAATTCATTAAGGGACCGATCATTTAATTTGAAGGGGGGGGGGGGGGGGGGGGGTTATGGTTTTTTGCTTCGTTCAGAAAAATTGTTTCGGACAACATGAGAGTTAAAATATTATTTTTTTTTCGCGCCAAGCGCGAAATGTTTTTCCAAAATACAAGATTAGGTTATGTGACAAAAACTCTGAATCAGATTATTTTTTTTTTCCTCCACCAAAATCAGAATATTTTTTCCAGCAACATTGGGAATCAGAATATTTTTTTAGAAAAAAACCATAACCCCCCCCCCCCCCCCTCCCCCCTTCAAGTTAAATGGTCGTCCCCTAAGACTAAGATCAAGCTCCCTCTGGCATAGGTAGTCTTAGCCGGTTGTGTTTATCCTCTATAGTTTACTTGCTTGCTCCAAAAGACTTTTAGATTATTTGGCTTTCAAATCTTTTTGATTATGAGCGTACCCGATGAAGATTATTCCAGAAATGCTTCGAGTGGACTAAATTAGATATCTAGGTTTTAAATACTATTAATGCCAACAGTACTGGTTGACAGTATTCTTTACTTAAGATTTAAATAGCAGATAAAAATGGAATATTCTGTCAAATATCCTTTTACATTTGATGTAAATCTTAAACAGTGATGGTTACACCATACAATATCAACATAACGCACAACTACCTCTCATTCACAGGGGCCGTCGTGGGCGTGATCGTATGGCAGTTGGATTTACAACTACCTATGCAATCAGTGCCTTTCATCACTAACATTCTGAGTTCGAATCTCGCGCATGGCGAGGTGTACTCGATACAACATTATGTGATTAAGTTTGGCAGTTACTTGCGGTAGGTCGGTGGTTTTCTTCGGGTTCTCCGGTTTCCTCCACCAATGAAACTGACCGCCTGGATATAGCTTAAGTATTGTTGAAAGTAGAGATAAACACCATAACCAAAACCACAACTCTCTCATTCGACACAAGAAAGACCACGACATATGGCGATGGTAATTCAGACTCTGGCTTGGGATAAGTACAAAAATGTGATATGATAAATCATTTTATCTTCATAAAGGATCTTAGTAATATAAACAAACAATAAAAAAAAGAGATTAGCGTTATAGATTCATTTTTATGCCCAAAACCACACACCATCACATATATGAACGATATCCTGCACATATACATGGAAAGTACAATATCATGGTCAGTATATGTTCATAGCTAACTGATTTGTTAGTTAAGAAAATAGAATCTATTACGAATTTATCTGGTTACGAAAATAGCAATGTAACTTTGAAGTTGAAACCAATACGTAATAAAGCTAAAACATAAATCCCCTTAATTGGACAGGAATATAAATATATCATAGATAATACATACCAAACACTACCTCTGTTAGAATTGAATGAAAGGCAATGCAACGTACTTCTCAATTTACATATAAAGTAATATGAGATTTGATTCGTGACACGTGAAATATTATTTCGTAGAAACATATTTTTAGAGATGTTCCATGTAAAAGGTATTTTGTTTTCCTGAAAATGACAACGACCTTGAACAAATTGATTGCCGATTTTCTGTTATTACAAAATAACTTAGAAATTACAAAACATTTTATTTTCAACTATTGAGATGCATGAACCCACTTTCTATGAATTTGTTTTAAAGACCAATTCAACAGCACCGGCAAATGGAGTATATATCTGTCATTGATGCCAACAGAGTATCTACTTGAACCAAGTTGAAGCCACCATTTCGGCAGTTTTACGGTGGACACCATGACTTGGTTAACCTCCACGAAATATCTGTGTCATAAATGACCATATGTATGTTCCGTTTGTCGTAATCGCAATCCTTTCCTTATTCATGACTACCTGTGCAATCAGTGCCTATCACCACTAAAGTTCTGAGCTCGAACCCCGTTCATGGCGAGGTGTGCTTGATACAATATGGGTGTCTCAATCTGCAAGTTGGGAATCGTAAAGAACGACCAAAAATATTAAATGGGAGATAACTCGTATTGGTTAAACACTAGTATAAAGATCATATACATTGCATAAACTATATTCGAAACAATCACCAACCAACATAACGAAATCAACCATAAAACTAGCATAACACCACCACTTTTAAATAAAGTGCCTGGACCAAGCCAGAGAAGTGAGAAGTAATGCATACGTGTGATTTTTGTATCGAGTTTGCGTGTTTCTACGATTTTTCTATGGAATATTGGAATTGTTCGGACAGTTCGGTATATTTTTTTTGTTTTTCATTTTACAAAATGGCACTGGGATAGACAATATAATGGGCTATCTGTGATTGTCGAAACAACCAGGGTAGATTGTATATTTAGACACAACAAAATGTGAATAATACGACGAGTGCCACTAGTGGAGCAGGAACTGTTAACCCTTTACTTGGGATTTGTTTTGCTTAATATTTAGTTTTCTGTGTAGTCGGCCATTGTTTCTGTTTTTTGTTCGTGTTGCTTAGTGTGGTTCTCGCCTCGAATGCTGCGAATTGTAGATCTGATCACTAATCTGGTCAACCCAAAGACTATGAAACTAATATTGCTGCTTCTCCACTAAGACTGCAGCACCAAGGAGCAAGAACATAGACTGATTGGCTCGGAATCGGGAATATGTGTCCGAATGAAACGACATGCTGTTGTTTTAGTAAGCTCGCGTTACAAAAATGCAATTAAGCGTGCTAGTTGAGTACAAAGCAGGCATCATAAGCATATCATCGAAATGTGTCATGATGTAGTTGACTAATTGATCACTTGGCGCTAAACAACATTCACTCAATCGCTTATCCTCACTTATCCCTTTTGGTATCTTCAAACTCTTCTTATCATAAGTGATAAATTCATGAATAGTATACTGGTAATAAGCACAATCATATATTGACATTCATAGCCCTCGATTATGTTTCCGTGATAATTTAATTTGCACAAAAATTACAATAAACAAAAATGTGTCCATATTCCAACAAAAATTGTGTGATTGGATAAGATATTGTAACATTACCGGAGCACCCCTGTTGTTAGAGAGTAGTTGTTGTTCAAGTTGTTGATATTTTGTTTTGTTTTGATTTTTTATATTTGCTTTGCTTTAACCATATCATAAATAATACTAACCAACCGATATTCTTGCGTAAATGCATTGCAGTAATGCTCTTGATGTGCGAAATCACAAAGCGATTTCAGCATCATGTCTCTAAAGAAAAGAAGAGGGTACACGTGGTGCAAACTAATGAATACACAACGGTTTTTAGGCATGAACTAAGATCATCAAAGGTCTCACGAAGTCAAAATTGCATAGCCTGTCTTATTTTGGACAATGATAATTTCTCTTAAAATGACTGCGATTGTTACGTTGGTTAGTGTTAAATAAACGCATTACATTCTCATCAATATGTTCAGGGATAATGACGACGCCAGTTCTCATAAAACCCACTTTACAACCATAAAACACTGCAATACCTACGTCTTATTATAATACGTATGTGTTGGTGAATAGACATATTTGTGTTTTTATTTAGCATCCAACGAGGAACCGGATGGCTCAATGAGTTAGGTAGTTGGATTACCTAACAACTCATACAAGCCTGTCACCAATACGACGTGGGTTCGCGTTCGGCTTTGTAAATTACAAAAACTGGTGCACTCGACTCACATCCGCAAAGTGATAAAGTTTACCAGTTACTTGCCCTTGGTCGGTGGTTCTCTCCGGGTACTCCGACTTCTTCCACCACTAAAACTGGTAGCTGAAATATTGTTGAAAGTGATGCTAAACACCAATAATCAAATCAATTCATCCTCGTTCTATGCAAACCTTTGGATTCCCACATATGTAGAAATCACCCTTGGTTATTGCACTGTTCAGAAAAGGGGGTCCTACAAACAATTGATAAGTAACAATCAATTTGTTTGACTTTGTTCTGTGTCTCGTGTGCCCATTTTTGCAGGTGTCTCTGGAATGTCAATTCTTGATAGCCCCTTCGGTTTTCTCTAATATTTATTTGCAACTGTTTCAATGTCGGTGGTGACTAACATATAATGTAATCATCTAATATCATTTTCTAGTTAAACAAATATGATTATTATACCTCACTAACTTCTCATTGGCTTAAATTAAATCACATGACCTGAAACAATTTTAATGTTTTGTGAAAATTAACCCAAACGGGAAACAACTAGTTGTATACCGGGTAACAACCCTATTGTTTCCCGGTAAACAACCCATTGCGTGTCTCAAAAGGGAAACAACTCTTTCAAAAATTTCATAAAATTTCAAAATTTTCACAAAATTTCAATATTTCAAAAATCTAAAAAAATTAATAAATTTCAAAAATTTCAAAAAAATAAAAATTTTCATAAGATATCAAAATTTTTAAAAAATTTCAACATTTCAAAATTTAAGAATAAGCTTAACAAATTTCAGTTTTCATAAAATTTCAAAATTTTAATATTTAAATGATAATATTGAAAAATGATAAAACAATTATAGCCTACAATTTCGGTCAATACTATTGCCTTCAAAAAGAATGAAGATTACCTAAAATTGAAATTGACTGGTTAATAAAAGTATTAAGAAATGGGTGTTTTCATAATGGACCGGTTATATGTTCAAGGTTAGTCATAGTGACTCAAGGAAGGTTGTATTGGCCCGAGGCAATTTTTGAAGTTATTAAACACACATTTTAAATCTGTTGAAAATAATACTGATGCCCTATATCACTGGTTGTGTTGTGAACTTTAATATAAAAATGAAATAGTTTAACATTTGTAAAAAAATTGTCAAAAGTTATTAAACACACATTTTGCTTAAATACATGTATTTATTTAAATGCCCAATCCTTGGTCTGTTGTTCGGTATAATAAAACAGTTATTGCCTTCAATGGATTGTAAACATCAGAATTGTTAACCCTCAAGGGGTTGTTTCCCTCGGGCTAAAGCCCTCGGGAAAACAAGCCCCCATCAGGTTAACAATTCTGGATGCTTACATCCATTGAAGGCAATAATTGTTTAATGCTTACGAGATTTAATGTTCATATTTGAATAATTTGTATCATTTAACAAAACTAAATAACTAAAAATGGTATGAAATATCAAATAATAGCTTAGAAATAACTATGATAAAGATAAGCGTTATCTAACTAGTTGATTCCCCTCACAAATGGCATACATGTTTAACTGTAATTGCTTTTTATTTTCATGATTTATTTCAGCTAATAAGAGAAGTTTTATTAGCATTGTAAACAACACTAGTACATGAATTTAGAGTGTAAAGATTACTACATACTAGGGGATGTTTTAAACTAATTTTGAGGAATTAGTTATCCTCACCATGGAAACTGAAAATATGACTATTTGTTTATAAGAGTGTTATATGAGTAACTCATCCTTTTAGTTTTCTGTGTTGTGTTGTGTTGTGTTGTGTTGCGTTTTTGTTTTTGTTTTTGCTCTGTTTTTTGTATCGACAGAAGTAAAGAATTCTACTCACCGCTAGGTGTCGTTTCATACTCAATTTAGACTATGAGCTATGCTTATTATTATTATATATATATTGATACCTACTAGAACAATCCAATGTAGAACAGCAGTTCCTTTACTAGAATTTATGATCAAGTGTAATATTATATAGTCTCTCATGCTCATTTACATCCATATCCTTTCTTACTACAAGATGTTCCTTTATTTTAATTTATGTCTAAATGTAATATTAGATAGTCTCTCATGTTCATTTACATCCATATCCTTTCTTACTATAAGATGTTCCTTTATTTTAATTTATGTCTAAATGTAATCTTGGATAGTCTCTCATGTTCATTTACATTCATTTCCTTTTTTACAAGAAGCTGTTCCTTTACTTGAATTTATGTCTAAATGTAATGTGGGGTAGCTCTTCATGTTCATTTACATTCATGTTCTTTCTTATTAGAAGCTGTTCCTTTACTTAAATGTATGTCTAATTGTAATGCGGGATAGCCTTTCATGTTCATGTTCATTTACACCCATATCCATTCTTACTAGAAGCTGTTCCTTTACTTGAATTTATGTCTGAATGTAATATGGGGTAGCTTTTCATGTACATCTACATCCATATCCTTTCTTACTGCATGAATGGCAAAAAGTGCTACACAGAAAATGACGTCATCAGTATGCTTGAGTTCCGTATCGTAACATATTTGTCGAGTTCATCTTATCTTTCAACACGTTTTTCGTAGGATATCAACACCGTGTTGGAAAGTATTATGTCAGGTGACGAAAGATGGTATTGACAAAAAGATTATTTTTTATAATTTTAATGGTTGGGGCTATCGGCTTCGTTTAATAGAACTAATATTATCCACATGACAACGTCGGTGTCACGAAGATTAAATATTTTATGCTCGCGATGATAGTGTTCTTTATAACAACGCTTTTCCACAGATTTTACGTCAGGGTTGGTATTTTACTATCACGTGGAAAGACAGATATGGTGTTATAATAACTATCGTTTTGATTTCTTTATTTATCAACCATACATTGGGTCTATTTATTCCATTTATAACAACATAATTTCAAAGAACATTCTACCAATCCCAATGTCATTTGTTCATCTGGGGCACATGTAGACTTGCAAGTTCCCGTTATGTCATTGGCTATATAACAGGGTGCTGTAATAGATATAATTTGTATCAGTTTCAATATAAATACATGTACATGGTAATGATTGGCCCTATGTACATTTAATCAGTGCCTATCACCACTAAGGTGGTGAGTTCGAATCCCGCTCATGGCGAGGTGTATTCGATACAGTATTATGTGATAAAGTTTGTCAGTGACTTGCGGCAGGTCGGTGGTCTTCTCCGTGTACTCCGGTTTCCTCCACCAATAAAACTGACCGCCACAATATAGCTGAAATATTGTTGAATGTGGCGTTAAACACCATACCCCCTTCCAATAAATCAACATAAGTGATCAACGAAATGCATGTAGAAATACAAATCTCATTTTCAATCTCAGAAGAGTACTTCTTATTGTTAGAACAGTAATTTATTGACTACGACTACTTCATATATTGCAATTTCTATTTTTACATTTTCAGCTACAATGAAAGTGATCCAGAAAAGTAAACACCTATGTAGATATATTATTTAGTGGGGCCTGTGCGTTTCGTTTCTGGCATAACATGTATGGTGTATGCTAAAAAATCAAAATAATGGAGAGCCAAATAATGTTTAGAGGTTTTTGGGAGCAAGCAAATCAAAAGACAAAGAAAGAATAGTAAAATAAATCCGCTAAGGGTACCTTTGACTGTAGCTAGAGTTACACGACGGATGCCACATGTTGAACAGAAACTGATTACCCTTCCGTAACACCTGAACTCCGGATGTTGTGGGGTTCGTGTTCCTCGATCTTTAGTGCTATGTGTAATGTTTTGTATATCGTTGTTTGTCCTTTTGTTCTTTTTCTTTTGATTACTGTGTTGTCTGTCCTTCTTCGATTTACGACTGATGATTACCTATTTGATATCTCCAAATTTTTCTCATATAGGAACTGTAAATTTCAATAATATGTATATCATGATACATGTCAGTGCTGAAGCACTGACTACTGGGCGGAGGCACACACTATGCTTACTTTCTGTAGTCAAAGATGGCGCCACACAGATCAGCATCATGACGAAGGCGATGTATTTCATTTCCATCTTTAAACAAATAAATGGGAATATATAGCAAAGAATGGAAAACAAATTTCACTTCAGAGGAAAATAAATTAAAACACATTTGTGTTTGCATTAATAAAAATAGGGTGTAAGATGTTAGTTTTTTACGTCTTATGAATACATGCATTCGATTAAAATATCTTACGAAAAAAATCGTATTTTGACACAATCACTGTGTACAAACTGACCCGGCAAAAAATGTTTGGACCCGTGCATATCTAATTCCGGAACGGACCCGGACTGTAAGAAGGCAAAAAGAAGGTAAGAATTCTGTTTATTTATTTGTTTTTTGCATGAACTTGGGGGAAATAAATGCTTTATTAACCATTTCCTGCTGTCAGATGAAACATATTGGCTATGTCATCGTATATTAATTGAGAAATAAGCGATAATGTGCCGTAAAATGACGATCAGCTTGACCCCAAACCCGAATTTCGCTCAGTTTCTCTTTGAATTGCTCGCATTGAATGGAACGAAATGTATTGAAGGAACGATTGATGAATAAAGATGACAAGAATCGTCACATTGTGCTTTTATTTATTGATATAAGTAAACACGGCGCGAAAGAAATTGGTCATGTCAAAATGGCAGGACCCGGTTTCGTGAATGATGTTGCAGCATGATGACCCGGTTTTGTTCCAAAAAAATTTACGAACAAACAGGAACCAAAGCAACAGAAATCCACAGCCACCATTATTTATACTGTGATACAACATTTCCACAATTCGATGACTTAATAAAACATTCTAGAGAAAATCATCCGTACCATTGTTATTAATGCAAAACAACCTTCGTCCTATTTGAAGAAGTATTAAAACACTCGACGGAAAACCACGGCTCACTAATGTTGAAAGTTAAATACCTTGAACTGAATTCATTTAGTGGACATTATGGTTACAAAAGCCATAATTTCAATGCTGTTCCAGAGAAAATAAAGGCATTGGTTCCTGTTTGTTCGTAATTTTTTTTGGAACAAAACCGGGTCATCATGCTGTAACATCATTCACGAAACCGGGTCCTGCCATTTTGACATGACCCATTTCTTTCGCCCCGTGCTTACTTATATCAATAATTAAAAGCACAAAGTGACGATTCTTGTCATCTTTATTCATCAATCGTTCCTTCAATATATTTCGTTCCATTCAATGTGAGCAATTCAAAGAGAAACTGAGCGAAATTCGGGTTTGGGGTCAAGCTGATCGTCATTTTGCGGCACATTATCGCTTATTTCTCAATTAATACGGTATACGATGACATAGCCAAAATGTTTCATCTGACAGCAGGAAATGGTTAATAAAGCATTTATTTCCCCCAAGTTCATGCAAAAACAAATAAATAAATAGAATTCTTACCTTCTTCTTGCCTTCTTACAGTCCGCTTCCGTTCCGGAATTAGATATGCGCGAGTCCAAACATTTTTTGTCGGGTCAGTTTGTACACAGTGACAATTTTCAAGGACATAACTAATACATAAAACAGCTTCACTTGACGAGATTATATATTTTAACCATCACAATCTATAATATTGGCCAATATAGAATCAATAATTCATGGATTGCTATTTCTCAGTTTGCTTTGTATAAATCTGCAGTTGATGGAATTATACACCAGAAATACACGTGAAAAACAATTTAATAACGTATTAATTTGATATTACAGATTAATACTCTGTCTTGTGAAATGTAGATTTCGTGTTGCGTAATATTTACTTTTATGTGTAGCATTTTGTACATCATTTTGTCATTTTGTCCTTTTTCTTTTTACAATTGTATTGTCTGTCCTTCTTCTACTTACGGTTGTTGATTATCCGTTTGGTATTTTAAGTCTTTTCTTTAGACTAATATCAACAAAATGAGCAACGAACTCTTCCATGGTCATAGTATCTTTGACAGATGAAGCCGGTTTTGGTGAAGTATTAGTTAGCAAACTTGTGTATAAATTGTGTTCGAGCACTGATCGCCCCAAATAAAAAAGGTATACAATTTGTATATGTTTCTCCGCTAAGCACGCATCACTATGAAATAAGGAAACATCTGGTTGATTCGACATCAGGATAATGCGTCCCCAGTGGAGAGAAATGTCTGTGTACAATTGTTTCAGTATTAAAAACCAACTTATCATCATCAATAGTCTCACCGAAATTTGACTTGTTTTTGCCATGATACGGCTAATAAATTGTTCACTTGGGGTAAAGCAATAATTAGCAACTTTACGCTATTTACTGACATTTTAATCATCATCTTACCTTGTATCTCTTGTGATGTTCCAAGTGTTATGACATATACAATACGACCACAGTACTTTTATTATATAATAATAATAACGATATGTTAATGATAGTCATTAAAAGTTAGGTATCTAAGATAGTAAAGTATGACTGGCTCATATATTGTCTTCTAAATAAACAGAACTTCGCCCCATCCATCAAAAACGTTGCCAATTATGTTACTACGGTTGTTTTTAAATTTATCAGACAAATTGAGGACAATCAAATGTTATTATAACGAAATTTATGCTAATGTATGCATTTGGTTATTGAAGGGAATGATTGACCAATGCGGTGCCTTCTAAATATACCAATTATGGCACCATCCATAACTGATTCAATTTGCATATTTTGTTTTTCATCAAAATTGTGCTCGTTTATGCAAATGTTTAATATCAGTATATTTATTATCTTAGCATAAACATCTCATTGAATCAAACTATCAACGGAAGCTTAAGCAATGTCTTTGCTTTCCAAATAAAAGTTCCCACAACTCGCACAGATGAAGGTGGGTTCTTAAAGTTTGATTATATCTGAAAATCATCATACCTCTGTTAGTCTTCCTATTAGACAGACATGCTCATAGATATTCTATTTTCTGGTAAAATGTGTAATGAACTATTTACCTCTCCTGTTTTATTCAAAGGAAACTCGGTATATTTTTGCGGAATTTTGATTCATTGGAGGGAAAACGGTAATGGAAAAAAAAATGTTAAAAGCCGAAAACTCTAACAAACATGGAGGGCAGGACTTATGTCTGTCCGTGGTAGCATAGTTTCTTATGTTGTTTGGTATAATAAAACGCTTTTTGAGACTGTTCCGACAGATTGGTATTTTTTTTTTTTCTTTCCACTGAATTCGGAAATGTGTTTACTCTATGATTAAAATATAAATACCCAATCCAAAGCACAAAACAAATACCATACCCCCCCCCCCCCCCCTGCAAGTTAAATGGTTGGTCCCTTACCAATCAATGACGCAGCAATGGGACACCTTACATGTGCAGATAACTTCATAACCGTACAATGCAAACACTATATAGATAATTAAGAATACATATTTCCATACAAACTCCACCCGTGACACATTTTCCTGACTCTGACCCAACCAGTATTTTCCCTTACTGCTTACTAAAGCGGCAAATACCAATCCTATAGTTTTTGGTTTAACCTAACCGAGGCTAGAACCTTCGATCTACCACACTCTATGCGAGCTTGCTAACCGTTACACTACCGATGCGGTTGTCCTTGTCTTGATCTTCGATTTCTAATAGTTGCCCTTTCACCAGAATATATATGCCGACCCGTACACTCAATGTCTACCTTATAATATTTTTTTTATATTAAGACATTTCTAATTAAAAATAAATTCTGGTTGCATATTTTGATTTTAGGTACCATCCTATCGTTTTTCAATTTCCTGGTCACGAATTCTTCCGGATGGTACAACAAGCCTTATTAATCAAGCTGGAATAAACTATTACAACAAGGTGATAGACAGCCTTGTTCGAGTGAACATTAAAACAATAGTGACATTGTACCACTATGATTTACCTTACGAACTAGAGAAGAAAGGAGGATGGACAAACAGAGATACTGTAAAACACTTTAAGGATTATGCTGAAGTGTGTTTTTTTTTTTTGGCTTATCTTGTTCCACTAGATGTGGATGTTGTTCCTATCAAGTTTCATCAATTTCTGTTCGGCGAGTAACCTGCTATGATCATTTTTGTGTTTTTCATTTTTTTAACATTTTGGCCGTTTCCATGGCAACGGCGGTCATTTTGAAAAAAATCAACCCTTAAAAGCACAATTTCACATGGCATATGATATTCCTACAAGGTTTGATAAAGTTTGATCAAGGCATCTCCGAGAAATCGAGCGGACAAAAATGTGTGGAAGAATAAGAATAATAGTGAAAAAGAAACGTAGAATAGCAACACGTCACCCGACTGAAGTTCGGGATGACGTAATAAGTTTCTAAGCTTTGCTTGTCGTAACGGAAAGACGATGCAATGACCAAAAGAAAAAAGGACAACACTTTACACAGAAAATTAAAGATTGAGCACACGAATCCCACAAAATAAACCGGGGTTTACTCATGGTAAGCAATTCTTGTTGCACTAGGTTATTTGTGTTTGCTTGCCCATAGTGGTGTCAAATACGTCTTAACTATATGAGTAACACGGCGGATGTCTTATAAGAGGGAGGAACCTCCTACCTATCGTGACAACATGGGTTCACCCCCGGCTTTTGATGAGGTCCGTGTTGCTAATTATTATAGTTGTCTGTGCCGTGTTGTGTGTTTTTTCTTCTTCTTCTTGTTTGTTTGTTTTCTGTTTTGCTCTGTTTTGTTTTTTCATTCTTGATTGCCCCTTCGATTTGTCTAATATTTATTTAGAGAAAAGGTTACCCAAACACAAGATACAAAGTTGTCCCATTGGATTCAAATTGAATTGCGGATCTGCATTCTACTCTCACGTTGAAAGCACTTGCATGACCATATGATTTCACTAAAAGGGAGATTTGAACCCATGAAACTAGTTTAACCCGCCGCATTTTATTAAAATACCTGTATCAAGCCAGGTAAGTGGGCTGTCATGTTTTTGTGTCTTAGAGGGATCGATTTTGCTGCTATTTTACTACTGGAGTTTGGAACTACTCAGACAGTGTCGCATTATTTTCTTCATCTTATGGAACTTTGTGGAAAGCACTTCCTACATCAGTGAGTGATTGATTGTTGCTTAGTGTCAGCTCAGCAATTTTTCAGCTATATCATGGCGAGAAAAAGTTAATTTTCAATGAGATGATGATGAGGTCGGCTTTGTTTTAGGCCAACACGCTTAGTTGGAGTTTATAGTGTTAGCTCACTGAAACAACAGTACGCGGGTAAACATGTCGCTCCAGTTGGACACATTATTCTGACTCCTAGCCATCCAGTGTGTGCTCTTTCTCCTTACTGCTGCGTGCTTAGCGTAGAAGCAACAAATACTAATTGTATAGTCTTTGGTTTGACCCTACCTGGACTCGAACCCACGATCTACCGCACTCGAGGCGAGCACGCTAGCCATTACACCACCCATGCGGTTCAATTCTTACATCAAATGGTGACACTGATGTCTATATCCCTAAAGAACTTTTAAGTTACTTGTTTTTTCCATTTTTGTACTTTGAGTGTACGTGGTAAATGTTATTCGATAAAAACACCATGTGCACTAAATTAGATATCTACGTTTTTATTTCTTTATTACTACTACTGGGTAGCTACCTCTGCAGGCGGACTATTAGTTCCCGTTATGGCATAACTCTGACACTGACATGGTTTATTAGATATATTTATGCTTGCAATTTACAGTTCTTTAATGTTAATTAATAAACGTTAGAGAATACCGAAGGGGAAATACAAATGAACAATCCATAGAAACTGGCAACATAGGGTACACAAGACGGAAAAAAACAAAACAAATATGTGTGTTGGACACCAATACAAGCAAATATATATATAAGCAAACAATAAGAAAAGACTAGCATTGTAGATTCGATTCTATACCAAACACTACATACCATCACAAATATGAACGACAACAAACATATATATACATAGAAAGTACAATATGAGGGTCAGTATATGTTCCTAGTTAACTAATTAAGAAAATAGAATCTACGAATTTATCTGGTTAAGAAAATGTAACTTTGAAGTTGAAACAAATACGTAATAAATTTGATTGTATATAAATAACTTGAAAGTGGGGTCTATTATGAAGCAAATGGCGCACAGTGGGACAGGAGAATTATTATCAAGAAAGTAATTGAAGACATATTTTTCAACAGAGTCGGCATTCATTGAGGTACGAAATGTGCTTCTCGTCTTGTCGAATTTTTCGCTTATTCATAGGGGGGCTTCTCTAGAGTAACAAAAAGGGGGCTGTCCTATCCTGTAATTTTACGTATCACTACATGTATATAGACCCTTTCGCTAAATTATTCCATGTTTGATGATTATATTGATCACATCTATGACACTGAGCTTAAAATAAAGGATTCCACAGATACAGCTAGAATGTACCGTGAGTTCGGTTAAGAATGAAACTTTACGATAAAAGTGAAGTTTTCAAATTATTTTATTCTCCATTGTGAACTTTCTAGTATGTAGCTACATTCCAGCAGCAACTGAATATAGTGGCGTATCTAGGGTATGGCATGTAGGGCACGTGCCCTGGGCGCCACTTGAAGGGGGCGCCACTGAGAGGTTTTAGCGCCTAATGCTCCCATGTGGGAACGTCCTAAAAAGATTTTTAAATAATTTTCTTGAAGTAATATTGAAAAAACTATGTAATACACATAGACATGAATACCTGGAGAAATTATTATTAAATATTAAATGTAAAACGCAATTTTAGTACTTGCCATAGGCGCTATTTTCCGTAGATACGCCCCTGACTGGATATGACGTATATATATTTCCACTGATAGAGATTATGGTTCCTATAAGGCTGGCTGCTAATAACTAAGCTGCTGCATTAAGGGTTCATATTGGTTGAAGTCACCACTCTGAAACGCGGACGCTCGTGGCACGGAATTACCAGCAACCCCTTTTTTTACTTTCTGTTTACATATTTATTTTCAATAAATTTTCTTTATTTTTTTAATCTTTACTTACAGTTGATACGATATTCCAGAGCTTGTGGTTCCTATCAGGATTCCTTGATAGAGGGTTGCTGCTAACAAGGCAGCAACTGAATCAAGTGTTCTTCTTACTTAACTTGAAGTCATTACTTCGAAAGTTGTACTGTCGCCACCATAACGTGGTTGACCGTTATGGAATATCTGTGTCACAAATGACCACGGATATGTGCCACTTGTCGTAAACATTTCCCGGTTCTTTCCTCATTCATGACTTATCACCGGGTTTGTAACTAGATTAACACGACGGGTGTCACTAGTGGAGCAGGAACTGAGCATCTGAGTTCACCCCCGGTTTTTAGTGGGGTTCGTGTTCCTCGAACTTTAGTTTTATATGTATATCTTGTAGATCGTTGTTTGTCCTTTTGTGCTTTTTCCTTAGGCGATTGTGCTGTCTGTTTTTCTTCGATATACGGATTCTGATTACCCCTTTGGTATTTCAAACTCTTCTTACATGTGTCGCCCCTATATATGTGGATAATTAGTATATATATATATATATATATAGATAGGGTCGACACATGTGATTCGCTGTTAGCATAACATTGTATGAATATGAACACAAACAAGTTAAAATCCGGAAAAAAAAAAGATGAAAGAATTAAGAAATAAAGAAATTTTATTAAAAATAAACATGTATGCAGAAATTTCAAAAAGGGGGTTATAATTCCGTGCCACGAGCGCCTGTGATCTGAAGGTCAGAAAAGTTTGACAATACCAAATGGTTATCTGAAGCCGTAAATCGAAGAAGAACAAACAGCACCAATGGTCAAAAGAAAACGGACAAAAGGACAACTTAATATTACCCGAATATCCAGTGTTTTATTATATCGAACAGCATAAAAGATGAAGTTGTTCGACATGTTTGCTGCTGTCGTCTGTGGTTTTTGGAATCTTAGTTTAACACAGAAAAAAATCGCGAAAGTTTAATTACCTTACGGTAGAACACGAAACCACAGACAGTTTTACGTTTCAACACTTTCTGTTTTGGTTAATCTATTAGAAAAATGGTAGAACGCGCAAAATCGATACCCCTAAGACCTATATAAATGTACATGAAGTCTCATTGTCCTGGCTTAGTATGTGCACTTCAATAAAAACGGAGGGGTTGAGGTAATTTTGTGGGATGTGATGGTGCCAAGCCTCCCCTCTTAGTGAAATAATGCGGTCATCCAAGTAAAATGCCAAAATTGCACACTACTGGAAATCAGTTGTGGGTAGATATTATATCGTAAACGGAGCGAGCGAGCGAAGATATTTATCAACATATACATCGGGTGCATGTATAGCTTAACTTGTACATTTTGTTTCTACAATGCAGAGAACCTATTTGTGTATTTTGTATGTAAGGCTGTCTCAATCTGAAAGCTGGGAATCATATAGAGCGATTAAAACATACAAATGGAGGCAACTCGTATTGAATAAACACTTTTATAAAGATGAACATTGCATACACTATGCTCGGAACAATGACCAACCAATATAAAGAAATCAGCAGGTGTGGGCCCATAAAACTATGACCAACCAATATAAAGAAATCAGCAGGTGTGGGCCCATAAAACTATGACCAACCAATATAAAGAATTCAGCAGGTGTGGGCCCATAAAACTATGACCAACCAATATAAAGAAATCAGCAGGTGTGGGCCCATAAAACTATGACCAACCAATATAAAGAAATCAGCAGGTGTGGGCCCATAAAACTATCACCAACCAATATAAAGAAATCAGCAGGTGTGGGCCCATAAAACTATCACCAACCAATATAAAGAAATCAGCAGGTGTGGGCCCATAAAACTATCACCAACCAATATAAAGAAATCAGCAGGTGTGGGCCCATAAAACTATGACCAACCAATATAAAGAAATCAGCAGGTGTGGGCCCATAAAATTAACATAGTTAAAGTACCTGTACCAAACCATGGGAAGTGAGAAGTAATGCATAATGTGGGATTTTGATATCAAGTTTGCGTGTTTCTACGATATTCTATGGAAGAGTTTGAAGATACCAAAGGGGCAACCAGAATCCGTATATCGAAGAAGAACAGATAACACAGTGGCCAAAACAAGTACAAAAGTTCAAACAACGATCTACAAAACATACATATAAAACTAAAGATCGAGTAACACGAACCCCACTGGAATTGCTCAGACAGTTTGGTATGTTGTTCTGTTTTTCATTTTAATAGGTATCACAAAATGGCACTGGGATAAACAATATAATGGGCTATCTGTGATTGTCGAAACAACCAAGGTAGATTGTATATTAAGACACAACGAAATGTGAGTAACACGACGAATGCCACTAGTGAAGCAGGAACTGTTAACCCTTTACTTGGGATTTGTTTTGCTTAATATTTAGTTTTCTGTGTAGTCGGCCATTTTTCCTGTTTTTTGGTCGTGTTGCTTAATGTGGTGCTCGCCTCGAATGCTGCGAATCGTAGATCTGACCACTAATCTGGTCAAACCAAAGGCTATGAAACCGATATTGAATGATATCCGAATGAAGCGACATGCTGTTTTAGTAAATAAGGGTAATAACAAAATTACCGAACTCCGAAAAATCTTACAAAGGGAAAGTCAAAACTCATAAGTATATAAACAGAAAAAATCAGTCAACAAACGGAAAACTGTGAAAACCGTAATGAACCTGACTTGGTACAGGCATTTCTAAAGAAATAGTGGGTTGAATCAGATTTTAAAGCGCCAAAGCTCCCGCTCGCGCTACAAAAATGCAATTAAGCGTGCTAGATGAGTACAAAACAGGCATCATAAGCATATCATCGAAATGTGTCATGATATACCGTAGTTGACTAATTGATCACTTGGCGCTAAACAACATTTACTCACTCGCTTATCCTCACTTATCCCCATTTGGTATCTTCAAACTCTTCTTATCATAAGTGATAAATTCATGAATAGTATACTGGTAATAAGCACAATCATATATTGACATTCATATCCCTCGATTATGTGTCCGTGATAATTTCATTTGCACAAAAATCACAATAAACAAAAATGTGTCCATATTCCGACAACAAAGATGGTGTGATTGGATAAAATAGTATAACATTACAGGAGCACCCCTGTTGTTAGAGAGTAATTGTTGTACAAGTTGTTGATTTTTTTTGATTTTTTTTTTGCTCTAATCACATCATAAATAATACTAACCAACCGATATTCTTGCGTAAATGCATTGCAGTAATGCTCTTGATGTGCGAAATCATAAAGCGATGTCAGCATAATGTCTCTAAAGGAAAGAAGAGGGATACGGATTAATATAAGTATAACCACTTGTTTCCGAATCCTATTGATTAATTTAAATGTCTATATAATTTATATGTGTATTATCATAATGTGTAATATTGAATTAATTAATAAAATATGTCTATACTAAAGAAGGGGGTACACGTGGTGCAAATTAATGAATACACAACGGTTTTTAGGCATGAACTAAGATCATCAAAGGTCTCACTAAGTCAATATTTCATAGCCTGTCTTATTTTGGACGGTGATAATTTCTTTTAAATAAGGGTAATAACAAAATTATTGAACTCCGAACAATCTAACAAAGGGAAAGTCAAAACTCATAAGTATATAAATAGAAAAAATCAGTCAACAACCGCCAAACTGTGAAAACCGTAATGACCCTGACTTGGTACAGGCATTTCAAAAGAAATGGTGGGTTGAATCAGATTTTAAAGCGCCAACCCCCCCCCCCCCCCCCTTCATGACGGCTCAAAGTTTCCGGCTGTCACTATAACAGTATTTACAACAATACTTGAACAAAACAGGTAAAACAGTTGTCAAATGACTGCGATTGTTACGTTGGTTAGTCTTAGATAAAGGCATTACATTCTCATCAATATGTTCAGGGATAATGACGACGCCAACTCCCTTAAAACCCACATTACAACCATAAAACACTGCAATACCTAGGTCTTATTATATTACGTAGGTGTTGGTGAATAGACATATTTGTGTTTTTATTTAGCACCCAACGAGGGACCGGGTGGTTCAATGAGTTAGGTAGTTGGATTACCTAACAACTCATTCAAGCCTGTCACCAATATGGCGTGGGTTCGCGCCCGGCTTTGTAAATTACAAAAAACTGGTGCGCTCGACTCGCAGCCGCAATGTGATAAAGTTTACCAGTTACTGCCCATGGCCGGTGGTTCTCTCCGGGTACTCTGGCTTCTTCCACCACTAAAACTGGTAGCTGAAATATTGCTGAAAGTGACGCTAAACACCAATAATCAAATCAAATCATCCTCGTTCTATGCAAACCTTTGGATTCCCACATATGTAGAAATCACCCTTGGTTATTGCCCTGTTCAGAAAAGGGGGTCCTACAAACAATTGATAAGTGACAATCAATTTGTTTGTCTTTGTTCTGTGTCTCGTGTGCCCATTGTTGCAGGTGTCTCTGAAATGTCCATTCTTGATAGCCCCTTCGGTTTTCCCTAATATTTATTTACAACTGTTTCAATGTCGGTGGTGACTAACATATAATGTAATCATCTAATATCATCTTCTAGTTAAACAAATATGAATGTTTACGAGATTAAATGTTCATAGAAATAACTATGATAAAGATCAGCGTTATCTAACTGGTTGATTCCCCTCACAAATGGCACACATGTTTAACTGTAATTGCTTTTTATTTTCATGATTTATTTCAGCTAATAAGAGAAGTTTTATCAGCATTCTAAACAACACTAGTACATGAATTTAGAGTGTAAAGATTACTACATAGTAGGGGATGTTTTAAACTAATTTTGAGGAATTAGTTATCCTCACCATGGAAACTGAAAATATGACTATTTGTTTATAAGAGTGTTATATGAGTAACTCATCTTTTTAGTTTTCCGTGTTGTGTTGTGTTGCGTTTTTGTTTTTGCTTTGTTTTTTGTATCGACAGAAGTAAAAAAAAATACTCACCGCTAGGTGTCGTTTCATACTCAATTTAAACTATTATTGATACCTACATGTACTAGAATAGTCCAATGCAGAAGAGCAATACCGGTGCAGTTCCCTTACTAGAATTTATGCCCAAGTGTAATATTAGATAGTCTCTCATGCTCATTTACATCCATATCCTTTCTTGCTATAAGATGTTCCTTTATTTTAATTTATGTCTAAATGTAATGTTGGATAGTCTCTCATGTTCATTTACATTCATGTTCTTTCTTATTAGAAGCTGTTCCTTTACTTGAATGTATGTCTAATGGTAATGCGGGATAGCCTTTCATGTTCATGTTCATTTACACCCATATCCATTCTTACTAGAAACTGTTCCTTTACTTGAATTTATGTCTAAGTGTAATGTGGGGTAGCTTTTCATGTACATCTACATCCATATCCTTTCTTACTGCATGAAAGACAAAAAGGGCTACACAGAAAATGAAGTCATCAGTATGTTTGAGTTCCGTATCGAAACATATTTGTCGAGTTCATCTCATCTTTCAAAACGTTTTTCGTAAGATATCAACACCGTGTTGGAAAGTATTATGTCAGGTGACGAAAGATGGTATTGACAAAAAGATTATTTTTTATAATTTTAATGGTTGGGGCTATCGGCTTCGTTTAATAGAACTAATATTATCCACATGACAACGTCGGTGTCACGAAGATTAATTATTTTATGCTCACGATGATAGCGTTCTTTATAACAACGCTTTTCCACAGATTATACGTCAGGGTTGGTATTTTACTAACACGTGGAAAGACAGACATGGTGTTATAATAACTATCGTTTTGATTTCTTTATTTATCAACCATAAATTGTGTTACATTGGATCTATTTATTCCATTTATAACAACATAATTTCAAAGAACATTCTACCAATCCCAATGCCATTTGTTCATCTGGGGCACATGTAGACTTGCAAGTTCCCGTTATGTCATTGGTTATATAACAGGGTGCTGTAATAGATATAATTTGTATCAGTTTCAATATAAATATAGGTGAATGGTCGTGATTGCACGGTAGGCGGATTTACAACTACCTATGTACATGTAATCAGTGCATATCACCACTACGGTGATGAGTTCGAATCTCGCTCATGGCGAGGTGTATTCGATACAGCATTATGTGACTTGCATCAGGTCAGTGGTTTTCTATGTGTATTCCGGTTTCCTCCACCAATAAAACTGACCGCCACGATATAGCTGAAATATTGTTGAATGTGGCGTTAAACACCATACCCCCTTCCAATAAATCAACATAAGTGATCAAATAAATGCATATAGAAATACAAATCTCATTTTCAATCTCAGGAGAGTACTTCTTATTGTTAGAACAGTAATTTATTGACTACGACTACTTCATATATTGCAATTTCTATTTTTACATTTTCAGCTGCAATGAGAGTGATACAGAAAAGTAAACACCTATGTAGATATATTATTTAGTGGGGTCTGTGCGTTTCGTTTCTGGCATAACAAGTATGGTGTATGCTGAAAAATCTAAATAATGGAGAGCCGAATAATGTTTAGAGGTTTTTGGGAGCAAGCAAATCAAAGGACAAACAAAGAATAGTAAAATAAATCCGCTAAGGGTACCTTTGACTGTAGCTAGAGTTATACGACGGATGCCACATGTTGAACAGAAACTGATTACCCTTCCGTAGCACCTGAACCCCGGATGTTGTGGGGTTCGTTTTCCTCGATCTTTAGTGCTATGTGTAATGTTTTGTATATCGTTGTTTGTCCTTTTGTTCTTTTTCTTTTGATTACTGTGTTGTCTGTCCTTCTTCGATTTACGACTGATGATTACCTATTTGATATCTCCAAATTTTTCTCATATAGGAACTGTAAATTTCAATAATATGTATATCATGATACATGTCAGTGCTGAAACACTGACTACTGGGCGGAGGCACACACTATGCTTACTTTCTGTAGTCAAAGATGGCGCCACACAGATCAGCATCATGACGAAGGCGATGTATTTCATTTCCATCTTTAAACAAATAAATGGGAATATATAGCAAAGAATGGAAAACAAATTTCACTTCAGAGGAAAATAAATTAAAACACATTTGTGTTTGCATTAATAAAAATAGGGTGTAAGATGTTAGTTTTTACGTCTTATGAATACATGCATTCGATTAAAACATCTTACGAAAAAAATCGTATTTTGACACAATTACTGTGTACAAACTGACCTGGCAAAAAATGTTTGGACTCGTGCATATCTAATTCCGGAACGGACCCGGACTGTAAGAAGGCAAAAAGAAGATAAGAATTTATTTGCTTTTTGCATGAACTTGGGGGAAATAAATGCTTTATTAACCATTTCCTGCTGTCAGATGAAACATATTGGCTATGTCATCGTATATTAATTGAGAAATAAGCGATAATGTGCCGTAAAATGACGATCAGCTTGACCCCAACCCCGAATTTCGCTCAGTTTCTCTTTGAATTGCTCGCATTGAATGGAACGAAATGTATTGATGGAACGATTGATGAATAAAGATGACAAGAATCGTCACTTTGTGCTTTTAATTATTGATATAAGTAAGCACGGCGCGAAAGAAATGGGTCATGTCAAAATGGCAGGACCCGGTTTCGTGAATGATGTTGCAGCATGATGACCCGGTTTTGGTCCAAACAAATTTACGAACAAACAGGAACCAAAGCAACAGAAATCCACAGCCACCATTGTTTATTCTGTGATACAACATTTCCACAATTCGATGACTTAATAAAACATTCTAGAGAAAATCATCCGTACCATTGTTATTAATGCAAAACAACCTTCGTCCTATTTGAAGAAGTATTAAAACACTCGACGGAAAACCACGGCTCACTAATGTTGAAAGTTAAATACCTTGAACTGAATCCATTTAGTGGACATTATGGTTACAAAAGCCATAATTTCAATGCTGTTCCAGAGAAAATAAAGGCATTGGTTCCTGTTTGTTCGTAATTTTTTTTGGAACAAAACCGGGTCATCATGCTGTAACATCGTTCACGAAACTGGGTCCTGCCATTTTGACATGACCCATTTCTTTCGCCTCGTGCTTACTTATATCAATAATTAAAAGCACAAAGTGACGATTCTTGTCATCTTTATTCATCAATCGTTCCTTCAATACATTTCGTTCCATTCAATGTGAGCAATTCAAAGAGAAACTGAGCGAAATTCGGGGTTGGGGTCAAGCTGATCGTCATTTTGCGGCACATTATCGCTTATTTCTCAATTAATACGGTATACGATGACATAGCCAAAATGTTTCATCTGACAGCAGGAAATGGTTAATAAAGCATTTATATCCCCCAAGTTCATGCAAAAAACAAATAAATAAACAGAATTCTTACCTTCTTTTTGCCTTCTTACAGTCCGGTTCCGTTCCGGAATTAGATATGCACGAGTCCAAACATTTTTTGTCGGGTCAGTTTGTACACAGTGACAATTTTCAAGGACATAACTTATACATAAAACAGCTTCGCTTGACGAGATTATATATTTTAACCATCACAATCTATAATATTGGCCAATATAGAATCAATAATTCATGGATTGCTTTTTCTCAGTTTGCTTTGTATAAATCTGCAGTTGATGGAATTATACACCAGAAATACACGTGAAAAACAATTTAATAACGTATTAATTTGATATTACAGATTAATACTCTGTTTTGTGAAATGTAGATTTCGTGTTGCGTAATATTTACTTTTATGTGTAGCATTTTGTACATCATTTTGTCCTTTTGTCCTTTTTCTTTTTACAATTGTATTGTCTGTCCGTCTTCTACTTACGGTTGCTGATTATCCGCTTGGTATTTTAAGTCTTTTCTTTAGACTAATATCAACAAAATGAGCAACGAACTCTTCCATGGTTTTAGTATCTTTGACAGATGAAGCCGGTTTTGGTGAAGTATTAGTTAGCAAACTTGTGTATAAATTGTGTTCGAGCACTAATCTCCCCAAATAAAAAAGGTATACAATTTGTATATGTTTCTCCGCTAAGCACGCATCATTATGAAATCAGGAAACATCTGGTTGGTTCGACATCAGGATAATGCGTCCCCAGTGGAGAGAAATGTCTGTGTACAATTGTTTCAGTATTAAAAACCAACTTATCATCATCAATAGTCTCATGATAGTCATTAAAAGTTAGGTATCTAAGATAGTAAAGAATGACTGGCTCATATATTGTCTTCTAAATAAACAGAACTTCGCCCCATCCATCAAAAACGTTGCCAATTATGTTACTGCGGTTGTTTTTAAATTTATCAGACAAATTGAGGACAATCAAATGTTATTATAACGGCATTTATACTAATGTATGCATTTGGTTATTGAAGGGAATGATTGACCAATGCGGTGCCTTCTAAATATACCAATTATGGCACCATCCATAACTGATTCAATTTGCATATTTTGTTTTTCATCAAAATTGTGCTCGTTTATGCAAATGTTTAATATCAGTATATTTATTATCTTAGCATGAACATCTCATTGAATCAAACTATCAACGGAAGCTTAAGCAATGTCTTTGCTTTCCAAATAAAAGTTCTCACAACTCGCACAGATGAAGGTGGGTTCTTAAAGTTTGATTATATCTGAAAATCATCATACCTCTGTTAGTCTTCCTATTAGACAGACATGCTCATAGATATTCTATTTTCTGGTAAAATATGTAATGAACTATTTACCTCTCCTGTTTTATTCAAAGGAGACTCGGTATATTTTTGCGGAATTTTGATTCATTGGAGGGAAAACGGTAATGGAAAAAAAAATGTTAAAAGCCGCAAATTCTAACAAACATGGAGGGCAGGATTTATGTCTGTCCGTGGTAGCATAGTTTCTTATGTTGCTTGGTATAATAAAACGCTTATTGGATATTCAGGTCCATGTGATAGTAAGTATACTGTTCCCCTCGACACCAAGTAATGTTTATATCCTGATATACAATAAATCATAATAACGTTCCAGGTTAGGAATCAACGTTCTTTGTAATTATGGTACTCTACCAGTTGTGTGTGATGGCTGCCACTTTACTCACACGTGGAAAACACTTGCATTGCCGCATCAGTTCACTAAGAGGGAGGTTTGGGCCCAAAACACTAGTTTAGCCCTACCACTTTTTGTAAGTGCCTGTACCAAGCCAGGAAAGTGAGCGATCATGTATTTATCTGTCAAGAATATCGATTTTTTTTTCGCTTTCTACGATTTGTCTTTGATTTTGGGACTGTTCCGACAGTATGGTATTTTATTATTTTATTTTTTTTCTTAGCACTGAATTCGGAAATGTGTTTACTCTATGATTAAAATATAAATATCCAATCCAAAGCAGAAGACCTGCTATGAATGGTATAATTTTTATATCTTTTTGTAATGTAATTTTTCCCATACAATATCTTAGTAAATAAATAAAAATGCAACATCTTGAAACTGCACCGCCCATATTTACAGCTAGGAAAATGAAATATATTATGCATAAAGTTCAAGGTTACGAATCCGCGTTTTTTTAAATTCTATCAATTGAGTGGGAGGAATGGAATCGGAAAACACTCATATAATTTATGACTGCATCATTTCAAGCGCGACTCCGTTTTATATAGGAAGAAGAGTTTGAAGATACCAAAAGGGCAATCAGAATCAGTAAATCGAAGAGCAGACAACACAATGGCCAAAAGAAACAAGGACAGAAGGACAAACAACGATTTACAAAACATTACATATAAAATAAAACATCGAATAACACGAACCGCACTAAAAACCTTTCCTCCATCGCTGACAAAAATGTTACCGGACTTGACTACATGAGGAACAGGGTGCATGTCTTATAAGAAGCAGGAACTGCTTACCCTTCACCAGCACCTGGTTTCACATCCCCTCTCCCGGGTTTTTGTGAGTCTGTGATCATCCGTGTTGCTCAACTTTTTTATTTTTCTGTGTTGTGTTTTTGCTTTGTTTGTCTTCGTTCTGTATCTTGTGCCCGGTGTTGTCTGTGTCTCTGGATTGTACATACTTGAATGCTCCTTCGGCTTTCTCTAACTTTTATTTAGAGTGATGTCTACTGTTTTTCGATTCAATCTTGCAAATAATTCGTCTTCTTGTGGTACATCAATGAAACATGACGGCGTAAAATGGCAAATTACTATTTATTCTTTAGCTGTAGTAATAAATAATAACAAAATAGAAAAAGCCACAGCAAATATTTTTGAAAAACTATAAACTTTGGAAAGAGCCGTATGGATACACATAATATTTGCAACAAAACTAACATTAACATCGAAAACAAACAAACAAAAAAATAAAAGAAAGAAGCAAATTGCAGCACGCATTTCTTTGGAATTTAAATAGATTTTCGACTAATAAGGTGATATATAGCAACATATCTGTCCTCCACACGCTCCCATTCCCATCATCTCGTTTTCGTCTGGGGCACAGACATCTTTGCAAATTCCATATACACCGTGGTAGATATAGCAAGAAACTACAATAGAATTTAAAATTATGAGTTCGAAGCTTAAACATCTCGAGTATAGAACTTAAATATATATTGCCTTACAAGAAAAGGTTAGAAGACACAAATTGAAGAAGGACAGATAATAGAACTGCCAAGAGAAAAAGGACAAAAGGACAAACAATTATCTACAACACACTACACAAAAAACAACTGAAGATTGGGCAACACGAAACTCACAAAAAACCAGGGGTGACATGTGTCACTGATGATCGGGCAACACGAAACCCACAAAAAAACAGGGGTGACATGTGTCACTGATGATCGGGCAACACGAAACCCACAAAAGTACGGCAATTATATAAACCAACTTACGACATTACTGTGTGAGATAAACATTTTTCAACTATATAATACGCCAACAATGGTCAGTCTACTATATAACTTAGTTTGATCATTTGATAAGTGACCGAGTGTTTTCTAATTACCAGAGAGCAATTTTTCAGCCATGGCATTGAGAGAATAAGTCACCGTTTGATGATGACGTTTGTGGAGTAGGAACAGCCTACCCTTCCGGGGCACCTGAGTTCACCCTAGGTTTTTAGTGAGGTTCGTGTTACTCGATCTTTAATTTTATGTGTAATGTTTTTCATATCGTTGTTTGTCCTTTTGTCCTTTTTGTTTTGACCATTGTGTTGCCTGTCCTTCTTCGATTTAAAATTAACTTCTTTATTTTAGTTCTGGAATTTGAACGGTTGGAAAACCAGATTAAAATACCAGCAGATGTCTAACTATGCAGGTAATGTATTATGGGTACCAGTTGTTGCTACTAATTGAGGTGTGTTTTCGGAATTAACTCCTTTATAATGTTAATTATTAACATTTATTTACATATTTGCATTTAATTCATATCTCAAGGTGGCGTCGGTATTGTGATCGTATGATCGATGGATTTACAACTGTCTCTGCAATCAATGCTTATCACCACTAACGTTGTGAGGTCGAATTCCGCTCATGGGGAGATTTAATCGATGCAACACTATGTGATAAAGTTTGTCAGTGACTTGCGACAGATCGGTGGTTTTCTTCGGATACTATGGTTGCCTCCAGCAATACAAATGACGCCAACTATTGTTTAAAGTGGCGTTAGACACCATAACCCTATCCATATCTCGAGGAAATTTCGTTGCATAGTCACATTCCAAATACCAATAGTAGTATATATATTGACTAAGCACAAACCAATTCTATTGTTTGCTTGTTTGATGGTGTTTAAAGCCACTTTCAACAATATTTCAGTCATATCGTTGCGGTCAGTTTTATTGGTGGAGGTTCGAGATTCGAACTCACAACATCAGTGGTGATAGGCACTGATTGTATAGGTAGTTGTAAATCCAACTACAATACGTTCACGACCACGACGGCCCCAAAACCAATTCTAATTATATCACATATAAACAAATAAGAAAAGGCATCGATACTGAGAATTTTGTGATATGTATTATTTCTTACCCCCATCTTCTGCCATTGCGGCCGCCATACACAGAGCTATCAGGACAATCACAATATACTTCATTACCATCTTGAAATGAATCTGCTGAAATGGAATAGACATTTCCCATCTAAATGCTTAAACTACAATTTTACTTTTTTGGACATGCAAATACCAGCTTAATTGTATTTTTTACCGGTTGTTAGGTAACGAAATAAATGACATGTAGGATGGCCTACCTTGTCCGTCTTGCATATAAACAATTGTTTTACTAAAACATACGTGCATGTCCTATAATGCGAATAATTGCAAAACAATTTAAACAAAATTCAATTTTCTCTATTATTTAAATGTCAGAATATGTTACCATTTGTCTTATCTTTAGTTATTAACTTACAAAATTTCACTATTATACACAATTAGAAATATAATGAAAATGTCATTATTAATTGCTACAATAAACTTTAGTGAACATCGAAGGGACAATATAAAAAAGGGACAATCCAGAGAAATTGGCAACAAGACGTAGACAAGCAAAGCAAAAAACACAACACAATAATATGTGTTGGGCAACACTTTGCGCAAACAAACACAAATAAGGTAAATAAGACATGCGCCCTCATACAAAACAACTGGAGGAAAAGACGAACCGAACATCGTTTTTATGCGGAAATCGTAACGGACATCACAACACGGAACTCAGAACGTAAAGACACATAATAAAATTAAACACGTACAAATACCTACACGTAACACCATAATACATTGTTGATACATAATAAAGAGGTGTACTCGATACATCATTATGTGATAAAGCTTGTTAGTGACTTGCGATAGGTCGGTAGTTTTCTCCAGGTACTCCGGTTTCCTCCACCAATAAAACTGACCGCTACGCTATAGCTGAAATATTGTTGAAAGTGGCGTTAAGCACCATAACCCTACCCAGAATAAAGATCAAGTTTGGTGTATCAGAACCCTTGCACATATATTTTCCGGTTGTTGTCTGTTTATATACTTATGAGTTTTGATTTTCCCTTTGTAAGATTGCTCGGAATTCGGTAATTTTGTTATTACCCTTATTTCCCTTTGTAAGATTGTTCGGAGTTCGGTAATTTTGTTATTACCCTTATATAAAAAAATGTATATTTTGAAAATACAAAAAAAAGCTATCTTACCCTCTTTAAAATAATATTGGTCGAGTTGGTTTGTTAAAAAAACAACAAGGTTTGCCTCTCTATATCCTCTACAACATTATTTGCCGTCTTATTCTATTTTTGTGTTAAGTATATTTTGTCATACTAAGTACAGGATATCCTTCATTTTATTCAGCAATCACACAATGTGCGTCTATGTTTATGTTCATTTTTGTGATTGTGTGTGGTCTTGTTGGGCGGAAGCAAATCTGTGCAAGTTTTTTTTTTTTTATTATTATCGTTTGTTAATATCTGTATTGACTTTGGAGATACAAATATCAAGAGGGGTGGGGATCGAATTAACTGGCATAACCCCGTGACATTATTATGCCTGTTCCAATCCTGAATTGCTAATGTCATTTGTCGTGATCTTTTATATGTTCAATGATTTAAGTAAGGGTAATAATAAAATTACCGAACTCCGAACAATCTTACAAAGGGAAAGTCAAAACTCATAAGTATATAAACAGACAAAGTCAGTCAACAACCGGAAAACTGTGAAAACCGTAATGACCCTGACTTGGAACAGGCATTTCTAAAGAAATGGTGGTTTGAATCAGATTTTAAAGCGCCAAACCTCCCCCTCTCATTACGGCTCAAAGTTTCCGGCAGTCACTATAACGATATTTACAACAATACTTGAACTTAAGGTCAGAGGAGATTGTTCGTTTTCTTGATGTTGCTGGAATTGTTGCCCATCACTGTTTAAAAAAAGTTTGAAGAAACTAAAAGAGGTCATCAGAAGTAGAGCAAACAATAAAACTTATGTTCATAATGTATCACTTAAATTGACATTAGTTTCAGTATATATAGACTTATATACTACTTATATCAAACCTTGTACAAACATACCAAAATTACAAAGATGTAAACTAGATAAATCCTACATTATCACTCTGTCAGACAGAACATTGATATGTAATACCCCTATACGTACATAGGAGATGTCCATCAATCTGATATTGTGTGCTTGTCTTTTTGCTTATAGCTATGCAGGTGCCGATGATGAATTTCTGTTAGGATCATTCCCTGATGATTTTGGATGGGGAGCCTGCAGCTCAGCTTACCAAACGGAAGGTGCATGGAACGAAGAAGGTAAACCTCTATTGTTAAATCTAGTATATATGATCCTACCCAATTAAAATTAAAATAAGGAAATGTCATGCGTAACGCATGCACATACTCGAAAAATGCCCCTTTTTGAATTATTGTAATACCATAGATACATTTTGTGTACTTTAAAAATGACTTTTCAATGTTCAGTTTGTTCCCCCAAAAAATAATAAAAAAACCAAACGAAACTGATTTGAAACGATTTATCGTTATTAACTGGATGTATTCTGAATAAAATCGTGTTTGCCATGAACTGCATTGAAACCATAATTTATGGGGCATTTATTTACATTCTTCTAAATAAACATAGGAGCTCGATAAAAAAAAAACACTCTACATCAGTTATCTCAAACAACAAATTGTGGTAAAGGCAGTCTACATCGGTTGTAATATATGAAAAAACAAAAAATACCACACTGTCGGAACAGTGATTGTTTTAAATGATTAAGGGAGGAATCATAAAAAAAGTTCAAGATCGGGAGGGTTTGATGTCACATTAAGCGGTTTCATCCAACCACATTGTTATGCTTGTATTTCTATCTGCAGTTTGCAATCGTCCTAATATTTCAAATTTTGTTATTGAGATAACGTTTACCTATTTGGGATAAACAAGTATGTGTTCTCTCTAAAAAATACAACCTTAAGCATTTTTGTTTTAATACATGTCTTATAGTACTTTAGCTATCATAATACCTGAACAGGTAATACATACCTATATTAAATCCAGCTCTATTTAAACTTAAGTACAGAATTATCATAATATCATTGATTCTATGATATCCAGGAATTCGAGGTTATTGTGAGATTTTACTACATGGGATACAAGTTATTTACAGGAAACAAAACCTATGATTTAATCCATACTAATTGCATTTCTGATTTGTTATTGCTTACATTCCAAAATCGTATTCTAAATATTTCTTATAAAACATTAATATTATTTTCATTTTCATTTTTTAAATAAAACGTGTCATTTTACGTCAATAATGTGAATTTAGATATATTACAATTTACGATTGAAGTTTAAAACCGCAATTTGTTTACCAAAACATCACTTGTAGGCAAACAGTATCATAAGGTTTTGAAAAATGCCTTCCCCACATGCATTGCTAATGATAATTCAATAAATGTTGTTTAACGCCAAGTCCAAGTTAATAGTATTTCAGCTATATTCATCATAAGAACGAGTATACAAACAATGTATTATATATGTAAATGTCGACACTAGGATGAGCCCATAGATTAGACTTCTGCAAAATTGTCTTTAATATGCAAAGAACATGCAGTTCTGCCTATACGTGGCGCTCATTTACGTGCCGTTCTAAAGAAGTGTTGTGTATTTGAGTAGATCAGTACACTTAGCGGACACTCCTTCAGTGGTGTTGTACCCTACATCACTGAAACTAGGTCATATTTCTACACCTCGGGGTTTCCACAATAAATAAATATTCATAAAACAATAATTGACGATTAATAAACGTTGCAGAATACCAAAGGGGTAATAAAAAATTGAAAATCCAGAGAAACTGGCAACAAGACGAAGACAAACAAAACAAACACATAATACAATATGTGTTGGACAGCACTATGCGCAAACAAACACAAATAACGTAAATAAAACATGAGCCCTCCTACAAAAAACTGGAGGTAAACATCATTGTTATGTGGAAATCGTAACGGACATCACACCACGGAACTCAGAACGTAAAGACACATGATAGGACAACACACAAAAAATTAAAAAGATGAGCAACACGGACCCACCAAAAAATCGGGGTGAACTCAGGTGCTCGCGAAGGGTCTACAGTTCATGTTTCTTATAAGACACCCGCCGTGTTACTTATATATACAGTCAAGTTCGGTAAAAGTCTTGCTAACAATTTGACAGTTTAGATAGCATGACCAATGATATTCAAGAAATATGCCCACTATTTACAGGTAAAGGTGAGAGTATATGGGACAGATTCACGCATGTTTCCGGTCACATTCCTGATGACGCAACTGGTGACGTGGCATCAGACAGCTATCATAAATATCCAGAAGATGTCAAATGTATTGAACGCTTAGGAGTATGTACATGTACATCTAGGGTTTGTGTGTGGGTTGTGATGCTTGGCGCCACTTTCAACAATATTTCAGTTATATCATGGCGGTCAACTTCATTGGTGGAGAAAACCGTAGTGACCTGAGAAAACCACCAAACTCCCTCAAGTCACTGACAAACTTTATCACATGGTGTTGCATCGAGAATAACTCGCCTGAGCGGAATTCGAACTCACCATGTACAGTTAGTGTCTGAATCTAGGATAAAAATACAAGAAAACAAATTTTCTGTATTGTATGGAGATAGTGCGGTTATCGAAATTATGTTTTTTTTTTTAATCGTAGTTGACAATGTGAAGTAAGACGACAGGGAGGGGCGATATAATGAAAATTTAATAATAAGATGCGTTTTTAAGTAACGACATCTTTGTATTTTCCTACACATTTAGAATAATAAATATATCTTAAAATTTTCTGGGCAACTCTTGATAGTATTTACAATAAAATAAAAAGAGATCAAATCAGCATCGTCCAACACAGGACTGACAAGTTCGTTACAAACAGACAGCGAAATAAACATCTAGAATTGGTGATATATTACAACATTTGAACTTACACAGTCGTGAAGACAGAAGTAAAGATGCACGACTTTGTCATGATGCATATAATAGTAAATGAAAAAGTAGTTATGACTAAAAAAGGCAGACTGAAGTCACGTTTGAGACATATTCAACGCATACATTCATTGTCTTTCATTATCTCGCTTTGTAAGGCTCAACAAAGAAAATAATCGTTTTCTCATCGTGTGATATCTGACCAGACCCGGCTGCTACATACCAGAATTATGAGTAGTTCGGTTGAAATATTCAAGGCTGCTGTTTTCACTATCAAATACTAATTTATGGAACCTGTTTAACATTTTACACAGTCAACAAGTAATAATATACGAATATATATATCATTAACAAGTAGTAGATCCAGCTTAATTATACTTCAGAAATATATCACTAACAAGTAGTAGATCCAGCTTAATTATACTTCAGAATCTACAATGATGACAGTTAGTCTCCTATTGATAATGCATTTATTTAACATGATATAATGTATTTATATTGCCTGAGACAAACGATAACAATGCATGTGTAGTTCGGTTGAAACATTCAAGGCTGCAATCTCCTCTATCACATACTAATGTATGAAACATTCAAGGCTGCTATCTCCTCTATCACATACTAATGTATGAAACATTCAAGGCTGCTATCTCCTCTATCACATACTAATGTATGAAACATTCAAGGCTGCTATCTCCTCTATCATATACTAATGTATGAAACATTCAAGGCTGCTATCTCCTCTATCACATACTAATGCATGAAACATTCAAGGCTGCTATCTCCTCTATCACATACTAATGTATGAAACATTCAAGGCTGTTATCTCCTCTATCACATACTAATGTATGAAACATTCAAGGCTGCTATCTCCTCTATCACATACCTATGTATGAAACATTCAAGGCTGCTATCTCCTCTATCACATACTAATGTATGAAACATTCAATGCTGCTATCTCCTCTATCACATACTAATGTATGAAACATTCAAGGCTGATATCTCCTCTATCACATACTAATGTATGAAACATTCAAGGCTGCTATCTCCTCTATCACATACTAATGTATGAAACCTATCTAACCTATTCCACAGGCATCAGTTAATAACACCACTATCATGCTGCAGATCCAGGTCAATAATACATTAAAATCTACTATGATGACAGTTAGTCTCCTATTTATAATGCATTTATTTAACAAAATATGTATTTATATTGTCTAAGACAAGCGAAAATAATGATTACACTTTGGAGAAAAAAATTCAGTAGCACAAAACGAACTCATGATAACAAGGTTCAAGTTATTTTACAGAAATCATTAATATATTATTTGATAGAAACCATGCGTCCTATTGATTAAAATTATGTCCTGATTTTCCGTACGTAAAATTTGGATATACAATTCCAATATCGCAACGAACATTGCTAACGTTGACATTTTGTGTAATGTATACTGATTGAATGATATTGTTTAGGATATTCTAGAAACGTCATTCTGCAATCAATCGAAACAAAAATACGTTTATATTCATGACGCGTCATATGGTAATACAGTTAAACCTGTCCAGAACGAACCTCCTACGGACCAACTTTTGTGTTCGGAATAGACAGCTGTTTAGTTTATATATGTTTAATTAGCAATGATTTCCTATATTAGGACTTTATTTTTATTTCGGTTTATATAGGATTATGTTTTATTCAGCGTTCGATTTATACCGGCTTCAGTGTATCTATGGTATATGTCTCCTCATGCAATGTTGATTAAGCAAGTGTTGTCATATTTCATTAAAGGCAAAACACTTTAAGCTTCAATTATCATGGAGTAGACTACAGCCAAATGGAAAAGGTGAATTTAACCGAAAAGGAGTACAGCATTATAACGACGTCATTGACGCTTACCAAAAGGCAGGCGTTCATCTGATGGTTGAGTTGTACCATTGGGATCTCCCACAAGCTCTACAAGACTTGGGTGGATGGCTAAATCCAGCTATTATACAAATATATACTGATTATGCAGAGCGATGTTTTGAAACATTTGGGACAAAGGTAGGATACGATGAACAATCCATTTCAAACATCCTCAAACATTATATAGAATCTTCTGCATTATTTAAATTTATGTCATTAAATGCATTTACACACTGGTAATTTAATGTGTGTATATATTTCTTATGGTGTGAAGAGAAACAGAGAAAAATATTTTCTAAAATAAAATTATGGGAGATTTTTTTATTTTAAGAAAAAACGTTCGAAAATATAAAACTTGTAGGTGCTAGTATATCATGATAATGGTTTCTTGTGCAAACATACAATATTGTAAGATTTTTCGATAATTGCTTATTCATGGAATAAAATGAGTGTCATGTTTCATTATTTTTATCAAGTATATAAAACAATATTTTGTAAGAGAAATTCCAGCATAATGTACTAATATTAAAAAAAACAAAAAAATACCATACGAACAAAACAGTTTCAAAATCTAATCGGAAAATGGCAGAAACAGAGGTAAAAACGACTCCCTAGAACACACGTGCACTTGCCTTGATTGGTACAGGCACTTCATATAAAAGTGTCGGCGTTATATTAGTTGTATGTGGCTTGTTGTGGCTTATATTTAGATGATCACAACTTCAATTCATCAACTTATTTTTATCCTATATTGCTAGTGTTTGCTTAGAATTTGAAATATACATTTATTTAATAAGGAATAACTAAATTGAAGTGATAGATATATACGTTAATCTAAGAAAGTTTAAACAGTGATTGTCATCAATTCCAGAAATATCAACAAAATGAATAATGACCTCTCATCTTAACTGAACTCACTGAACACATTAAAAACCACGACATATGACCTTGAGGATCCAGGTCCTGGCTTGGGACAGGAACAAACAAGTGACGGGGTTATACATTGTTTTAAATTACCAACATATTTTGCAGGTAAAACAATGGATTACATTTCATGACCCCTACACTTTTGTTTACGGAGGTTACGGACGTAAGGACATGGCTCCTGGAATCAATGGCCCTGCTAAGACTGTGTACAAAGCTGCTACTAATGTGCTACAGTCTCATGCTGCAGCATTTAGACTATACAAGAAGAGATATGAAGCTGCACAAAAAGGTTGAATTTAATTACAGGAATAACAGACGTTTGAATTTATCATTAGCGAACAAAGCTAGCCATATGCACATTTTCTTTTCTATCTGAACATGGCATGTCATTTTTCCACATTGCCCGAATTCTAACGATCGATTCAAAGTATTGAGGATGATATCTAAGTCACAAGTATTTGAATTAAAATATGAGATAAAATAAAACCCAATAAATTACATAAAGACATATTAATGCACCTCGTATTGCATATTTCATGTTAGAAAAGGCAACATTACAAAAGACTGATCGTGAGCATAAGAGTTAAATGTACTAACTGTCACCTGTCGTTATATATGCTGCATAAAATAACCAAATCTATATCGTCTCTAAATTACGTTGTTTTTGTAATTCCATGTGTTTGATTACTATTATATTACGCTTGATATATTTTCTGTCTTTTATTTCGATATATATAGCTACTAATATCTAACACTATTTGGTTTCTGGTTATATTAGGTAACATTTCTGTCACTTCAGAAACTATCTACTCTTTGCGAAAACTGCGCTCCTAGTAATGCCTCAAAATATCATATATTTTCTTTCTTTTATTTCGATATATATAGCTACTAACATCTAACACTATTTGGTTTCTGGTTATATTAGGTAACATTTCTGTCACTTCAGAAACTATATCTACTCTCTGCGAAAACTGTTCTCCTAGTAATGCCTCAAAATATCATAACACTTGAGGTTATCCAATAATAAATGTCATTAGAAAGGATATGGTTATGGTGTTTAACGCCATTTTTAACAATATTTCAGTTATATCGTGGTGGTAAATGTCATTACATGTCAGTTATATCGTGGCGGTAAATGTCATTACATGTCAGTTATATCGTGGCGGTAAATGTCATTACATGTCAGTTATATCGTGGTGGTAAATGTCATTACATGTCAGTTATATCGTGGTGGTAAATGTCATTACATGTCAGTTATATCATGGTGGTAAATGTCATTACATGTCAGTTAGATCGCCTTATAGAATAAAATGAACACAGTAGAAGATATCTAATGCTAATGCGATACATTTTATTATGTGTTGAAGGCAGTATCGGAATAACACTACAATCAAACTGGTATGAAGTTACTGACGGAAATAATGCTACCCGGGACAGGGGATTACAGTATGATATAGGCATGTGGGCATATCCTCTGTTTTATGGACAATGGCCTGATGAAATGAAGTCGTACACAAGTGAATTTAGCTTACAGAAACCACACGCAGTACAGGGTTAGTGTGAATAAATATTGTTTGATATACTATTTGAATTCAGGGACATCGTTATGTTAGATTGAATTAAATTGAATGGCATGTATTTTTCACAAATCAAATTCTCCCTAGTGTTCAGTTTTATTTACTAAAACAATAAAATATACAATTAAAAGAAAATGGAAATGCAAGAAATGACACCGGTGTACAGGGAATAATAGCTGCTGAAAATATAAACATCAACATCAATTTGATTTGGGTTTCATAGGCACTGAATTTAACCGGGTAGTTTGTTAAAAGCTCCAGTTAGTCTTGTAGTTAACATTTAGTTGTGAAACAATAGATTGATTTGATTTGATTTGATTTTTGGTGTTTTAACGCCACTTTCAGCAATATTTCAGCTATATCATGGCAACCAGTTTTAGTGGTGGAGGAACCCGGAGAGAACCACCGACCATGGGCAATCAACTGGTAAACTTTATCACTTGCGGCTGCGAGTCGAGTTCACCCTTTTTAGTAATTTACAAAACCGGACGCGAACCCACGTCGTATTGGTGATAGGCTTGTATGAGCTGTTAGATCCAGCGACCTAACTCATTGAGCCACCCGGGCCCACTGAAACAATATAAATGATGATTAGACACAAATAATACAATGCATTACAGTGCTGTGAAAAGTTAGTAGAGACAAAGCAAATTGCATGTACATGTGCTTTCTCCATGTTAAGCCACGTTTTTTTTTCTTTGTGAATACTTGCATTTCATTCAAAGTAGAGAAGATAATATTTTCATCATAAGTATTTAAAGTAGATTTCACGATAAAAAGCAATAAAATTATATTAAAACAGACATTTCATAATTTGATTTAAATATTTTGGCAGTTTATGTTATCTCCTTTCAAACCTTAACACTTAACAGGAACCCTAGATTTTTTGGATCTGTTGTATGTTGGTATAATGTATGCCAAGCCTGTTCAGAGAGTGGACGATCCATTTTCATCGTTTGACAATGACAAATCTCTGCAGATTTATCAATACAAGTAAGTTTTTTTTAATTCCAAATGGCAGAATTAAGGATGGCACTTTCAACAATAAGGAAGCTATATCGTGATGGTTAGTTTAATTAGTAGAAGAAATCGTATCCAGAAAAAGATAAATCCATATGTACCAGTGCCAAGGCACAAATCAACTATATTATATAAAGTTGTATCGAGTACACCTTGTTGTGTGTGGGAGTTGGACAAATGAATCTTATAGCAGAATTTCACTGAAAACATTGGTAAATGTAAATTCAAACACCTCATAGTAGTAATGGTCACGGTACCCACTTCAAACATATAGTGAAAAGGACAATATCTAAGCTGTAAATTTAATGTTTACGATTTGTAGATTAGCAAGAAATGATAAGGAGGTTAATGAACATAAGAGACTATCCAACTTTACACTTTGACATACATTGAAGTAAATAAACAGTGCTTTTATTGCTGTTCTTTATAAATGTTTGCATTTTTATTTCAATATTTGTCGTTTTGCGATGGAATGGTTATGAACAAGAACATTATTAACATGACAAATTCAGTCTACTTTGACAATGGATCTTTTACTGTTTACGTACATGTTTTCTTTTCTCTATCACTGCCAAGAATTTTACCGGACTTGACTGTATATATGAGTAACACGGTGGATGTCTTATAAGAAGCAGGAACTGCTTACCCTTCACGAGCACCTGAGTTCACATCCGGTTTTTGGGTTGGGTCCGTGTTGTTCATGTTTTTAGTTTCTTGTGTTGTCCTATTATGTGTGTTTACGCTCTGAGTTCCGTGTTGTGATGTCCATTACGATATTCGCATGAAAATGACGTTCGGTTCGTCTTTACCTCCAGTTGTTTGTAAGAGACATCATGTCTTATTTACGTCATTTGTGTTTGCTTGCGTGTAGTGGTGTCCAATACAAATAGTGTTTTTGTTTTTGTTTTTCTTCGTCTTGTGTACCAGATATGTCGTCAGTTTATTGATTATTGACAATACAATATTTTCCTAGGACACTTTTGTCATGCTGTTTTATCCGGAAAAACAAAATTGAATTGAATTTTCAAGGACATTGACGAAATAAAATACAATAACCGCTTTCCCTGACTGACTAAGCAATAATACGTTTTCTTTTGTATTATACGATCAATATTATGATATATCACAACCTGACGTTTTCTTTTGACATGGGGAAGAAGAAATATTTTCCACCATTACGTAAATAAATTTCACACAGCGGCAAACATGTTTTGAATTACGGTTATATCAGAGGAACACAGCAGTATAACAAATTAACTTACTTACTTTGCTGCGGGGTACAATCCATCTGAAATGGAGGTCTGCTAGTTGTGTAGGGTTAATCAAATAATCTACTCACCCTTAGTAAAGTAGCTAAAGGAATGCTCGTGAATGGAGACTGCCAAGCACCTTTCACTTACAAAACAACTTGCATCAGCTCATAAGAGCAACAGCGTGCTCAATGGAGTCGTTTTAGTCCATTGTATAGTGCCGACACTATTCATTGTTTCTCCTGTGGAAATCCAAATTGTTTACCTACATGATTTATTGGTTGTGAACTGATTATCGTCATGAATATAACTGAAATATTACTCACTTGACATTTTACAGTCGCCACCATGACTTGGTTAAACGTTACGGTACGTCTGTGTCACAAATGATGACGGATATGTTCCGTTTGTCGTAATCACAATCCAATCCTTTCTTCATCCGTTACTTATCACAGGGTTTGTAACAAGAGTAACACGGTGTGTGTCTTAAGTGGAAGAGGGACTACTGACCATTCTGGAACCCCTGAGTTCGCCCCTGTTTTTAGTAAGGTTCGTGCTTCTCAATCTTTTGTTTTCTGTGTCTTATAGTAGGGGATGTTTTAAACTAATTTTGAGGAATTAGTTATCCTCACCATGGAAACTGAAAATATGGCTATTTGTTTATAAGAGTGTTATATGAGTAACTCATCTTTTTAGTTTTCTGTGTTGTGTTGTGTTGCGTTTTTGTTTTTGCTTTGTTTTTTTTATCGACAGAAGTAAAAAAAAATACTCACCGCTAGGTGTCGTTTCATACTCAATTTAAACTATTATTGATGCCTACATGTACTAGAACAGTCCAATGTAGAACAGCAATACCGGTGCAGTTCCTTTACTAGAATGTATGCTCAAGTGTAATATTAGATAGTCTCTCATGCTCATTTACATCCATATCCTTTCTTGCTATAAGATGTTCCTTTATTTTAATTTATGTCTAAATGTAATGTTGGATAGTCTCTCATGTTCATTTACATTCATGTCCTTTCTTATTAGAAGCTGTTCCTTTACTTGAATGTATGTCTAATGGTAATGCGGGATAGCCTTTCATGTTCATGTTCATTTACACCCATATCCATTCTTACTAGAAGCTGTTCCTTTACTTGAATTTATGTCTAAGTGTAATGTGGGGTAGCTTTTCATGTACATCTACATCCATATCCTTTCTTACTGCATGAAAGACAAAAAGCGCTACACAGAAAATGAAGTCATCAGTATGTTTGAGTTCCGTATCGAAACATATTTGTCGAGTTCATCTCATCTTTCAAAACGTTTTTCGTAAGATATCAACACCGTGTTGGAAAGTATTATGTCAGGTGACGAAAGATGGTATTGACAAAAAGATTATTTTTTATAATTTTAATGGTTGGGGCTATCGGCTTCGTTTAATAGAACTAATAATCCACATGACAACGTCGGTGTCACGAAGATTAAATATTTTATGCTCACGATGATAGTGTTCTTTATAGCAACGCTTTTCCACAGATTATACGTCAGGGTTGGTATTTTACTAACACGTGGAAAGACAGACATGGTGTTATAATAACTATCGTTTTGATTTCTTTATTTATCAACCATACATTGTGTTACATTGGATCTATTTATTCCATTTATAACAACATAATTTCAAAGAACATTCTACCAATCCCAATGCCATTTGTTCATCTGGGGCACATGTGTACTTGCAAGTTCCCGTTATGTCATTGGTTATATAACAGGGTGCTGTAATAGATATAATTTGTATCAGTTTCAATATAAATACAGGTAAATGGTCGTGATTGCACGGTAGGCGGATTTACAACTACCTATGTACATGTAATCAGTGCATATCACCACTACGGTGATGAGTTCGAATCTCGCTCATGGCGAGGTGTATTCGATACAGCATTATCTGATAAAGTTTGTCAGTGACTTGCGCCAGGTCGATGATCTTCTCCGTGTACTCCGGTTTCCTCCACCAATAAAACTGACGCCACGATATAGCTGAAATATTGTTGAATGTGGCGTTAAACACCATACCCCCTTCCAATAAATCAACATAAGTGATCAAATAAATGCATATAGAAATACAAATCTCATTTTCAATCTCAGAAGAGTACTTCTTATTGTTAGAACAGTAATTTATTGACTACGACTACGACTACGACTACGACTACTTCATATATTGCAATTTCTATTGTTACATTTTCAGCTACAATGATCTAGAAAAGTAAACACCTATGTAGATATATTATTTAGTGGGGTCGGTGCGTTTCGTTTCTGGCATAACATGTATGGTGTATGCTGAAAAATCTAAATAATGGAGAGCCAAATAATGTTTAGAGGTTTTTGGGAGCAAGCAAATCAAAGGACATAGAAAGAATAGTAAAATAAATCCGCTAAGGGTACCTTTGCCTGTAGCTAGAGTTACACGACGGATGCCACATGTCGAACAGAAACTGAATACCCTTCCGTAGCACCTGAACTCGGATGTTGTGGGGTTCGTGTTCCTCGATCTTTAGTTATATGTGTAATGTTTTTCATATCGTTGTTTGTCCTTTTGTCCTTTTTGTTTTGACCATTGTGTTGGCTGTCCTTCTTCGATTTAAAATTAACTTCTTTATTTTAGTTCTGGAATTTGAACGGTTGAAAAACCAGATTAAAATACCAGCAGATGTCTAACTATGCAGGTAATGTATTATGGGTACCAGTTGTTGCTACTAATTGAGGTGTGTTTTCGGAATTAACTCCTTTATAATGTAAATTATTAACATTTATTTACATATTTGTATTTCATTCATATCTCAAGGTGGCGTCCTACAACTGTCTCTGCAATCAATGCCTATCACCACTAACGTTGTGAGTTCGAATTCTGCTCATGGGGAGATTTAATCGATACAACGCTATGTGATAAAGTTTGTCAGTGACTTTCGACAGATCGGTGGTTTTCTCCGGATACTGCGGTTGCCTCCAGCAATACAAATGACCGCCAACTATTGTTGAAAGTGGCGTTAGACACCATAACCCTATCCATATCTCGAGGAAATTTCGTTGCATAGGCACATTCCAAATACCAATAGTAGTATATATATATTGACTAAGCACAAACCAATTCTATTGTTTGTTTGTTTGATGGTGTTTAGCGCCACTTTCAACAATATTTCAGTTATATCGTTGCGGTCAGTTTTATTGGTGGAGGAAACGGAGAACCCGGAGAAAACCACCGACCTGTCGCAAATCACTGACAAACTTTATCGAGATTCGAACTCACAACATCAGTGGTGATAGGCACTGATTGCATAGGTAGTTGTAAATCCAACTACCATACGATCACGACCACGACGGTCCTAAAACCAATTCTAATTATATCACATATCAACAAATAAGAAAAGGCATCGATACTGAGAATTGTGATATGTATTATTACTTACCCCCCTCTTCTGCCATTGCGGCCGCCATACACAGAGCTATCAGGACAATCACAATATATTTCATTACCATCTTGAAATGAATTCACAAATCTGCTGAAATGGAATAGACATTTCCCACTAAATGCTTAAACTACCATTTTACTTTTTTGGACATGCAAATACCAGCTTAATTGTATTTTTTACCGGTTGTTAGGTAACGAAATAAATGACACGTAGCTTGGCCTACCTTGTCCGTCTTACATATAAACAATTTTTTTACTAAAACATACGTGCATGTCCTATAATGCGAATAATTGCAAAACAATTTAAAAAAAAATTCAATTTTCTCTATTATTTAAATGTCAGAATATGTTACCATTTGTCTGTTCTCTAGTTAATAACTTACAACATTTCACTATTATACACAATTAGAAATATAATGAAAAAGGCCTTATTAATTGCAACAATAAACTTTAGAGAACATCGAAGGGACAATATAAAAAAGGAGCAATCCAGAGAAATTGACAACAAGACGTAGACAAGCAAAGCAAAAAACACAACACAATATATGTTGGGCAACACTTTGCGCAAACAAACACAAATAAGGTAAATAAGACATGCGCCCTCATACAAAACAACTGGAGGTAAAGACGAACCGAACATCGTTTTTTATGCGGAAATCGTAACGGACATCACAACACGGAACTCAGAACGTAAAGACACATAATAGAATTAAAGACGTACATATACCTACACGTAACACCATAATACATTGTTGATACAGAATAAAGAGGTGCACTCGATACATCATTATGTGATCAAGTTTGTTAGTGACTTGCGATAGGTAGGTAGTTTTCTCCAGGTACTCCGGTTTCCTCCACCAATAAAACTGACCGCCACGATATAACTGAAATATTGTTGAAAGTGGCGTTAAGCACCATAACCCTACCCAGAATAAAGATCAAGTTTGTTGTATCAGAACCCTTGCACATATAAAAACAAATGTATATTTTGAAAATACAAAAAAAAAGTTATCTTACCCTCTTTAAAATAATATTGGTCGAGTTGGTTTGTTAAAAAACAAGGTTTGCCTCTGTATATCCTCTACACAATTATTTGCCGTCTTTATTTTATTTTTGTGTTAAGTATATTTTGTCATACTAAGTACAGGATATCCTTCATTTTATTCAGCAATCACACAATGTGCGTCTATGTGTATATGCATTTTTGTGATTGTGTGTGGTCTTGTTGGGCGGAAGAAAATCTGTGCAAGATTTTTTTGTTATTATCGTTTGTTGATATCTGTATTGCCTTTGGAGATACAAATATCAAGAGGGGTGGGGATCCAATTAACTGGCATAACCCCGTGACATATATTTGGAAAAGTTCGAACTTTTACAAATTAATCAAAAAGATTTTAGGGCTAATATCAGCAATTTTTCACTTTTTCACTTTTTCACTTGTACTTCTTACTTTCTTCCCGTGTCCAAATTTTAAATGTCTATTGTCTGTGTTTTGTTTTGCTGTCATTAATTCATGTGTATAATTTGTAAGGAGAGGACTTCATATAAGTTGGTATAACTTGCTGTCCAATCCTATTGTTTATGTACAATAAAATATTATTAAACTATTGTGCCTGTTCCAATCCTGAATTGCTAATGTCATTTGTCGTGATCTTTTATATGTTCAATGATTTAAGGTGAGAGGTGATTGTTCGTTTTCTTGATGTTGCTGGAATTGTTGACCATCACTGTTTAAAAAAAGTTTGAAGAAACTAAAAGAGGTCATCAGAAGGGGTCATCAGAAGTAGAGCAAACAATACACCTTATGTTCATAATGTATCACTTAAATTGACATTAGTTTCAGTATATATAGACTTATATACTACTTATATCAAACCTTGTACAAACATACCAAAATTACAAAGATGTAAACTAGATAAATCCTACATTATCACTCTGCCAGACAGAACATTGATATGTAATACCCCTATACGTACATAGGAGATGTCCATCAATCTGATATTGTGTGCTTGTCTTTTTGCTTATAGCTATGCAGGTGCCGATGATGAATTTCTGTTAGGATCATTCCCTGATGATTTTGGATGGGGAGCCTGCAGCTCAGCTTACCAAACGGAAGGTGCATGGAACGAAGAAGGTAAACCTCTATTGTTAAATCTAGTATATATGATCCTACCCAATTAAAATTAAAATAAGGAAATGTCATGCGTAACGCATGCACATACTCGAAAAATACCCCTTTTTGAATTATTGTAATACCATAGATACATTTTGTGTACTTTAAAAATGACTTTTCAATGTTCAGTTTGTTCCCCCAAAAAATAATAAAAAAAACAAACGAAACTGATTTGAGACGTATTATCGTTATCAACTGGATGTATTCTGAATAAAATCGTGTTTGCCATGAACTGCATTGAAATCATAATTTATGGGGCATTTATTTTCATTCTTCTAAATAAATATAAGAGCTCGATATAAAAAGACATAAGTTATTATCTCAAACAACAAGTTGTGGTAAGGGCAGTTTACATCGGTTGTACTTAATTAGATTGCTTTAAATGATTAAGGGAGGAATCATATAAAAACATCAAGATCGGGAGGGTTTGATGTCACATTAACCGGTTTCATGCCGCCACATTTTTATGCTTGTACCAGGTCAGGGGCTGTATTTCTACCTGCAGTTTGCAATCGTCCTAATATTTCAAATTTTGTAATTGAGATAACGTTTACCTATTTGGGATAAGCAAGTATGTGTTCTCTCTAAAAAATACAACCTTAAGCATTTTTGTTTTAATACATGTCTTATAGTACTTTAGCTATCATAATACATGAACAGGTAATACATACCTATATTAAATCCAGCTCTATTTAAACTGTAAGTACAGAATTATCATAATATCATTGATTCTATGATATCCAGGAATTCGAGGTTATTGTGAGACTTTACTACATGGGATACAAGTTATTTACAGGAAATAAAACCTATGATTTAATCCATACTAATTGCATTTCTGATTTGTTATTGCTTACATTCCAAAATCGTATTCTAAATATTTCTTATAAAACATTAATATTATTTTCATTTTCATTTTTTAAATAAAACGTGTAATTTTACGTCAATAATGTGAATTTAGATATATTACAATTTACGATTGAAGTTTAAAACCGCAATTTGTTTACCAAAACATCACTTGTAGGCAAGCAGTATCATAAGGTTTTGAAAAATGCCTTCCCCACATGCATTGCTAATGATAATTCAATAAATGTTGTTTAACGCCAAATCCAAGTTAATAGTATTTCAGCTATATTCATCATAAGAACGAGTATACAAACAATGTATTATATATGTAAATGTCGACACTAGGATGAGCCCATAGATTAGACTTCTGCAAAATTGTCTTTAATATGCAAAGAACATGCAGTTCTGCCTATACGTGGCGCTCATTTACGTGCCGTTCTAAAGAAGTGTTGTGTATTTGAGTAGATCAGTACACTTAGCGGACACTCCTTCAGTGGTGTTGTACCCTACATCACTGAAACTAGGTCATATTTCTACACCTCGGGGTTTCCACAATAAATAAATATTCATAAAACAATAATTGACGATTAATAAACGTTGCAGAATACCAAAGGGGTAATACAAAATGAAAAATCCAGAGAAACTGGCAACAAGACGAAGACAAACAAAACAAAAACATAATACAATATGTGTTGGACAGCACTATGCGCAAACAAACACAAATAACGTAAATAAAACATGAGCCCTCCTACAAAAAACTGGAGGTAAACATCATTGTTATGTGGAAATCGTAACGGACATCACACCACGAAACTCAGAACGTAAAGACACATGATAGGACAACACACAAAAAATTTAAAAGATGAGCAACACGGACCCACCAAAAAATCGGGGTGAACGCAGGTGCTCGCGAAGGGTCTACAGTTCATGTTTCTTATAAGACACCCGCCGTGTTACTTATATATACAGTCAAGTTCGGTAAAAGTCTTGCTAACAATTTGACAGTTTAGATAGCATGACCAATGATATTCAAGAAATATGCCCACTATTTACAGGTAAAGGTGAGAGTATATGGGACAGATTCACGCATGTTTCCGGTCACATTCCTGATGACGCAACTGGTGACGTGGCATCAGACAGCTATCATAAATATCCAGAAGATGTCAAATGTATTGAACGCTTAGGAGTATGTACATGTACATCTAGGGTTTGTGTGTGGGTTGTGATGCTTAGCGCCACTTTCAACAATATTTCAGTTATATCATGGCGGTCAACTTCATTGGTGGAGAAAACGTAGTGACCTGAGAAAACCACCAAACTCCCTCAAGTCACTGACAAACTTTATCACATGGTGTTGCATCGAGAATAACTCGCCTGAGCGGAATTCGAACTCACCATGTACAGTTAGTGTCTGAATCTAGGATAAAAATACAAGAAAACAAATTTTCTGTATTGTATGGAGATAGTGCGGTTATCGAAATTATGTTTTTTTTTTAATCGTAGTTGACAATGTGAAGTAAGACGACAGGGAGGGGCGATATAATGAAAATTTAATAATAAGATGCGTTTTTAAGTAACGACATCTTTGTATTTTCCTACGCATTTAGAATAATAAATATATCTTAAAATTTTCTGGGCAACTCTTGATAGTATTTACAATAAAATAAAAAGAGATCAAATCAGCATCGTCCAACACAGGACTGACAAGTTCGTCACAAACAGACGGCGAAATAAACATCTAGAATTGGTGATATATTACAACATTTGAACTTACACAGTCGTGAAGACAGAAGTAAAGATGCACGACTTTGTCATGATGCATATAATAGTAAATGAAAAAGTAGTTATGACCAAAAAAGGCAGACTGAAGTCACGTTTGAGACATATTCAACGCATACATTCATTGTCTTTCATTATCTCGCTTTGTAAGGCTCAACAAAGAAAATAATCGTTTTTTCATCGTGTGATATCTGACCAGACCCGGCTGCTACATACCAGAATTATGAGTAGTTCGGTTGAAATATTCAAGGCTGCTGTTTTCACTATCAAATACTAATTTATGGAACCTGTTTAACATTTTACACAGTCAACAAGTAATAATATACGAATATATATATCACTAACAAGTAGTAGATCCAGCTTAATTATACTTCAGAAATATATCACTAACAAGTAGTAGATCCAGCTTAATTATACTTCAAAAATATATCACTAACAAGTAGTAGATCCAGCTTAATTATACTTCAGAATCTACAATGATGACAGTTAGTCTCCTATTGATAATGCATTTATTTAACATGATATAATGTATTTATATTGCCTGAGACAAACGATAACAATGCATGTGTAGTTCGGTTGAAACATTCAAGGCTGCTATCTCCTCTATCACATACTAATGTATGAAACATTCAAGGCTGCTATCTCCTCTATCACATACTAATGTATGAAACATTCAAGGCTGCTATCTCCTCTATCATATACTAATGTATGAAACATTCAAGGCTGCTATCTCCTCTATCACATACTAATGTATGAAACATTCAAGGCTGTTATCTCCTCTATCACATACTAATGTATGAAACATTCAAGGCTGCTATCTCCTCTATCACATACTAATGTATGCAACATTCAAGGCTGCTATCTCCTCTATCACATACTAATGTATGAAACATTCAAGGCTGATATCTCCTCTATCACATACTAATGTATGAAACATTCAAGGCTGCTATCTCCTCTATCACATATTAATGTATGAAACCTATCTAACCTATTCCACAGGCATCAGTTAATAACACCACTATCATGCTGCAGATCCAGGTCAATAATACATTAAAATCTACTATGATGACAGTTAGTCTCCTATTTATAATGCATTTATTTAACAAAATATGTATTTATATTGTCTAAGACAAACGAAAATAATGATTACACTTTGGAGAAAAAAATTCAGTAGCACAAAACGAACGCATGATAACAAGGTTCAAGTTATTTTACAGAAATCATTAATATATTATTTGATAGAAACCATGCGTCCTATTGATTAAAATTATGTCCTGATTTTCCGTACGTAAAATTTGGATATACAATTCCAATATCGCGACGAACATTGCTAACGTTGACATTTTGTGTATTGTATACTGATTGAATGATATTGTTTAGGATATTCTAGAAACGTCATTCTGCAATCAATCGAAACAAAAATACGTTTATATTCACGACGCGTCATATGGTAATACAGTTAAACCTGTCCAGAACGAACCTCCTCCGGACCAACTTTTGTGTTCGGAATAGACAGCTGTTTAGTTTATATATGTTTAATTAGCAATGATTTCCTATATTAGGACTTTATTTTTATTTCGGTTTATATAGGATTATGTTTTATTCAGCGTTCGATTTATACCGGCTTCAGTGTATCTACGGTATATGTCTCCTCATGCAATGTTGATTAAACAATTGTTGTCATATTTCATTAAAGGCAAAACACTTTAAGCTCCAATTATCATGGAGTAGACTACAGCCAAATGGAAAAGGTGAATTTAACCGAAAAGGAGTACAGCATTATAACGACGTCATTGACGCTTACCAAAAGGCAGGCGTTCATCTGATGGTTGAGTTGTACCATTGGGATCTCCCACAAGCTCTACAAGACTTGGGTGGATGGCTAAATCCAGCTATTATACAAATATATACTGATTATGCAGAGCGATGTTTTGAAACATTTGGGACAAAGGTAGGATACGATGAACAATCCATTTCAAACATCCTCAAACATCATATAGAATCTTCTGCATTATTTAAATTTATGTCATTAAATGCATTTACACACTGGTAATTTAATGTGTGTATATATTTCTTATGGTGTGATGAGAAAAAGAGAAAAATATTTTCTAAAATAAAATTATGGGAGATTTTTTTATTTTTAGAAAAAACGTTCGAAAATATAAAACTTGTAGGTGCTAGTATATCATGATAATGGTTTCTTGTGCAAACATACAATATTGTAAGATTTTTCGATAATTGCTTATTCATGGAATAAAATGAGTGTCATGTTTCATTATTTTTATCAAGTATATAAAACAATATTTTGTAAGAGAAATTCCAGCATAATGTACTAATATTAAAAAAAACGAAAAAATACCATACGAACAAAACAGTTTCAAAATCTAATCGGAAAATGGCAGAAACAGAGGTAAAAACGACTCCCCTAGAACACACGTGCACTTGCCTTGATTGGTACAGGCACTTCATATAAAAGTGTCGGCGTTATATTAGTTGTATGTGGCTTGTTGTGGCTTATATTTAGATGATCACAACTTTAATTCATCAACTTATTTTTATCCTATATTGCTAGTGTTTGCTTAGAATTTGAAATATACATTTATTTAATAAGGAATAACTAAATTGAAGTGATAGATATATACGTTAATCTAAGAAAGTTTAAACAGTGATTGTCATCAATTCCAGAAATATCAACAAAATGAATAATGACCTCTCATCTTAACTGAACTCACTGAACACATAAAAAACCACGACATATGACCTTGAGAATCCAGGTCCTGGCTTGGGACAGGAACAAACAAGTGACGCGGTTATACATTGTTTTAAATTACCAATATATTTTGCAGGTAAAACAATGGATTACATTTCATGACCCCTACACTTTTGTTTACGGAGGTTACGGACGTAAGGACATGGCTCCTGGAATCAATGGCCCTGCTAAGACTGTGTACAAAGCTGCTACTAATGTGCTACAGTCTCATGCTGCAGCATTTAGACTATACAAGAAGAGATATGAAGCTGCACAAAAAGGTTGAATTTAAGTACAGGAATAATAGACGTTTGAATTTATCATTAGCGGACAAAACTAGCCATATGCACATTTTCTTATTTATCTGAACATGGCATGTCATTTTTCCACATTGCCCGAATTCTAACGATCGATTCAAAGTATTGAGGATGATATCTAAGTCACAAGTATTTGAATTAAAATATGAGATAAAATAAAACCCAATAAATTACATAAAGACATATTAATGCACCTCGTATTGCATATTTCATGTTAGAAAAGGCAACATTACAAAAGACTGATCGTGAGCATAAGAGTTAAATGCACTAACTGTCACCTGTCGTTATATATGCTGCATAAAATAACCAAATCTATATCGTCTCTAAATTACGTTGTTTTTGTAATTCCATGTGTTTGATTACTATTATATTACGCTTGATATATTTTCTGTCTTTTATTTCGATATATATAGCTACTAATATCTAACACTATTTGGTTTCTGGTTATATTAGGTAACATTTCTGTCACTTCAGAAACTATCTACTCTTTGCGAAAACTGCGCTCCTAGTAATGCCTCAAAATATCATATATTTTCTTTCTTTTATTTCGATATATATAGTTACTAACATCTAACACTATTTGGTGTCTGGCTATATTAGGTAACATTTATGTCACTTCAGAAATTATATCTACTCTCTGCGAAAACTGCTCTACTAGTAATGCCTCAAAATATCATAACACTTGAGGTTATCCAATTATAAATGTCATTAGAAAGGATATGGTTATGGTGCTTAACGCCATTGTTAACAATATTTCAGTTATATCGTGGTGGTAAATGTCATTACATGTCAGTTATATCGTGGTGGTAAATGTCATTACATGTCAGTTATATCGTGGTGGTAAATGTCATTACATGTCAGTTATATCGTGGTGGTAAATGTCATTACATGTCAGTTATATCGTGGTGGTAAATGTCATTACATGTCAGTTATATCGTGGTGGTAAATGTCATTACATGTCAGTTATATCGTGGTGGTAAATGTCATTACATGTCAGTTATATCGTGGTGGTAAATGTCATTACATGTCAGTTATATCGTGGTGGTAAATGTCATTACATGTCAGTTATATCGTGGTGGTAAATGTCATTACATGTCAGTTATATCGTGGTGGTAAATGTCATTACATGTCAGTTATATCGTGGTGGTAAATGTCATTACATGTCAGTTGGATCGCCTTATAGAATAAAATGAAAACAGTAGAAGATATCTAATGCTAATGCGATACATTTTATTATGTGTTGAAGGCAGTATCGGAATAACACTACAATCAAACTGGTATGAAGTTACTGACGGAAATAATGCTACCCGGGACAGGGGATTACAGTATGATATAGGCATGTGGGCATATCCTCTGTTTTATGGACAATGGCCTGATGAAATGAAGTCGTACACAAGTGAATTTAGCTTACAGAAACCACACGCAGTACAGGGTTAGTGTGAATAAATATTGTTTGATATACTATTTGAATTCAGGGACATCGTTATGTTAGATTGAATTAGATTGAATGGCATGTATTTTTCACAAATCAAATTCTCCCTAGTGTTCAGTTTTATTTACTAAAACAATAAAATATACAATTAAAAGAAAATGGAAATGCAAGAAATGACACCGGTGTACAGGGAATAATAGCTGCTGAAAATATAAACATCAACATCAATTTGATTTGGGTTTCTTAGGCACTGAATTTAACCGGGTAGTTTGTTAAACTAAAAGCCCCCAGTTAGTCTTGTAGTTAACATTTAGTTGTGAAACAATATATTGATTTGATTTGATTTTTGGTGTTTTAACGCCACTTTCAGCAATATTTCAGCTATATCATGGCAACCAGTTTTAGTGGTGGAGGAAGCCGGAGTACCCGGAGAGAACCACCGACCATGGGCAATCAACTGGTAAACTTTATCACTTGCGGCTGCGAGTCGAGTTCACCCTTTTTAGTAATTTACAAAACCGGACGCGAACCCACGTCGTATTGGTGATAGGCTTGTATGAGCTGTTAGATCCAGCGACCTAACTCATTGAGCCACCCGGGCCCACTGAAACAATATAAATGATGATTAGACACAAATAATACAATGCATTACAGTGCTGTGAAAAGTTAGTAGAGACAAAGCAAATTGCATGTACATGTGCTTTCTCCATGTTAAGCCACGTTTTTTTTTCTTTGTGAATACTTGCATTTCATTCAAAGTAGAGAAGATAATATTTTCATCATAAGTATTTAAAGTAGATTTCACGATAAAAAGCAATAAAATTATATTAAAACAGACATTTCATAATTTGATTTAAATATTTTGGCAGTTTATGTTATCTCCTTTCAAACCTTAACATTTAACAGGAACCCTAGATTTTTTGGATCTGTTGTATGTTGGTATAATGTATGCCAAGCCTGTTCAGAGAGTGGACGATCCATTTTCATCGTTTGACAATGACAAATCTCTGCAGATTTATCAATACAAGTAAGTTTTTTTTAATTCCAAATGGCAGAATTAAGGATGGCACTTTTAACAATAAGGAAGCTATATCGTGATGGTTAGTTTAATTAGTAGAAGAAATCGTATCCAGAAAAAGATAAATCCATATGTACCTGTGTCAAGGCACAAATCAACTATATTATATAAAGTTGTATCGAGTACACCTTGTTGTGTGTGGGAGTTGGACAAATGAACCTTATAGCAGATTTTCACTGAAAACATTGGTAAATGTAAATTCAAACACCTCATAGTAGTAATGGTCACGGTACCCAGTTCAAATATATAGTAAAAAGGACAATATTTAAGCTGTAAATTTAATGTTTACGATTTGTAAATTAGCAAGAAATGATAAGGAGGTTAATGAACATAAGAGACTATCCAACTTTACACTTTGACATACATTGAAGTAAATAAACAGCGCTTTTATTGCTGTTCTTTATAAATGTTTGCATTTTTATTTCAATATTTGTCGTTTTGCGATAGAATGGTTATGAACAAGAACATTATTCACATGACAAAATCAGTCTACTTTGACAATGGATCTTTTACTGTTTACGTAGATGTTTTCTTTCCTTTAGCACTGCCAAGACTTTTACCAGATTTGACTGTATATATGAGTAACACGGCGGATGTCTTATAAGAAGCAGGACCTGCTTACCCTTCACGAGCACCTGAGTTCACATCCGGTTTTTGGGTTGGGTTGTTCATGTTTTTAGTTTCTTGTGTTGTCCTATTATGTGTTTTTACGCTCTGAGTTCCGTGTTGTGATGTCCATTACGATATTCGCATGAAAATGACGTTCGGTTCGTCTTTACCTCCATTTGTTTGTAGGAGGCTTCATGTCTTATTTACGTTATTTGTGTTTGCTTGCGCATAGTGGTGTCCAATACAAATAGTGTTTTTGTTTTTGTTTTTCTTCGTCTTGTGTACCAGATATGTCGCCAGTTTATTGATTATTGACAATACAATATTTTCCTAGGAAACTTTTGTCATGTTGTTTTATCCGGAAAAACAAATTGAATTGAATTTTCAAGGACATTGACGAAATAAAATACAATAACCGCTTTCCCTGACTGACTAAGCAATAATACGTTTTCTTTTGTATTATACGATCAATATTATGATATATCACAACCTGACGTTTTCTTTTGACATGGGGAAGAAGAAATATTTTCCACCATTACGTAAATAAATTTCACACAGCGGCAAACATGTTTTGAATTACGGTTATATCAGAGGAACACAGCAGTATAACAAATTAACTTACTTACTTTGCTGCGGGGTACAATCCATCTGAAATGGAGGTCTGCTAGTTGTGTAGGGTTAATCAAATAATCTACTCACCCTTAGTAAAGTAGCTAAAGGAATGCTCGTGAATGGAGACTGCCAAGCACCTTTCACTTACAAAACAACTTGCATCAGCTCATAAGAGCAACAGCGTGCTCAATGGAGTCGTTTTAGTCCATTGTATAGTGCCGACACTATTCATTGTTTCTCCTGTGGAAATCCAAATTGTTTACCTACATGATTTATTGGTTGTGAACTGATTATCGTCATGAATATAACTGAAATATTACTCACTTGACATTTTACAGTCGCCACCATGACTTGGTTAAACGTTACGGTACGTCTGTGTCACAAATGATGACGGATATGTTCCGTTTGTCGTAATCACAATCCAATCCTTTCTTCATCCGTTACTTATCACAGGGTTTGTAACAAGAGTAACACGGTGTGTGCCTTAAGTGGAAGAGGGACTACTAACCATTCTGGAACCCCTGAGTTCGCCCCTGTTTTTAGTGAGGTTCGTGCTCCTCAATCTTTAGTTTTCTGTGTCTTATAAACCATTGTTTGTACATTTAATTATCTTTTTTTGTCATTGTGTTTTCTGTCCTTTTTCGATTGACGGCTTCTAATTACCCCTTTGTTTTCTTCAAACTTTTCCTTTCTTAACAAAAATTAATCAATCAAATATATTTGTTAAACGTATCGTCATGAAAACATCGAATTACAAAATTATGCATTGCTATTATGACCACGAAATTATACCTTTATTCTGTAAATGTGATTGATATTTCCTGATTTTTTATTATAGAGAATATTCATCGTAGGCCAAAGCAAGTCAATAAATACATATGCACACTCTTGAACTATTTTTGTAGATCAGACCCTAAATCTGCATCAGGTTTACGACATATTCTGAACTGGATGAATAAACACTATCCTGGTACAGACATGTATATAGCTGGGTACCTTGGAAGGCCATCAACTGGTAAAGGTTCATTGGAAGACACAGAAAACGTCGCATGGTATCAAGCGCATATCAACGAAGTGCTAAAAGGTATCCATGCAATATTAGTTGTTATAAAATACAATTTTGTAGACGAAATACATTTTGTTTTATGCATAGAAAGAAAACGGATCTGTTAATACAAACAATAAATTATCATGTCATGATTCGATTAATGTTATGGTGTTTAACGACACTTTCCAGAGAAAATCAACTGACCCGCCACAAGCCACTGAAAAACTGGTATTCGATATCACAACTTTAGCATAGTGGTATATAGGTTGTTATAAATCCAACTACTATTGATCACAACCATGACAGCACCAACATCAATAAAATACAAAGAATGAGCAAGCTGGTATTTCAATACTGTATCGGCTTCATTGTGTATTAGCTTCATTTATACTAGTAACCATTTTTTAATTGCAGCTATAAAAAAAGACAAAATAAGAAATATCAAAAGATTTTATGGACGTTCATTAGTGGATAGTTTTGAGTGGACAGATGGATACCAGTTCAGCTTTGGATTCTGCTTAGTTAATTTCACAGACAGTAACTTGAATAGAGTTCCTAAATTTTCTTCCTATTTCTACCAACAAGTGATAAAGGACAATGGTTTCAAACCTGGTTATCCTGGACCCGGTGGGCTAGCAACAGCACCAATAAAGTCTAAAGATGGTATTCTATATGGGACGTTTCCTGAAAACTTTATACTATATACTGCTTCAGCAGCTTATCAAATAGAAGGAGGTTGGAATGCCGATGGTATGTTTCTTGAACATTATGCATCTCTTCAAAATATGTTTTAATATTTGAAATTCACTTCATTTTATAATGTGAATCGGTTTATTATATGAAATGATCATTATTCGTCGAAGGTAAGGTAACACTTTGTGGTTCGCAAGCGTATTCTTAACTCAACTGATAACAACATGTATTTATATACAATGGGAATCAAATTATAAAATATAATCCGATTTATTAAATTGGTCTCTTCCTAAGGTGGGATTTTTTGTAATATAATAATAACAAAATCTCATCTAAAATGGACAATGCAGAATCATGTAACAGGTTGAATGTATTATTATGATATACAGATAAAGGCCTTGGGACTCAACAATTGAGTGAAGGAAAGGACTTTGTTATTATTATTATTATATTTGTTTATTACTGCTGTCACTTGCGTGCAGCTGGCAAAGATGCTATTGGCAATTAGATTTTGGTGCACAGTTGATTGTTGTTTCCTTATTATATCTTACGAAGATTGATCGATTGATTGATTGATTTATTGTGCTTAACGCCACTTTCAGCAATATTTCAGCTATAACTTGGCGACTAGTTTTAGTGGTGGAAGAAGCCGAAGAACCCGGAGAGAACCACCGACCATGGGCAAGCAACTAGTAAACTTCATCACTTGCGGCTGCGAGTCGAGTGCACACTTTTTATAATTTACAAAGCCGGGCCCGAACCCACGCCGTATTGATGATGGGCTTGTATGAATTGTTATGTAATCCAACAACCTAACTCATTGAGCCACCCGGGCCCTTCTGACGATGACCTTGTATAGTATCTAATATATAAGAAGAGTTTGAAGATACCATCATACCATAGGGGTAATCAAAATATAAATGTTGGTTGAGGCCATTGGCTATCTTTAATAGAACTAATATTGTACATGGTGTTTAACGCCAACTGCAGTTGTTCTGTTATATCATGGCGATAACAAGTTATTGTACATGGTGTTTAACGCCAACTGCAGTTGTTCTGTTATATCATGGCGATAACAAGTTATTGTACATGGTGTTTAACGCCAACTGTAGTTGTTCTGTTATATCATGACGATAACAAGTTATTGTACATGGTGTTTAACGCCAACTGTAGTTGTTCTGTTATATCATGACGATAACAAGTTATTGTACATGGTGTTTAACGCCAACTGTAGTTGTTCTGTTATATCATGACGATAACAAGTTATTGTACATGGTGTTTAACGCCAACTGTAGTTGTTCTGTTATATCATGACGATAACAAGTTATTGTACATGGTGTTTAACGCCAACTGTAGTTGTTCTGTTATATCATGACGATAACAAGTTATTGTACATGGTGTTTAACGCCAACTGTAGTTGTTCTGTTATATCATGGCGATAACAAGTTATGTGATTAGATGATGATTATATCCACTTTGTACTGACCAGTACACTTAGTTGGATTTCCATAGTGCTAGCTGATTGACACAACAGTCTACAGGTAGACATGTCGTACCACTCGAACACATTCTCTATACTGATTCTAGGTCGACCAGTCTTTGCTTTTAGTCCTTAATGCTTCGTGCTTAGCGGAGAAGCAACAAAAAGCAATTTATAGTGTTTGATTGACCAGACCGGAAATCTCCCCCTACAACAATCCTACCAATATAGTTTATATAGAAGATTAATGCGCTTTTTCAAATTTTTATTGTTAGGCAAAGGGCAGAGTATATGGGATCATAAATTACATACTGGAGGCATTTACAAAAACCAGACAGGAGATATTGCTTGTGACAGCTATCATCGTTATGAAGAAGATATACAACTACTTACAGAATTGAATGTAATTATGACATTAAAATACGTTAATTCACTATATATTAGTATTTCCATTTGCTACGAAAGCACAGAGGGGTAATTTCTTGCATTTCAAATCTTGCATCTTGAATGATCCTTCTGGGCTTTCCTAATTTGCAGATAATCAATTCAATAGTTCATATAGTGCGTATGGATTGCTTCATTTCATAATCAAATTTCATGTTGTAGGGTTAGGGTTTTGGTCTTAAACGCCATTTTCAACAATTGTTAAGTTATATGTGTCGGTCAGTTTTCTTGGTGGAAGAAATCTGAGTACCCGTCGAAAACCACCGACCTGCCACAAGTCACTGTCAAACTTTATCACATAAAGTTGCATCGAGTACACATCGCCATGGGCGGGATTCGACCTCACAAATGGTTTATATTGTAAGAATGTATTTCTTTGTCGATTAACATCGCATTATGAATAAAATCTTAATTGTTTAATATCACAAAAACGAGCTACCAGTCAATGCCACAGCCTACAAGGCACCTTACATGTACTAGTAACTCAATAACCGTGCAATACCAATTTAGAATAAATTTGCCCTTCAACACTTCACCCAAGACACATTTTACTGATTCCAAGCAAACTAGTATTTACCCCTTACTCCTTAATGCTGCGTGCTCTACGGAGAAGCAGCAAATATCAATCCTATAGTTTTTTTATTAGTCTAAGTGGGGCTCTATCTATTGCACTTGAGACGAGCATATTAGCGGTGCGATTGACTTTAACTAGACCTTGCATTTCTAATAATTGCATTTTCATCAGAATATATATGCTGATCCGGACACTCAATATCTATCTTATAATATTTTTTTGATATTGAGACATTTTAATTAAAAATTGATTTATGTGACAATTGTTAATTTTAGGTACCATCCTATCGTTTTTCAATTTCCTGGTCACGAATTCTTCCGGATGGTACAACAAGCCTTATTAATCAAGCTGGAATAGACTATTACAACAAGGTGATAGACAGCCTTGTTCGAGTGAACATTAAACCAATAGTGACATTGTACCACTATGATTTACCTTACGAACTAGAGAAGAAAGGAGGATGGACAAACAGAGATACTATAAAACACTTTAAGGATTATGCTGAAGTGTGTTTTAAGAATTTTGGGGACAAGGTAAGTAAAGGTAAATTATTAAATAAAGGTAATAACAAAATTACCGAACTCCGAACAATCTTACAAAGGGAAAGTCAAAACTCATAAGTATATAAACAGACAAAATCAGTCAAAAACCAGAAAACTGTGAAAACCGTAATGACCCTGACTTGGTACAGGCATTTCTAAAGAAATGGTGGGTTGAATCAGATGTTAAAGCGCCAAACTTCCCGCTATCATTACGCCTCAAAGGTTCCGGCTGTCACTATAACAGTATTTATAACAATACTGGAACAAAATAGGCAAAAAAATAATTAAAGCTATTTGTTGTAATAGAAGGTTGTGGTAATGGTGTTTAATGCCACTTTAAACATAATATCGTGGCGGTTAGTTTTATTGGTGGATAAAACCGGAGTACACGGAGAAAACCACAGCCCTGCCGAAAGTCACTGACAAACTTTATCGCATAATGTTGTATTGAGTACACCTCGCCATGAGCGGGGTTCGAACTCACAACTTTAGTGGTGATAGACACTGATTACATAGGTAGCTGTAAGTCCTACCCAACTTCCATACGTTCACGACCACGACGACCCCTTGTTGTAATAGAACATATATTTGTTAGTAGGGTAAATCAATATTTCGATCATATAATTGTGATTCAGTTCCGATATGGGTCAACCCGGTTATTTAGCTAATTATTATTTTCATACGAGTAGAAATTATATTTAATAATAAAATTGTAATGAAACAAGACCATTCCCAACTTTACAAAGACTGGTAAATACAATGTTTCATAGGGTATGCTTATACTTATGCAATACGTAGAAGACATCATCTAATTTCAGCAGGGATGGAGAGGAAAAGAAAAGTAGTGGACGATATTCATGACTTTTCACCGGTTTGTAGCAAGAGTAACACGACGGGGGCCATATGTGGAGCAGGAACCGCATGCCCTTCTGGATCACATGATTTCACTCCCTTTGTTTTAGTAAGGTTCATGTTGGTTGATCTTTACTTATCTGTGTAATGCTTTGTTGATCAGTGTTTGTCATTTTGGCCATTGTATTTATTATCCGTCTTCGATTTACGGCTTATGATTACCACTTTGGTATCTTCAAACTTCAAAGCACATTATCGGATGGCAGGGAGGCTGAGGGAACATACATTGGCATATTTAAAGTTGTTATATTTGTCAGAAATGGTAATTATCGGGGTGCGTATCATTCCTCCGACAGCCCGTTATTCCGACGGCCCATTATTCCGACGACCCATTATTCCGACAACCCATTATTCCGACAGCCCATTACTCCGACGGCCCATTTTTCCGACAATGCAAAATAGAACTCAATCCACAAATCCATGGTTTAACCAGGTGTATCCAACAGGATGGTCCGTCGGTCAGGCTAATCTTGACGGACCATGGCCTAGACAGAATGTTCTGGAAAGGAAAAGGAGCTTTTATCCTAGGCTGTACATCCCCGCTTAAGACAATTGTGATCGACCGACCTGTTATGGGGAAAGTTAAAAATTGAAGAAAAAGTTGTGCACATTGCACAAAGGAACCAGAAAAGAGGAGTGAAGAAAAAAAGTGTGAACCGGGAGAAGCATGAGAAAGGAAAAATAACGGAAGATAGCAATACGCATGGAATCGAGGAGAGTTAAGAATTGAAGAAGGACGTATATAGTAGAAAAGGAGAGAAAGGGAACACAATGTACATGCATAAGAATGAAAAAAGCTCCGAAGATAGGTAGACAGTTCCCTTGTTCAGGTCAATAAATATATCGATCACTTCTGTTGAAGCACGATTGGCAACCAACATATGCGGCTAATAGAACGCCTTCCATATGCATTATGCCGTTTCCACACACGTTCATTTATTCTGTGTTCCCACGTACGTTTAATGCGAATTGAATGCGCATCCAACACGGTTAATGCCTTCACACGTACGTCAAAACGTTTGCGATTTCCATTATTTACGTGAAAATATTTACATTTTCTCTACATGCAAAAAAATAGTATTATTACAGTCGTAAGTTATGCCAACTGAAAACTCCTTGTCATAGGTGTGAAGCGTTTAGAGCATGCGATGCACATTTAATGGACATTAAATGTACATGTGAAGGAAGCATTCATCGGTTTACAATGTATCTAAAACGTATTAGAAAACGCAATACGGTTGAACAGCATAAGGCAGTGTCTCTCTGGTCACAAATTGTGATAGTCTAGACGTGATACTCCCGACAACAACCGAATTTTGCTTAAAATTAAATTTTTATTATTTAATTTTAGTCCCCCTCCTGGAGTTTATGGAAATTTTTTATTGTATTAATCATAATGTACTGTAATGGCATTTTTTTTCTCCAGATCCAGGATCAAACTAGACTACCTCACTCACAATGGTTACCTCCGCCCTCTGTATCCTAAATGCAACCGTTAATGTCAGAACAAACCTTTATAATTATTTCATGCACATCTACATATGGTGTACTCCTTTGTGTAATGTTTAATAAACAAAATACTTTGGACGGTTTTGAAGGGTTACAAGGTTTATGGACGGACGGGGGCAGGGGCTGGGATTTTAATCCGGACAGATTTTTTTTCGGTAAAAATTAGGGCAAGAAATTAACCCCCACCCCCTCCAATAATTTTTGTGTCGTCTCGCGTTACGGTGGCGGTGTAAACTTTTCATTATTAAATCCAAAATGTAGCAGTGTTAGACAATCCGAAATTGGTACTGATATTTCTCATGTCGTCATGATGTAAGGAATCTGCTAACACCATGACATTTGACTTTGACCCCATATTTGCCCTTTAGTTTAATACAGAAACAATCCGCCCAGTGAGTATAAAGATTAAGTCAGTCTTCCGTTAGGTATAGAAGAAAAACAACAGGTTTTAAGATAATTATACTACTTTTGACCATTTTTGACGGAATAATGGGTTGTCGGAGAAATGGGCTGTCGGAGCAATGGGCTGTCGGAATAATGGGCCGTCGGAGCAATGGGCTGTCGGGATAATGACCTGACCCCAATTATTGTGGGTAATGCTTGTGTGCAGGTTAAAACATGGCTGACAATAAACCAACCAATACGAATGGCAAAGAATATGTCTGCACCAGGCCAACCTATCAGCTATGTAGCTGGCAAGCATTTACTTCTAGCCCATGCAGATGTGTATCATTTGTACAAGAGGACATACAAGAAGCAGCAAAAAGGTATGATTAACTTTATTGTGCATCATTATAGCTCCAAATAAATAACGACCATTTAGCTTTGATATTCCAATCTTTCGATTACGAACTGCACTGCAATTATTACGTTTTACTTATGAAAAAAAAGAAATGTATATTATATATTTTCAATTACTGCCAATAATAATATTCCATGTGCACATTGAGTATAATGTTGAGGTAATACATCACTTGACACTGTAAGCAAATCTTGTTATTTTCTCGTTATTACTATGTATCATATATCACACTGACATTTACTACGTTACCAGTACTGGCAGTAGAAAAATCGTATACTACAAAACTTGAAAATACGAAGGCCGCACATAGAGGATGTACATGTTAGTACTGATCATAATGATTTAAAATGGTTATTCTTTAAATACATATGGTGTTGTAATCTTTAAATACATATGGTGTTGTAATCTTTAAATGCATATGGTGTTGTAATCTTTAAATACATATGGTGTTGTAATCTTTAAATACATATGGTATTGTAATCTTTAAATACATATGGTGTTGTAATCTTTATTAATTTTCTCTATCCGTTTGTATAAAAATACATTATATTTCCGGAAAATTCGGCTTTGTCTGTAATACGATTGGAGACAGAACTGGCATTATCAAATATTTGGGCTAAGTATCTGAAATATATTAATTCTCACTAACCCATATCAACTTATCGTTTATTACAACTTTCAATATTTCTTCAGATATATTGCGATTACCATATATATTGGGATGAAAACACTGACAATTATGAATTAAAAAAGGTTGAAACCTCGGCCATGGTTATTTGATTGAAAATCTCAACGGGCGTGTACCAACGGGCGTGTACCAACGGGAGTGCAGCTATGTTTATGGCCAGAAACCATAGATATAGAAAAAATATAAAAAAATTCACAAATATAACTAAATGATATTGTGATCAAGCTAAGTGAGTTATTTACTATAAGTATAAAACTATATTGTATTATAAATATTATAATCTAACACATGCTTATATACAGGACAGGTTGCAATAATATTAAACAGTGAATGGTTTGAACCTAAGAATCCTAATAATCCAGTAGACATCGAAGCCGCTGAACGTGCCTTACATATTAACTTGGGTTGGTTCGCACATCCTATATTTGTCAATGGCGATTATCCAGAGATTTTGAAAAAGAGAAATGATATAACCAGGAACACATTTTCCGATCAAATGATTCTGACAACTCTTACTGGGGATGAGAAGAATCACATTTATGGTAAATATCCTCTAAATATTACATCAGATTGTCTAGGATAAAAATGTTATGATTGAGCTATGATACTACTAGTTTTGCTATTCGTTTAGTAAATGATTCATCTGCTATGGTGTGAAAACGGTTTGCAGCTGAACTTTTTTTTACGATATTTCATATTTCTTGACATATGCATTTAATTTGTCTGTATTGAGAGAGTGAATGTCTAACACGAAGAGAGCAAATATTCAAATGCATAGATTCATGGGCGAGAACAAGATGGTACCAATATATGTTTTATACTAGACCAACACACCAAGTTCATATTCGAACACAATATCCTGACTCCAAGCGAACCAGACTTAATCCTTAAGCATGCGAATTTAGCAGAAAATAAAAAAATACTAATTTTGTTATGTTTGATTTGATCCGACCATGAAATGAACCTACGATCTTCCACACTGCTGTAACGAGGCGATCCTACACTACATTGAAGCAAACAATACATGACAAAACAATTATCTTATTATTTGACGCATTTAGCTTTTTGTGGTCGCTTCCCGACTACACGAACCAGAAAACATACGTTTTCTAACATCATATCAATAGACCATTTTCGAAACAGATACTGTGTTACTTCCCATGGAGTACAGTATATCTTCTCTGCCACACCACAAGGAGAGTTTTTCATAATGGCATACATATTCGCGTACTGTTTGAAAAGTAATGAACCCTGCCACGGAGTGGCGTAAAACTGACTTGTGGTTACCAATGCTTACGTCCAGCATTTCACCAGGTTAAATTTGTAACAAAATTGGTAATTGAACCAAATTTCAAACGTTATTAGACCTGATGAATAGAAAGTAGTTGCTCTCGTTTACAAAAAAAGGCAGATAAAATGATGTTCTTCAGAGCAGAAATTTTGAAGATGGAATAATGTATTGATTCTGTTTCGGAGATTGATCCATAGACTAAAATATCAAAATGCAATCTGTTTTCTCTACGCAATCAGAAATAGCATTTGGGACAGCATCTTCTTGTATAACAGTAAAAAGTGTTGTAATTCTGATCCCATAGATTTACAATATATGTACATGCATGTACAATGTTTATTATTCTTTATTTGTAAAGAATATTGTTGACATATCATTTACTGCCACTTTCAACAATATTTCAGTTATATCGTGGCGGTCAGTTTTATTGGTGGAGGAAATCGCAGTACCCAGTGAAAACCACCGACCTATCGCAAGTCACTGACAAACTTTATCACATAATGTTGTATCGAGTACACATCGCCATGAACAGGGTTCGAAATCACAACGTTAGTCACTGATTACACGGGTAGTTGTACATCCAAGTACCATACGATCACTATCACTTTCATTTAACGGTTATAGTGTTATTTCTTCTATATTATTTCAGGGACATCTGATTTCTTAGCTATGAATGTGTACACATCTAATATAGCAACTTCTCAAACAGATATAACTGGAAAATCTGACTTCGAACGAGATCTTAATGTAAAACTTGAATTTGATCCTAATTGGAAGGCGTATGTATACGTAATGGTTTCCTATGATTTATTCCTGTCAAAAACGATGGTAAAGCACAAGTTTTGGAGGAAACAGCTATTTTTTTTCTAATATTCTGAGATAATTATGTTGTGTACGAAAATAATTGTTCCTTCCTTTAAGTTATCACTGCAAACACAATTGAATAGTCTCTATGTCTATCAACCTCGATTAAATTTTTCGGGTAAGAGGAATATTTTCCGTTGTAATTTATTGGGTAAATCAATTTTAATATCAGTGAGACTGTCTAAATATGATAGAACAATGAGCATATGACACAAGCCTCCAGAATGTTAACTTGCTTTCTCTTACATTATGTTTACAAGGTTAATTCACTGAAACAATACACATGTATATCCCCAATCTGAGTCCGCTATGACATTGCATCTTCGTCTCATTAATGCTGGATGCTACGTGAAGTTGTAGAAAACAAATTATTGTTTGGTTTTCCATACCACTAAATACAGTTATTCTATTCTAAAACGATTCAAAAGGAAAATAAAATATTTCGGTGAGTTCCTCAAAATTTAAGTCAACCTTACCAGATTTACTATTAAGGCTTATCTTATTCATTTTTGTACCTTTGTATTCTAAAAAAGATATTAGCAGCTAATGTCGTCCATGTCTAAAAATTATCAAAAGTAATGCTTGAAAAACCCAATGTGGTAATCAGGAGCCGTAAATCGAAGAAATACCGATTTTTTTTTTTACCTTTATGTCTCTTTTCTTGACTAGCGAATAATGGCAATGAAATGTTAATGTTAAATTTCAAGAAGAGTTTGAAGATACCAAAGGGGCCATCAGAATCCGTATATCGAAGGACAGAGAACATAATGGCAAAAAGAAAAAGTACAAAAGAACAAACAACGATCAACAAAGCATACATATAAAACTAAAGACCGAGTAACACGAACCCCACTAAAAACCGGGGGTGAACTCAGGTGCTCCGGAAGTTCAAGTATTTCTTTACATATAATTGTAGTACATATTTGGAGAGGTATAAAGTAGTACCATGGGGAACACGGAAGTTGTTAAACTGGATTAATTACAACTATAAGGTACCAATTCTGATAACAGAAAATGGAATGAGTGATGATGGAAGACTTGTTGATACAGATAGAATAAAATATTATAGGAGTTACATAAATGAGGTCTTAAAGGGTAAATATACAACTAAGCATTGCATTTCATCTTCAAAGATTTTTTTTTTTTTTTTATTATTAGCCACGTGATATTGCTCTTGCTATGTCCAAGTGTCCATTAAAGGGAGAGTGCCAATTCAATTGACGATACAACATTATGTGATAACGTTTGTCAGTGACTTCGGTAGGTCGGTGGTTTTCTCCGGGTACTCCGGGTTTCCTCCACCAATAAAACTGACCCCCACAACATAGCTGAAATATTGTTGAAAGTGGCGTTAAAAACTATGAACCAAACCATAAACCAAATCAATTCAGTTGAAAGCATAATGTGGCCGCCAAGATGGCGATGAATACTGTTAAATAATGATGTTCGCGTCAGTCATTGGTTAAAACATTGTTTTGTTTCATGCACACACTAACACATCGTGGTTTTCCAACATATATGCATGTAAAGGAAACAATTAATCTATGCTGCTATGAGCTGCACACGTCGCCTCAATGTTCTGTTGTTTGTAGATGTTCAAATAATCCATGTTGACGGTCGCTTATTATATGATTTTTCCACTGTGCCTGTTTTTGAAGAAAACGAGAATGAACTGTATTACTTTAGCATTTCATATTTGTTTTATCTCTATATGCATTGTTATTGCGACATGGTGTAGTGATGGTCAATGCCACAGTACTAAGACGATGTAGCTGCACGATTAGATATATTTATTTTTTTATCGTTTTGGTATTTAAAACATTTTTTTTTTCAACAAAGTGACATAGATTGGTAATGTTTAATTATAGTTATTCAGCTATTCCTATTTGGAAGACACAAGTTTAATAGTAGATGAATTATATTATGCACCTACAGGAACTATTAATGAATATTCTTAAATGTTCTTATATTAATAATCTTCAGCTTGGTGTATTTTCAAACAATTATTGTATGATTTGCAGCAATTAAACTTGATGGCTGTAATGTTATTGGGTACTCAGCGTGGTCTCTGTTAGATGACTTTGAATGGGACCATGGCTATTATCCAAAATTTGGTTTAGTGAATGTTGACTTCAATAGCCCTAACAGAACTAGAACTCCAAAGGCTTCCTTCCAGTTTTACAAGCAGCTTATTCGTGAACATGGTTTTCTGCCCGGATATAAAAGCATTGGTGGACGTGGAACAGCGCCTGCGTATGAAAATGAGTTCTATTATGGTGATTTTCCTGATGACTTTGTATGGAGCTCTGCCACATCAGCCTATCAGATTGAAGGAGGATGGAATGAAGGCGGTAAATATGCATTACATTGAGAGTTATCAAAAGCATAAGCAATCTAATTAAAGCAAAACGTCGATGTCAAATTTAGTGGGCACGACACGTTTCTGGAATAATCTTCATCAGGTACGTTCAAAGTCGAAAGGTTGGAAAGCCAATTAATTTTAAAAGTTTTTAGAGCAAGTAAGCAAAACGTCCTTAACAGGATCGCCAAAATCGGCTTTGGTCACCTATGCATGAGGAATAAGAGTCTTAGTTTTTAAAATAATTACATTGTTAGGAACTGTAAATTTGAATAACAAATATAAACCCATGTTTGTTGCATCTGGGGGTTTTTTCTGCAAATACACTAACATTTAATAACACACCGTTTTGGGTTATTTCAGGGTTCATATTTTCAAGCGATCAATCAGCAATGATTTTACTTTTTAAAAGCGAGTACAAGCAAATATATGTTGTCCGATTGGTTAATACAGATAGCTGCATGCATATGAGTGGACGGTCAAATATAAATGAAAGCTTACCCGACAAATGGGACGCTGTTAGATGTAAATGTGTCACCAGAAAAAAAAAGTTACAACGAACATATAATTTTAAATAGATTAAACCATAAGATATTATATGTTTTCTATTATATATAATTTTAAGTGAACTGGTTTTTGTCTTTTTTGGAAATATTAGCTTTACTTATCCAATTATATTATATAAATGTTAAATTGTAAGATTAAGTTGTGTATTGTGATCCATAAATTATTTGTTAGCATATGACGAACTAATTTAACTTTCAGGAAGAGGACCGAGTGTATGGGACGATTTTGTACATTCTGGAAATAAAATAGCCGGTAACGCGACAGGAGATGTTGCATGTGACAGCTATCATAAATACAAGGATGATATAAAAATTTTGAAGGAGATGGGGGTTTGTATATTTCTATTTTTAATTCATAGATATAAATCTGAAAACATTCATATTCCATGCGCATTGTCGAATTTCGTTATATCAAATTTGATGGGATTATCATAATTCTCAAATATGCACCCTATTTTATTAAGGTCAGATTATATCTACTTCGATTTGACTATATGATAACAAAAATGCGAGTCGAGTACGCGATTAAGAGAATCGCCTGTGCATAAAATATGATATACCATATCAATGGATTATGGAAAACTCTTAAACTTCTGTGCTTTATTGGTTGACATATAACAGTATTTTAGCTATATTAAGGATTTATGAAAAGAAAGTATAAATAGTGATGGTGATCAATTCAGCCGATATCAAGAAAACGAACAATCACCTCTTATGTAAACTGAATTCGCTGAACACGAAAAAGTTCACGGAATATGACTTAGGAATTCCAGGTCCTTGCTTAGGACAAGAATATAAAAAGAACTTGCTTAGCAGTAATCAAGTATGTAAATTAAGGTGTAGTTTGCTTTCGTATATGAATTAAGGCTTTGAATGCCACGAGGAAAATAGGGAAGCTGGATAAATCAGACGCTTTTGCCTTCCAACAGGTCGTCATTAAGCATTCACTGCTCTCATTAGAAACTACAGGAAGTTGATCTTTCACGAGAAATCGGACGCTTACCTTTCGTCAAATATGTGGCTTTGTGTATTTCATTCGTCTTACACAATTACCAGACGCCCCTTTCAAAAGTATTGTATCATGCAGCGAAAAAATGGATTTTATCCCATACCACAGGTATTCGTTGTTTTTCTAGAATTATAATATAGTGGATCATGAGTCATGTGATCAATGCCTTTACAAACTGCAGACTATTATTTACAGTGTAATTTAAGCTTCCTTGATTCACAATGTATAAATAAACCTGAGAGAAAACCGAAGGGAAATAAAAAATGGAAAATCCATAGACACTGGCAACATTGGATCCGGGGGAGACGCCATACATTATACATATACACTTGCTAATTGTAGAAAATAGTTATGGATATCATTTAGTAAGCAGTCAGATATGATTAATAATCTCAGTCGCATTAATTCGGACAAAGTGTATTATTCGTAGTCACTTGAACAAGTTTGAAAAAAGTATTGGAATATTTCGAACCGCACTAAAAATGCAACACTAATTTTAACTTATCTTAGCTTAATACTGTTTTAGGTGAACGCCTACAGATTTTCTATTTCCTGGTCAAGAGTACTACCTGACGGGCTGATATCAAATGTGAACCAGGAGGGTATCAACTATTACAACAATCTAATAGATGGGTTAATAGATGCCGGGATAAAACCTATGGTGACTTTATTTCACTGGGACTTACCTTCTAATCTAGAGAATAAGTTCGGTGGATTTTTGAACGAATCTATTAGTGACTTTTTCAAAGATTATGCTGATCTTTGCTTCAAGCACTTTGGCGACAGAGTGAGTATTGGTAGCAATATACATATCTGTATTTTGAAATAAAGTTGTTTATTAATAAACAAAAATCATTTAATAGCAGGACTGTCGAGGCAGTGACCGTGTAGCAATTAAATTTGTATCGGCCTACGTAATGGATAGCTATCACCGCTGCAGTAAAGATTTCCATTTTACGTTTGGTGTGAGGTGCACATGACAAACTGTATATAGTTCGTAAATATAAAAATGATGGCCGTCGTGATCGACTTTATGTGATAATGTTTGTCAGTAACTTTCGACAGGTCGGTGGTTTTCTTCGTGTACTCCGTCCGGTTTCATTCACCAAAAAAACTGACCGCCGCGATATAATTGAATATTATTGAAAGTGGCATTTAGCACTCCATCTTCCTCAACCAATAGAAAATGACCACCATGAAATATCCGAAACACCCATAGCCCATACACAAATTAATACCATTCTACGTGTATATATAAAATCTCAATTGGATTTCTAAAAGAGGGTCGATTATTTACTACTGACAATCAATTCATTGTTTGTATTTTGTATGAGATCTAAAATAATCTCCTTGAATACCACTTGATTCATGCACAGATACAATTTGAAGGTATTACGTAAGGATAGTTCTAAAGGACACATTTTGGTTTCTTCCAATATGCAACCAATGTCGTAGAGAAGAGCTTTAATACATGCAATATTTTCTGATTGATGGCTTAAGCAAAACTATAATCCATTCTCTTTGGCTGTATGGTAGATTTATTACACAATAACACAGTATCAATAACATTCTATTCAAAATATGAATCACTTTACTAAGGTTTATCAGCCTCAAAGTCAAACACAAATAGCCTTAGCAAAGGATTTGTAATATGTTGTAGCATTTGCTATTTTTTTTTTTTTTTTTGTATGTTTGATTTGCGTGGTTTTTTTTGCATTCTTTTGCTTTTGTTTTTGTTTTTCTTTTGATGTTTATATTGTTTTGGGTAAACACCTTTGCAAAGCTTAATTGCAGAAATGCATATTTATTGCACTAATTGGTTAATTTATTTGATGTTTATTACTATATACTTTAGGTCAAGTTATGGATAACATTCAATGAACCAGGTATTACATCCTGGACTAGTTATGGGAATGGTGATTTTCCTCCAGCGAAACATGGTCCGGGAACCAACACTTACATAGTTACTAGAAATATCATCTTGGCACACGCAAAAGCGTACCGACGGTATGAATCTGAATACAGAAACAAACAAAAAGGTATTATGTTTTGTTTCTTGAATTATGCAAATCGTGCTTATTTTATGTCATTGTTGCAATAAAGTGTGGTACTAACAACATATGTTAAATGTTCAGACAACATTTTGCTACTGTGATCATCGAGAGAACACAGGTGTATGGTGAGTGAGTCAGTGATTGTTGCACAACTCCAAGTGAGCAATGTGCTACCTATATCATGTGGATAACAAAGAAACGTTAGAGAAAGCCAAAGGGGCATCAAGAATGGAAAATCAAGACAAACGGGAAACATTGGGTACACAAGACACAGAGCAAATGGAAGCCAAACAAAACAACAAACACAACAAAGGTTACATTTGAGATGTTAATGTAAAACCTCCATCGAATAATTTTTTTTTAAATATATAATTGTTGTCTTGTGGTCAAATCTGTATTTTGTTTATTTATTTACTGATTTAAAAATGAACCTTATAATCTGTATTATGAATGTAGGAGAAATTGGAATAACACTTAGTGTTGGATGGGCAGAACCTAGAGATCCGTTTAGCCAAGATGATATCAGAGCGTCTGAACAAGCCATGCTGTGGGATTTTGGTATATGGGCACATCCCGTAGTGTTTGGCGATTATCCGGATATCGTGAAATGGCGTGTAGGAAACAACAGTCTTCATCAAAATTTTACCAAATCCAGACTTCCGGAATTTACAGATGAAGAGAAACATATGATTAAAAGTATGTCTATTGTTTTTGGATGGCTGTTCATAACATGTAATTAAATCTGCACAACATATGGAATGGGTTAGATTTATGGTGCTTAGCACCACTTTCAACAATATTTTAGATATATCGTGGCGGTCAGTTTTATTTGTGGAGAATGCCGCAGTACCAAGAGAAAACCACCGATCTGCCGCAAGTCATTGACAATATTTAGCGCATAATGTTGTATCGAGTACGCATCGTAATGCGCGGGATTCAACTCACAACATTAGTGGTGATAGGCACTGATTGCACAGATCGTTGATCACGACAGTCCCAGCTATGGACTGTATAAAACAATGCTGTAATGATATTACTAATATTGTTCATGCTTAATACATGTATTATTAATACCACATGGATAGCTTGAACAATAATTATTTAATACCACATGGATAGCTTGAACAATAATTATTTAATACCACATGGATAGCTTGAACAATAATTATTTAATACCACATGGATAGCTTGAACAATAATTATTTTGCTCAAGATGAATTGGAGTTTAAGCTTGTTGTTATGGATAACAAATCTGACATTAGAGCGCATAGATGATAAGAAAATCGACAAATTATATTTTCAATATTGTGAACCACATGGCATGGCATAATGACGTTATCAATATGTTAACGTATAAAATGTATTGATAGACAAGTTTCCACAGGGGTAATCTGAAGCCGTAAATTGACGAGTGACAGACAATACAATGACCAGAAAGGAAAAGAACAAAAGGAAAAATAATGATCAACACATATTTGTCTTTTATTTAAAGCATGTACCATTGATTCTGGTCACACGATAAGTTATTATCGATTGACATAATTGATTGTAATCTGGGAAAACTGCGAGTATAGTCTAGTACCAATAGTACATAAAGGCGTTGTTATTTAGTGACTTTTGCATAGGGAATATTTGTTAGCTCTTTTCACAATAACACATTATTCTTTCTATTTTGTTTATTTTTAGACAGCACTGACTTTCTGGGATTAAACGCATATGGGTCAACGCTCACGTTCTTTGAAAATTACAATATTGATGAAGTCAGTTATTGGATATATAGAGGACTAGGTGGAGCTACCGATCCATCATGGCTAGCGTAAGTTAGAATATCATGACGGGATTTTGCAAATCTTTCAGATGTAACATACACTACGTTTCTAATTAAAACATGCGGATTGATATATTATTCTTAGAAATGTTTTAAAATAAATATAGTTGACTATTTGCAATGTGCTAAAAGTGCTGAAGTGTTCTCTGTCCTACTAAATCAAACGCTATTAATGTTTCTGTTTACAAAATATAGCATTATCAGTACAATTGGTGCATCTATATACTCATTTATTTAAACCACAGCAATTTGTAGAATTGTGGTGTTATTATTCACAAATTATAACATGACGTCCTTCTTTCGTTTTGTAACAAATGATTTTACATCAATGACATCCCTGACGGTATCACATCAACTGTCCGTTTATTTGCAGATGACACGATTGCTTAACTGGCAATAAAAACACACAGAGATTGTACCACCCTTCAAAATGACCTGGATAAACTCAGCATATGGGAACAAAAATGGAAAATGGCCTTCTACCCTGACAAATGTAACGTGCTACCCATCACAAGAAATAAAACACCAATAAAATATTCATGCATCCTACATGGACACCAACTTGAACATGCAGATAAAGCCAAATATCTGGGTGTCACTATACAATCGGATCTTAATGGGATAGCCATATAAACAGCATTACAACAAAGGCAAACAAGACACTTGGGTTCCTCCGTAGGAACATCAACATCAGTTCCACCAGAGTCAAAGAACAGGCATACAAATCTCTAGTTCGCCCATCACTTGAATATGCCTGTTCTGCATGTGACCCATACACCAACGAAAACATAACTCAACTTGAACAGGTACAGCGTAGGGTTGCTAGGTATGTTACTAACCGCTATCATAACACTTCTAGCGTTAGTAACATGATAGAACATCTAAATTGGCAAAGCCTAGCAGATCGAAGATCAGATGCACGCCTAGTCATGCTATATAAGATCTCGCATGAACTAGTAGCTATCCCAAAACCAGATATACTCATACCACCATTAAGATTCCCCCGGAACATGCACTCACTCTCATACCAAATACCACCAACACGCTTACAACTCAGACAGCAATCATTCTTTCCGCGAACAATACGAAACTGGAACAACCTCCCCCTGAACACTGTGAAGAGTGACTCTGTTGAATCAATCAAATCAGCTGTCTCACTCGTTAATAACTAGCTCATCATAAACTCTTGTATATAGTTTTATCTTAAAATAAAAAAAAAAATAAAAAAATACTCATTAAATTTCATTTTCTAAAATAAATTTGCAATTTCTTTAGAGCGCGAAGCACAGTACCTAACGTAATTTGCGGAATATTCAGTTAGCTGAAGGCGGCCTTTTATATTGTAGAAATATTGTAGAAGTAGAAATGAGCGATTTATCGATTGGGTATAATCTCATTAGCACATGTACCGGTGCATGTGACTGACCTTCCCGTCGTAAATGTACATGTTGATGAATTATCGTCTGCTCGAATTTGGCAATATAAAATGTGTGCGACATATTCCGCAAGCGTAAATATAAATAACCGTCTTCCAATCAAAGTATATTACCGTATTTGTACTCTTCGACATATCAGAATCGAAATGATTCATGAAAGCCAGAATGTGTTTTGAGTTTTAACATGGGTTGACGGATATTAGTAAATTAACTCAAAACACATTCTGGCTTCCATGATTTATTTCTTAATTAATGTGTGTAAATATTAATGGAGAATTCGTAGATGAAATTTTACCGGAAATATTGTTTAATAATTTTATAGCATAAAGATTGCTCAACAAAAAAAAAACCACCAAAAATTATGAAAGTCAATATTTATTTCAGATCAGGATCTAGTTGACTATGGGTGAGTCCTTTTGGACTTGGTAAAACTATGAAATTCAATCTTTATTTCAGGTCAGGATCTAGTTGGCTATGGGTGAGTCCTTTTGGACTTCGTAAGAATTTGAATTGGATAAAGAATACATACAACTATCCAGTATATGTGACGGAGAATGGTGTCTCTGATAGAAATGGGTCTCTACATGATGTTCACCGCGTTAACTATTACCGGTCATACATCAATGAGATGCTGAAAGGTAGGTTATGCAGCATTGATAAGCTCACATAGTGTGGTGGTCTATAAGATGTGTGCTTTATTCTTATTAAAATAAGTTCTTATAATATGCTACGTTCCTTTTACATCTGACAGATCCCAATTAGCGGTCTTGAGATGTACTCCTGGTTAGCCTATGAAAACGCTGCTGTCAATATCATAGCAAAGTCTCTCGAGCTTTTTTTATTATCTCATCCCAAATGCAAGGATCTCTGATTGGTTGATTCTTAATAAGTATTCACATTCGAAAGTTAATATTTAAATCCTATCGTCGGGTTCTGCCAGATGGTCGGGAAGCGTTGCGTGTAATAACAGCTGATTTTAATCACATAGTGTTCGCTTTAATTTTTAGGCCTAAAGAACCGTGAGAATTGGTAAGATTTGATTATTATTTTATCAATTCCAGTAATATTTCATTTTGCTATGTGGTGATGAGTTTAATAAATGGAAGAAAAAATACACGGAAAAACCATCATCGATATTTATATATATAATTCTCCGAAAAACTAAATCAAACAAATTTGAGTCGAGTGCACCTCGCCATGTGCTGAGGTTGAACTTAGATGGGATGGATGATAATTGCATAGATAGATGCAAATATATGCCACTGAAACACATGAAGGATATTGTTAAAACAAAATAAAACCTACATGTTTAGGCTTTACAACTACAACATGTTTTTGAAATGCAATACAAGACATGTCTTCCTGTCTGATGCTCCTGCTAAAATGCAGTGTTTTTGTTTGTTTCTTTGTAGCTATCAAATTAGATGGATGTAATGTTAAGGGCTATACAGCCTGGTCTTTAATGGACAATTTTGAATGGCGACAAGGATACGTTGAGAGATTCGGATTGCATTACATTGATTTCAATGACCCTAAGAGGTCAAGAGTACCAAAACTCTCCGCTCTATTTTACCACAATCTTATCAGGGATCATGGATTTGTCAAAGGGGCTTTCACTTCCCCAGGTAGTCTGCCAGTAATGGAGTACGAAAATGAGTTTTACTACGGAACATTCCCTGATGACTTCGCATGGGGAGTAAATACAGCAGCTTATCAAATAGAAGGAGGATGGGAAGCTGATGGTATGTTTTTATATGTTTGAGGTTTTTGTATTTGGTCCTATAAAACTAGTTTAACCCCGTCATTTTTTTTATTGAAATGCCTGTACCAAGCCCGGAAAGTGAACGGTCATGTAATTGTGTGTTAGAGGTACCGATTTTGACTCCTTTTCTACGATCTTTCTATTGGATTTTGTAAGTACAGGTCATAGATACTAAAAGGGTAATCAGAAACATTAACCCCCTTTGGTTTCCTTAGCGTTTATTTGATTTTTTACTTCTCTGTTCCTCTTGCTCTTTTATTTATAAAGATGTGCAATTGGTACAATATAACACAATAATTGATTAATCCACAACATTACATTACCTATTACCATGCAATGATACTGCACATGACATATATATATATATATAGAATAACGTCAAGTGAGAAAGTTGAGAAATACATTATCGATATAAATGCAGCGGGGACGATCTGTGATACTAGTGTTAATGCATCTCGAGGCCTACACTACTGACGTTATTGTTCTTATCGGTAACTTCCTGGTGTGTTTGATGTCACAATGACCGATAATTTTCAGTATCGGGGGTGAGGGTTAGGAATATGATTTTTAGTGCCACTTTCAGCAATATTTTCAGTTATTTCGTGGCGGTCAGTTTTATTGGTGGAGGAAACCAGAGGACCCGGGGGAAATCACTGACCTGTCGCAAGTCACTGAGACACTTTATCACATAATATTGTATCGAGTACATCTCGCCTGAGCGGTATTTGAACTCAAAATGTTAGTGGTGATAAGCACTGATCAAAGCCAGTGGGTTGATACTGATAATATATCCTGATGAAATCAAAGGAAAAATGTATTGACAGTTATGTTTTAAAAATTATAATTTAAATAGAATAATAAAACAATATACAGTTATATATTTCGTTTTCTGTTAAATAAACAACACCAAGCTAAAGAACATACTACATTGGTTATATGTTCTAAGGGCCCGGGTGGCTCAATGAGTTAGGTAGTTGTATTACCTAACAACTCATACAAGCCTATCACCAATACGGCGTGGGTTTGCGCCCGGCTTTGTAAGTTATAAAAACAAGTGCACTCGACTCGCAGCCGCAAGTGATAAAGTTTATCAATTGCTTGCCCATGGTCGGTGGTTCTCTCCGGGTACTCCGACTTCTTCCACCACTAAAACTGGTCGCAATGATATAGTGGAAATATTGCTGAAAGTGGCGTTAAACACCAAAATTCATTATATGTACTAAGTGGTAATAACATACTTATTTACGTTTCCAGGAAAAGGACCTAGTGTTTGGGATACCTTTACACATGCTGGAAAGGCAATGAATAAAGACAATGGAGATATGTCTGCAGACAGCTATAGATTATATTTAGAGGACGTCAATCTTCTGAAAGAACTAAATGTAAGTTTACATTCATGGCATTAATATACTTTATCCAATAAACGTTAGACAATACCGAAGGGCCAATCAAAAATGGGTAATCAAGAGAAACTGAGAACATAGGGTACACAAGTATGTCACACATTTAAGAATAGTTTAATCCCTCGATTTAATATCATGCAATATTTATTAAGGGATGTGTAGATATTTAAATAATTATGCACGAGTACTGTAGCACGGAGCGTTTCAAATACGCTCAAGTTATAAGATTGGAAAGAAAAATAAGCTTAGTATTTGGGAGAGAGAAAACCGAAGAGCCTATACACAGGAAAACCACAATCGTCAACAGTTACATGTATCTATGATGAGGGAGATCAATCTTAGTTTTAGTAAGGATAGCATTATTGTGTAAATATAAAGTTCAATAATAAATATATCTAATTAACCATGTTAGTTCCGAAATTTATTTATTCACTTGATTCCAAAGAAAGCCGGTTTCCAATATTATTATTTATTAATTAACCTTGATTTATTAGCCTCTATATGGTCAAATCTGTCAATACAATATAAAAACTTTCATTGGGCCAATACGGCAAAAACCAGTCCAATACGGATATTTTCCGTATTGGCCCAATTCCAGTCAGTCCAATAACAGCTAGATCGGAATCCACTAGACGTTTCGACAATTGCAAGGAAAAGTCCCGAGAGATATTGGACTGGTTAATTAATAAAGGTATCATTACGTGGTGTTTTTCATATTGGCGTAGTTATAGGTCCTCGGTCTGCTGTATTGGCGTTCGGCTGCGCTTCAGGCCAATACAGCAGGCCTCGGACCTATAATAGTCCCATGAAATAATCTAAATTAAAATCGAGTAATCATTAAATTTCGTTGTAGAAATTAAATTATAAGAAATATGTTCAATTTTGTATAAACCTTCGCGGTTTATTAAGCGTAAACTGCCCCAAGCCATGTTATATCGTATAACCTGTTCAAAAATTGAACATATTCCTTAAATATATTTTTTACTGGGAAACCGGACCAAGCACAAAAATGAATGTCAAAAACGTAACTTAGTCTTATATTCTATTGTATAATTACATGATTAAACTTTCAAGAGGTACATCAATAGTAATAAAGTTGCATGCATGTGAAACACCTTAAGCTTGATACACAATCATTGTTATGATGATATTCATGAACTACTAAATTGTGTATCATAAAATCGTTTTCTGTAACTTTCAGGTCAACCATTACAAGTTTTCAATATCTTGGTCCAGAATTATGCCAGACGGTACAATTACATCGACCAATAAAGCTGGGATCACATATTACAAACAACTTATAGATGCAGTACTCGATGCCGGTATAGAACCAGTGGTTACGTTGTATAACTGGGATTTACCACAGAAAATTCAAGATTACGGTGGATGGTTAAATACAACTATTATTACATTATTTAATGACTTCACTAATCTGTGCTTCCGACAGTTTGGTAACAGGGTATGCATAGAGTAAAACGTTTATTATTTTGCTATCTTGCGTACAGTATAACCAACTCTGCTAAATACATTTTTATGGTTGTTAATAAACGTTAGAGAAAACCGAAGGGGCAGCCAAGAATGGACAATCCGGAGGCAATGGCAACATTGGATACACAAGACACAGGACAAAAACAAGCAAAGCACAAAAACACAACACAGAAAACCACAAAAAGATGAGCAACTTAGACCCCACCAAAAGCTGGGGTGAACCCAGGGTCTCGATGAGAGCATGCAGTTCCTGCTTCTTAAAAGAGCTGCCATGTTTCTCGTGTAGTCAAGACCTGTTTGTCACAACTATATCGAAACAAACATAAATAACATGATTTAACACAATTTACTAGAAAGTAAAGAACATAAAATACAGCTTATTTATATATTTTAAAACTAATGTCGATAAATGGGTGGAAAAATTAACAAATTAGCAATCGAGGGTGGAGAAATTTCGTCATAACTAGATGTAGAATGATGCTTAAATTATCCCAGACAAAATATATTTTTGATCATCGAGGTTTTCAACACATAATGCACAATGTAAATATGTGTAAAGTTTCTATTATTATTGGATTTGTAGTTTAAATATTTTTAAACATAGGGGCCGTTGTGGTTGTGATTCGTATGGTATTTGGATTTACAGCTACCTATCCAATCAGTGCCTATCACCACAAACGTTGTGAGTTCGAATCCCGCTCATGGCGAGGTGTACTCGATACAACATTATGCGTAAAGTTTGTCAGTGACTTTTGTCAGGTCGGTTGGGGATATTTTTTTTCGGGAACTCGGTTTCCTCTACCAATAAAACTGACCACCAAGATATAGCTGAAATATTGTTGAAAGTAGCGCAAAGCACCATAATCCCAAACCCCCTATTTTTATACATCACAGAAGACAGGATTATCAACGTCGAACATTGCTATCTTGTTATTAGAACAATTATCGGCTTCAGTGTAAAGTTTCTACTAATATCAACGAAACTATTGAATTTTTAGTAACAGTTGGGTTCGTGTCATCCTAGCATGAATCTACAAATACTATTACAACCAATGCAAAAGTTGGCGATAGCAATTAAGTTAATGACAGGTGAACAAGACACATTAACTGATACGTTCGTAATAAAAACGTATATATCTAAATATAGTTTGGTTGTTTTTTATTTAAAGTTTTATAAATATAGAATGTATTCTGGTTGTTTTTCATTTAAAGGTTAAAATGTGGATAACCATTCACGACCCTAAAGTTATTGCATATAATGGATATGAAAAGGGAGACATCCCGCCATCTGTCAGTGACAAACATGGAAGCAGTGTATATATTGCTGCACACAATCTGCTAAGGGCGCACGCAGCTGCATATAAAACATACGACACTATGTACCGAGATAAACAAAATGGTAAATATATTGTCAGCCTGAAAAGGTCCTATATGAGAAGTCAATTGCACAGATTTAATGTTAGGTGATATAAGGAAAAAAATATAAAAAATACCGCTTTGCTAGAACGATTCTTAAATTAGATATCAAAATTGTATAAAGAGGCACAACGCACAAATACACCGCTGCTCACTTTCCTGGATTGGAAAATGATTTTTACTTTTTGACTCTCTAAACCATTCGTTGTAACTTCACATTGTACTGTATTGCTGTGCATGTGTACATTACGAAAATTAAGTTTAACCAGTGATGGTCATTAATTCCACCAATATCAACAAAACTAACAAACTCCTCTCATCTTAACTACTCTCTGAAGACAAAAAAGATCACAACATATGACGCTGGAAATCCAGGTCCTGGTTTGGGACAGGCACAAAGATGTGGCAGAGTTAAGCCAGTTAATGGGATCTCAATCCTTTCCTCTTGATAACTGGATCTCCATCTGCAATACATATATATGCATGGCTGCATTAGTTTGTAATTCAAAGTATCCTGATTTGTGTTACGTTAATATAGATATTACTGGCATACATTATTATATTTCATTATATTCGCTAATACAAAACATTGAAAAATAAATATGATTAACTCGTATAATAGCGGGTATATGAGTGGAACCGAGCTAGCAATACCCTGCGAAATCTTGCATATCTGCTGGTTTCTAGCACAAACACATTAAATTATATATTGTCGACATTAAATTAGTATTAATGTATTCAATGCATAGAATGTACCGAGGAATTAAAAAATCTCAACTTGAAAATGAAATGTAGGTATCCACTATAATAAAATTAAAACCTCACTGTCGAAACAGTTCAAAACATTAGCAAGTCGTTAAAACAGAGGTAAAATCGATACCATAACACACGTATACATCATCGATCACTTTCCTGCCTTGGTACATACACTTCAATTTGTTTTCCACTACATTGCACATATCACATTGTCAAACGTCACTTAGTAATCGTTATTTCTTATTGCGATAGGAAAAATTGGAATTGCTTTAGGAGCCAAATGGGCAGAACCACTACGGAAATACAGTCCTGGTGATTGGGATGCCAGTACTAGAGCAATGGCTTTTGACTTCGATTGGTTTGCAAACCCTATATTTGGAGATGGGGATTATCCTATCGAAATGAAATCGACGATTAATTTAGTCAGCAAACGACTACCATCCTTTTCCGAAGAAGAAAAGAAATTGTTAAAAGGTATTGCTTATGCCATAAATTAGGGGATGAGATACTAATCCTCTGATAGCGTTTTGTATCACCTCTGATTGTTTTGAGAATTTGATCGTGTTTTGTCGCGCTACCATTATTCTATGTATCCGGATCGTCACGTGACTTGAAAATTTCTTCCGACTTCGGGTATTCAACATTCGTCATTTATCATATAAACTACTGACTAAAAAGTCAGATTATTCTTCTATTGAGAGTTATAGGGCTGGGGTTGTGGAGTTTAACGCCACTTTAAATAATATTTCAGTTATATCGTGGCGGTCAGATTTACTGGTGGAGGAAACCGGAGAAATCTACCGACCTGTCGCAAGTCACTGACAAACTTTATCACATATTGTTGCATCGAGTCCACCTGTCCACGAGCGGGATTCGAACACACAACGTGATAGACACTGATTACATAGCTAGTTGTAAATGTAACTACCACATGAACACGACCACGACGGTCCCACCATCAACTGTTAAATTGTGTAACCAAAAATGGTATTATTACTGATTTACAAAAAAAATGTAATACAATACAAAAAAATGAATAAAAATAAAATGAAAATTATAAGATTAAAGAGAAATAATGCAAATCAGTTTGAAAGATTTAATGAAGACAATTGTTGTTAAATTTAAGAGGGCTCATGTCTTATTTATGTTATTTGTGTTTGTTTATTATAGTGATGTCCAACACATATTGTGTTGTGGGTTTTTTTTCGTTTTTGGTTTTTTTTTTCGTTTTTCGTGTTGCCAGTTTCTCTGGATTGTCCATTCTTGAATGCCCCTTCTGTATTCTATAACACTTATTTAAGAAAATACACTTCATTACCAATGTACCAGATATATAACAGTGACATAACTCATTGTTCTCTACGTTAGTTGACAAAATAATAATGAGATAAATATATTAAAAAAATAAAGTTAGAGTTCTTGTGTCTTCATTGATCACATTGATGCAGTCTACAGTCTTCATAAGACAAAGAATCCATCAATGTATTTCAAGATTTCCCTGGCTCTTTTGGTGAGGCTATCAATAGAACTGATGACAGTTGATTCTCAGACTAAAAACCAGCCCCTTAAATTTGTTGTATTTCTTTAATTTGCATGTTTCTTTATGTGTTTCTACTTTCTTATATGACAATAAGTGGATTTTGATTTCTTATATCATAGGCTCTGCAGATTTCCTCGGGCTGAACTTATACACGGCACGTTTGGTAACACCTGCGACTGGTTCAGGAGGGGTGACTGGAGTGGAGAAGGATATAATGATAGATTCATCAATAGGAACTGACTGGGAAAGGTGAAATAAAAACGTAGATATAAATTTAGTGCGCACGACGCGTTTCTGGAATTACCTTCATCAGGTACGCCTAAATTTGAAATATTGGAAAGCCAATTAAGTTAAAACGCTTGAGAGAAATAAAACATCACTAGTCAATAAAATTACACAAATCTCTAATACATTCCCATTGAAAGATTAATGTCATGATATATAATTGTATTTAAAAATATCGCGATTTTAGACAATTTCATCTGTCCTTTTTTTTTTGCTTCCTAGACATCATAGAAATGTCCGTTGCGGTTCGATTAACGTCACAAGCTCCAAACCACTAACAATGTATTGATAGAATAAATTTGTATGTGGAAATTTTGACGTAGAAAGGAAATAAGTAAAGATATATGCAAAGATTTTACACTATCGATTCAAATTATGAATAACCACATTATTGGTGTAATGGTTAGCGTGCTCGCCCTGACTGTGGTAGATAGTGGGTTCGAGCAATGATCGGGTCAACCCAAAGTCTATTAAATTGGCATTTGTTGCTTCTCCGATAAGCACACAGATAAGGAGAAAGAACAAAGAATGGTTTGCTCGGAATCAGGATAATGTGGCCGAGTGGGGCGATATGTCTACCAGCGGACTGTTGTTTCAGTGAGCTAATACTATAAAAATCCAACTAAGCGTGTTGGTCTAGTACAAAGAGGACCTCATCATCATTTCATTGAAAATTGATATAGCTGACAAATGTCTGAGCAGACGTTAAACAAACATCACTCACTCGCACTTACTCACTGAAATTATTAGCTTACTATCAACGTTATAATAATGAAGATAAATCAGTCAATTATTAATATTAGTCAATAACATACTTAAAGACATTTTATTATGAAAAAAATACATAAATATCAAATATAATCTACATTAGAATTTAATAAATGTCAGTTGCTTTTTGCAAATTATAAGATCACTATCTTGAATATATTGTGCCATACGGAATTTCAGTCTATCACCAGATTGAAGACATGCTTGCACTATATACATCATAGTGTCGTTGGGAGTTTGAACCCCACGATTGATGCCATTCATGTATTAGTTTTTATGTTAATCGGAGCAAGTGATCCCGATTCTGTGTGATGTACTAAGTCGTGTTCACAGAGTCGTATGCTTATTTCTTTTCATTGTACCTTAAGTTTGTATTCGAATTTGTCGAATACTAATACTAGTAGTTCCCGAACTTCATAATCAAATCGAATTTGATTTCGTCTAATTGCTATAAATTGAAGGACCGGTAATAAATCTAGAAAGAGAAAAAACGTATCAATTTATTGTTATCCAATACAAAATGTAATCCTGAACCGTGCCGACTGTGTTTTATAGGACTGGCTCATCATGGGATTTATATGTAACACCATTTGCAATGAGAAAAACTCTAAATTGGATCAGGAAAAAATATAATGATGTTCCAGTCTACATTACAGAAACAGGAATATCTGACCATGATGGGAAATTACATGATGAAAAACGAATTTCATATTTCAAAAAGTATACTGATGAAGTATTAAAAGGTAAGAGGTATATCATTAAAATATATTGTTCCACAACAGATTGATTGCATTTGATTGATTGGTGCTTAACTCCAACTTTAGGATTATTTCAGCTATGTCGTGACGTGGGAACAAATGTTATATTAACTTAGACACCACCACAACAGATACATGAGATAAAAGTTATTTCAACGAGTACAATCTGCATTCATATACAGTCAAACCTGTATTAAGAGGTCACCTTTGGGACAAAGAAAACGTGACCTTATAAGACAGGTGACCTCTTAAAACAGGTTCATTTCATATGAAATTTTCTATGACAGGACAAGAAAAATGTGACCTTTCAATACAGGTGGCTGCTTAATAGAGGTGACCGCATGGGCGGGTTTGACTGTATTATATATTTTTTTAAACTGAAGATACCAGAGGGGTAATCGCAAGTCACATGACGTAAATCGAGGAACAGACAATACAAAGATCAAAAGAAAAAGAACAAAGCATGATATATAAAGCACCACACAGTAAACTAAAGATTGAGCAACTAAAAAAAAGTAGTCAAATGACCACGAAAAACTATTTTGTTTCGGTACAAAATTGTTAACATAGATATCTATGTGAATCTATATTATATATTTAAGAAAAAGTAATTTCGTTGTTTTCACTGTCTCCTGTTATTTTGCAGCGATTCGTCTAGATAATTGTAGAGTAAAAGGATTTTTTGCACATACTCTAATGGACGGATTTGAATGGGAGAAAGGTTTCAGTGAACGATTTGGATTATATCACGTTGACTACAGTGACCCTCAAAAGAAAAGAACAGCTAAAGATTCTGCTAGATGGTACCGTGACCTGATATCACAGAACGGTTTTTATAAACCTGATGATACCCCCAGCATGCCTTTTGCAGCGGTAGATCATCCAAGAGACCCTAATAATTTACCTATGATCAATGATTTCTATTACGGAACTTTCCCAGATGGTTTTGCCTGGAGCTCAGCTACTGCAGCGTATCAAGTTGAAGGCGGATGGAATGAGGACGGTATTATACAATGTCTTGCTCCTAAACTAATTAATGTGTGCTTTCTAATGATATTCCCATACTGTTGTTCCACATGGTTTCGATATCAGATGATGAACGCACTAACAAAAACACGACGGGTGTCACCAGTAGAGCAGGAACTGATTACACTTCTTGAGCACGTTTTCAATCCACCCCATGTTTTTATTAGGGTTTGTGTTTTCTGTTCTGTCTTTTATGAATCATTCTTTGTCTGTTGGTCTTTCTTCCTTTGGACACTGAATTGTCTGTTCTTCCATGATTTACGGATGCTGATTACCTCTTTGATATGTCCAGATTTTCTTAATACTACATTTTAGATAATGTCCATCATCAAGATAAAATTCAGCATTGATATTGTTATTCAGCTTATTATACATGCAAATATTTATATTTTACTCCCGAGATTATTTGCTTTCTTGACTGGTTAATGATTTCATCAAAGGTGTTATTAATTGAATAGGAAATGGTCCTCTTTCTTATTCCCAGATTTTGTTTGCGTTCGGATTGTCTGAACTTTTGCTCTCTTGAGTAATCTTTATGTCTGTACATTTGATTTTTATTGTGTCCGTATCGACCTGTAAGTGTACATGATGTAGGTCATTCAGAAGACGCGTCACACACACTAAATTAGATATCTACGTTTTTATGACTTGTGCTCTTCACATCCATTTAATACACTGTAAATATTTCATTATCAAATAAGTTGTTTTTTCACACATTTCTCACGTTTATGGTTATCATAAAACCAATATAATTCTTTACAAGCAACACAATTTTATTGATTCAGCTTACCTTTCTCTCCAATACGTTTTTAGACAGGAACATTCCCCCGTTGTGAGATATTGACTTGCGCATGCTACTAAGTATTATAAATCACGTAAGATAATGTTTTTTTTATATCTGTGTCCTCCATCAATAACATAGACAATAGGACATAACTGCAATAGAATGAAAAACCCCAAAACTTCATACTGTCGGAACCGTTCCAACATAACACACAAATAAATGAGTGCTCAATTTCCTGGCTTGGTACAGCACCTCAATAGAAAGTGGCGAAATCAAACTAGATTTATGGACCCAAGCATCCCCACTTAATGAAATGATGCGCCATGCAGGTGTTTCCCACGTGTGAGTAAAATGCCAACCCTCATATATCACCGGGTGAACATATTTATTATAATTAAGGCTATAATCTTCTGTACATAATACATGTATGCTTAATCTTCGTGACATGCACATAGACATAAAAATATGCCCGCATCTTTACAGATGAATTAGATGTGCTTGTAATATTTAACTTCTTTATACAGGGGCTGTACTGGTCGTGATCGCATGGCTGTTGGATTTACAACTACCTGTGCAATCAGTGCCTATCATCACTACAGTTGAGTTTGAACCCCGTTCATGCCAAGGTGTACTCGATACAACATTATGTGATAATGTTTGTCAATGACTTGCGACAGGTCTGTGGTTTTCTCCAGGTACACCGGTTTCTTCCACCAATAAAACTGACCGCCACAATATAGCTGAAATATTGTTGAAAATGGCGTTACACACCATACACCCAAACCCTCATTTATATAAATTTGCTTACAATAATGTTTTTTGATAGGAAAAGGGCCAAGTATATGGGATACCCAATGTCACAACGGTCAAATTGATAACAAAGACACTGGTGACATTGCTTGTGACAGTTATCATAAATTCCGGGAAGACATCAAAATAATGTCAGATATGAAGGTACGTTACGTAATATAAGACTTTTGTCAAATTAAGCTACAAACCATTCCGTCTAGACAACAAAATAATGTTGCACATGTCAAGTTATTATGACAGTTAAAACAGAAGGAACTTTAAATTCCTCAGTATAATATAATGTGCTGAACATAACTTTTCGCTTTGTCCGTTCGTCTGTTTGTCTATCACACTTCATTTTGTGAATGCAGCTCCTCTGTGGTTGTTGTTCTAATAGCTATCATATATGATACGATGATTGGGAATGATGTGTAATCGACCATATCATTTGGCGGGGCATAGTGTCCTTTGGACACAGTAGATTTTTGTTGAAAAATTAAAGTAATTACGGCATAGTTTTGGGGCTGGATTGTCGTGCCTTACAGAAAGTGCTATAGTGTAAATAAGCTGTCGGCTAAATGATAGTTGCACTCTAAAATCTTCTCCATTTAACATATGTGAGGCTTAACATATGTGAGGCGGGGTATGTTGTCGCTAAGACGTTGCCTTGTTATTATTACTACTGATACGACAAAGAAAAATAATATTTTAGCGCTACCAGATATATGTGTTACCATTTCAGTGAAGGTTACAAATTCTACTGCATATTATAAATTTGCATCTCAGTTTCCATTAAAAATCTGATTCAACCCACCATTTCTTTAGAAATGCCTGTACCAAGTCAGGGTCATTACGGTTTTCAGTTTTCCGGTTGTTGACTGATTTTGTCTGTTTATATAATTATGAGTTTTGACTTTCCCTTTGTAAGATTGTTCGGAGTTCGGTAATTTTGTTATTACCCTTAATTACCTGTCGATTGGATTTTGGAAATATTCCGACATTGTGGTATTTTTTTTTTTTTTTTTTTTTTAATGGTTATTTATTTGCATTGACCTCTATTAATTCAGGACTGGAATTCGTCAGTCTACACTCTAAATCAATTACATGAATAGTGCGTAATGTTATGGAAGTTTTATATATTTACTATCATATACGGTCAAGGTTATGGTGTTTAATGCCACTTTCATCACTATTACAATTATATCGAAGCGGTGGAAGAAACCGAAGAACACGGAGAAAACCACCGACCTGCCGCAAGTCACAGACAAACTTTATTACATAATATTGTATCGAGTACATCTGACCATGAGTGGGATTCCAACTCATATACTATTATATAGCCACCCAATATGTTTGTAATGCAACGGAAGTTTTCTATCGTAATTTCAATTCATGACGCGAAATAATTCAAGTTAGCTACTTATATACTCAGCCCATGATCTTCATGGTAACGTCATGGAACATTTCCTTGAAAAAAAATATTTGCGAGATTAAAAATTGTGAGAGTATGTTTTGGTCATATTATTACTGTAGTAAATGTGGTAGAGCTTCATTTAACAATAAAATGGACAATTAACAACTGTTTGACTAGTTTTTGAATTTATCGCTCAACATTATTCACACAGCACCATAAAATCATTGGACAGAAATTCGCTTATTATCGATTGAAAAATACTCAGTTAAATCAGTTTAATAATATCTTACTATATCATTTTATTCAATACGTTTCCACCTGTAGGGGCCATCGTGGTCGTATGGTTGTTGCAAATTGAACTACCTGTGCAACCAGTGCCGAGTACTCCGGTTTCCATCATTTATTAAACTCTCTACTACTGACCGTCACGATACTGAAATATTGTTGAATGTGGCATTAAGCACCATAGCCATCCAGTTTTAAGTATGATATTGATATATGATGTTTTAACAGACATGCACACAGCTAGTACTCATTGGTTCCTTCACGAAATAAATACAAATCTAGGCCTTCATCAGATTTGATTATTCCCCACAATTTGTTATTGGGGTGCTTGTACCAAGCAAGGAAAGTGAGCAGTCATGTATGTGTGTTAGGGGTATCGATTTTGCCTCTGTTGCAGCGATTTTTTCGAACTTTTGCGACAATGCAGGATTTCTTTCATTTTATTACTAGGTAACTCACTATAGATTCTCAATATCATGGCCAAGGATTTTACCTGACGGCACGACTAAAACGGTTAATAGACTGGGAATAGCTTATTACAACAAGCTGCTAGATGAACTGAAGAAAGAAGGCATTGAACCTATGGTTACTCTGTATCACTGGGATTTACCTCAGGCTGTTCAAGATGTCTATCGTGGTTGGCTAAATGAGACGACTTCAGATCTGTTCGCTGATTATGCTAGAATATGCTTTCGGGAGTTTGGAGATAGGGTAGGTTATATATAGTTTACAAATTACGAAATAAATCGTCGTGCTTCGATATATATGTTTTTATTGCTTTGTTATAAAAATGTAGATATCCAATTTAGTGAGGACGCCTATGCGTTTCTGGAATAACTGTCATCAGGTCAAATGATTAGAAAGCAAATAACTGGGAGCAAATAAACCCCAAAGGCCTAAATGGGATGACCAAGATGTCGTGTGAACGTAGAGGTTCCTTGTTACATTGAATTAAACATTCTGAATCGTCATAACAGATCTTTGCCTAAATATATATATATGAATTTTAGACGCATCAGTCATTTGTGGATACAAGAGTTTAAATTGTAAAAGTTTTCATTGAAATTTATGTATTTCTGTTGGAAAACAATAGGCGAGAAGGAAAATACTATTAAAGGTTGATGTACGATGCAGTATCATGTTCCACTTGATTTGAATGTTTCGGCCTTCTTTTACATTAGGGAACCGGTACTTTTTAGATTTTACTTTAGAGGACCGTGTCCATTAAACTGTATTTTATAGGCATAAAATTCGTTAAAACAACGTTTTCAACAGCAAATCTAAAATAAAACAAGTAGATCTACCATGGTTTTATCTCTATTTTCACCCTTTGTCACAAATTTGACGGCTTCATCATTGACCCCGCCATCATGTTTATATCGTATGCGCATGTGCACAGGGAAATTGAAAATCATTGAAAGAACTGTCTGACGTCAACAACGGACATACAATATTTGACAGTTAAACAGCTGGTCGAATGTGTTGTCATTTCTTATCAAATTTTATTGTTATATTTAGTTATATTATAGACTTGGGCCTTGTTCGGAACGGGTCCCCTAAAGTAAAACATCCCTATAATGCTTTCTTTTACCTTATGGGACCACAACTTATATACCACACATCTTACAGGAACGGGTCCCCTAAAGTAAAACATCCCTATAATGCTTTCTTTTACCTTAGGGGACCACAACTTATATACCACACATCTTACAGGAACGGGTCCCCTAAAGTAAAACATCCCTATAATGCTTTCTTTTACCTTAGGGGACCACAACTTATATACCACACCTCTTACAGGAACGGGTCCCCTAAAGTAAAACATCCCTATAATGCTTTCTTTTACCTTAGGGGACCACAACTTATATACCACACATCTTACAGGAACGGGTCCCCTAAAGTAAAACATCCCTATAATGCTTTCTTTTACCTTAGGGGACCACAACTTATATACCACACATCTTACAGGAACGGGTCCCCTAAAGTAAAACATCCCTATAATGCTTTCTTTTACCTTAGGGGACCACAACTTATATACCACACATCTTACAGGAACGGGTCCCCTAAAGTAAAACATCCCTATAATGCTTTCTTTTACCTTAGGGGACCACAACTTATATACCACACATCTTACAGGAACGGGTCCCCTAAAGTAAAACATCCCTATAATGCTTTCTTTTACCTTAGGGGACCACAACTTATATACCACACATCTTACAGGAACGGGTCCCCTAAAGTAAAACATCCCTATAATGCTTTCTTTTACCTTAAGGGACCACAACTTATATACCACACATCTTACAGGAACGGGTCCCCTAAAGTAAAACATCCCTATAATGCTTTCTTTTACCTTAGGGGACCACAACTTATATACCACACATCTTACAGGAACGGGTCCCCTAAAGTAAAACATCCCTATAATGCTTTCTTTTACCTTAGGGGACCACAACTTATATACCACACATCTTACAGGAACGGGTCCCCTAAAGTAAAACATCCCTATAATGCTTTCTTTTACCTTAGGGGACCACAACTTATATACCACACATCTTACAGGAACAGGTACCCTAAAGTAAAACATCCCTATAATGCTTTCTTTTACCTTAGGGGACCACAACTTATATACCACACATCTTACAGGAACGGGTCCCCTAAAGTAAAACATCCCTATAATGCTTTCTTTTACCTTAGGGGACCACAACTTATATACCACACATCTTACAGGAACAGGTACCCTAAAGTAAAACATCCCTATAATGCTTTCTTTTACCTTAGGGGACCACAACTTATATACCACACATCTTACAGGAACGGGTCCCCTAAAGTAAAACATCCCTATAATGCTTTCTTTTACCTTAGGGGACCACAACTTATATACCACACATCTTACAGGAACAGGTACCATAAAGTAAAACATCCCTATAATGCTTTCTTTTACCTTAGGGGACCACAACTTATATACCACACATCTTACAGGAACGGGTCCCCTAAAGTAAAACATCCCTATAATGCTTTCTTTTACCTTAGGGGACCACAACTTATATACCACACATCTTACAGGAACAGGTACCCTAAAGTAAAACATCCCTATAATGCTTTCTTTTACCTTAGGGGACCACAACTTATATACCACACATCTTACAGGAACGGGTCCCCTAAAGTAAAACATCCCTATAATGCTTTCTTTTACCTTAGGGGACCACAACTTATATACCACACATCTTACAGGAACAGGTACCCTAAAGTAAAACATCCCTATAATGCTTTCTTTTACCTTAGGGGACCACAACTTATATACCACACATCTTACAGGAACGGGTCCCCTAAAGTAAAACATCCCTATAATGCTTTCTTTTACCTTAGGGGACCACAACTTATATACCACACATCTTACAGGAACAGGTACCCTAAAGTAAAACATCCCTATAATGCTTTCTTTTACCTTAGGGGACCACAACGTATATACCACACATCTTACAGGAACGGGTCCCCTAAAGTAAAACATCCCTATAATGCTTTCTTTTACCTTAGGGGACCACAACTTATATACCACACATCTTACAGGAACAGGTACCCTAAAGTAAAACATCCCTATAATGCTTTCTTTTACCTTAGGGGACCACAACTTATATACCACACATCTTACAGGAACGGGTCCCCTAAAGTAAAACATCCCTATAATGCTTTCTTTTACCTTAGGGGACCACAACTTATATACCACACATCTTACAGGAACAGGTACCCTAAAGTAAAACATCCCTATAATGCTTTCTTTTACCTTAGGGGACCACAACTTATATACCACACATCTTACAGGAACGGGTCCCCTAAAGTAAAACATCCCTATAATGCTTTCTTTTACCTTAGGGGACCACAACTTATATACCACACATCTTACAGGAACGGGTCCCCTAAAGTAAAACATCCCTATAATGCTTTCTTTTACCTTAGGGGACCACAACTTATATACCACACATCTTACAGGAACAGGTACCCTAAAGTAAAACATCCCTATAATGCTTTCTTTTACCTTAGGGGACCACAACTTATATACCACACATCTTACAGGAACGGGTCCCCTAAAGTAAAACATCCCTATAATGCTTTCTTTTACCTTAGGGGACCACAACTTATATACCACACATCTTACAGGAACGGATCCCCTAAAGTAAAACATCCCTATAATGCTTTCTTTTACCTTAGGGGACCACAACTTATATACCACACATCTTACAGGAACGGGTCCCCTAAAGTAAAACATCCCTATAATGCTTTCTTTTACCTTAGGGGACCACAACTTATATACCACACATCTTACAGGAACGGGTCCCCTAAAGTAAAACATCCCTATAATGCTTTCTTTTACCTTAGGGGACCACAACTTATATACCACACATCTTACAGGAACGGGTCCCCTAAAGTAAAACATCCCTATAATGCTTTCTTTTACCTTAGGGGACCACAACTTATATACCACACATCTTACAGGAACAGGTACCCTAAAGTAAAACATCCCTATAATGCTTTCTTTTACCTTAGGGGACCACAACTTATATACCACACATCTTACAGGAACGGGTCCCCTAAAGTAAAACATCCCTATAATGCTTTCTTTTACCTTAGGGGACCACAACTTATATACCACACATCTTACAGGAACGGGTCCCCTAAAGTAAAACATCCCTATAATGCTTTCTTTTACCTTAGGGGACCACAACTTATATACCACACATCTTACAGGAACGGGTCCCCTAAAGTAAAACATCCCTATAATGCTTTCTTTTACCTTAGGGGACCACAACTTATATACCACACATCTTACAGGAACAGGTACCCTAAAGTAAAACATCCCTATAATGCTTTATTTTACCTTAGGGGACCACAACTTATATACCACACATCTTACAGGAACAGGTACCCTAAAGTAAAACATCCCTATAATGCTTTCTTTTACCTTATGGGACCACAACCTATATACCACACATCTTACATGAACAGGTACCCTAAAGTAAAACATCCCTATAATGCTTTCTTTTACCTTAGGGGACCACAACTTATATACCACACATCTTACAGGAACGGGTCCCCTAAAGTAAAACATCCCTATAATGCTTTCTTTTACCTTAGGGGACCACAACTTATATACCACACATCTTACAGGAACGGGTCCCCTAAAGTAAAACATCCCTATAATGCTTTCTTTTACCTTAGGGGACCACAACTTATATACCACACATCTTACAGGAACGGGTCCCCTAAAGTAAAACATCCCTATAATGCTTTCTTTTACCTTAGGGGACCACAACTTATATACCACACATCTTACATGAACAGGTACCCTAAAGTAAAACATCCCTATAATGCTTTCTTTTACCTTAGGGGACCACAACTTATATACCACACATCTTACAGGAACGGGTCCCCTAAAGTAAAACATCCCTATAATGCTTTCTTTTACCTTAGGGGACCACAACTTATATACCACACATCTTACATGAACAGGTACCCTAAAGTAAAACATCCCTATAATGCTTTCTTTTACCTTAGGGGACCACAACTTATATACCACACATCTTACAGGAACAGGTACCCTAAAGTAAAACATCCCTATAATGCTTTCTTTTACCTTAGGGGACCACAACTTATATACCACACATCTTACAGGAACAGGTACCCTAAAGTAAAACATCCCTATAATGCTTTCTTTTACCTTAGGGGACCACAACTTATATACCACACATCTTACAGGAACGGGTCCCCTAAAGTAAAACATCCCTATAATGCTTTCTTTTACCTTAGGGGACCACAACTTATATACCACACATCTTACAGGAACAGGTACCCTAAAGTAAAACATCCCTATAATGCTTTCTTTTACCTTAGGGGACCACAACTTATATACCACACATCTTACAGGAACGGGTCCCCTAAAGTAAAACATCCCTATAATGCTTTCTTTTACCTTAGGGGACCACAACTTATATACCACACATCTTACAGGAACGGGTCCCCTAAAGTAAAACATCCCTATAATGCTTTCTTTTACCTTAGGGGACCACAACTTATATACCACACATCTTACAGGAACGGGTCCCCTAAAGTAAAACATCCCTATAATGCTTTCTTTTACCTTAGGGGACCACAACTTATATACCACACATCTTACAGGAACGGGTCCCCTAAAGTAAAACATCCCTATAATGCTTTCTTTTACCTTAGGGGACCACAACTTATATACCACACATCTTACAGGAACAGGTACCCTAAAGTAAAACATCCCTATAATGCTTTCTTTTACCTTAGGGGACCACAACTTATATACCACACATCTTACAGGAACAGGTACCCTAAAGTAAAACATCCCTATAATGCTTTCTTTTACCATAGGGGACCACAACCTATATACCACACATCTTACAGGAACGGGTCCCCTAAAGTAAAACATCCCTATAATGCTTTCTTTTACCATAGGGGACCACAACTTATATACCACACATCTTACAGGAACGGGTCCCCTAAAGTAAAACATCCCTATAATGCTTTCTTTTACCTTAGGGGACCACAACTTATATACCACACATCTTACAGGAACGGGTCCCCTAAAGTAAAACATCCCTATAATGCTTTCTTTTACCTTAGGGGACCACAACCTATATACCACACATCTTACAGGAACGGGTCCCCTAAAGTAAAACATCCCTATAATGCTTTCTTTTACCTTAGGGGACCACAACCTATATACCACACATCTTACAGGAACAGGTACCCTAAAGTAAAACATCCCTATAATGCTTTCTTTTACCTTAGGGGACCACAACCTATATACCACACATCTTACAGGAACAGGTACCCTAAAGTAAAACATCCCTATAATGCTTTCTTTTACCTTAGGGGACCACAACCTATATACCACACATCTTACAGGAACAGGTACCCTAAAGTAAAACATCCCTATAATGCTTTCTTTTACCTTAGGGGACCACAACTTATATACCACACATCTTACAGGAACGGGTCCCCTAAAGTAAAACATCCCTATAATGCTTTCTTTTACCTTAGGGGACCACAACTTATATACCACACATCTTACAGGAACGGGTCCCCTAAAGTAAAACATCCCTATAATGCTTTCTTTTACCTTAGGGGACCACAACTTATATACCACACATCTTACAGGAACGGGTCCCCTAAAGTAAAACATCCCTATAATGCTTTCTTTTACCTTAGGGGACCACAACTTATATACCACACATCTTACAGGAACGGGTCCCCTAAAGTAAAACATCCCTATAATGCTTTCTTTTACCTTAGGGGACCACAACTTATATACCACACATCTTACAGGAACGGGTCCCCTAAAGTAAAACATCCCTATAATGCTTTCTTTTACCTTAGGGGACCACAACTTATATACCACACATCTTACAGGAACGGGTCCCCTAAAGTAAAACATCCCTATAATGCTTTCTTTTACCTTAGGGGACCACAACTTATATACCACACATCTTACAGGAACGGGTCCCCTAAAGTAAAACATCCCTATAATGCTTTCTTTTACCTTAGGGGACCACAACTTATATACCACACATCTTACAGGAACGGGTCCCCTAAAGTAAAACATCCCTATAATGCTTTCTTTTACCTTAGGGGACCACAACTTATATACCACACATCTTACATGAACAGGTACCCTAAAGTAAAACATCCCTATAATGCTTTCTTTTACCTTAGGGGACCACAACTTATATACCACACATCTTACAGGAACGGGTCCCCTAAAGTAAAACATCCCTATAATGCTTTCTTTTACCTTAGGGGACCACAACTTATATACCACACATCTTACAGGAACAGGTACCCTAAAGTAAAACATCCCTATAATGCTTTCTTTTACCTTAGGGGACCACAACTTATATACCACACATCTTACAGGAACAGGTACCCTAAAGTAAAACATCCCTATAATGCTTTCTTTTACCTTAGGGGACCACAACTTATATACCACACATCTTACAGGAACGGGTCCCCTAAAGTAAAACATCCCTATAATGCTTTCTTTTACCTTAGGGGACCACAACTTATATACCACACATCTTACAGGAACAGGTACCCTAAAGTAAAACATCCCTATAATGCTTTCTTTTACCTTAGGGGACCACAACTTATATACCACACATCTTACAGGAACGGGTCCCCTAAAGTAAAACATCCCTATAATGCTTTCTTTTACCTTAGGGGACCACAACTTATATACCACACATCTTACAGGAACGGGTCCCCTAAAGTAAAACATCCCTATAATGCTTTCTTTTACCTTAGGGGACCACAACTTATATACCACACATCTTACAGGAACGGGTCCCCTAAAGTAAAACATCCCTATAATGCTTTCTTTTACCTTAGGGGACCACAACTTATATACCACACATCTTACAGGAACGGGTCCCCTAAAGTAAAACATCCCTATAATGCTTTCTTTTACCTTAGGGGACCACAACTTATATACCACACATCTTACAGGAACAGGTACCCTAAAGTAAAACATCCCTATAATGCTTTCTTTTACCTTAGGGGACCACAACCTATATACCACACATCTTACAGGAACAGGTACCCTAAAGTAAAACATCCCTATAATGCTTTCTTTTACCTTAGGGGACCACAACCTATATACCACACATCTTACAGGAACAGGTACCCTAAAGTAAAACATCCCTATAATGCTTTCTTTTACCTTAGGGGACCACAACCTATATACCACACATCTTACAGGAACAGGTACCCTAAAGTAAAACATCCCTATAATGCTTTCTTTTACCTTAGGGGACCACAACTTATATACCACACATCTTACAGGAACGGGTCCCCTAAAGTAAAACATCCCTATAATGCTTTCTTTTACCTTAGGGGACCACAACTTATATACCACACATCTTACAGGAACGGGTCCCCTAAAGTAAAACATCCCTATAATGCTTTCTTTTACCTTAGGGGACCACAACTTATATACCACACATCTTACAGGAACGGGTCCCCTAAAGTAAAACATCCCTATAATGCTTTCTTTTACCTTAGGGGACCACAACTTATATACCACACATCTTACAGGAACGGGTCCCCTAAAGTAAAACATCCCTATAATGCTTTCTTTTACCTTAGGGGACCACAACTTATATACCACACATCTTACAGGAACAGGTACCCTAAAGTAAAACATCCCTATAATGCTTTCTTTTACCTTAGGGGACCACAACTTATATACCACACATCTTACAGGAACGGGTCCCCTAAAGTAAAACATCCCTATAATGCTTTCTTTTACCTTAGGGGACCACAACTTATATACCACACATCTTACAGGAACGGGTCCCCTAAAGTAAAACATCCCTATAATGCTTTCTTTTACCTTAGGGGACCACAACTTATATACCACACATCTTACAGGAACAGGTACCCTAAAGTAAAACATCCCTATAATGCTTTCTTTTACCTTAGGGGACCACAACTTATATACCACACATCTTACAGGAACGGGTCCCCTAAAGTAAAACATCCCTATAATGCTTTCTTTTACCTTAGGGGACCACAACTTATATACCACACATCTTACAGGAACGGGTCCCCTAAAGTAAAACATCCCTATAATGCTTTCTTTTACCTTAGGGGACCACAACTTATATACCACACATCTTACAGGAACGGGTCCCCTAAAGTAAAACATCCCTATAATGCTTTCTTTTACCTTAGGGGACCACAACTTATATACCACACATCTTACAGGAACGGGTCCCCTAAAGTAAAACATCCCTATAATGCTTTCTTTTACCTTAGGGGACCACAACTTATATACCACACATCTTACAGGAACGGGTCCCCTAAAGTAAAATATCCCTATAATGCTTTCTTTTACCTTAGGGGACCACAACTTATATACCACACATCTTACAGGAACGGGTCCCCTAAAGTAAAACATCCCTATAATGCTTTCTTTTACCTTAGGGGACCACAACTTATATACCACACATCTTACAGGAACGGGTCCCCTAAAGTAAAACATCCCTATAATGCTTTCTTTTACCTTAGGGGACCACAACTTATATACCACACATCTTACAGGAACGGGTCCCCTAAAGTAAAACATCCCTATAATGCTTTCTTTTACCTTAGGGGACCACAACTTATATACCACACATCTTACAGGAACGGGTCCCCTAAAGTAAAACATCCCTATAATGCTTTCTTTTACCTTAGGGGACCACAACTTATATACCACACATCTTACAGGAACAGGTACCCTAAAGTAAAACATCCCTATAATGCTTTCTTTTACCTTAGGGGACCACAACTTATATACCACACATCTTACAGGAACGGGTCCCCTAAAGAACATAACATAAACAGATATAAACTATATATAAGAACTGCTAAATATGGAAAACCATATTATTTTTTATTTAATTTTTTTATTTGTTTCTTCAATAGTCAGGAATTTACATTCATAGAAAAGTCCATACATTACCACCTGACATGGATGTACAAGGATTTACAACATAATTATTATGTGACTATTGCATTTTTTTTAAAGTTAATTAATAAGCAAAATATGACATGAATAAATAAATCAATTGAGACACATTCATTCTTTCACATTCTCTCTCTCCCTTTCATAACAACACCCATTCCTTTACAATATCTGTCTTCTTTTATTTTGTGACTTTAGTAACTCACTCCTAATTGATATAAAGAAAACCATATTATACATTAACTATATACTACAAGTAATATTAATCATTGTAAAATAACCTCATTCATATATATAGTGGGTCCCTTCAATTCGTCCTACTATATATTGGGTCCTCTAACGTAAGAGAATGCCAAAGTTTCACTCAAGCCGTATATTTACTCTAAGGAACTAACGGTGGTTGTGATTTTTTTTTATCATTCGCGTAATTTTTTCTTCTTGAAATTTACAAGAGTATGTATACACATATGTTATGTTTTTGTGTCTTGTAATAAGAACCTACATATACATTTAGTCATAAAATACAATGCAATAACGGGTCAATAAAGTAGAACTGTACTAATGTGTATTGAATGACGATTTCTATGACCCCACATACTATTTTCACACGATTACGTTGTTATAGACAATTATATAATCATGTTTACGACATTACTGTACAGTTGTGCTGCTGTTGCATATGATCTGGTTTGAAGTACCGGTAGAACTGTTTATCCATGTATACTGAAGGATGAGTTTTTCAACCCACATACTATTTTCACACGTTTATCTTGTAATAGACAATTATATAATCCTTGTTTACAACTTAACTGTACTGTTATTGTGAATTATCTAGTTTGACGTAAATCGCGCTAGCACTGAATTAACCCATCACCGAGTTTAATATCATAGGCAACGGTTATCATTACGCAATAAATACAACTTAGTTTGTTCTGAGTATTCGCATACATATGACAATTTAAGTATAAATATAGTCAAACCTGTACATCAAGGCCACTCAAGAGAACCTGAAATTGTGGCCTTTATGAGCAGTTGCCCTCTATATATAGGGTTAAAATTATATGTGCTATTTATTAATGGAAAAAAATGAGACAGCCTTTTTAGACTGATTTGTTTTATGCATTATTTCGTTATATTACGTTTGATAACCGTTCACTGGTTTGTCCCTACAGATAACGGTTCACTGGTTTGTCGCTACAGATAATGCTTCACTGGTTTGTCCCTACAGTGTTTCTTTGTGGTACTTGGTATGAAAAGAAAATTTAACAGTGATGGCAAAACATTACATCAATATCAACAAAACGAACAATATTGCCTCTTACCATAGCTCGCTGAATACACAAAAATACCACAAAATACGACGTTGGAAATCCATGTCCTAACTTGAGACAGACACAACTATGTGGCGGGATAAATGTTTTTATGTAACTTGCATGAACATAATTAAACATAGCTGAACTACTCTTAAGTCGATGTTCAATATAAAAACAATATACACATTTCAAAGCACAAACTTGTGTGTGGAGAGGGGGAAGTTACCCGGTGAATGGCTTCCCAACTCCCCCTCTTGATCAGTGGATCTCCAACGACAATACATATATTAAAAAACCATAGTTGGATTTATATGGAGCTACTTAATCAGTACATATCGTCATTCCATTGTAAGTTCTATTCACACCCGTTGAGAGATGAAATTTTATTTAACACATTTTTATGTTGAAAAAAAAAAGATTTTTACTTGCGGAAGGTCATTGGTTTTCTACGTGTACTTTGGTTTCCTTCATCACTGAAACTGACATCCAAGATAAATTATAGTTATTAAGTGACGTTAATTAACAATAACCAGATCCAAGCGATCACATTTCATTCTACAAACAATTTCTTCTACGTAGGTTAAATTATGGATTACATTGAATGAGCCTAGGGTAGTAGCAACACGAGGATACGGAGGTGGCACTATGCCACCGGAAATAGGAGATCCTGGAACCACTGTTTACACTGCCTCTCACAACCTCATCAAAGGACATGCCAAGGCATATCACGTATACAATAACGAATTTAGGAAAACTCAAAAAGGTATGTTATTTCTTGTCGAAACAATTCCATCCTTACTCCTTTTACATGTTAATCTAATGTTTATTGGGAAGAAGAATTGGAAGATACCAACGAGGTAATCAGAATCCGTATATCGAAGAACGGACAACACAATGACTAAATGAAAAAGTGCAAAAGGACAAACAACGATCTACAAAACATACACATAAAACAAAAGATCAAGTAACACGAACCCCATTAAAACCGGAGGTGAACTCAATTGCTCCGGAAGGAATAGCAGTTCCTGCTTCAAATTAGTGTATACCTCACAGTAAAGTCACTATTGTGTACATAAATTTTATTCATGGATACGGAGGTGATGGGATTTTCACTCACACAGCACTGTACAGAGCACCGCCACCCAACACACGTTTAACATACGACACAGTATGGTTCTCCTTTGAAGGGGGTAAAGATATAGAGGTAAGGTAAGGTTAATCTGCGAAATATCATTAAGAAAAGTTTGAAGATACCAAATGGGTAATCAGAAACTGAAAATTTGGAGAAGGACTGACAGCAAAATGGTCAAAATAAAAACGATTTAACCAATTGTGAACTGTGTGAATAAAGAAGAGCAACAGAGTGGTAGGTGTGTAATGTAAAGTAACAATATTAAAAGTCATTATAACATGGTTTTGCTTTTTTCAAATTTTCAACATTTTTTGGGGTGCAATATCTGAATGATTCGTTTATTACTTATGAAAAGCCGATATAACATTATGTGATAAAGTGTACTCCGGTTTCCTCCACCAATAAAACTGACCGCCGCGATATAACTGAAATATTGTTGAAAGTGGCGTTGAACACCATATTCCTAACCCTAACCCTTATGAGAAGGTAATTCAATGGCAATGTACAATAATCATGCAATAAATAAAATAAAAAAGCACCTTAATGGTTCAGTTTGAAACACTATTGCTTGAAGAAACAAGACTATCCAAAGACGTCCAATTACATGCTTAATAATTGTTTTACCTCAAATAAGTGCATGGTTAGAGGTGAATATATTATTAATGGATTTGAAAGATAAAATGTAAATTATTTGGCTTTCCAATCTGCTGACTGTGAGCGTACCTGATGAAGGTGATTCCAAAAACGCGTCGTGCACACTAAATTTTATATCTTCGTTTTACCATTCCAGGACAAATTGGAATCACATATAACTTCCACTGGCAAGAACCTAAGAACAAGAACAACCCAGATGATCTACAGGCTTCAGAAACAGGGAACCAGTTCTTTCTGGGATGGTACGCCAATCCTGTATTTGTGAATGGTGATTATCCGGATGTCATGAAATATAAAATAGGAAACAAAAGTATTCACCACCAGAATTTTAAATCCAGTCGGTTACCAAGTTTTACGGATTATGAAAAGAATTATATAAAAGGTATTACTTGAAGGAGTATTTTATTCAAAATTATCGAATTACTTTGTGAAATTTCACTCGTTCAGCAATTATAAACATGTAACTGTAAATCATTTACAAAGCAATTAAATGTATAATAGCAATCGATAAATGGCATCCATTAATAAATAAACAATGATAGTCAACAATATCCACCAATATCATTACCTCTCACCGTAAATCATTGAACATTAAAAACACCACCACAGCATATGCCGATAACAATGCAGGTAATTGTATGAAAAGAAAGTTTAATGCATACTGATATCAAATATATTTGCAGAACTCAACAAGCTATTAAGAAATTGTTAGAATGTTGTCTTCATTGTCAGTGTACAGAAAATAAAACATTTGCATTGTATGTATGTATTATGTATACGTAAGAAAATTACAAAAAAATAAATGAAGGGTATTGTACAACGATTTCACTAATATCAAGAGAATAAACAACTATCTTCCACCTCTCATGGAATGAATGAGTAAATTATATTTTTGGATGTTCTTCAACTCGCATTTATCATGAAATTTCCTGTGGTCATCAAGAAGTAGTTAATACAGTTAAAGCTGAAGAAGATTAGAACTATATGTATACAGTCAAACCTGCTCATGAGGTCACCTCTATTAAGCAGTCACCTGTATTAAGAGGTCACCTTTTTCTTGTCCTGTCATATAAAATTTCATATGAATTGAACTTCTTTTACGAAAGTCACCTGTCTTATAAGGTCACATTTTCTTTGTCCCAAAGGTGACCTCTTAATATAGGTTTGATTGTATTTGGAAATTCATAGCAACTATTGTGAATTAAATAAAAGTAGCATAAACTGGTCAATTAAGCCACGACATAAATACGCTAGCACAAAACTATGTTTGTATTTTTTTCTTTACAAGGAACATCTGACTTCATCGGTCTGAACTATTACACATCTGAGCTGGTAACCATGAAATCAACCCCTAGTTACAAAGTGGACTATAAAGAGGATGGAGATATCAATGCAATAAAAGATCCATCATGGTTAGGGTAAGTCACATTGTAGTTCGCAGTTGTTTCTGTTTCAATTATTTAATGTGTGGTATTTAGAACCGATATATATACATATTATTCAATTATTCGTAGAGACATTCATTTTGTGGATACTTTTACGACGGGTTCACAGTATGATGGTTCTATAAGAAGAGTTTGAAGATACCAAAGGGGTAATCAGAATCCGTAAATCGAAGAATAGACAATACAATGACCAAACGAAAAAGAACAACAGAACAAACAACGATCTACATAACATGCATATAAAACTAAAGATCGAATAACACGAACCCCACTTAAAATCGGGGTTGAACTAGGGTGCTCCGGAAGGGTAAGCACTTCCTGCTCCACTAGTGGCACTCTAATTATCTGTAAGCTCGTATCTTAATACAATTGCACATATTACAACATGAGTAGTGGCTATATATTGCACTACAGTATACTATCAGACATGATTCACGAGAATTAGCGTGTTATGTCAAATGGATATGACGACCACCATGTCAAATTCTACGAATACAGATCAAGATTTATTACTTAAATCACATTTAAAAGTATCTCCAAAATATTAATATGTATATTTCATTTCTGAATTAACAATGCTGCATCAGATAACACTATCCGTAACAATATTAGCGTGTATAAATTCAATTTAAGTCGTATATTTGACAGTTACAATAGTGTTCCAGGGAGTGTGCCCAATTATATTAGGCATTGAAATGCTCCACTTTTGGACGGAAACATTTCTAACGTTTATAATATTACTTCCGGCCCCATACGATATCATTTAATCATTTATTATAATGTCCTAGTTTTAAATGCATAGTGGAGTCTGTCTTAGGATGAAAAACTGGTTGTTTGTCCTTTTTTCTTTTTTCTTTTGGCCATTGTGTTGTCTATTCTTCTTCGATATACGGATTCTGATTACCCTTTTGGTGTCTTCAAACTCTTCTTAAACTTGATCATGACTTACATTTTTTACGGGACAATTCATAAAGAAAAGTTGGTAAAAACGTAAACTCGGTTAGCTCAACAACAAAGTATCAATAGTAGTATTTCATTTCTAGATCTGGTTCCTCATGGTTGAAGGTTACTCCCTGGGGGATCCGAAAGGCACTAAATTGGATGAGAAATCACTATGGGAATGTTCCTATCTACATAACAGAGAATGGTGTATCAGACAGAAATGGAAGCCTTCAAGACGACCATAGAATATTTTATTATAAACATTATATCAATAATGTTTTGAAAGGTATGTTTGTATAATGAGTTAAACCTTAACATTGTTTCATTTGTACATCAATGATCGAATAGAGAGTTTGTACCCCCTGTTTTAGTGGGGTTTGTGTTGCTCAATCTTTAGTTTTCAGTGTAGTGTGTTAAAGATCTTTGTTTGTATTTGTTCTTTTTCTTTTGGACATTGTGTTGCCTGTCCTTCTCTTTTGGACATTGTGCTGTATGTCCTTCTCTTTTGGACATTGTGCTGCCTGTCCTTCTCTTTTGGACATTGTGTTGCCTGTCCTTCTCTTTTGGACATTGTGTTGCCTGTCCTTCTCTTTTGGACATTGTGTTGTCTGTCCTTCTCTTTTGGACATTGTGCTGCCTGTCCTTCTCTTTTGGACATTGTGTTGCCTGTCCTTCTCTTTTGGACATTGTGTTGTCTGTCCTTCTCTTTTGGACATTGTGTTGTCTGTCCTTCTCTTTTGGACATTGTGTTGTCTGTCCTTCTCTTTTGGACATTGTGTTGTCTGTCCTTCTCTTTTGGACATTGTGTTGCCTGTCCTTCTCTTTTGGACATTGTGTTGCCTGTCCTTCTCTTTTGGACATTGTGTTGCCTGTCCTTCTCTTTTGGACATTGTGTTGTCTGTCCTTCTCTTTTGGACATTGTGTTGCCTGTCCTTCTCTTTTGGACATTGTGCTGTCTGTCCTTCTCTTTTGGACATTGTGCTGTCTGTCCTTCTCTTTTGGACATTGTGCTGTCTGTCCTTCTCTTTTGGACATTGTGTTGTCTGTCCTTCTCTTTTGGACAGTGTGTTGTCTGTCCTTCTCTTTTGGACATTGTGTTGTCTGTCCTTCTCTTTTGGACATTGTGTTGCCTGTCCTTCTCTTTTGAACATTGTGTTGCCTGTCCTTCTCTTTTGAACATTGTGTTGACTGTCCTTCTCTTTTGGACATTGTGTTGCCTGTCCTTCTCTTTTGGACATTGTGTTGTCTGTCCTTCTCTTTTGGACATTGTGTTGCCTGTCCTTCTCTTTTGGACATTGTGTTGCCTGTCCTTCTCTTTTGGACATTGTGCTGTCTGTCCTTCTCTTTTGGACATTGTGTTGCCTGTCCTTCTCTTTTGGACATTGTGTTGCCTGTCCTTCTCTTTTGGACATTGTGTTGCCTGTCCTTCTCTTTTGGACATTGTGTTGCCTGTCCTTCTCTTTTGGACATTGTGTTGTCTGTCCTTCTCTTTTGGACATTGTGTTGCCTGTCCTTCTCTTTTGGACATTGTGTTGCCTGTCCTTCTCTTTTGGACATTGTGTTGACTGTCCTTCTCTTTTGGACATTGTGTTGCCTGTCCTTCTCTTTTGGACATTGTGTTGTCTGTCCTTCTCTTTTGGACATTGTGTTGCCTGTCCTTCTCTTTTGGACATTGTGTTGCCTGTCCTTCTCTTTTGGACATTGTGCTGTCTGTCCTTCTCTTTTGGACATTGTGTTGCCTGTCCTTCTCTTTTGGACATTGTGTTGCCTGTCCTTCTCTTTTGGACATTGTGTTGCCTGTCCTTCTCTTTTGGACATTGTGTTGCCTGTCCTTCTCTTTTGGACATTGTGTTGTCTGTCCTTCTCTTTTGGACATTGTGTTGCCTGTCCTTCTCTTTTGGACATTGTGTTGCCTGTCCTTCTCTTTTGGACATTGTGTTGCCTGCCCTTCTCTTTTGGACATTGTGTTGCCTGTCCTTCGATTTACGAATTCTGATTGCTCCTTTAATATCTTCAAAACTTTTTTTTTGGAAGGTTAAGTTGCATGCCGATTTCTTTCTATAGCCATAATAAGAGTTGATACGTTTATGTCGTACTAATGGCTAGAGATACATAGCTTCATTTTTTTCTATGAGTTATCAATGTTATAAAAATCCATATTCGTTTTCTGTAGAAGTTGTCTAAAATTAATATAGTAGGGATTTGGTATTTTTCATCTTATTTCTTTTGTACACCTGTAGAATTCTATCAAAATGACTGCATTTTTTCACATATTTATTAAACACACAAAGTGTTTGAAATTATGTGTTTCTTATTGCATGTACAAAACAAGTGTCGACGTATTTTATTAAGCTATGCTTCAGCTTATTAATATAAGTAGCATAGTAGCATATACAGCCCATGCAGTCACCTGTATTAAAAGGTCGCTTTTTTCTTGTCCTCTCATATGAATTTAACCTTTCTTATGAGGCCACTTTTTCTTCGTCCCAAACGTGACCTCTTAATACAGGTTTCACTGTATCTAATACACATTAAAATAGTGATTTTATGTTTTTTTTATCAGCTATACGGATCGATGGTATCAACATTAAAGGTTATACAGCGTGGTCACTGATGGATAACTTTGAATGGGAGCGAGGCTATACAGAACGATTTGGATTACACTATGTAAATTTTACCGATCCAAAAAGACCGAGGATTCCGAAAGCTTCAGCAAGATTCTTCCGCGATTTGATAAAAGACAATGGGTTTTATCCTGAGGATAAGGAAGAAACACCAGTTAAAATAAAATCTTTATCACCATGTACCTCAAAAGGTGCAAACATGAGATATGAGTTGCATACGTTTATTTTTATATTAATATGTGGACTATTTCTTCTACGTCACGTGTCAACCAGTAAATAATATTCATATCAATTGTTTCTGTTTCTGTTTTTGCCATGTAATTGCTTCCTTCATCATGTTGAAGTTTATGCAATGAATTTTTGGACTGCGCATTTTAGTTGAACTAATCAAGTGTGTGGGATAATGATTTAATGGGGCTTATTTACAATTAAAACTACAAATGTATATACATGTACATGCTGGGACTGCCTGGCGGCTAAAGGGACACAATCCTGGCTTTAAAGGCTTCAGGTGTGTCCAGCTCCACAATGTCTGGTGGCAGCAGATTCCAATCCCTCACTGTTCTAGGGGAAAATGACATCTTTCTGGAGTCAATACGACAGGATTCTATTTGAAATGTCCTGTTGTGTGTATTGCTAGAGCGTCGACAAGGTGGTATTAGTCTGTTTTCTTTGGTGATGGATACTAGCTCTCTATCAATTTTGTACATCATCATCAGTCTTGCATCTTTTCTCCTGTTTGCCAAAGGTCTCCATTTGAGTCTCTGGAGCATGTTGCTCACACTAGATCGGTTTCTCTGGTTGCTGACGACATATCTAGCTGCTCTTCTTTGTACGGCTTCAATTTTGTTTATTTCTGTTTTCGTATAAGGATTCCAAACAGTACTGGCATATTCAACCAACGGGCGAACAAGCGTTTGGTAGGCTTGTTGTTTAATCCTGATTGATGGAATTTTCAGGTTCCTACTGAAGAATCCTAGAGTTTTATTTGCTTTGGCAGTTATATTGTTTATGTGCTGATCCCACTGCAACTTATTGGTGATTGTTAATCCAAGATATTTAGCTGATGTTACTAGCTCTAGAGTGTGACCATGCAGATGGTAGTTTGCCTCAGTCTTCTTTGTTTTATTTGTTACTCTTAGGACATTGCATTTATCTGGATGGAACTTCATACACCATTTATTTTCCCATTGCCCGAGCTTATTGAGGTCTTCTTGAAGTGTTGATGCGTCATCTTCATTTGCGATAGTGAGGTATATGATGGTATCATCAGCAAAGAGTTATATAGAAAATGAATGTTTACCCATTGATGGAACTTATATACATGTATTTGTATATTGTTATATTTACTATATATTTTTCGAAAGTTTTACGGTCGCCACCATGACTTGGTTGACCGTTATGGAATATCTGTGTCACAAATTACCACGGATATGTTCCACTTGTCGTAAACACTTCCCGGTCCTTTCCCTATTCATGACTTATCATTGGGTTTGTAACTAGATTAACACGACAGGTGCCACTAGTGGAGCAGGAACTGCTTACCCGTCAGGAGCACCTGCATTCAACCCCAGTTTTTAGTATGATTCGTGTTACTGGAGCTTGGGTTTATGTGTATGTGTTGTCTGTTCTTCGTCGATTTACGGATTACCCCTTTGGTATCTTCAAACTCTTTTTTTAAATATTAAAATGGTTTCACATAATATACGATTACTCTTTTGTACAGGTCGGTTTGAGTTTTTATGGACTTGGAAAAAACATTGAGTGAGGCCGTAAGTCGAGGTCAACATACAAACTCAAATTAACCCATACAAAAGACTGTTGTTTTGTTACATATAATATAAGTGAAGGTGAATAGGATTTGATTTGATTTTTGGTGTTTTAACGCCACTTTCAGCAATATTTCAGCTATATCATGGTGACCAGTTTTAGTGGTGGAAGAAGTTGGTCTTGGTGTTTTAACGCCACTTTCAGCAATATTTCAGCTATATCATGGTGACCAGTTTTAGTGGTGGAAGAAGTTGGAGTACCCGGAGAGAACCACCGATCATGGGCAAGCAACTGGTAAGCTTTATCACTTGCGGCTGCGAGTCGAGTGCAGCCTTTCTGTAATCTACAAAGCCGGACGCGAACCCACGCCGTATTGGTGATAAGCTTGTATGAGTTGTTAGGTAATCCAACTACCAAACTCATTGAGCCACCCGGTCCCTAAGGTGAATAGGAGTCGATATGAGTTTTATGTCACCACAAAAGACTGTGAGCAAAAACAATATTAGTGTGTACCGGGTCAATATGATTTTTAAGTAAACAATATCAGAATTATCAGAATATCATCTGACAGGAATTAAGCTAGTACAATTCATGTATTTAATATCATTGTGTGGTAATGTTGATATATTGACCAAGCTGCACCGCGGAAAAAGATGCCAAATATTTGCTGTACATAACCGCCTTTGTCTTTTAATAATAGAGGGCAACGTTTTGCTTGAAAAGTATATATCATAATAAAGTACATCTTGTACTATAAAATAAGAAACAAAAATACCACACTATCAGAACAGTTCCTAACCCAATAGAAAAGTCGTAGAAAGAGAGAAAAAATCACTACCCGGAAGACACAAATTTATGACCGCTACCTTTCCTGGCTTGATACAGGTACTACAATCAAAAGTGGTGGAATTAGCCCAAACCTCCCTTCATAGCAAAATGATATGGTCATACAAGTGTTTTCCCCAATATGAGTAATATTTTACTAATCGGGGGCACATTTAAATAAAAAATAAAATATATTTATTCCCTGAGCATAAACTATCTTGATTGTAAAAGTCCTGGGTTAATATGAGACAGAATCTAACCAAGGTATATAGTCAAGTGCTGTATACACGTGTCCTACAACACTCCACATGGTTTCGTTACATTAAATGGCCAATCGCAGACTTGGTTACCTTCATTAAAAACCAACCCTAGAAATAAAATGACAAATAGTTGATTAATTTATTATGCAGTCGATTCAATGTATTCATTCGTGGCCGTGATCGTATGATCATTGGATTTGCAACTACCTATGCAATCAGTGCCTATCACCACTGATGTTGTGAGTTCGAATCTCGATCAGGGAGAGGTGTACAACATTATGTGATCCAGTTTGTCAGTGACTTACGATAGGTCTGTGGATTTCTCCGGCTCCTCCGGTTACTTCCACCAATAAAACTTACCGCCACGATATAACTGAAATATTGTTGAAAGTTGCGCTAAACACCTTCAAACAAACAAACAATATTCATAAATTACTAAAATGGCTGAACTGATTGTCAGTTTTAACTTCACATGCAACAATATTTTAGCTTCAGATTGATCATTGGGACATCTGCAAGAAAATTCTAAACTTTATTAAATTGTTGTGTCGAGTACACCTCACTATCGATACTGTCATCTACTCTGTTCACATCCTGAGTGGCTAATAGAAGCGCCGTACTATTCTACAGATTGTACACTTCACTACCGATACTGTCATCTACTCTGTTCATATCTTGAGCGATTAATACTAGAAGTGCCGTACTATTCTACAGATTGTACACTTAACTATTGATACTGCCATCTACTCTGTTCATATCTTGAGCGACTAATAGATGCGCCGTACTATTCTACAGATTGTACACTTCACTATCGATACTGTCATCTACTCTGTTCATATCTTTAGCGACTAATAGAAGCGCCGTACTATTCTACAGATTGTACACTTCACTATCGATACTGGCATCTACTCTGTTCATATCTTGAGCGACTAATAGAAGCGCCGTACTATTCTACAGATTGTACACTTCACTACCGATACTGTCATCTACTCTGTTCATATCTTGAGCGACTAATACTAGAAGCGCCGTACTATTCTACATATTGTACACTTCACTACCGAAACTGTCATCTACTCTGTGCATATCTTGAGCGACTAATAGAAGCGCCGTACTATTCTACAGATTGTACACTTAACTATCGATACTCTCATCTACTCTGTTCATATCTTGAGCGACTAATAGAAGCGCCGTACTATTCTACAGATTGTACACTTCACTATCGATACTGTCATCTACTCTGTTCATATCTTGAGCGACTAATAGAAGCGCCGTACTATTCTACAGATTGTACACTTCACTATCGATACTGTCATCTACTCTGTTCATATCTTGAGCGACTAATACTAGAAGCGCCGTACTATTCTACATATTGTACACTTCACTACCGAAACTGTCATCTACTCTGTGCATATCTTGAGCGACTAATAGAAGCGCCGTACTATTCTACAGATTGTACACTTCAATACCGATATTGTCATCTACCCTGTTCATATCTTGAGCGACTAATACTAGAAGCGCCGTACTATTCTACAGATTGTACACTTCACTACCGATACTGTCATCTACTCTGTTCATATCTTGAGCGACTAATAGAAGCGCCGTACTATTCTACAGATTGTACACTTCACTATCGATACTGTCATCTACTCTGTTCATATCTTGAGCGACTAATAGAAGCGCCGTACTATTCTACAGATTGTACACTTCACTACCTATACTGTCATCTACTCTGTTCATATCTTGAGCGACTAATAGAAGCACCGTACTATTCTACAGATTGTACACTTCACTACCTATACTGTCATCTACTCTGTTCATATCTTGAGCGACTAATAGAAGCGCCGTACTATTCTACAGATTGTACACTTCACTACCGATACTGTCATCTACTCTGTTCATATCTTGAGCGATTAATAGAAGCGCCGTACTATTCTACAGATTGTACACTTCACTATCGATACTGTCATCTACTCTGTTCATATCTTGAGCGACTAATAGAAGCGCCGTACTATTCTACAGATTGTACACTTCACTACCGATACTGTCATCTACTCTGTTCATATCTTGAGCGACTAATAGAAGCGCCGTACTATTCTACAGATTGTACACTTCACTATCGATACTGTCATCTACTCTGTTCATATCTTGAGCGACTAATAGAAGCGGCGTACTATTCGACAGATTGTACACTTCACTACCTATACTGTCATCTACTCTGTTCATATCTTGAGCGACTAATAGAAGCACCGTACTATTCTACAGATTGTACACTTCACTACCTATACTGTCATCTACTCTGTTCATATCTTGAGCGACTAATAGAAGCGCCGTACTATTCTACAGATTGTACACTTCACTACCGATACTGTCATCTACTCTGTTCATATCTTGAGCGATTAATAGAAGCGCCGTACTATTCTACAGATTGTACACTTCACTATCGATACTGTCATCTACTCTGTTCATATCTTGAGCGACTAATAGAAGCGCCGTACTATTCTACTGATTGTACACTTCACTATCGATACTGTCATCTACTCTGTTCATATCTTGAGCGATTAATAGAAGCGCCGTACTATTCTACAGACTGTACACTTCACTACCGATACTGTCATCTACTCTGTTCATATCTTGAGCGACTAATAGAAGCGCCGTACTATTCTACAGATTGTACACTTCACTATCGATACTGTCATCTACTCTGTTCATATCTTGAGCGACTAATAAAAGTGCCGTACTATTCTACAGATTGTACACTTCACTATCGATACTGTCATCTACTCTGTTCATATCTTGAGCGACTAATAGAAGCGCCGTACTATTCTACAGATTGTGCACTTAACTACCGATACTGTCATCTACTCTGTTCATATCTTGAGCGACTAATAGAAGCGCCGTACTATTCTACAGATTGCACACTTCACTACCGATACTGTCATTTACTCTGTTCATATCTTGAGCGACTAATAGAAGCGCCGTACTATTCTACAGATTGTACACTTCACTATCGATACTGTCATCTACTCTGTTCATATCTTGAGCGACTAATAAAAGTGCCGTACTATTCTACAGATTGTACACTTCACTATCGATACTGTCATCTACTCTGTTCATATCTTGAGCGACTAATAGAAGCGCCGTACTATTCTACAGATTGTACACTTCACTACCGATACTGTCATCTACTCTGTTTATATCTTGAGCGACTAATAGAAGCGCCGTACTATTCTACAGATTGTACACTTCACTATCGATACTGTCATCTACTCTGTTCATATCTTGAGCGACTAATACTAGAAGCGCCGTACTATTCTACATATTGTACACTTCACTACCGAAACTGTCATCTACTCTGTGCATATCTTGAGCGACTAATAGAAGCGCCGTACTATTCTACAGATTGTACACTTCAATACCGATATTGTCATCTACTCTGTTCATATCTTGAGCGACTAATACTAGAAGAGCCGTACTATTCTACAGATTGTACACTTCACTACCGATACTGTCATCTACTCTGTTCATATCTTGAGCGATTAATAGAAGAGCCGTACTATTCTACACATTGTACACCTCACTACCGATACGGTGATCTCTTCTGTTCATATCCTGAGCGGCTAATAGAAGCGCCGTACTATTCTACACATTGTACACCTCACTACCGATACGGTGATCTCTTCTGTTCATATCCTGAGCGGCTAATAGAAGCGCCGTACTATTCTACACATTGTACACCTCACTACCGATACGGTGATCTCTTCTGTTCATATCCTGAGCGGCTAATAGAAGCGCCGTACTATTCTACACATTGTACACCTCACTACCGATACGGTGATCTCTTCTGTTCATATCCTGAGCGGCTAATAGAAGCGCCGTACTATTCTACACATTGTACACCTCACTATCGATACGGTGATCTCTTCTGTTCATATCCTGAGCGGCTAATAGAAGCGCCGTACTATTCTACATATTGTACACTTCACTACCGAAACTGTCATCTACTCTGTGCATATCTTGAGCGACTAATAGAAGCGCCGTACTATTCTACAGATTGTACACTTCAATACCGATATTGTCATCTACTCTGTTCATATCTTGAGCGACTAATACTAGAAGAGCCGTACTATTCTACAGATTGTACACTTCACTACCGATACTGTCATCTACTCTGTTCATATCTTGAGCGATTAATAGAAGAGCCGTACTATTCTACACATTGTACACCTCACTACCGATACGGTGATCTCTTCTGTTCATATCCTGAGCGGCTAATAGAAGCGCCGTACTATTCTACACATTGTACACCTCACTACCGATACGGTGATCTCTTCTGTTCATATCCTGAGCGGCTAATAGAAGCGCCGTACTATTCTACACATTGTACACCTCACTACCGATACGGTGATCTCTTCTGTTCATATCCTGAGCGGCTAATAGAAGCGCCGTACTATTCTACACATTGTACACCTCACTACCGATACGGTGATCTCTTCTGTTCATATCCTGAGCGGCTAATAGAAGCGCCGTACTATTCTACACATTGTACACCTCACTACCGATACGGTGATCTCTTCTGTTCATATCCTGAGCGGCTAATAGAAGCGCCGTAGTGTTCTACAGATGCAGAGAGTGGGTGATTGTTGCTTAACGCCAAATTAGCAATGTTTCAGCTATATCATGGCGAGAACAAGTTACATTCAAAATGAAATGATGATGATATCCCCTTTATACTAGAACAACACGATTAGTTGGACTTTGATATTGCTAGTTCACTGAACCAACAGTTCGCGGGTAGACATGTCGCTTCATTCGGACACATTATCCTAATTTTAGTTCCTCTTAACGCAGAAGCGGCAAATACCAATTCTATATTCTTTGGATAGACCCGACCTGACCTCGAGATCACGATCGCGATCTACCACACTCGAGGAGACCACACCAGCCATTAGGGAGTCCGTCGTGGCCATGATCGTATGGTAGTTGAATTTACAACTATCTGTGCAATCAGTGCCTATCACCACTGATGTTGTGAGTTCGAATCTCGATCAGGGCGAGATGTACAACATTATGTGATAAAGTTTGTCAGTGGCTTGTGACAGGTCGGTGGTTTTCTCCGGATCCTCCGGTTTTCTCCACCAATAAAACTGACCACCACGATATAACTGAAATATTGTTGTAAGTGACGCTAAACATCAGCAAACAAACAAACCAACATATTACCTGGAGAGCAAGGTGTGTGTCCAAGGAATATTCCACCTTGGCACGTGTAAAATGAAGTGCACATGTGTTCTGTATTTGCATAACTGCCATCAGCCATGTTACTACATTCTCTGTATGTACCGCATGGGGGCGGGACATGGAACGCACTGAAAGATGGAAGAAAATTGAGATGTTTTGTTTGTAACTAGATTAACACGACGGATGCCACTAGTGCAGAAGGAACTGCTAACCCTTCCAGAGCACCTGAGTTCACCTAGGTATCTAGTGGGGTTTGTGTTACTCGATCTGTAGTTTTATGTGTATGTTTTTTAGATCGTTGTTTGGGCTTTTGTACTTTTTCGCTTGGCCATTGTGTTGTCTGTTCTTCTTCGATATACGGATTCTGATTGCCCCTTGGTATCTTAGATATACGGATTCTGATTGCCCCATGGTATCTTAAATATACGGATTCTAATTACCCCTTGGTATCTTAGATATACGGATTCTGATTGCCCCTTGGTATCTTAGATATACGATTCTGATTGCCCCTTGGTATCTTAGATATACGGATTCTGATTGCCCCTTGGTATCTTAGATATACGGATTCTGATTTCACCTTGGTATCTTAGATATACGGATTCTGATTGCCCCTTGGTATCTTAGATATATAGATTCTGATTACACCTTGGTATCTTAGATATACGTATTCTGATTGCCCCTTGGTATCTTAGATATACGGATTCTGATTGCCCCTTGGTATCTTAGATATACGGATTCTGATTGCCCCTTGGTATCTTAGATATACGATTCTGATTGCCCCTTGGTATCTTAGATATACGGATTCTGATTTCCTCTTGGTATCTTAGATATACGGATTCTGATTGCCCCTTGGTATCTTAGATGTATAGATTTTGATTGCCCCTTGGTATCTTAGATATACGGATTATGATTGCCCCTTGGTATCTTAGATATACGGATTCTGATTACCCCTTGGTATCTTAGATATACGGATTCTGATTGCCCCTTGGTATCTTAGATATACGTATTCTGATTGCCCCTTGGTATCTTAGATATACGGATTCTGATTTCCCCTTGGTATCTTAGATATACGGATTCTGATTGCCCCTTGGTATCTTAGATATATAGATTCTGATTACCCCTTGGTATCTTCAAACTCTTCTTGCTAACTTATAATCTATTGACCTAATTACACAATCAATCTAGAGTAAAATATACATATAGGATAATGTATTCTGATTGTTTTTTTAATGCTTGTGAATTTATCTCACAGACAATGCTTCTCTCATATTACAATAATAATAACATTAGTATCAAATTTTATGCGTACAACTGCGATTCAGGAATAACCAGCAACATGTACGTTCAAATCAATCGGGACGAGGTGTACAACATTATGTGATAAAGTTTGTCAGTGACTTGCAACAGGTCGGCGGTTTTCTCCGAGATTTTCTACTTCTACTTCTACACTGGTAATCCGTAAAGAGTCGTCTGACTCATCACACGAATGCATAATACTGGACGTCATCCATCATGTGCTCATTAAAAACATATGTACATGTGCAGTTTAAAAACATTCGTGAGATTTTACTGGCTTCTGTGGACTATGAGGCTGGTCTTAAATGCCTCATAGTCATCAATTCCTAGAATGTCCGGTGGAAGATCATTCCAGTCTTTGATGGTCCTTACAAAGAAGCTGTGTTTCCGCTGATCGCCAGTTGAGTCTATCCTTACGAATCTTCTTGGATGGTATTGTCGAGTCGTTCTAGTAGGTTTTTGTAAATATGGTGGTAATGGTATGGCTACCTTCTGGTGGGCTATTTTGTGGAAGATTAGCAGACGTGATGTTTTGCGCCTTTCTTGGAGTGCTTGAAGTTCCAGTTCTTGTAGGATTGATGTTACTATCCCAGGATCTCTTGAATATTCGTGCTTGATAAACCGCGCTGCCCTTCTTTGTACCATTTCTATTTGGTATTTGTGTTTTTGTAGGTGCGGATCCCATACACTACTGGGGTACTCAAGGTGCGGTCTTACAAGGCTGAGGTAGGCTTGTCACTTGATATTTGTGGGACATCTGCCTAAATTTCGCCGTATAAATCCCAAAGATCTGTTGGCCTTTGTGAGGATTTTGCCAATGTTTCTTCCACCAATAAAACTGACCGTCACGATATAACTTAAATATTGTTGAAAGTGGCGTTAAACACCATCAAACAAACAAACATATCCAAAAGATTGGAAAGCCAAATAAAACAAGTATAAAATTTCTTCCTAATTATAACATGTACTCACTTTATTTGAGTGTTGCTAATTAATTCTGCCTGCCAAAATGTCATTTAATTTTAATTTGTGTATATACTCTGTCAATAAGATACGTTTAAAAAAGTATAAAAAGTACTTTAGTATGTTGGTAATATGATCTTTCATTTGAAGAGATACAAAAAAGCGCACAATGTGCAACAATAAAGCCATGAAACGTTGTGTATGTTTACATGTAATTTTCATGGCAAGATGGCAAAAGGACGAAAGTCAACAGGCTAGTGCATTTCAACCTTACATGGTTCAGGAAATGAGAGTGTACGTGTATTTTCATTGTTTTGTCAAATAAAAAAATAGCATAATATTATTGCTAGTTATTACTGATTATGATAAATCATATATGTGACGTAAAATTGTTTTTGACATTTGCTTCACTGGGTTTGGTACTGCTTTGACAACTATTTTACCTATTTTGTTCAAGTATTGTTATAAATACTGTTATAGTGACAGTCGGAACCTTTGAGCCGTAATGAAAGCGGGAGGTTTAGCGCTTTAAAATCTGATTCAACCCACCATTTCTTTAGAAATGCCTGTACCAAGTCAGGGTCATTACGGTTTTCACAGTTTTCCGGTTGTTGACTGATTTTGTCTGTTTATATACTTATGAGTTTTGACTTTCCCTTTGTAAGATTATTCGGAGTTCGGTAATTTTGTTATTACCATTATTTATAGTTACAATTAAAAACGCATTATATATATATATATATAGTGCACACGAAGCGCTTTGGGAATAACCTTCATCAGGTACGCTTATAGTCAACGCTTATAGTCAACATTTTGGAAAGCCAAATAATTTAACAGTGTTTTGGAGAATGTAAACCAACATGATAGCCACAATTGTATGTCTTGCAGATTCGTTGTTTGTACTTTTGTACTTTTTTGTTTACGGTAGCCATTGTGTTGTTTGTTCTTCGATATACAGATTCTGATTACCCCTTTGGTATATTCAAATTCTTCTTTACCGCCACGATATAACTTAAATATTGTTGAAAGTGGCGTTAAACACCATACCTCTTCTTGGCTAAGGCTATTGATGCCTGGTGGTGACTGAATAAATAAGCAAAATAGAAATGGTGGTTTCCTTCATTAAAACAGTAATCTTTCATCAAATTATAATTTGATTGTATCAGTATATATCTAACCTTTTCATATGTTTTTTTGTTCTGGTATAAATATTCCCGGAATGTCTTGCGGGAGAAAACAAAGATTTATTCACCAACATCGCGCAGATGTTACCAAATGACAGACACTTTCTTTACTTTTTCGTCGTGAATGCAACGCTTCTGTTTATTGTGTAGTAGAAGATAGGAATTTCGTTGTTGTTTTTGCTTTTCAATCAAGTGTTTACATAAACAGTCTTATTTATTATACGTATATTACTGATAACAAATAAGTTTAATAGTCAATAATGCAGCAAGTTCACATTCTGTCAAAGTTCTCACCATTTAAACATTAGATAAAACAATAGTACACCCCCTGTTTTAGTGGGGTTCGTGTTGCTCAATCTTTATTTTTCTGTGTAGCGTATTGTTTGTCCTTTTGTCCTTTTCCTTCTTCGAAATACGGATTTTGATAACCTCTACCTCTTCATAAATTAGAAAATGGGACTTTCAAAGTACTGGGTTTTTTGTGGAAATTTTACTAAAAATAATGAAATATTACTACTCACTAGTCACATTGGTTTATTTTAGGATTAAATCTTGTGTTTTTATGGCACGCTACAATCTCTGCTGTCTCATTCACACATATAGTGTAAGCCTTACAACCTCTCTCATAGACACCATCAGCTTTTCCGGAGCAATCTATACTTAATACGCCTGCAATCACAAAAATAGATGTACTGTGTAGCGACAAATATTCATAGCAAGACAAATACAATGTAAGCGCATTGCCGGCCTATAAACACTAAGTCGCAACATTCCGCTTAATGTATGTATTGGTCAAAAACAAGGGGGATACAGGATTTTAAGTTAGATGGGATGTGAAAATAGGCGAGTTTTGGGATTTGACCATTTCTTGTATCTACATCAAGATCAATATAGATAAGAAGAAATATTGGCAAAAACTAGAAGAATAAAAGTTTAAAATTGTAGATAATGCTGAAGTTTAGCTTAAACATATTTTATTTGCTCAAATGTGCAAAAAGAATAAGACACAAGTTAAACAAACTTATGAAGTCTTCTCCTATACACAATAAGTTACAACATTATTTGATAGAGCATGCATGTATATACATATTTCTTACATTAATATGTGTAGATTGAACTAAAATAGAGAATGAAGAAAGGAATGAGAGAGAGGGTTAGTGGTGATGATGTGTGCGATTGTTGTTTTGGTGAACAACTAGACAACAAGAAATCTTTCAGACCTCTTTATATATTCAAACACACGCTTAAAAATAATTTCGTTCTGTTCATACGGGAGTGTAGGATTACCACAGGTCAAAAGTGTAAGGTCTAAAGCACAATATTTAGGTAGCCAGTTGAGATTTTGAAACAATGTATGTCTTATATTTGAATAATGAGAACAATCGAAGAAGAAATGATAGGAGTTTTCGCGATTGGCACCACAACGACAAGACGGATCTGATACTATATTTACTTGGAACAAATCGTAATTCAAAAAGGAAGCAAAACATCGAAGCTGGGTTAAAATAATATTAAGTTTTCGAGGTCCAATTTCGTAATGTTTAGGAACTTGGCTAATATCTTTCCGCTTTCTTAATTCAGCTTTAAATTTTGCAATAGAATCCACATTTCGAAGAGATGGATCTAAGCTATTCCATTGACGTATAGTTGAAGGAATAAATGAATCATAAGTATTCGATAGTCTACAAAATGGCATTATAATATCACTTCCATTACGCAATGGATAAACGGTTGTACTTTGAATTGATGGTGGAATTAAGTCACAAAGATACATGGGTGCATTATTATTTTGCATATTATAAAACATTTGTAATTTTCTTCTTTTTCTTCTTTCTGCCAATGATTCCCAGCCTAACTCTTTATAAATTAAAATTGAACTAGCAAATATTGGAAGATCAGTAACGATTCTAGTAGCCTCAAGTTGCAAATGATGAAGTGTATTAGAATTCCCTACCCCACAATTATCCCATACTTCACAAGCATATTCAAAAATTGGTCTGATATAAACTAAATATAATTTCTCTAGATTTTTCCGAGAAAGTTTATATTTTAACTTTCGAAGAACATTCAGGTGTTTGTAAATACTTTAAAACAATATATTTTCAACATGTATATTCCATTTAGCATCGCTGCTAAATGTAACTCCCAAATGTTTGTGAGAATTTGTAATAGGAATAGTTCTTCCATTAAATGTAAAATTGAATTCTGGAATATCCGTATTTGAAAATAGCATAATTTCTGTTTTATCTGAGTTAAAAGTCATCAACTATTTCTTTGACCATTCATCCAGCTCTTTCAAATCGTGATCAATCACAGATTTTATCCGTAATTCATCACGGTTGGAATAGCTGAAGGAAGTGTCATCTGCGAAAAGTCGGATAAGAGAGATTAACTTCTCAGCAATATCGTTGATATACATATTAAATAATAGAGGGCCTCGTACTTATCCTTGGGGTACACCAGCTGAAACATTGCAAAATGAAGAAGACGAATTGTTTATTAATACTCTCTGTTGTCGATCTTGCAGGTAACTGGAGAACCAATTTAATAAATTACTATCCACACCGTATGATTTAATTATATGTATCGACCCTTTATGCCAAACTTTGTCAAATGCTTAAGAAAAATCACAGAATACAAAACAGCTAATTTCCTTTTTTTCTAGTGAATTTAAAATGCAGTTATACATTTTTAGTAGTTGGTGTACGTACTGTTGAATATTTTGGGAGAAAACCAGATTGATATTCATAAATTAACTTTTTTCTTTGTAGATGGTTAAATACATATTTGTAGATAACTCGTTCCATTATTTTTCCAAAATAACTTATGAGAGATATAGGTCTATAATTAGACGGTAATGCTGAAGCGAAATACAAATAACAAAACCTAACATGATTTTATTACTGAAATTTGAAAATCTAATCAAATAATAAAAAAGTTGTTGATATCTATCTCCAAAATGACGTTATGTCAAAGCATTGTCAGGCTTAGTCTATTACAATGTACTATTTCATTCAACAAGAATATTTGACTTTTGATGTCTGAAGTGGAGTGAGTTGTATAAATAAACGTTAGAGAATACCGAAGAGGCAATCACACATGAACAATCCAGAGAAACTGGCAACATAGGGTACACAATACGAAGAAAAACCAACCAAAAGTATAACACAATATGTGTTGGATACCAAAGATGACTCAGAGGCTGTTAATCATGCAGAGGGTTCAAAATGAGGTAATGGAAGTACCCAAAACAAATGATATCTGGTGACAGCTGGTATCAAAATATTTATATTATATTTGTAGCAATATTCATAATTTTCATATAAATGGTGTCGTTGTCGAATTAGTTAATCTTAAAGTAATATATTTCTACACCTTAGATTCGATATGATTACAAGACATTACAGAAACAAATCACGTTCTGAAGACAAAATCAATAGAATAACATCTTTATTTTAATGATATGATTACAAAGCATTATCAAAATCATGTTTTGAAGAAAAAATAAATTATATAACAGTTTTATTTTAATGATATGATTACAAAGCATTATCAAAATCATGTTTTGAAGAAAAAATAAATTATATAACAGTTTTGTTTTTGTGCTCTAATAATAGAAATATACACATACCTATAAAAAATGGGTCTATTATTCATAAAGATCGAATTTTAAATTTCAATCTGGTATTGTATGCCTTTTGTTTTTACTTTATTATTAGTCTTGAAAATATTTTTAAAAAATATGATTTTAAAAAATACTGATTGATGAAGAAGCAAATATTTAAAACAATTATTTTAAAAAAAAAGTACTGATTTATGAAGAACAACCATTTTTAAATTCGTTATTATATATAAATTTCATAATAGATAAAAATGAGAAAATTATAATTGATACATACCAATGATAGCCGTCAATAAATACAAACAAAAACAAACACTTCTTTCTACTTCCATAATCAAGTGTACAGCACTGAACCTGAGCAATTATTGCCAAGATGGAACTGAAATTCTGATAAATAGAGCTGTCTTATCATGTCCATAGCAATAAAATATCCGGAATGCTACACAAGTCACGACCCTGTGTTAATGTCAGATGGTTAAATTATGTATATTATTTCTATTATAATGTTACTAGTACTTTTCATAAAGTCATTATTCACAAGGTGTTATAAAATTATTAACAAAAATATATTAAAAATAATATTTATTTCTAAGGAAATTTCTGTTGTTTTTGTTTGTTTGTTATTTTCGAAATATGCAAAATAACACAAGAGAATAATTTCTCCATTGCACTGTATTTTTTTTTTCTTTTTGTGTGTGTAAACGTTAAAATATTAAATCTATAGCAAAACCCCAATTTGTTCCTCAGTTTTTCTTACACATGTACTTAGAGAAGAATGATTCACTTGAGAACCTTTAGTTTGTTTAATAACATGATAAGTATTACTAAAAGAAAATCAAATTTCAAAAAAAATTGACGTCATTTATTTTGACCCTTTTCTAAGATTTTTAGATTAGATTTGATTTTGGAAATCTTCTAACAATGTGGTATTTTTTATTTTATTTCATTTTATCTATAATACTAAAATCATTTAGCATGAGAAATAAAAAAAATATACATAAAAAAAATATATATATAATAATAATAATAATAATAATAATAAATGGCTGGGCTAAATATTTCCAAGCCGCAAAGAGTGTTTAAAATTGTTGTAATGGTTTTCATTTCCTGTATTAATATAATCACGTTTAAGAAATGTTTGAAGATACAAACAATACAATGACCAAAATAAAAAGGTCTAAAAAGACAAACCATCATCTAGAAAACACTACACAATAAACCAAAGAATGTGCCACACGAACCCTACTAAAAACCAGAGAGGAACTCATGTGATCCGGAAAGCTAAGGCGCTACACTCTACACAACTATTCCCATTCAAAATTAAAATACAGATTAAGCTAATTAGTTTAACTCAATTGTGCTTCATATAATAAAAAAAATGACCAACATAGATATAAATACTTTGTTACCAGAAAGAGACATATTTTATTTTGCAAAGCGAAAAAAACGCTTTGATTCTACCAAAAAATCCTCTGAGACCGATATCATCAAAATGCTCGATTTTTTTATTGACAGTATATTTGGTGGACGTTTTTTCAACACAGTCGGCATTCCTATGGACACCAACTGTGTTCCTGTTCTCGCCGACTAGTCTTTTTATTATTCGTATGAACCAGACTTCATACAGGAGCGTCTCAAGAAAAATGAAAAAAGACTAGTCCGATCCTTTACTTTCCGATATATAGACAATGTCCTTTTACTAAATTATTCTAGGCTTTGTTAATTGATTGATCGCATCTATCACATTGTACTTGAAACAAAGGACGCTGCAGATAAAGTTAGGTATACTTCATACCTTGACCTGCATCTAGAAATTGACAGTGATTTCCTTAATAGAGTAGCGACTGCATATGGAATATGTATCTCTCAGTTGATACGATAGTCCTGAGCTTGTGGTTCCTATCAGGATTTCCTTGATAGATGGTTGCTGCTAACACATTAACAGCAGTTGAACAAAATGAATAAAAACATGTTCTTATATAATGAAGTACATAACATTGATAAGAATCAGACTTTAATTGAATTTGCCTATGAATATATACAAACGAATATTAAGACAAGCAAAATATTTTAGGTTGTAATTATAAGAATAGAACAGAGCATTATTTTTCTCCAGTTTTGAGTATTAAAAGAATTAACATCTATGTCATTGATTCGGTCAGCGCTTTAACACGCGAATACTTCCACAAATTAAAGATAGCGAATTTAATGTTTTCGTAAATAAAACACAAAATTGTGTTGGCTTAAACAAAAAACAAAAAATATAAACAAACAAAAAACACAAACAAAAAATTCAACCTTTAAAGCATGCCAATGAAGGTCAATTTGTGAGAAATGTTCAGTCTCGATGTGAGTTTACTATCATGTAAAATATGTAAATAGTCGTAAATTTGACTTGGTACAATTAATTACAATCGTGTAACACCATAACATTAGATGTTAATTAAAAAAATATGACGTTGTACAACTACGTTGATTTATGGTTTAAAAATGTCAGGAAGGAATTTCTATCAGGAAGTGAACAGCACAAGAATAAATAAATATATATAAGTATATATAGTATCATATGAAACATATAGCGTGTCAGAATATATGTAATATATACAGCATGACCTTTTCATATCGGTTTGGTCATCGCTCAGAGAGATATGTCCATATCAACCCAAGGAAAAGACGCGCGGGCCGATATGAGTCGAGAATTATAACCAGGTCGATATGGAAACGGTCATGTTTTATTCTATTTATCATACTTATACAAGTAATTGATCTGAAATATGGCCAGGCTGATATGGCGAATCAAATCGGGTGGATATGACATTATGCCCGGATTAGACTGATAACAAATCTAGACAGTAGGCTGACTAATCGAGGAGTGGGATATTGTTTGGTTGATGAAGTAACGACAAACCTTGACGCATTAGTAACAGCAACGAAAGGATGAGCGTATAAATATATGGAAGAACATGAGACCAAAGGATCCGATCCCAATATCAAGCAGTTGATCCAGATCTACGTGTATTGCACTGAATTACCATGACATTTTTTTATCACGCCATGGAACAATATTACTACGCAAACCATCCATCATTTTCCTCAATACAGACGTCAGAATATGATTTATCTCGAGCGCGAGTCGTCAGTGGATACATATCATTTCAAGTGGTCCAGGGGAAACCAATGTAGTGTATTTATAGTTTGATATCGACGAAGGTAAGTGACCAAGCAAGGGACGTCTTTACCTCATAATGCTAGCCACCTTGGACACACTAAGCAACCATGATTTCTGACAACATGTCTCACGAATCGGCAATGGGGGTGTGAGGGACGTATGTCTCTAGACTGATGAGGTGAAATAACGGAGCGTTCCCTCGCTACGGTCAGTCAATCATCTTATTGTTCCTGACTGTCATGCCATCTTCAAAATTATTGAACGACGTGATGTTGCGATAATCCCTCCACAATAACGTCCAATGAGATTACTCCTATAGCTACCAAATTCCGACATTCGGACAATTTTGCTTTTTCTAATTGTCTTTTAATGATATGTTATGCAATTAATGTGCTCTGTTTAAAACTTTAAATATGATATGGTTTTCATATCAATAACACGTGTGATTACCCGATGTACACGTGTTTTAAAAACAAAAGGAATACAGGTATACATTGTCGTACGTTGTCAAGGTTGACATCTAGACAGTACACAGACTGGTGTTGTCAGATTTTAAATGTAAATACATTTGGTCTACATGTAAAGTACGTTATACTACCACAGCCTAAACTTACATTTATTTTATTTACTAGTAGATGTTTATTTTCTGACAAATTGCAATATGATCCATAGCCATTACTTGGCGTTCTGTCGTCCATTAATTTTTTCATATTTTAATATTCTTTTTCAAAGGTGACAAACCAAATGAAAACATGCATAACAGGGGTGATTCTAGAGAAGGGGATATTAAGATTTGTACCAAAGAAGAATTTGAAGAAGGGGTAATCAGAATCCGTATATCGAAGATAAACAGACAACACAAAGGCTAAAAGTACAAAAGGACAAACAACGAACTATCTACAAAACATACACATAAAACTAAAGATCGAGTAAAACACGAACCCACTAAAAATCGGGAGTAGGAACATAAATGTGGGAATATAAGTAAATATTATAAAACATTCTTCGCAAGAACCAGCGGCATAAATGATTCAATATCTGCTCCATTTAATTATTGTGATGCAATGTATAAAGATTTAGATTTGTACATATATATATTTGGTCCGAACCTTAGGGTCCGATGTTTAACATAAACTCAATTAAGAAAATTAATAAACAAATTTTCATCAGAATATGCAATTGATAGACAAGTACAAGTGTCATGATTCATCATTCAATTTATGCCACACATATTTAAGTTTTCAGAAATGAAGAGGCCATGTTCTATGGGGTTCGAACCTTTGAAAAACTAAGTCTTACATAATAAAATGCGCTTTCTACATGTGGGTAAAATGCAAATTCTTACATAAAACCGGGCGAATTGTGTTATTATAAACAAAACTTCATAATCTAAAACATTATGCATAATGCTGCATTTATCAACGTTTGATGTATTATTCCCAAGAACCACGAATGGCAGAAAAGTTTGAAAATGCCAAAGGGGTAATCGGAAGTAGTTAATAGAAGTAGGACAAACAGTGCATTTGCACGAAAGAAACAGAAAGACTAGCAAGGGTCCACAAAATACTACACAGAAAACAAACGATTAAGCGACGCGGGACAATCTAAAAAATTGGAGGTGAAATTAGGTTCTCCGTAATTGTAAGTATTTCTTGCTTCACTAGTTGCAACTATCGTGTTACTTTACATCAAGCGAAGAAAACGTTTTACCCATTTATGATCACAACACCAACAACCCGCAAGTCACTGACACACTTTATCACATAATATGACATTGAGTACACATCTCTATTAGCGGGATTCGAACTCACAACGATAGTGTCGATAGACACTGATTGCATAGGTATTTGTAAATCAAACTACCATATGATCACGATGGCCTTTTATTTCAAAAACTGATAAAATCAAGTACATATAAAGGAACTAACGTCCAATTATTGAGTGTCTAAAAATACAAGACGTTTGATAAAAACCTGCATATCAAAATAAGTGCGCACGACACGTTTTTGGAATATACATAGAATATAACAGCAGAAACCATTAAAACAAATTCCAATTTATAAAATGAAAATCAAAATATACCACTCCAATTCCAAATATCAGTATTTTTATGTTATGTTTCATGAGAAATACTTATGAGAGTATAAACTATAAACAACATATCTATTCCAATCCAATCTTTTCTTCATTCACGACTTGCCACCAAGTTTGTAACAAGAGTAATGCGATACGTGCCACATGTGGAGCAGGAACTGCTTACCCTTGAGAGGACTCTCGGTTATTAGTGAGGTTCGTGTTGGTCGATCATTAGTTTTGTATTTTGTATATCGCTGTTTGTACCTTTGTACTGTTTCTTTGGTCATTGTATTGTCTGTCCTTCGTTTTACGACTTTTGATTATCCCTAAACAGGGGCGGATCCAGGGGGCGCCCCCTCCCCCTCCCCCCCCCCCCTAAAATTGGAAAAAAATATGATTTTTTGGCGTAAAATCGTGATTTTTCACACGAAATACCCCAAAAAATTTCGTGCCTCCCTCCGCTCGGCGCAATTTTTTTAAGTGCGCCCCCCCTAACTTGAAATCCTGGATCCGCCCCTGCTAACTTAGGTATCTTCAAACTGTTCTTAGTGCAAATGTCCGCATCGCGAAATAACAAACTATTCATTAAACTTCAAAAACATCCCGAATTACAATAAAACACCATGAATTACAATTTGTTCGTCGTTTGAAGATTATTATTCTGAAAAAATATAGAACAACGTTAGGATTTTGTGCTGATCGTCAGCCAACTTCACATACCGAATTCACGTCACCGAACCCCCTCGCAACTGTGGAAAAAAAGTTTAAGTATCTATATTAAAATGTCAAAATAGTACATGATACCCGTATACATAATAGTGTATCATTGCCTTATATAGAATACGGTAATCCCTCTTGACAAATAAAACTAAAACTTTGAACAAATCAGTAGATTCATTTGATATAAAGTATCGTGACCATTTAATAAAGCGGAGAAACTTTCTAAATAATTCCGGATTAGACAAGATAGCCTGGTTGTCAATACCTAAGTTACTAAGGTTTCCTAATATCTTTAGCACATTTCATAGCAAGTTAGAGTTGTGCAGAGCGGAAATTAATGTTAATTAAATAACAAACAATGTACCGTCGATTAAACAGTTTGTGTGGTTTGTTTTAGATTGGTGGAAGGCGTACTCTATTTGTTTTAGATGATACCGAAACGTCAATAGCGGAATGACATCTTGCTACGCCCGAATAAAGTCGACACTGCTGTATTTCACGTCACATAATCGTTGTGTATAAATAATAATAGTCAGGTAGTGTTCGGCACGATTCTAGTCAGAATAAGAGCGGAAGAACTTTGTTCGACACGTCTGTCTTGTCTTAAGCCACCATGCAGTTTTTAGTAGGAATAGTTATCGTCTCAACATGTATAGGTAAGTCTGTGCTTTGCGTTTTAGCAGCTTGAGAGTAAGAATTTTAAGAAAAATATTTTCATTAAAAAAGCTTTTTGTAAGGGGACTCGTGTCTTATTTACGTTATTTGTGTTTGTTTGCGTATAGCGCTGTCCAACACATATTGTGTAGGTTTTTTTTCTTCGTCTTATATACCCTATGTTCCCAGTTTCTCTGGATTTCCCCTTCGGTAATCTCTAACGTTTATTTGATCTCTGTTGAATAAATTTTCTTCATATCTTTTTTAACACAGCGTGTAATTACAGACAGTCAAACGTTTAGAGCTACCATGGTCACCGATAACGTAGAATATCCCTAGTATATATGTACATACATAGAAATGAATGTATGATATATTTATTATTGAAATATACAGTTCCTAAATAATGAAATTATTATTAAAACTAAAAAATAAAGGTTTGTCTCCATCTGGTATAGGTTATCTTAGCCAAGTTTGGCTATCTTGCGCCTATGCATTGATTATTTGGCTTTCCGACCTTTTGACTTTGAACGTACTTGATGAAGGCAATTACAGAAACGTGTCTTTTGTACTCAATTAGATATGTACTTTTGTATTGTATTGTTGGACTCATTCAAAATGTGTCTATCATCTTATTCACCGATACAGATTGTTTCAACTACAATATAGCCGTACTAATATGCGTACTGTTGTTTTATTATTGTATTCCGAGGAACCGTTTAATAAAATGTTCGCAACTGTTTCTACACATACCTCAAATATTGTTAATAGAATAAGCTAAGGTACCACTCCCTCAGACATAGGTGACATTAGCCGACTTTAGGCTATTCTGCTTAGGCCCTTTGGTTTTCTTACTCCAAAAGATTTTAAAATTATTTGGCTTTCAGATATTTTGGCTTTGAGTGTATCCGATGAACTTTATTTCAGAAACACGTCGTGTGTACTTAATTTAACATCTACGTTTTTATTACCATCATCGGTTGAATGTAACTGAAAACAAAATTGACCACTTATAATAAAATAACGGTAGATATATAATGTAGCGCTTCTGGGATAACTTTCATCATCCTGTGCTTGCGAAAAATTGACATAATCAGTTTTTATATTATTGGGGAACTATACATTTCAAACAGAAATATATAATAATCCATGACAATATATGTATTATTTAGTCCACAAACTCTCAAAATTATACTCCAGTGCACGAGTTAAAATATATTCTACTTTCGCATTTATTATAGTTTCTTTCTACTTTGACAGGTAAATCTTTCATTCCCATAGTTTTTATCAATTTTTTTTGTTCGCTTTTGACACACCTATGAATTGTCCATTACTCTACTCGACACCTCAATTACATATTAATTATGTCAACAAGTGTTATCTTGCTGTGTCTGCCAAATGCTCATCAAATTCTTGTTCCGTATTACTCTTAACATATATTCTATCAGCGGTAAAAACGGAGCTTCACAATTATAATTGTGACTCTAGCTATTCCAGAGGAGGTCGTAATTTCAGTCCCGTTCTTTCCTCATTCCAGATTTGCAACAAGAATGTCACGACGGATGCCACTGGTGGAACAGGAACTATGCATTTTTGTTCACTGTCCGTGTATTTGACAAAAATAACTTAATGCATCGCCCATAATACTTAAGGTGCTCATATAATATGCTTTGCATAATGTTGAATTTATCAAGCTGATTTAAAGAAACACAAAATTAAAGAAAAAAATACAAGAAAAGTTTTAGAAATTAACTTCATATCATACACATGTAGGAAATGTATTGATAAAGGCACTACAACACGGTCACGTGACAGGATGAAACTATTCAAATGATAATACATGACCTGAATTGTTCGGTAATAGTTGTATCATAAATGTACCATGACCTAATTATTATGTAATAGTTATGTTACAGCATGACCTAAATTGTTAGTACATGTAATTAAAACGTAGATATCAAATTTAGTGCGCACAACGCGGTTCTGGAATAACCTGAGTAAATATAGTTATCTTATAACATGACCTCAATGTTGTGGTATTTTGATTGAAATTTTAAATCCAAATCGCTTTTTGTTATATTTTAGCATCATCATTAGCTGTTGACTGCTCACAAAAAAAGGATGGGATTTACGAAGCAGGATGTAAATCATATGCTAAATGTACAGGAGGCGTAGCCGCCATTGTAGAATGTGACATGGATAAAGTATTCAACAATGCAACACAGACATGTGATCTGTAAGTTTTATCACGTGGTTAACATTTATATGCAGCATATCATAAACGTTCGTGTTTTCTACAGGTACCCCGGTTTCCTCCACCAATAAATCTGACCGCCACGATATACTGAAATATTGTTGAAAGTGACTTTAAACACGATAAAACAAACATAAAAGTTCAAATACAATGACTCTCTGCAAGCAGGCTAAAAAATGTACATGTGTGGAATCTGAAATGTATGTATTAAATAAACTACGTGTTCTACGAATAAACTTATTTAAGCAAACCCGAATGATGAGAATGTTTAGATAAGTCTATGAGTAAGACACCTGGTATGTACATGTATATGCTTTGTAACAGAAATGAAATGATTTACGTTTTTAGCTATGGTACAACATCCAGACCTGCATGTTGTAGCATAGTTTAATCACCACCCATGTGCATTTGGATTCAACAATTTGTTAATGGCCGATTAATTGGGTATGGTACAATAGCAATTATAGATAATAATCCAGGCTTTTCTATAAAAAAACTCCACTGATAATTCATTAAAACATCAAATAAAAAAGGCCATTTATGTTACAAGTATAGGGTTAGGACTATGGTGTTTAACACCACTGTCAACACTATTTCAGTTATATCGTGTCGGTCAGTTTTATTGGTGGAGGAAACAGGAGGACCCGGAGAAAACCACCGACCTGTCGTATGTTATCTAGCTACTACATATAAATATTTTCAAACACCAGCCACGAGAAGATTTATTTGACAACATCTATAGCTACAAAGCTAGATAAGGGTTTTAATTACATTGAAATCTCCAATTGTAGGTAATGCATTTAAAATCTAAATGATATGTGACGAGGAGGTTAACAAAACCAACCGGAAGTGACGTTTAAGAAGAGAATCCCGAGTTTGCTTGTAATAATTGAGCAACCCGATATTGCTCAGAGTAGATGCTAGAATTTTGAGTACCACTGTATATAAACTACTTTTACTTTTAAAATCTAATTAGTGCCGCAAATTTTTTCGCTTTATAATTTTAATAGTTTTATAAATACATTTCCTAACTTCATGTTTATGTATTTGAAAATTACTATAAACGTCTAAAATGTTAGCACAACGATATCAAAAAAAGATGTTAAAATGTAACAAAAATAACTATAAGTCTACAAAAAGCCTATAATTATAATAAAATCGACGGATATTTCGCTTGACCGACAAGCTTCATCAGCGTCTGTAATCTGATTTGAAAAATTGTCACGTGACCATCATTTATCATGACGTAAATTACTAAAAATCATAATCTTGAACTTTATACTTTATATTATTCAAGTATATATGTACACTAATTTATAAACAATATGAAAGCAATGAGAAAATGTAATGGTGAAATTTACCAACTAGCTAAGGACCAGGCACTGGTTAAAAAGTTAAAAAAACAAAAGATTTAGGCCTTTTTTTCAAATCAGATTACAGACGCTGATGAAGCTTGTCGGTCAAGCGAAATATCAGTCGATTTAATTATAATTATAGTCTTTTTGTAGACTTATAGTTATTTTTGTTACATTTTAACATCTTTGTTTGATATCGTTGGGCTAACATTTTAGACGTTTATTTATCATTTTTGTTTGTTTGCACAGAATCGTTAACACTTGTTTCCGATCCGACATGCCGTAGGTTCATACGTTGGCAACTTTTTCAGACGTTTATATATATACGTCTGAAAATTAAACCAAAGAGTGTTAGAATTAGATTTTTAGAGCTGTCAAATTATTGTTCTTCCCTCGACGGGATTTGAACCCACACCATTGATACACTGCAGCACCATTCGCTTAGCCTTACGTCCAGCGCCCTAGACCACTCGACCACATCCACTCCCTAAAAAAAGGAGCTTCAATAATCGTAGTGTTACCTTTTCTCGTAAGGCAAATCTAGGGATACACGTAAGACATGTGTATAAGCGTGTGTAGATGGTACATATATACTTAATATTATAATTTGACAGCAATCTAACTCAGCAATTTTTAATATATTGTATAGGATAATGAAGAATTCATTATACAGTCACAGGAAATAAAGTATATTATACAAACGTCTAAGCAAGTGACAACCATACTATATATCTGTCCCACTGGATCTCAAAGTTACTTTATATATATATATCCCATTAGCCGGTTTAATCCTGCCACAATCATGTGCCCGTAACAAGCCAGGACCTGGATTTCCAACTTCATACGTCTTGGTCCATTTTTGTGTTCAGTGAGTTAAGGTGAGAGATGATTGTTCGTTTTGTTGTTATTGGTAGATTTGATGACTATCACTGTTTAAACTTTCTTTTGTTTTGTTGTTATTGGTAGAATTGATGACCATCACTGTTTAAACTTTCTTTTCATAATGTACTCTCATCACACCTGTTAATTTACATCCATATCCCTTTTTTACTAATTTCAATGATGTACTATTAAATTTCAGCATGAAAAATGTCGGACCACCATGTGGACAGCTCAGAGACTGCACTGGTAAAGCTAATGGACGCTATGCCGACGTAGATGGAAAGTGTCGATCATACTACACTTGTTCTGAAGAAACATTTATGGGACATAATCCCTGCTCAGCATGTAAGTTTTAAATGGGACATAATCTTTACGCATCAAGTAAGTTTTAAAGGAGACATAATCCCTGCTCAGCAAGCAAGTTTTAAAGGGGGCATACTCCTTGCTCATCAAATAAGTTTTAAAGGGGACATAATCCCTGCTCATCAAGTAAGTTTTAAAAGGGGCATAATCCTTGCTCAACATGTAAGTTTTAAAGAGGACATAATCCCTGCTCATCAAGTAAATATTAAAAGGGACATAATCCCTACTCAGTAAGTAAGTTTTAAAGGGGACATAATCTCTACAAATCAAATAAGTTTTAAAGGGGACATAATCCCTGTTCATCAAGTAAGTTTTAAAGGGGACATAATGCCTGCTCATCAAGTAAGTTTTAAAGGGGACATAATCCCTACTCAGCAAGTAAGTTTTGAAGGGGACATAATCCCTGCTCATCAAATAAGTTTTAAAGGGGACATAATCCCTGCTCAGCAAGTAAGTTTTAAAGGGGACATAATCCTGCTCATCAAGTAAGTTTTAAAGGGGACATACTCCCTGCTCATCAAGTAAGTTTTAAAGGGGACATAATACCTGCAAATCAAGTAAGTTTTAAACAAGACATAATCTCTGCTCAACAAGTAAGTTTTAATAGGGACATAATCCCTGCTCATCAAGTAAGGTTTTTTTTAAACGGGACATAATAAAATATAATCTCTACGCATCAAGTAAGGTTTGAACGGGACATAGTCCTTGCTCATCAAGTAAGTTTTAATAGGGACATGATCCCTGTTCAGCAAATAATCTATTACACAGGACATCATCCACACACTTTATTATATAGCTAAAATAGAGTCCTGTATATCAATACCTGCTGAAATTTAATGCAGTTTTTATAACGATTCAGATTTATTGCAAAAATGAACAAGAGATGCAATCTCTGCAAACGCTCACATATTTTAAAGAAAATATAACATAGAGTAAACACATTAAAGTTCCAATAGTCATCCGACTATAAAGTCTCCCAAACAAACTCAATCGGGTCAATTATTTTTAAACGTTCATGATGCCATGGCAACGGCGACAATTTTGAAAATTTCAAACCCAAAATGCACAACTAGGCACTCCAAGGATAATTCATGTGAAATTTCATACCAATCGGATCTATAAAATATTGTGTTTAATCTTCAAGATTACCATGGCAAGGGCGGATACTTTGAAAATATCAAACCTTAAATGCACATCTACACATTTCAAGGATCATTTCTGTGAAGTTTCATTACAATCAGATCCAAAAGAAAAATTCCTAAAGAAATATTTCACCACAAAATTATATAGTAAACCCCCAACTATTTAGGCCGAACCCCAATATAAAATCGCAAACCTTTTTGCACAACTAGATACATAGATCTATCAACATGCTAAATACCAATATCATTGAATCTATGGTTTCTGAGAACCGCTGCGGATAACTTCGCGTATTACAGAAAGAAAGAATATTAATCATAAGAAGAAGAAACTGGGCAAAAACAATAAGTCTAAAACCTTTGTTTGGGAGACTTAACTATTAGGTTGGTTGGTTGCTTTTATGGTGTTTAAAGCCTTTTCAACAATATTTCAGTTATATCGTAGCGGCCAGTTTTATTGGTGGAGGAAACCGGAGTATCCTGAGAATACCACTGACCTGCCGCAAGTCACTGACAAACTTTATCACATAATGTTGTATATCTCGCCCTGAGCGGGATTCGAACTCACAACATCAGTGATGATAGGCACCGATTGCATAGGTAGTTGTAAATCCAACTACCATACGACGGCCCCTTTAACTATTATGTCACAATGTTTTAAAGGAATACATTTGTCCAGTGATCGGACAATATGTGCTGAAATTCCACTGTGAAATTCAAGCAAAAGCCGTAAAATGGATGACTCAAGAATACGTCGACCAAAGACATTTCCGATTTGAAAAAAAAAAAAATTAAATCATAGGTTATAGTCCCAAAAATGCAATATAAATTATAAACAAAACGTTGAAAAGAAAACACATAACCATATATGTACAATATATATGCATGTCATAATTTTTACGATTTTTATTACTCATTTTTTTCATTTCAGCATTGGTTTTCAATGAAGCTTTACAGACCTGTGACTGGGCTACTCACGTAGACCCCCCATGTGGAACAAAGGGGCAGAACCCAGTGACCAAATCAGCATTTGGCAGACGACGATAATTTAATAAATATGTTATAACTATTTGACATTGTACTATGAAGCTAAAAATATCACTGTTCAATATGTAAATTATAGAAAGTGTTAATATATTATAATTTATTCTATATCATTTGCTTACTAACCGTTCTGGTTTGGTGATTTCTTACTAAATCTGACAGTAATACCCATTTCTAATATCTTTCATTTTATGTACCGGTTATGATTTAAAGTAGTATGCTTCGGATATACACTTATATTTGCCTTCTTTAAATATCGTGATCACTCAACGTAACCTAACGGTGGTATACGTATACCCAGTGCCGGATTTATCATTGTGCTTAGGTGTGGTTAAGCACAGGGCCCCGTTAGCCAGGGGGGGGGGGGGGGGGGGGGGCATCTTCCTGCCAACAAAATATTTCTACGATGGATTTTTGCTTATGTGGTGCAATTTTAAATTTGAAGCCGATATGCCCGACTGCCTGTGTAGGCCTACCGAATCTACCTCCTTCATTGCCCAAGTAATGGACCTCAAAACTTAACTAGCACAGGGCCTCATTTGTCCTCAATACGGCACTGCGTATACGCAATCAGTCAAGCATGAAAAGAACCCCTTCGTTGGCAACCCACTTCTCAGTGATAATCCGCTCTGATAATCTCCACTCAAAACGCATGAAATGGAGTGTCGGATCATGATCAGTCGTGGATTACAGAGGATGGGAAAGATCTGGTTATTATTTTCTATAAATAAAGAAACTAGGAAATAAAATATATATTCTTAAAATTGCTTTGACAATTTTATTCACAACTGATTAAAATAGTAATATTTTACACAATGGTTTAAATTTCTCGACGCATTTACAGGATTTGAATTACTGGACTAAGTTGATTTTATATCTTTATCGGATGCCAATGTATGTGATTATAAAAGAAACCACCATGGATATTTTCACGGGCAGTGATCTCGGGTGCTTCGGAAGGCTAAATAACTACTGCTTCATTAGTGCCCCCGTAGTGTCACTTGTGTTATAAAAACGGTGATAGGTGATGATTGAGGTAATATTCAATAATAATTAACGAAGTTATGACGGCGACTGTAAAACTTTCAAAGTCAGAAGAGGTCAGCTTTACTTATCACTTGGAATGTCTGCTTCAGTACGTAGCTTTCTTGCTCGCAACAACCCACTATAAAGTAAATCCTGATGGGAAATACAAGCTCTGGAATAGCGTATCAACTGATAGATATATAAGATAATCAATCGTAACTACTCGGCCATTCTCGTTACCCTTGCAGGGTAGCGAGAATGGCCGGGTAGTTACGATTGATGAAACCGGCACGGCCATGAATGCTCGCGCATCTGAAAATTATCTGGCAATTTCACGCTCATCCAGTGCATCAAAAAGTGTCGAGATTTTTTGGACCGAGATATATTGGAGACGACTTTTTTTTAGGGCCATTTTCAACAATATTTCAGTTATATCGTGGTGGTCACTGGTCAGTTTTATTAGGATGCTGAAAAGTTGCCAAAAATTGATAATTAACAATAATTAAAATGATCTCTTTGGTCGTAATTCATCATAGTCATATTCCAGCTGTATGTCAAGGTATGGAGCAGACCTAGCTGTATCATGTGGAAGCTTTTTATTTCACACTAAATGGGCAAATGAAATCAACAAAATAAACAAACTTGGTTTCAAACTTGGACATCATCTTCCACCACTTATTATACTGTTTCTTGCACCTGTTGTGATGTTTGTTCCGACAGTCTACTGTTTATTATGTTTCAATAAAGTTCACCAGTTCCGTATTGTTAATGTGTAACTTCGGAATGGTCGGGGAACAGCTAGGCCGGGAATGAGGGAGAATCCTGCTTCGTTGATGGCTTGAAAGAAAAGAAATTGGAACCACACTTTTATTATACAGATAAAATGCCATATAAAATATAATCCAAAATAAATTACAAAAAAAATAATCTCAATAGTTCAGTTTTTAAAAGTAAATCAAAGTAACATTTCAAATAGAAATTTATAGTAATTAGTGATTAATCTAAAGTGTTCAAATATTTCTCTTGTAATTCTCTGATTATAAATAACATTTAGTAATTATATGAAGTACATCTGAACACATCTTTTTCTATTTAATTCTTTAAATTAATTTACATTAAATTACAATTAACAAGTAACAAGTTCCTTTGTATTAATTATTTCTACTTACTATAATATACCAATAACAACATCTATACTAAATATTATAACATAACATTAAATATTGATTTAAATAAAATTGTCCATAAAAAAATGAATTATCAATGTTCTTTATTTTTCTTTTTGCTTTAACTTGAATTAAAAATAATTATTGAAAATAATTTAAAAAGAAATCATTTAAGTAATTGTCGAAACAGAAAGTTAAAAATGTTTTAAACTATTTTCTCACCTTGAAAGAAAAGAAATTGGAACAGCACTGGGTTTCCCAACAATTCTTTCTTTTTATATTAGGTGAGGGGTCAATAATTACACCCACGGTAAAGTTGATTATTTTACTAGGTCCACATGACCTAATTACTTTAATTCATTAATATTCTATCTCAACATTTATGACAAAGCATTTTCTTCTAGGTCACTTCCTATGTCAAGAAAAATTGATTAACTAATTTTATAATTTTATTCCGGTCTAGACAATTGTCTAATTATGCAATATTTTCCCTGAACTAATTTTTATTATTATATTGTGGTCAAGATCTAATTTTATTGTTATATTATTGTGGTCAAGATAATGTCTAATTATGCAATATTTTTCCTGCCAGATGTTTATTTTAATATGCCAATTAGGACAGTGATATTTATCTTTAACCTTAGAATTTTAGAATAAAAAATTAGTATTATATTTGCACTATTAAAATTGATGAAAATTTATGCTATGATAATAGCAGAACATGAAATTAGAAGACATATCATGAAAATCTGTCTCATACGATTTAAGGAAGAAGTCGCTGAGTTAGTACCCATTGGAATGCCAGCTGTCTGTTGAAAAACACTCCATCAAACATCACAAATATGTTATCGATCTAAACCTCTAGCAGTTTGATGATGTCAGTTTCAGAGAAATTTTTTTTACAAAATAAGATTTGTACCTTTTTTAAACAAGGTATTTGTATGTATATTTATGGATCAAATATAGAGATCCTTAGGTTGTATATAGTAATGGCTAAATGAGGATTTCATACAGGAGAAATAAACAAAGTTTGAGACAACTGTTCTCAATCCCATTTTATGATGAAATTTGAATTATCAGATCTTTTGCTGTTTCATCCTGTAAAATTATGTTTAACAATTTCTTTGTGCACTGGTCCCCTACAAGTGGCATTTTCTGTATCTTAAAAAAGAATGACAAACAATTAAGAACCAATGCATCACACCTTTTACTCCATTTTTCAAAAGTATAATATTTGGGTTTTCATTGCTTTGATAATACTGGTTCCAATTCATTGTGGATAAAAGACAAACATCATCAGTCGAGCAGGGTATGCTTACCCTTCAGGAGTATCAGAGTTCACCCCGGTTTTTAGTGGAGTTCATATTACTCGATCTTTAGTTTTGTGTGTTGTAATTTAACTTGCAGATTGTTGCATTGTTTGTCCTTTTTCTTTTGGTCATGTTGTTTGTCCTTATTCAATTTACGGATTCTGATTACCCTCTTGATATATCCTCAAACTCTTCTTTAACGCTAAATGAGCAGTATTTCAGATATATTGTATATATTCGAACACAACTTGACAAACAGTAAAGCATGCAGGTTAAAAAGGACTGGGGCGAGTCTCAATGGGCAAAGTTTAGTTTGCCACAGGAAAAAAAAATAGGATGTTTTGGAAAGGGTCTAAAAAATTACATAGAATCACGCCACCAAATATCACTTATAACACACTGTTGCTCATTAGGAACTGCTAAAGTTGTCTTATATACAAGGAACATAAATCAATTCCAAACACACTAATGGCGAGTTGTCCTCAATCATTCACAGTCAGACCTGTATTAAGTTTGGTTTGGTTTTATGGTGTTTAATGCTACTTTCAACAATATTTCAGCTATATCATGGCGGTCAGTTTTATTGGTGGAGGAAACCGGAGTATCCGGAGAAAACAACCGACCTGCCACAAACTTGTATTAAGAGGTCACCTTTGGGACAAAGAAAAAGTGGTCTTTTCAGACAGGTGATCTCTTAAATGAGGTTAAATTCTATGACTGGATAAGAGAAAGGTGAACTTTTGATACAGGTGATTGCATAATAGAGGTGATCACATGGGCAGGTTTGACTGTAATTATTATCAAAGCTAAGGTTCTTTCCTTCAGGCATAGATGACCGTAGCCGATCTTGGCTATCCTGTTTAGACCCTTTGGTTCTCTTGCTTCCAAAGGCTTTCAAATCTTTTGATTATGAGCGTACCTGATGAAGGCGTTTCCAGAAATGCATCATGCACACTAAATTTGATATCTCTGTTTTTATTGTGTATTTTATTTAATCGGCACAATTATCAGACACCACTTTTTGCGAAGGAATGTAGTGGATACAGTGTTTTATTTCTATGCCCTGGGGTTCTCATAGGATGCTGTCTGATAATACCTTTCATATCAAAATTCGATAAGATTGATAATTAGTGACATAATCATGTTATGAAATATCCATTGATATGTATGTGTATTGACAACAGTAAATATCAGTGGAATGGAATTTTTCATGTGGTGTTGCACTTTAGTCAAATTTTTATTTACTGATGCAATTGTTTTTATGTATATGTTTTTGCTTCTAAACATAATATATTTTTGTCCAAGTAAAATGCAGATAATGTTTTAATAGCTTGCTTAAATTATGACTCGAGTTTTGAAACTAAAATCATGTAAACAGTAGTTCAATGTTATGGAGTATCTATGTCACAAGTGATCTTGGATATGTTCCGTTTGTCGTAATCACAATCTGGTCCTTTCCTCATCAACACGACGGGTGCCATATGTGGAGCAATAACTGCTTACTTTCCTGGAGCACCCGAGTTAACCCCCGGTTATAAGTGGGTTTCGTGTTGTATGATCTTCAGTTTTCTGTGTAATGTTTTAATTTGTAAATAATTGTTTCTTCTTTTGATCATTGTATTGTCTGTCCTTAGATTTACAGCTTCTGATTACCTCTTTGGTATCTTCTAACTCTAGACCATTGTATTGTCTGTCCTTAGATTTACAGCTTCTGATTACCTCTTTGGTATCTTCTAACTCTAGACCATTGTATTGTCTGTCCTTATATTTACAGTTTCTGATTACCTCTTTGGTATCTTCTAACTCTAGACCATTGTAGTCTGTCCTTAGATTTACAGCTTCTGATTACCTCTTTGGTATCTTCTAACTCTAGACCATTGTATTTTCTGTCCTTAGATTTACAGCTTCTGATTACCTCTTTGGTATCTTCTAACTCTAGACCATTGTATTGTCTGTCCTTAGATTTACAGTTTCTGAATACCTCTTTGGTATCTTCTAACTCTAGACCATTGTATTGTCTGTCCTTAGATTTACAGCTTCTGATTACCTCTTTGGTATCTTCTAACTCTAGACCATTGTATTGTCTGTCCTTAGATTTACAGCTTCTGATTACCTCTTTGGTATCTTCTAACTCTAGACCATTGTATTGTCTGTCCTTAGATTTACAGCTTCTGATTACCTCTTTGGTATCTTCTAACTCTTGACCATTGTATTTTCTGTCCTTAGATTTACAGCTTCTGATTACCTCATTGGTATCTTCTAACTCTAGACCATTGTATTGTCTGTCCTTAGATTTACAGCTTCTGATTACCTCTTTGGTATCTTCTAACTCTAGACCATTGTATTTTCTGTCCTTAGATTTACAGCTTCTGATTACCTCTTTGGTATCTTCTAACTCTAGACCATTGTATTGTCTGTCCTTAGATTTACAGCTTCTGATTACCTCTTTGGTATCTTCTAACTCTAGACCATTGTATTGTCTGTCCTTAGATTTACAGCTTCTGATTACCTCTTTGGTATCTTCTAACTCTAGACCATTGTATTGTCTGTCCTTAGATTTACAGCTTCTGATTACCTCTTTGGTATCTTCTAACTCTAGACCATTGTATTGTCTGTCCTTAGATTTACAGCTTCTGATTACCTCTTTGGCATCTTCTAACTCTAGACCATTGTATTTTCTGTCCTTAGATTTACAGCTTCTGATTACCTCTTTGGTATCTTCTAACTCTAGACCATTGTATTGTCTGTCCTTAGATTTACAGCTTCTGATTACCTCTTTGGTATCTTCTAACTCTAGACTATTGTATTTTCTGTCCTTAGATTTACAGCTTCTGATTACCTCTTTGGTATCTTCTAATTCTAGACCATTGTATTGTCTGTCCTTAGATTTACAATTTCTGATTACCTCTTTGGTATCTTCTAACTCTAGACCATTGTATTGTCTGTCCTTAGATTTACAGCTTCTGATTACCTCTTTGGTATCTTCTAACTCTAGACCATTGTATTGTCTGTCCCTAGATTTACAGCTTCTGATTACCTCTTTGGTATCTTCTAACTCTAGACCATTGTATTTTGTCCTTAGATTAACAGCTTCTGATTACCTCCTTGATATCTTCTAACTCTAGACCAGTGTATTTTCTGTCCTTAGATTTACAGCTTCTGATTACCTCTTTGGTATCTTCTAACTCTAGACCATTGGATTTTCTGTCCTTAGATTTACAGCTTCTGATTACCTCTTTGGTATCTTCTAACTCTAGACCATTGTATTTTCTGTCCTTAGATTAACAGCTTCTGATTACCTCTTTGGTATCTTCTAACTCTAGACCATTGTATTTTCTGTCCTTAGATTTACAGCTTCTGATTACCTCTTTGGTATCTTCTAACTCTAGACCATTGTATTTTCTGTCCTTAGATTTACAGCTTCTGATTACCTCTTTGGTATCTTCTAACTCTAGACCATTGTATTTTCTGTCCTTAGATTAACAGCTTCTGATTACCTCCTTGATATCTTCTAACTCTAGACCATTGTATTTTCTGTCCTTAGATTTACAGCTTCTGATTACCTCTTTGGTATCTTCTAACTCTAGACCATTGTATTGTCTGTCCTTAGATTTACAGCTTCTGATTACCTCTTTGGCATCTTCTAACTCTAGACCATTGTATTGTCTGTCCTTAGATTTACAGCTTCTGATTACCTCTTTGGTATCTTCTAACTCTAGACCATTGTATTGTCTGTCCTTAGATTTACAGCTTCTGATTACCTCTTTGGTATCTTCTAACTCTAGACCATTGTATTTTCTGTCCTTAGATTTACAGCTTCCGATTACCTCCTTGATATCTTCTAACTCTAGACCATTGTATTTTCTGTCCTTAGATTTACAGCTTCTGATTACCTCTTTGGTATCTTCTAACTCTAGACCATTGTATTTTCTGTCCTTAGATTTACAGCTTCTGATTACCTCTTTGGTATCTTCCAACTCTAGACCATTGTATTTTCTGTCCTTAGATTTACAGCTTCTGATTACCTCTTTGGTATCTTCTAACTCTAGACCATTGGATTTTCTGTCCTTAGATTAACAGCTTCTGATTACCTCCTTGATATCTTCTAACTCTAGACCATTGTATTGTCTGTCCTTAGATTTACAGCTTCTGATTACCTCTTTGGTATCTTCTAACTCTAGACCATTGTATTTTCTGTCCTTAGATTTACAGCTTCTGATTACCTCTTTGGTATCTTCTAACTCTAGACCATTGTATTTTCTGCCCTTAGATTTACAGCTTTTGATTACCTCTTTGGTATCTTCTAACTCTAGACCATTGGATTTTCTGTCCTTAGATTTACAGCTTCTGATTACGTCCTTGATATCTTCTAACTCTAGACCATTGTATTGTCTGTCCTTAGATTTACAGCTTCTGATTACCTCTTTGGTATCTTCTAACTCTAGACCATTGTATTTTCTGTCCTTAGATTTACAGCTTCTGATTACCTCTTTGGTATCTTCTAACTCTAGACCATTGTATTTTCTGTCCTTAGATTAACAGTTTCTGATTACCTCTTTGGTATCTTCTAACTCTAAACCATTGTATTTTCTGTCCTTAGATTTACAGCTTCTGATTACCTCTTTGGTATCTTCTAACTCTAGACCATTGTATTGTCCGTCCTTAGATTTACAGCTTCTGATTACCTCTTTGGTATCTTCTAACTCTAGACCATTGTATTTTCTGTCCTTAGATTTACAGCTTCTGATTACCTCTTTGGTATCTTCTAACTCTAGACCATTGTATTTTCTGTCCTTAGATTTACAGCTTCTGATTACCTCTTTGGTATCTTCTAACTCTAGACCATTGTATTTTCTGTCCTTAGATTAACAGCTTCTGATTACCTCTTTGGTATCTTCTAACTCTAGACCATTGTATTTTCTGTCCTTAGATTTACAGCTTCTGATTACCTCTTTGGTATCTTCTAACTCTAAACCATTGTATTTTCTGTCCTTAGATTTACAGCTTCTGATTACCTCTTTGGTATCTTCTAACTCTAGACCATTGTATTGTCTGTCCTTAGATTTACAGCTTCTGATTACCTCTTTGGTATCTTCTAACTCTAGACCATTGTATTTTCTGTCCTTAGATTTACAGCTTCTGATTACCACTTTGGTATCTTCTAACTCTAAACCATTGTATTTTCTGTCCTTAGATTTACAGCTTCTGATTACCTCTTTGGTATCTTCTAACTCTAGACCATTGTATTGTCTGTCAGATTTACAGTTTCTGATTACCTCTTTGGTATCTTCTAACTCTAGATCATTGTATTGTCTGTCCTTAGATTTACAGCTTCTGATTACCTCTTTGGTATCTTCTAACTCTAGACCATTGTATTGTCTGTCCCTAGATTTACAGCTTCTGATTACCTCTTTGGTATCTTCTAACTCTAGACCATTGTATTTTCTGTCCTTAGATTTACAGCTTCTGATTACCTCTTTGGTATCTTCTAACTCTAGACCATTGTATTTTCTGTCCTTAGATTTACAGCTTCTGATTACCTCTTTGGTATCTTCTAACTCTAGACCATTGGATTTTCTGTCCTTAGATTAACAGCTTCTGATTACCTCCTTGATATCTTCTAACTCTAGACTATTGTATTTTCTGTCCTTAGATTTACAGCTTCTGATTACCTCTTTGGTATCTTCTAACTCTAGACCATTGTATTTTCTGTCCTTAGATTTACAGCTTCTGATTACCTCTTTGGTATCTTCTAACTCTAGACCATTGTATTTTCTGTCCTTAGATCTACAGCTTCTGATTACCTCTTTGGTATCTTCTAACTCTAGACCATTGTATTTTCTGTCCTTAGATTAACAGCTTCTAATTACCTCCTTGATATCTTCAAACTCTAGACCATTGTATTTTCTGTCCTTAGATTTACAGCTTCTGATTACCTCTTTGGTATCTTCTAACTCTAGACCATTGTATTTTCTGTCCTTAGATTTACAGCTTCTGGTTACCTCTTTGGTATCTTCCAACTCTAGACCATTGTATTTTCTGTCCTTAGATTTACAGCTTCTGATTATCTCTTTGGTATCTTCTAACTCTAGACCATTGGATTTTCTGTCCTTAGATTAACAGCTTCTGATTACCTCCTTGATATCTTCTAACTCTAGACTATTGTATTTTCTGTCCTTAGATTTACAGCTTCTGATTACCTCTTTGGTATCTTCTAACTCTAGACCATTGTATTTTCTGTCCTTATATTTACAGCTTCTGATTACCTCTTTGGTATCTTCTAACTCTAGACCATTGTATTTTCTGTCCTTAGATCTACAGCTTCTGATTACCTCTTTGGTATCTTCTAACTCTAGACCATTGTATTTTCTGTCCTTAGATTAACAGCTTCTGATTACCTCCTTGATATCTTCAAACTCTAGACCATTGTATTTTCTGTCCTTAGATTTACAGCTTCTGATTACCTCTTTGGTATCTTCTAACTCTAGACCATTGTATTTTCTGTCCTTAGATTTACAGCTTCTGATTACCTCTTTGGTATCTTCCAACTCTAGACCATTGTATTTTCTGTCCTTAGATTAACAGCTTCTGATCACCTCTTTGGTATCTTCTAACTCTAGACCATTGGATTTTCTGTCCTTAGATTAACAGCTTCTGATTACCTCCTTGATATTTTCTAACTCTAAACCATTGTATTGTCTGTCCTTAGATTTACAGCTTCTGATTACCTCTTTGGTATCTTCTAACTCTAAACCATTGTATTTTCTGTCCTTAGATTTACAGCTTCTGATTACCTCTTTGGTATCTTCTAACTCTAGACCATTGTATTGTCTGTCAGATTTACAGTTTCTGATTACCTCTTTGGTATCTTCTAACTCTAGATCATTGTATTGTCTGTCCTTAGATTTACAGCTTCTGATTACCTCTTTGGTATCTTCTAACTCTAGACCATTGTATTGTCTGTCCCTAGATTTACAGCTTCTGATTACCTCTTTGGTATCTTCTAACTCTAGACCATTGTATTTTCTGTCCTTAGATTTACAGCTTCTGATTACCTCTTTGGTATCTTCTAACTCTAGACCATTGTATTTTCTGTCCTTAGATTTACAGCTTCTGATTACCTCTTTGGTATCTTCTAACTCTAGACCATTGGATTTTCTGTCCTTAGATTAACAGCTTCTGATTACCTCCTTGATATCTTCTAACTCTAGACTATTGTATTTTCTGTCCTTAGATTTACAGCTTCTGATTACCTCTTTGGTATCTTCTAACTCTAGACCATTGTATTTTCTGTCCTTAGATTTACAGCTTCTGATTACCTCTTTGGTATCTTCTAACTCTAGACCATTGTATTTTCTGTCCTTAGATCTACAGCTTCTGATTACCTCTTTGGTATCTTCTAACTCTAGACCATTGTATTTTCTGTCCTTAGATTAACAGCTTCTAATTACCTCCTTGATATCTTCAAACTCTAGACCATTGTATTTTCTGTCCTTAGATTTACAGCTTCTGATTACCTCTTTGGTATCTTCTAACTCTAGACCATTGTATTTTCTGTCCTTAGATTTACAGCTTCTGGTTACCTCTTTGGTATCTTCCAACTCTAGACCATTGTATTTTCTGTCCTTAGATTTACAGCTTCTGATTATCTCTTTGGTATCTTCTAACTCTAGACCATTGGATTTTCTGTCCTTAGATTAACAGCTTCTGATTACCTCCTTGATATCTTCTAACTCTAGACTATTGTATTTTCTGTCCTTAGATTTACAGCTTCTGATTACCTCTTTGGTATCTTCTAACTCTAGACCATTGTATTTTCTGTCCTTATATTTACAGCTTCTGATTACCTCTTTGGTATCTTCTAACTCTAGACCATTGTATTTTCTGTCCTTAGATCTACAGCTTCTGATTACCTCTTTGGTATCTTCTAACTCTAGACCATTGTATTTTCTGTCCTTAGATTAACAGCTTCTGATTACCTCCTTGATATCTTCAAACTCTAGACCATTGTATTTTCTGTCCTTAGATTTACAGCTTCTGATTACCTCTTTGGTATCTTCTAACTCTAGACCATTGTATTTTCTGTCCTTAGATTTACAGCTTCTGATTACCTCTTTGGTATCTTCCAACTCTAGACCATTGTATTTTCTGTCCTTAGATTAACAGCTTCTGATCACCTCTTTGGTATCTTCTAACTCTAGACCATTGGATTTTCTGTCCTTAGATTAACAGCTTCTGATTACCTCCTTGATATTTTCTAACTCTAAACCATTGTATTGTCTGTCCTTAGATTTACAGCTTCTGATTACCTCTTTGGTATCTTCTAACTCTAGACCATTGTATTTTCTGTCCTTAGATTTACAGCTTCTGATTACCTCTTTGGTATCTTCTAACTCTAAACCATTGTATTTTATGTCCTTAGATTTACAGCTTCTGATTACCTCTTTGGTATCTTCTAACTCTAGACCATTGTATTGTCTGTCAGATTTACAGTTTCTGATTACCTCTTTGGTATTTTCTAACTCTAGACCATTGTATTGTCTGTCCTTAGATTTACAGTTTCTGATTACCTCTTTGGTATCTTCTAACTCTAGACCATTGTATTTTCTGTCCTTAGATTTACAGCTTCTGATTACCTCTTTGGTATCTTCTAATTTTAGACCATTGTATTGTCTGTCCTTAGATTTACAGTTTCTGATTACCTCTTTGGTATCTTCTAACTCTAGACCATTGTATTGTCTGTCCTTAGATTTACAGCTTCTGATTACCTCTTTGGTATCTTCTAACTCTAGACCATTGTATTGTCTGTCCCTAGATTTACAGCTTCTGATTACCTCTTTGGTATCTTCTAACTCTAGACCATTGGATTTTCTGTCCTTAGATTAACAGCTTCTGATTACCTCCTTGATATCTTCTAACTCTAGACCATTGTATTGTCTGTCCTTAGATTTACAGCTTCTGATTACCTCTTTGGTATCTTCTAACTCTAGACCATTGTATTTTCTGTCCTTAGATTTACAGCTTCTGATTACCTCTTTGGTATCTTCTAACTCTAGACCATTGTATTTTCTGTCCTTAGATTTACAGCTTCTGATTACCTCTTTGGTATCTTCTAACTCTAGACCATTGTATTGTCTGTCCTTAGATTTACAGCTTCTGATTACCTCTTTGGTATCTTCTAACTCTAGACCATTGTATTGTCTGTCCTTAGATTTACAGCTTCTGATTACCTCTTTGGTATCTTCTAACTCTAGACCATTGTATTTTCTGTCCTTAGATTAACAGCTTCTGATTACCTCCTTGATATCTTCAAACTCTAGACCATTGTAGTTTCTGTCCTTAGATTTACAGCTTCTGATTACCTCTTTGGTATCTTCTAACTCTAGACCATTGTATTGTCTGTCCTTAGATTTACAGCTTCTGATTACCTCTTTGGTATCTTCTAACTCTAGACCATTGTATTTTCTGTCCTTAGATTAACAGTTTCTGATTACCTCTTTGGTATCTTCTAACTCTAAACCATTGTATTTTCTGTCCTTAGATTTACAGCTTCTGATTACCTCTTTGGTATCTTCTAACTCTAGACCATTGTATTGTCCGTCCTTAGATTTACAGCTTCTGATTACCTCTTTGGTATCTTCTAACTCTAGACCATTGTATTTTCTGTCCTTAGTTTTACAGCTTCTGATTACCTCTTTGGTATCTTCTAACTCTAGACCATTGTATTTTCTGTCCTTAGATTTACAGCTTCTGATTACCTCTTTGGTATCTTCTAACTCTAGACCATTGTATTTTCTGTCCTTAGATTAACAGCTTCTGATTACCTCTTTGGTATCTTCTAACTCTAGACCATTGTATTTTCTGTCCTTAGATTTACAGCTTCTGATTACCTCTTTGGTATCTTCTAACTCTAAACCATTGTATTTTCTGTCCTTAGATTTACAGCTTCTGATTACCTCTTTGGTATCTTCTAACTCTAGACCATTGTATTGTCTGTCCTTAGATTTACAGCTTCTGATTACCTCTTTGGTATCTTCTAACTCTAGACCATTGTATTTTCTGTCCTTAGATTTACAGCTTCTGATTACCACTTTGGTATCTTCTAACTCTAAACCATTGTATTTTCTGTCCTTAGATTTACAGCTTCTGATTACCTCTTTGGTATCTTCTAACTCTAGACCATTGTATTGTCTGTCAGATTTACAGTTTCTGATTACCTCTTTGGTATCTTCTAACTCTAGACCATTGTATTGTCTGTCCTTAGATTTACAGTTTCTGATTACCTCTTTGGTATCTTCTAACTCTAGACCATTGTATTTTCTGTCCTTCGATTTACAGCTTCTGATTACCTCTTTGGTATCTTCTAATTCTAGACCATTGTATTGTCTGTCCTTAGATCTACAGCTTCTGATTACCTCTTTGGTATCTTCTAACTCTAGACCATTGTATTTTCTGTCCTTAGATTAACAGCTTCTAATTACCTCCTTGATATCTTCAAACTCTAGACCATTGTATTTTCTGTCCTTAGATTTACAGCTTCTGATTACCTCTTTGGTATCTTCTAACTCTAGACCATTGTATTTTCTGTCCTTAGATTTACAGCTTCTGGTTACCTCTTTGGTATCTTCCAACTCTAGACCATTGTATTTTCTGTCCTTAGATTTACAGCTTCTGATTACCTCTTTGGTATCTTCTAACTCTAGACCATTGTATTGTCTGTCCTTAGATTAACAGCTTCTGATTACCTCCTTGATATCTTCTAACTCTAGACTATTGTATTTTCTGTCCTTAGATTTACAGCTTCTGATTACCTCTTTGGTATCTTCTAACTCTAGACCATTGTATTTTCTGTCCTTAGATTTACAGCTTCTGATTACCTCTTTGGTATCTTCTAACTCTAGACCATTGTATTTTCTGTCCTTAGGTCTACAGCTTCTGATTACCTCTTTGGTATCTTCTAACTCTAGACCATTGTATTTTCTGTCCTTAGATTAACAGCTTCTGATTACCTCCTTGATATCTTCAAACTCTAGACCATTGTATTTTCTGTCCTTAGATTTACAGCTTCTGATTACCTCTTTGGTATCTTCTAACTCTAGACCATTGTATTTTCTGTCCTTAGATTTACAGCTTCTGATTACCTCTTTGGTATCTTCCAACTCTAGACCATTGTATTTTCTGTCCTTAGATTTACAGCTTCTGATCACCTCTTTGGTATCTTCTAACTCTAGACCATTGGATTTTCTGTCCTTAGATTAACAGCTTCTGATTACCGCCTTGATATTTTCTAACTCTAAACCATTGTATTGTCTGTCCTTAGATTTACAGCTTCTGATTACCTCTTTGGTATCTTCTAACTCTAGACCATTGTATTTTCTGTCCTTAGATTTACAGCTTCTGATTACCTCTTTGGTATCTTCTAACTCTAAACCATTGTATTTTATGTCCTTAGATTTACAGCTTCTGATTACCTCTTTGGTATCTTCTAACTCTAGACCATTGTATTGTCTGTCAGATTTACAGTTTCTGATTACCTCTTTGGTATTTTCTAACTCTAGACCATTGTATTGTCTGTCCTTAGATTTACAGTTTCTGATTACCTCTTTGGTATCTTCTAACTCTAGACCATTGTATTTTCTGTCCTTAGATTTACAGCTTCTGATTACCTCTTTGGTATCTTCTAATTTTAGACCATTGTATTGTCTGTCCTTAGATTTACAGTTTCTGATTACCTCTTTGGTATCTTCTAACTCTAGACCATTGTATTGTCTGTCCTTAGATTTACAGCTTCTGATTACCTCTTTGGTATCTTCTAACTCTAGACCATTGTATTGTCTGTCCCTAGATTTACAGCTTCTGATTACCTCTTTGGTATCTTCTAACTCTAGACCATTGGATTTTCTGTCCTTAGATTAACAGCTTCTGATTACCTCCTTGATATCTTCTAACTCTAGACCATTGTATTGTCTGTCCTTAGATTTACAGCTTCTGATTACCTCTTTGGTATCTTCTAACTCTAGACCATTGTATTTTCTGTCCTTAGATTTACAGCTTCTGATTACCTCTTTGGTATCTTCTAACTCTAGACCATTGTATTTTCTGTCCTTAGATTTACAGCTTCTGATTACCTCTTTGGTATCTTCTAACTCTAGACCATTGTATTGTCTGTCCTTAGATTAACAGCTTCTGATTACCTCTTTGGTATCTTCTAACTCTAGACCATTGTATTGTCTGTCCTTAGATTTACAGCTTCTGATTACCTCTTTGGTATCTTCTAACTCTAGACCATTGTATTTTCTGTCCTTAGATTAACAGCTTCTGATTACCTCCTTGATATCTTCAAACTCTAGACCATTGTAGTTTCTGTCCTTAGATTTACAGCTTCTGATTACCTCTTTGGTATCTTCTAACTCTAGACCATTGTATTTTCTGTCCTTAGATTAACAGCTTCCGATTACCTCCTTGATATCTTCTATCTCTAGACCATTGTATTTTCTGTCCTTAGATTTACAGCTTCTGATTACCTCTTTGGTATCTTCTAACTCTAGACCATTGTATTTTCTGTCCTTAGATTTACAGCTTCTGATTACCTCTTTGGTATCTTCCAACTCTAGACCATTGTATTTTCTGTCCTTAGATTTACAGCTTCTGATTACCTCTTTGGCATCTTCTAACTCTAGACCATTGGATTTTCTGTCCTTAGATTAACAGCTTCTGATTACCTCCTTGATATCTTCTAACTCTAGACTATTGTATTTTCTGTCCTTAGATTTACAGCTTCTGATTACCTCTTTGGTATCTTCTAACTCTAGACCATTGTATTTTCTGTCCTTAGATTTACAGCTTCTGATTACCTCTTTGGTATCTTCTAACTCTAGACCATTGTATTTTCTGTCCTTAGATCTACAGCTTCTGATTACCTCTTTGGTATCTTCTAACTCTAGACCATTGTATTTTCTGTCCTTAGATTAACAGCTTCTGATTACCTCCTTGATATCTTCAAACTCTAGACCATTGTATTTTCTGTCCTTAGATTTACAGCTTCTGATTACCTCTTTGGTATCTTCTAACTCTAGACCATTGTATTTTCTGTCCTTAGATTTACAGCTTCTGATTACCTCTTTGGTATCTTCCAACTTTAGACCATTGTATTTTCTGTCCTTAGATTTACAGCTTCTGATTACCTCTTTGGTATCTTCTAACTCTAGACCATTGGATTTTCTGTCCTTAGATTAACAGCTTCTGATTACCTCCTTGATATCTTCTAACTCTAGACTATTGTATTTTCTGTCCTTAGATTTACAGCTTCTGATTACCTCTTTGGTATCTTCTAACTCTAGACCATTGTATTTTCTGTCCTTAGATTTACAGCTTCTGATTACCTCTTTGGTATCTTCTAACTCTAGACCATTGTATTTTCTGTCCTTAGATCTACAGCTTCTGATTACCTCTTTGGTATCTTCTAACTCTAGACCATTGTATTTTCTGTCCTTAGATTAACAGCTTCTGATTACCTCCTTGATATTTTCAAACTCTAAACCATTGTATTTTCTGTCCTTAGATTTACAGCTTCTGATTACCTCTTTGGTATCTTCCAACTCTAGACCATTGTATTTTCTGTCCTTAGATTTACAGCTTCTGATTACCTCTTTGGTATCTTCAAACTCTAGACCATTGTATTTTCTGTCCTTAGATTTACAGCTTCTGATTACCTCTTTGGTATCTTCCAACTTTAGACCATTGTATTTTCTGTCCTTAGATTTACAGCTTCTGATTACCTCTTTGGTATCTTCTAACTCTAGACCATTGGATTTTCTGTCCTTAGATTAACAGCTTCTGATTACCTCCTTGATATCTTCTAACTCTAGACTATTGTATTTTCTGTCCTTAGATTTACAGCTTCTGATTACCTCTTTGGTATCTTCTAACTCTAGACCATTGTATTTTCTGTCCTTAGATTTACAGCTTCTGATTACCTCTTTGGTATCTTCTAACTCTAGACCATTGTATTTTCTGTCCTTAGATCTACAGCTTCTGATTACCTCTTTGGTATCTTCTAACTCTAGACCATTGTATTTTCTGTCCTTAGATTAACAGCTTCTGATTACCTCCTTGATATTTTCAAACTCTAAACCATTGTATTTTCTGTCCTTAGATTTACAGCTTCTGATTACCTCTTTGGTATCTTCCAACTCTAGACCATTGTATTTTCTGTCCTTAGATTTACAGCTTCTGATTACCTCTTTGGTATCTTCCAACTCTAGACCATTGTATTTTCTGTCCTTAGATTTACAGCTTCTGATTACCTCTTTGGTATCTTCTAACTCTAGACCATTGGATTTTCTGTCCTTAAATTAACAGCTTCTGATTACCTCCTTGATATCTTCTAACTCTAGACCATTGTATTGTCTGTCCTTAGATTTACAGCTTCTGATTACCTCTTTGGTATCTTCTAACTCTAGACCATTGTATTTTCTGTCCTTAGATTTACAGCTTCTGATTACCTCTTTGGTATCTTCTAACTCTAGACCATTGTATTTTCTGCCCTTAGATTTACAGCTTCTGATTACCTCTTTGGTATCTTCTAACTCTAGACCATTGTATTTTCTGTCCTTAGATTTACAGCTTCTGATTACCTCCTTGATATCTTCTAACTCTAGACCATTGTATTGTCTGTCCTTAGATTTACAGCTTCTGATTACCTCTTTGGTATCTTCTAACTCTAGACCATTGTATTTTCTGTCCTTAGATTTACAGCTTCTGATTACCTCTTTGGTATCTTCTAACTCTAGACCATTGTATTTTCTGTCCTTAGATTTACAGCTTCTGATTACCTCTTTGGTATCTTCTAACTCTAAACTATTGTATTTTCTGTCCTTAGATTTACAGCTTCTGATTACCTCTTTGGTATCTTCTAACTCTAGACCATTGTATTTTCTGTCCTTAGATTAACAGCTTCCGATTACCTCCTTGATATCTTCTAACTCTAGACCATTGTATTTTCTGTCCTTAGATTTACAGCTTCTGATTACCTCTTTGGTATCTTCCAACTCTAGACCATTGTATTTTCTGTCCTTAGATTTACAGCTTCTGATTACCTCTTTGGCATCTTCTAACTCTAGACCATTGGATTTTCTGTCCTTAGATTAACAGCTTCTGATTACCTCCTTGATATCTTCTAACTCTAGACTATTGTATTTTCTGTCCTTAGATTTACAGCTTCTGATTACCTCTTTGGTATCTTCTAACTCTAGACCATTGTATTTTCTGTCCTTAGATTTACAGCTTCTGATTACCTCTTTGGTATCTTCTAACTCTAGACCATTGTATTTTCTGTCCTTAGATCTACAGCTTCTGATTACCTCTTTGGTATCTTCTAACTCTAGACCATTGTATTTTCTGTCCTTAGATTTACAGCTTCTGATTACCTCTTTGGTATCTTCTAACTCTAGACCATTGTATTTTCTGTCCTTAGATTTACAGCTTCTGATTACCTCTTTGGTATCTTCTAACTCTAGACCATTGTATTTTCTGTCCTTAGATTTACAGCTTCTGATTACCTCTTTGGTATCTTCCAACTTTAGACCATTGTATTTTCTGTCCTTAGATTTACAGCTTCTGATTACCTCTTTGGTATCTTCTAACTCTAGACCATTGGATTTTCTGTCCTTAGATTAACAGCTTCTGATTACCTCCTTGATATCTTCTAACTCTAGACTATTGTATTTTCTGTCCTTAGATTTACAGCTTCTGATTACCTCTTTGATATCTTCTAACTCTAGACCATTGTATTTTCTGTCCTTAGATTTACAGCTTCTGATTACCTCTTTGGTATCTTCTAACTCTAGACCATTGTATTTTCTGTCCTTAGATCTACAGCTTCTGATTACCTCTTTGGTATCTTCTAACTCTAGACCATTGTATTTTCTGTCCTTAGATTAACAGCTTCTGATTACCTCCTTGATATTTTCAAACTCTAAACCATTGTATTTTCTGTCCTTAGATTTACAGCTTCTGATTACCTCTTTGGTATCTTCCAACTCTAGACCATTGTATTTTCTGTCCTTAGATTTACAGCTTCTGATTACCTCTTTGGTATCTTCCAACTCTAGACCATTGTATTTTCTGTCCTTAGATTTACAGCTTCTGATTACCTCTTTGGTATCTTCTAACTCTAGACCATTGGATTTTCTGTCCTTAGATTAACAGCTTCTGATTACCTCCTTGATATCTTCTAACTCTAGACCATTGTATTGTCTGTCCTTAGATTTACAGCTTCTGATTACCTCTTTGGTATCTTCTAACTCTAGACCATTGTATTTTCTGTCCTTAGATTTACAGCTTCTGATTACCTCTTTGGTATCTTCTAACTCTAGACCATTGTATTTTCTGCCCTTAGATTTACAGCTTCTGATTACCTCTTTGGTATCTTCTAACTCTAGACCATTGTATGTTCTGTCCTTAGATTTACAGCTTCTGATTACCTCCTTGATATCTTCTAACTCTAGACCATTGTATTGTCTGTCCTTAGATTTACAGCTTCTGATTACCTCTTTGGTATCTTCTAACTCTAGACCATTGTATTTTCTGTCCTTAGATTTACAGCTTCTGATTACCTCTTTGGTATCTTCTAACTCTAGACCATTGTATTTTCTGTCCTTAGATTTACAGCTTCTGATTACCTCTTTGGTATCTTCTAACTCTAAACTATTGTATTTTCTGTCCTTAGATTTACAGCTTCTGATTACCTCTTTGGTATCTTCTAACTCTAGACCATTGTATTTTCTGTCCTTAGATTTACAGCTTCTGATTACCTCTTTGGTATCTTCTAACTCTAAACCATTGTATTTTCTGTCCTTAGATTTACAGCTTCTGATTACCTCTTTGGTATCTTCTAACTCTAGACCATTGTATTTTCTGTCCTTAGATTTACAGCTTCTGATTATCTCTTTGGTATCTTCTAATTCTAGACCATTGTATTGTCTGTCCTTAGATTTACAGTTTCTGATTACCTCTTTGGTATCTTCTAACTCTAGACCATTGTATTGTCTATCCTTAAATTTACAGTTTCTGATTACCTCTTTGGTATCTTCTAACTCTAGACCATTGTATTGTCTGTCCCTAGATTTACAGCTTCTGATTACCTCTTTGGTATCTTCTAACTCTAGACCATTGTATTTTGTCCTTAGATTAACAGCTTCTGATTACCTCCTTGATATCTTCTAACTCTAGACCATTGTATTTTCTGTCCTTAGATTTACAGCTTCTGATTACCTCTTTGGTATCTTCTAACTCTAGACCATTGTATTTTCTGTCCTTAGATTTACAGCTTCTGATTACCTCTTTGGTATCTTCTAACTCTAGACCATTGTATTTTCTGTCCTTAGATTTACAGCTTCTGATTACCTCTTTGGTATCTTCTAACTCTAGACCATTGTATTTTCTGTCCTTAGATTTACAGCTTCTGATTACCTCTTTGGTATCTTCTAACTCTAGACCATTGTATTTTCTGTCCTTAGATTTACAGCTTCTGATTACCTCTTTGGTATCTTCTAACTCTAGACCATTGTATTTTCTGTCCTTAGATTAACAGCTTCTGATTACCTCCTTGATATCTTCTAACTCTAGACCATTGTATTTTCTGTCCTTAGATTTACAGCTTCTGATTACCTCTTTGGTATCTTCTAACTCTAGACCATTGTATTGTCTGTCCTTAGATTTACAGCTTCTGATTACCTCTTTGGCATCTTCTAACTCTAGACCATTGTATTGTCTGTCCTTAGATTTACAGCTTCTGATTACCTCTTTGGTATCTTCTAACTCTAGACCATTGTATTGTCTGTCCTTAGATTTACAGCTTCTGATTACCTCTTTGGTATCTTCTAACTCTAGACCATTGTATTTTCTGTCCTTAGATTTACAGCTTCCGATTACCTCCTTGATATCTTCTAACTCTAGACCATTGTATTTTCTGTCCTTAGATTTACAGCTTCTGATTACCTCTTTGGTATCTTCTAACTCTAGACCATTGTATTTTCTGTCCTTAGATTTACAGCTTCTGATTACCTCTTTGGTATCTTCCAACTCTAGACCATTGTATTTTCTGTCCTTAGATTAACAGCTTCTGATTACCTCCTTGATATCTTCTAACTCTAGACCATTGTATTGTCTGTCCTTAGATTTACAGCTTCTGATTACCTCTTTGGTATCTTCTAACTCTAGACCATTGTATTTTCTGTCCTTAGATTCACAGCTTCTGATTACCTCTTTGGTATCTTCTAACTCTAGACCATTGTATTTTCTGCCCTTAGATTTACAGCTTCTGATTACCTCTTTGGTATCTTCTAACTCTAGATCATTGTATTTTCTGTTCTTAGATTTACAGCTTCTGATTACCTCCTTGATATCTTCTAACTCTAGACCATTGTATTGTCTGTCCTTAGATTTACAGCTTCTGATTACCTCTTTGGTATCTTCTAACTCTAGACCATTGTATTTTCTGTCCTTAGATTTACAGCTTCTGATTACCTCTTTGGTATCTTCTAACTCTAGACCATTGTATTTTCTGTCCTTAGATTAACAGTTTCTGATTACCTCTTTGGTATCTTCTAACTCTAAACCATTGTATTTTCTGTCCTTAGATTTACAGCTTCTGATTACCTCTTTGGTATCTTCTAACTCTAGACCATTGTATTGTCCGTCCTTAGATTTACAGCTTCTGATTACCTCTTTGGTATCTTCTAACTCTAGACCATTGTATTTTCTGTCCTTAGATTTACAGCTTCTGATTACCTCTTTGGTATCTTCTAACTCTAGATCATTGTATTTTCTGTCCTTAGATTTACAGCTTCTGATTACCTCTTTGGTATCTTCTAACTCTAGACCATTGTATTTTCTGTCCTTAGATTAACAGCTTCTGATTACCTCTTTGGTATCTTCTAACTCTAGACCATTGTATTTTCTGTCCTTAGATTTACAGCTTCTGATTACCTCTTTGGTATCTTCTAACTCTAAACCATTGTATTTTCTGTCCTTAGATTTACAGCTTCTGATTACCTCTTTGGTATCTTCTAACTCTAGACCATTGTATTGTCTGTCCTTAGATTTACAGCTTCTGATTACCTCTTTGGTATCTTCTAACTCTAGACCATTGTATTTTCTGTCCTTAGATTTACAGCTTCTGATTACCTCTTTGGTATCTTCTAACTCTAAACCATTGTATTTTCTGTCCTTAGATTTACAGCTTCTGATTACCTCTTTGGTATCTTCTAACTCTAGACCATTGTATTGTCTGTCAGATTTACAGTTTCTGATTACCTCTTTGGTATCTTCTAACTCTAGACCATTGTATTGTCTGTCCTTAGATTTACAGTTTCTGATTACCTCTTTGGTATCTTCTAACTCTAGACCATTGTATTTTCTGTCCTTCGATTTACAGCTTCTGATTACCTCTTTGGTATCTTCTAATTCTAGATCATTGTATTGTCTGTCCTTAGATTTACAGTTTCTGATTACCTCTTTGGTATCTTCTAACTCTAGATCATTGTATTGTCTGTCCTTAGATTTACAGCTTCTGATTACCTCTTTGGTATCTTCTAACTCTAGACCATTGGATTGTCTGTCCCTAGATTTACAGCATCTGATTACCTCTTTGGTATCTTCTAACTCTAGACCATTGTATTTTCTGTCCTTAGATTTACAGCTTCTGATTACCTCTTTGGTATCTTCTAACTCTAGACCATTGTATTTTCTGTCCTTAAATTTACAGCTTCTGATTACCTCTTTGGTATCTTCTAACTCTAGACCATTGGATTTTCTGTCCTTAGATTAACAGCTTCTGATTACCTCCTTGATATCTTCTAACTCTAGACTATTGTATTTTCTGTCCCTAGATTTACAGCTTCTGATTACCTCTTTGGTATCTTCTAACTCTAGACCATTGTATTTTCTGTCCTTAGATTTACAGCTTCTGATTACCTCTTTGGTATCTTCTAACTCTAGACCATTGTATTTTCTGTCCTTAGATCTACAGCTTCTGATTACCTCTTTGGTATCTTCTAACTCTAGACCATTGTATTTTCTGTCCTTAGATTAACAGCTTCTGATTACCTCCTTGATATCTTCAAACTCTAGACCATTGTATTTTCTGTCCTTAGATTTACAGCTTCTGATTACCTCTTTGGTATCTTCTAACTCTAGACCATTGTATTTTCTGTCCTTAGATTTACAGCTTCTGATTACCTCTTTGGTATCTTCTAACTCTAGACCATTGGATTTTCTGTCCTTAGATTAACAGCTTCTGATTACCTCCTTGATATCTTCTAACTCTAGACTATTGTATTTTCTGTCCTTAGATTTACAGCTTCTGATTACCTCTTTGGTATCTTCTAACTCTAGACCATTGTATTTTCTGTCCTTAGATTTACAGCTTCTGATTACCTCTTTGGTATCTTCTAACTCTAGACCATTGTATTTTCTGTCCTTAGATCTACAGCTTCTGATTACCTCTTTGGTATCTTCTAACTCTAGACCATTGTATTTTCTGTCCTTAGATTAACAGCTTCTGATTACCTCCTTGATATCTTCAAACTCTAGACCATTGTATTTTCTGTCCTTAGATTTACAGCTTCTGATTACCTCTTTGGTATCTTCTAACTCTAGACCATTGTATTTTCTGTCCTTAGATTTACAGCTTCTGATTACCTCTTTGGTATCTTCCAACTCTAGACCATTGTATTTTCTGTCCTTAGATTTACAGCTTCTGATCACCTCTTTGGTATCTTCTAACTCTAGACCATTGGATTTTCTGTCCTTAGATTAACAGCTTCTGATTACCTCCTTGATATTTTCTAACTCTAAACCATTGTATTGTCTGTCCTTAGATTTACAGCTTCTGATTACCTCTTTGGTATCTTCTAACTCTAGACCATTGTATTTTCTGTCCTTAGATTTACAGCTTCTGATTACCTCTTTGGTATCTTCTAACTCTAAACCATTGTATTTTCTGTCCTTAGATTTACAGCTTCTGATTACCTCTTTGGTATCTTCTAACTCTAGACCATTGTATTGTCTGTCAGATTTACAGTTTCTGATTACCTCTTTGGTATTTTCTAACTCTAGACCATTGTATTGTCTGTCCTTATATTTACAGTTTCTGATTACCTCTTTGGTATCTTCTAACTCTAGACCATTGTATTTTCTGTCTTTAGATTTACAGCTTCTGATTACCTCTTTGGTATCTTCTAATTCTAGACCATTGTATTGTCTTTCCTTAGATTTACAGTTTCTGATTACCTCTTTGGTATCTTCTAACTCTAGACCATTGTATTTTCTGTCCTTAGATTTACAGCTTCTGATTACCTCTTTGGTATCTTCTAACTCTAGACCATTGTATTGTCTGTCCCTAGATTTACAGCTTCTGATTACCTCTTTGGTATCTTCTAACTCTAGACCATTGTATTTTGTCCTTAGATTAACAGCTTCTGATTACCTCCTTGATATCTTCTAACTCTAGACCATTGTATTGTCTGTCCTTAGATTTACAGCTTCTGATTACCTCTTTGGTATCTTCTAACTCTAGACCATTGTATTTTCTGTCCTTAGATTTACAGCTTCTGATTACCTCTTTGGTATCTTCTAACTCTAGACCATTGTATTTTCTGTCCTTAGATTTACAGCTTCTGATTACCTCTTTGGTATCTTCTAACTCTAGACCATTGTATTGTCTGTCCTTAGATTTACAGCTTCTGATTACCTCTTTGGTATCTTCTAACTCTAGACCATTGTATTTTCTGTCCTTAGATTTACAGCTTCCGATTACCTCCTTGATATCTTCTAACTCTAGACCATTGTATTTTCTGTCCTTAGATTTACAGCTTCTGATTACCTCTTTGGTATCTTCTAACTCTAGACCATTGTATTTTCTGTCCTTAGATTTACAGCTTCTGATTACCTCTTTGGTATCTTCTAACTCTAGACCATTGTATTTTCTGTCCTTAGATTTACAGCTTCTGATTACCTCTTTGGTATCTTCTAACTCTAGACCATTGTATTTTCTGTCCTTAGATTTACAGCTTCTGATTACCTCTTTGGTATCTTCTAACTCTAGACCATTGTATTTTCTGTCCTTAGATTTACAGCTTCTGATTACCTCTTTGGTATCTTCTAACTCTAGACCATTGTATTTTCTGTCCTTAGATTAACAGCTTCTGATTACCTCCTTGATATCTTCTAACTCTAGACCATTGTATTTTCTGTCCTTAGATTTACAGCTTCTGATTACCTCTTTGGTATCTTCTAACTCTAGACCATTGTATTGTCTGTCCTTAGATTTACAGCTTCTGATTACCTCTTTGGCATCTTCTAACTCTAGACCATTGTATTGTCTGTCCTTAGATTTACAGCTTCTGATTACCTCTTTGGTATCTTCTAACTCTAGACCATTGTATTGTCTGTCCTTAGATTTACAGCTTCTGATTACCTCTTTGGTATCTTCTAACTCTAGACCATTGTATTTTCTGTCCTTAGATTTACAGCTTCTGATTACCTCTTTGGTATCTTCTAACTCTAGACCATTGTATTTTCTGTCCTTAGATTTACAGCTTCTGATTACCTCTTTGGTATCTTCTAACTCTAGACCATTGTATTGTCTGTCCTTAGATTTACAGCTTCTGATTACCTCTTTGGTATCTTCTAACTCTAGACCATTGTATTTTCTGTCCTTAGATTTACAGCTTCCGATTACCTCCTTGATATCTTCTAACTCTAGACCATTGTATTTTCTGTCCTTAGATTTACAGCTTCTGATTACCTCTTTGGTATCTTCTAACTCTAGACCATTGTATTTTCTGTCCTTAGATTTACAGCTTCTGATTACCTCTTTGGTATCTTCTAACTCTAGACCATTGTATTTTCTGTCCTTAGATTTACAGCTTCTGATTACCTCTTTGGTATCTTCTAACTCTAGACCATTGTATTTTCTGTCCTTAGATTTACAGCTTCTGATTACCTCTTTGGTATCTTCTAACTCTAGACCATTGTATTTTCTGTCCTTAGATTTACAGCTTCTGATTACCTCTTTGGTATCTTCTAACTCTAGACCATTGTATTTTCTGTCCTTAGATTAACAGCTTCTGATTACCTCCTTGATATCTTCTAACTCTAGACCATTGTATTTTCTGTCCTTAGATTTACAGCTTCTGATTACCTCTTTGGTATCTTCTAACTCTAGACCATTGTATTGTCTGTCCTTAGATTTACAGCTTCTGATTACCTCTTTGGCATCTTCTAACTCTAGACCATTGTATTGTCTGTCCTTAGATTTACAGCTTCTGATTACCTCTTTGGTATCTTCTAACTCTAGACCATTGTATTGTCTGTCCTTAGATTTACAGCTTCTGATTACCTCTTTGGTATCTTCTAACTCTAGACCATTGTATTTTCTGTCCTTAGATTTACAGCTTCCGATTACCTCCTTGATATCTTCTAACTCTAGACCATTGTATTTTCTGTCCTTAGATTTACAGCTTCTGATTACCTCTTTGGTATCTTCTAACTCTAGACCATTGTATTTTCTGTCCTTAGATTTACAGCTTCTGATTACCTCTTTGGTATCTTCCAACTCTAGACCATTGTATTTTCTGTCCTTAGATTTACAGCTTCTGATTACCTCTTTGGTATCTTCTAACTCTAGACCATTGGATTTTCTGTCCTTAGATTAACAGCTTCTGATTACCTCCTTGATATCTTCTAACTCTAGACCATTGTATTGTCTGTCCTTAGATTTACAGCTTCTGATTACCTCTTTGGTATCTTCTAACTCTAGACCATTGTATTTTCTGTCCTTAGATTCACAGCTTCTGATTACCTCTTTGGTATCTTCTAACTCTAGACCATTGTATTTTCTGCCCTTAGATTTACAGCTTCTGATTACCTCTTTGGTATCTTCTAACTCTAGATCATTGTATTTTCTGTTCTTAGATTTACAGCTTCTGATTACCTCCTTGATATCTTCTAACTCTAGACCATTGTATTGTCTGTCCTTAGATTTACAGCTTCTGATTACCTCTTTGGTATCTTCTAACTCTAGACCATTGTATTTTCTGTCCTTAGATTTACAGCTTCTGATTACCTCTTTGGTATCTTCTAACTCTAGACCATTGTATTTTCTGTCCTTAGATTAACAGTTTCTGATTACCTCTTTGGTATCTTCTAACTCTAAACCATTGTATTTTCTGTCCTTAGATTTACAGCTTCTGATTACCTCTTTGGTATCTTCTAACTCTAGACCATTGTATTGTCCGTCCTTAGATTTACAGCTTCTGATTACCTCTTTGGTATCTTCTAACTCTAGACCATTGTATTTTCTGTCCTTAGATTTACAGCTTCTGATTACCTCTTTGGTATCTTCTAACTCTAGACCATTGTATTTTCTGTCCTTAGATTTACAGCTTCTGATTACCTCTTTGGTATCTTCTAACTCTAGACCATTGTATTTTCTGTCCTTAGATTAACAGCTTCTGATTACCTCTTTGGTATCTTCTAACTCTAGACCATTGTATTGTCTGTCCTTAGATTTACAGCTTCTGATTACCTCTTTGGTATCTTCTAACTCTAGACCATTGTATTTTCTGTCCTTAGATTTACAGCTTCTGATTACCTCTTTGGTATCTTCTAACTCTAAACCATTGTATTTTCTGTCCTTAGATTTACAGCTTCTGATTACCTCTTTGGTATCTTCTAACTCTAGACCATTGTATTGTCTGTCCTTAGATTTACAGCTTCTGATTACCTCTTTGGTATCTTCTAACTCTAGACCATTGTATTTTCTGTCCTTAGATTTACAGCTTCTGATTACCTCTTTGGTATCTTCTAACTCTAAACCATTGTATTTTCTGTCCTTAGATTTACAGCTTCTGATTACCTCTTTGGTATCTTCTAACTCTAGACCATTGTATTGTCTGTCAGATTTACAGTTTCTGATTACCTCTTTGGTATCTTCTAACTCTAGACCATTGTATTGTCTGTCCTTAGATTTACAGTTTCTGATTACCTCTTTGGTATCTTCTAACTCTAGACCATTGTATTTTCTGTCCTTCGATTTACAGCTTCTGATTACCTCTTTGGTATCTTCTAATTCTAGATCATTGTATTGTCTGTCCTTAGATTTACAGTTTCTGATTACCTCTTTGGTATCTTCTAACTCTAGATCATTGTATTGTCTGTCCTTAGATTTACAGCTTCTGATTACCTCTTTGGTATCTTCTAACTCTAGACCATTGGATTGTCTGTCCCTAGATTTACAGCATCTGATTACCTCTTTGGTATCTTCTAACTCTAGACCATTGTATTTTCTGTCCTTAGATTTACAGCTTCTGATTACCTCTTTGGTATCTTCTAACTCTAGACCATTGTATTTTCTGTCCTTAAATTTACAGCTTCTGATTACCTCTTTGGTATCTTCTAACTCTAGACCATTGGATTTTCTGTCCTTAGATTAACAGCTTCTGATTACCTCCTTGATATCTTCTAACTCTAGACTATTGTATTTTCTGTCCTTAGATTTACAGCTTCTGATTACCTCTTTGGTATCTTCTAACTCTAGACCATTGTATTTTCTGTCCTTAGATTTACAGCTTCTGATTACCTCTTTGGTATCTTCTAACTCTAGACCATTGTATTTTCTGTCCTTAGATCTACAGCTTCTGATTACCTCTTTGGTATCTTCTAACTCTAGACCATTGTATTTTCTGTCCTTAGATTAACAGCTTCTGATTACCTCCTTGATATCTTCAAACTCTAGACCATTGTATTTTCTGTCCTTAGATTTACAGCTTCTGATTACCTCTTTGGTATCTTCTAACTCTAGACCATTGTATTTTCTGTCCTTAGATTTACAGCTTCTGATTACCTCTTTGGTATCTTCTAACTCTAGACCATTGGATTTTCTGTCCTTAGATTAACAGCTTCTGATTACCTCCTTGATATCTTCTAACTCTAGACTATTGTATTTTCTGTCCTTAGATTTACAGCTTCTGATTACCTCTTTGGTATCTTCTAACTCTAGACCATTGTATTTTCTGTCCTTAGATTTACAGCTTCTGATTACCTCTTTGGTATCTTCTAACTCTAGACCATTGTATTTTCTGTCCTTAGATCTACAGCTTCTGATTACCTCTTTGGTATCTTCTAACTCTAGACCATTGTATTTTCTGTCCTTAGATTAACAGCTTCTGATTACCTCCTTGATATCTTCAAACTCTAGACCATTGTATTTTCTGTCCTTAGATTTACAGCTTCTGATTACCTCTTTGGTATCTTCTAACTCTAGACCATTGTATTTTCTGTCCTTAGATTTACAGCTTCTGATTACCTCTTTGGTATCTTCCAACTCTAGACCATTGTATTTTCTGTCCTTAGATTTACAGCTTCTGATCACCTCTTTGGTATCTTCTAACTCTAGACCATTGGATTTTCTGTCCTTAGATTAACAGCTTCTGATTACCTCCTTGATATTTTCTAACTCTAAACCATTGTATTGTCTGTCCTTAGATTTACAGCTTCTGATTACCTCTTTGGTATCTTCTAACTCTAGACCATTGTATTTTCTGTCCTTAGATTTACAGCTTCTGATTACCTCTTTGGTATCTTCTAACTCTAAACCATTGTATTTTCTGTCCTTAGATTTACAGCTTCTGATTACCTCTTTGGTATCTTCTAACTCTAGACCATTGTATTGTCTGTCAGATTTACAGTTTCTGATTACCTCTTTGGTATTTTCTAACTCTAGACCATTGTATTGTCTGTCCTTATATTTACAGTTTCTGATTACCTCTTTGGTATCTTCTAACTCTAGACCATTGTATTTTCTGTCTTTAGATTTACAGCTTCTGATTACCTCTTTGGTATCTTCTAATTCTAGACCATTGTATTGTCTTTCCTTAGATTTACAGTTTCTGATTACCTCTTTGGTATCTTCTAACTCTAGACCATTGTATTTTCTGTCCTTAGATTTACAGCTTCTGATTACCTCTTTGGTATCTTCTAACTCTAGACCATTGTATTGTCTGTCCCTAGATTTACAGCTTCTGATTACCTCTTTGGTATCTTCTAACTCTAGACCATTGTATTTTGTCCTTAGATTAACAGCTTCTGATTACCTCCTTGATATCTTCTAACTCTAGACCATTGTATTGTCTGTCCTTAGATTTACAGCTTCTGATTACCTCTTTGGTATCTTCTAACTCTAGACCATTGTATTTTCTGTCCTTAGATTTACAGCTTCTGATTACCTCTTTGGTATCTTCTAACTCTAGACCATTGTATTTTCTGTCCTTAGATTTACAGCTTCTGATTACCTCTTTGGTATCTTCTAACTCTAGACCATTGTATTGTCTGTCCTTAGATTTACAGCTTCTGATTACCTCTTTGGTATCTTCTAACTCTAGACCATTGTATTTTCTGTCCTTAGATTTACAGCTTCCGATTACCTCCTTGATATCTTCTAACTCTAGACCATTGTATTTTCTGTCCTTAGATTTACAGCTTCTGATTACCTCTTTGGTATCTTCTAACTCTAGACCATTGTATTTTCTGTCCTTAGATTTACAGCTTCTGATTACCTCTTTGGTATCTTCCAACTCTAGACCATTGTATTTTCTGTCCTTAGATTTACAGCTTCTGATTACCTCTTTGGTATCTTCTAACTCTAGACCATTGGATTTTCTGTCCTTAGATTAACAGCTTCTGATTACCTCCTTGATATCTTCTAACTCTAGACCATTGTATTGTCTGTCCTTAGATTTACAGCTTCTGATTACCTCTTTGGTATCTTCTAACTCTAGACCATTGTATTTTCTGTCCTTAGATTCACAGCTTCTGATTACCTCTTTGGTATCTTCTAACTCTAGACCATTGTATTTTCTGCCCTTAGATTTACAGCTTCTGATTACCTCTTTGGTATCTTCTAACTCTAGATCATTGTATTTTCTGTTCTTAGATTTACAGCTTCTGATTACCTCCTTGATATCTTCTAACTCTAGACCATTGTATTGTCTGTCCTTAGATTTACAGCTTCTGATTACCTCTTTGGTATCTTCTAACTCTAGACCATTGTATTTTCTGTCCTTAGATTTACAGCTTCTGATTACCTCTTTGGTATCTTCTAACTCTAGACCATTGTATTTTCTGTCCTTAGATTAACAGTTTCTGATTACCTCTTTGGTATCTTCTAACTCTAAACCATTGTATTTTCTGTCCTTAGATTTACAGCTTCTGATTACCTCTTTGGTATCTTCTAACTCTAGACCATTGTATTGTCCGTCCTTAGATTTACAGCTTCTGATTACCTCTTTGGTATCTTCTAACTCTAGACCATTGTATTTTCTGTCCTTAGATTTACAGCTTCTGATTACCTCTTTGGTATCTTCTAACTCTAGACCATTGTATTTTCTGTCCTTAGATTTACAGCTTCTGATTACCTCTTTGGTATCTTCTAACTCTAGACCATTGTATTTTCTGTCCTTAGATTTACAGCTTCTGATTACCTCTTTGGTATCTTCTAACTCTAGACCATTGTATTTTCTGTCCTTAGATTTACAGCTTCTGATTACCTCTTTGGTATCTTCTAACTCTAAACCATTGTATTTTCTGTCCTTAGATTTACAGCTTCTGATTACCTCTTTGGTATCTTCTAACTCTAGACCATTGTATTGTCTGTCCTTAGATTTACAGCTTCTGATTACCTCTTTGGTATCTTCTAACTCTAGACCATTGTATTTTCTGTCCTTAGATTTACAGCTTCTGATTACCTCTTTGGTATCTTCTAACTCTAAACCATTGTATTTTCTGTCCTTAGATTTACAGCTTCTGATTACCTCTTTGGTATCTTCTAACTCTAGACCATTGTATTTTCTGTCCTTAGATTTACAGTTTCTGATTACCTCTTTGGTATCTTCTAACTCTAGACCATTGTATTGTCTGTCCTTAGATTTACAGTTTCTGATTACCTCTTTGGTATCTTCTAACTCTAGACCATTGTATTTTCTGTCCTTCGATTTACAGCTTCTGATTACCTCTTTGGTATCTTCTAATTCTAGATCATTGTATTGTCTGTCCTTAGATTTACAGTTTCTGATTACCTCTTTGGTATCTTCTAACTCTAGATCATTGTATTGTCTGTCCTTAGATTTACAGCTTCTGATTACCTCTTTGGTATCTTCTAACTCTAGACCATTGTATTTTCTGTCCTTAGATTTACAGCTTCTGATTACCTCTTTGGTATCTTCTAACTCTAGACCATTGTATTTTCTGTCCTTAAATTTACAGCTTCTGATTACCTCTTTGGTATCTTCTAACTCTAGACCATTGGATTTTCTGTCCTTAGATTAACAGCTTCTGATTACCTCCTTGATATCTTCTAACTCTAGACTATTGTATTTTCTGTCCTTAGATTTACAGCTTCTGATTACCTCTTTGGTATCTTCTAACTCTAGACCATTGTATTTTCTGTCCTTAGATTTACAGCTTCTGATTACCTCTTTGGTATCTTCTAACTATAGACCATTGTATTTTCTGTCCTTAGATCTACAGCTTCTGATTACCTCTTTGGTATCTTCTAACTCTAGACCATTGTATTTTCTGTCCTTAGATTAACAGCTTCTGATTACCTCCTTGATATCTTCAAACTCTAGACCATTGTATTTTCTGTCCTTAGATTTACAGCTTCTGATTACCTCTTTGGTATCTTCTAACTCTAGACCATTGTATTTTCTGTCCTTAGATTTACAGCTTCTGATTACCTCTTTGGTATCTTCTAACTCTAGACCATTGGATTTTCTGTCCTTAGATTAACAGCTTCTGATTACCTCCTTGATATCTTCTAACTCTAGACTATTGTATTTTCTGTCCTTAGATTTACAGCTTCTGATTACCTCTTTGGTATCTTCTAACTCTAGACCATTGTATTTTCTGTCCTTAGATTTACAGCTTCTGATTACCTCTTTGGTATCTTCTAACTCTAGACCATTGTATTTTCTGTCCTTAGATCTACAGCTTCTGATTACCTCTTTGGTATCTTCTAACTCTAGACCATTGTATTTTCTGTCCTTAGATTAACAGCTTCTGATTACCTCCTTGATATCTTCAAACTCTAGACCATTGTATTTTCTGTCCTTAGATTTACAGCTTCTGATTACCTCTTTGGTATCTTCTAACTCTAGACCATTGTATTTTCTGTCCTTAGATTTACAGCTTCTGATTACCTCTTTGGTATCTTCCAACTCTAGACCATTGTATTTTCTGTCCTTAGATTTACAGCTTCTGATCACCTCTTTGGTATCTTCTAACTCTAGACCATTGGATTTTCTGTCCTTAGATTAACAGCTTCTGATTACCTCCTTGATATTTTCTAACTCTAAACCATTGTATTGTCTGTCCTTAGATTTACAGCTTCTGATTACCTCTTTGGTATCTTCTAACTCTAGACCATTGTATTTTCTGTCCTTAGATTTACAGCTTCTGATTACCTCTTTGGTATCTTCTAACTCTAAACCATTGTATTTTCTGTCCTTAGATTTACAGCTTCTGATTACCTCTTTGGTATCTTCTAACTCTAGACCATTGTATTGTCTGTCAGATTTACAGTTTCTGATTACCTCTTTGGTATTTTCTAACTCTAGACCATTGTATTGTCTGTCCTTATATTTACAGTTTCTGATTACCTCTGGTATCTTCTAACTCTAGACCATTGTATTTTCTGTCTTTAGATCTACAGCTTCTGATTACCTCTTTGGTATCTTCTAATTCTAGACCATTGTATTGTCTTTCCTTAGATTTACAGTTTCTGATTACCTCTTTGGTATCTTCTAACTCTAGACCATTGTATTGTCTGTCCTTAGATTTACAGCTTCTGATTACCTCTTTGGTATCTTCTAACTCTAGACCATTGTATTGTCTGTCCCTAGATTTACAGCTTCTGATTACCTCTTTGGTATCTTCTAACTCTAGACCATTGTATTTTGTCCTTAGATTAACAGCTTCTGATTACCTCCTTGATATCTTCTAACTCTAGACCATTGTATTGTCTGTCCTTAGATTTACAGCTTCTGATTACCTCTTTGGTATCTTCTAACTCTAGACCATTGTATTTTCTGTCCTTAGATTTACAGCTTCTGATTACCTCTTTGGTATCTTCTAACTCTAGACCATTGTATTTTCTGTCCTTAGATTTACAGCTTCTGATTACCTCTTTGGTATCTTCTAACTCTAGACCATTGTATTGTCTGTCCTTAGATTTACAGCTTCTGATTACCTCTTTGGTATCTTCTAACTCTAGACCATTGTATTTTCTGTCCTTAGATTAACAGCTTCTGATTACCTCCTTGATATCTTCAAACTCTAGACCATTGTAGTTTCTGTCCCTAGATTTACAGCTTCTGATTACCTCTTTGGTATCTTCTAACTCTAGACCATTGTATTTTCTGTCCTTAGATTAACAGCTTCCGATTACCTCCTTGATATCTTCTAACTCTAGACCATTGTATTTTCTGTCCTTAGATTTACAGCTTCTGATTACCTCTTTGGTATCTTCTAACTCTAGACCATTGTATTTTCTGTCCTTAGATTTACAGCTTCTGATTACCTCTTTGGTATCTTCCAACTCTAGACCATTGTATTTTCTGTCCTTAGATTTACAGCTTCTGATTACCTCTTTGGCATCTTCTAACTCTAGACCATTGGATTTTCTGTCCTTAGATTAACAGCTTCTGATTACCTCCTTGATATCTTCTAACTCTAGACTATTGTATTTTCTGTCCTTAGATTTACAGCTTCTGATTACCTCTTTGGTATCTTCTAACTCTAGACCATTGTATTTTCTGTCCTTAGATTTACAGCTTCTGATTACCTCTTTGGTATCTTCTAACTCTAGACCATTGTATTTTCTGTCCTTAGATCTACAGCTTCTGATTACCTCTTTGGTATCTTCTAACTCTAGACCATTGTATTTTCTGTCCTTAGATTAACAGCTTCTGATTACCTCCTTGATATCTTCAAACTCTAGACCATTGTATTTTCTGTCCTTAGATTTACAGCTTCTGATTACCTCTTTGGTATCTTCTAACTCTAGACCATTGTATTTTCTGTCCTTAGATTTACAGCTTCTGATTACCTCTTTGGTATCTTCCAACTTTAGACCATTGTATTTTCTGTCCTTAGATTTACAGCTTCTGATTACCTCTTTGGTATCTTCTAACTCTAGACCATTGGATTTTCTGTCCTTAGATTAACAGCTTCTGATTACCTCCTTGATATCTTCTAACTCTAGACTATTGTATTTTCTGTCCTTAGATTTACAGCTTCTGATTACCTCTTTGGTATCTTCTAACTCTAGACCATTGTATTTTCTGTCCTTAGATTTACAGCTTCTGATTACCTCTTTGGTATCTTCTAACTCTAGACCATTGTATTTTCTGTCCTTAGATCTACAGCTTCTGATTACCTCTTTGGTATCTTCTAACTCTAGACCATTGTATTTTCTGTCCTTAGATTAGCAGCTTCTGATTACCTCCTTGATATTTTCAAACTCTAAACCATTGTATTTTCTGTCCTTAGATTTACAGCTTCTGATTACCTCTTTGGTATCTTCCAACTCTAGACCATTGTATTTTCTGTCCTTAGATTTACAGCTTCTGATTACCTCTTTGGTATCTTTCAACTCTAGACCATTGTATTTTCTGTCCTTAGATTTACAGCTTCTGATTACCTCTTTGGCATCTTCTAACTCTAGACCATTGGATTTTCTGTCCTTAGATTAACAGCTTCTGATTACCTCCTTGATATCTTCTAACTCTAGACCATTGTATTGTCTGTCCTTAGATTTACAGCTTCTGATTACCTCTTTGGTATCTTCTAACTCTAGACCATTGTATTTTCTGTCCTTAGATTTACAGCATCTGATTACCTCTTTGGTATCTTCTAACTCTAGACCATTGTATTTTCTGCCCTTAGATTTACAGCTTCTGATTACCTCTTTGGTATCTTCTAACTCTAGACCATTGTATTTTCTGTCCTTAGATTTACAGCTTCTGATTACCTCCTTGATATCTTCTAACTCTAGACCATTGTATTGTCTGTCCTTAGATTTACAGCTTCTGATTACCTCTTTGGTATCTTCTAACTCTAGACCATTGTATTTTCTGTCCTTAGATTTACAGCTTCTGATTACCTCTTTGGTATCTTCTAACTCTAGACCATTGTATTTTCTGTCCTTAGATTTACAGCTTCTGATTACCTCTTTGGTATCTTCTAACTCTAGACCATTGTATTTTCTGTCCTTAGATTAACAGCTTCTGATTACCTCCTTGATATTTTCTAACTCTAAATCATTGTATTGTCTGTCCTTAGATTTACAGCTTCTGATTACCTCTTTGGTATCTTCTAACTCTAGACCATTGTATTTTCTGTCCTTAGATTTACAGCTTCTGATTACCTCTTTGGTATCTTCTAACTCTAAACCATTGTATTTTCTGTCCTTAGATTTACAGCTTCTGATTACCTCTTTGGTATCTTCTAACTCTAGACCATTGTATTGTCTGTCAGATTTACAGTTTCTGATTACCTCTTTGGTATTTTCTAACTCTAGACCATTGTATTGTCTGTCCTTATATTTACAGTTTCTGATTACCTCTTTGGTATCTTCTAACTCTAGACCATTGTATTTTCTGTCTTTAGATTTACAGCTTCTGATTACCTCTTTGGTATCTTCTAATTCTAGACCATTGTATTGTCTTTCCTTAGATTTACAGTTTCTGATTACCTCTTTGGTATCTTCTAACTCTAGACCATTGTATTGTCTGTCCTTAGATTTACAGCTTCTGATTACCTCTTTGGTATCTTCTAACTCTAGACCATTGTATTGTCTGTCCCTAGATTTACAGCTTCTGATTACCTCTTTGGTATCTTCTAACTCTAGACCATTGTATTTTGTCCTTAGATTAACAGCTTCTGATTACCTCCTTGATATCTTCTAACTCTAGACCATTGTATTGTCTGTCCTTAGATTTACAGCTTCTGATTACCTCTTTGGTATCTTCTAACTCTAGACCATTGTATTTTCTGTCCTTAGATTTACAGCTTCTGATTACCTCTTTGGTATCTTCTAACTCTAGACCATTGTATTTTCTGTCCTTAGATTTACAGCTTCTGATTACCTCTTTGGTATCTTCTAACTCTAGACCATTGTATTGTCTGTCCTTAGATTTACAGCTTCTGATTACCTCTTTGGTATCTTCTAACTCTAGACCATTGTATTGTCTGTCCTTAGATTTACAGCTTCTGATTACCTCTTTGGTATCTTCTAACTCTAGACCATTGTATTTTCTGTCCTTAGATTAACAGCTTCTGATTACCTCCTTGATATCTTCAAACTCTAGACCATTGTAGTTTCTGTCCTTAGATTTACAGCTTCTGATTACCTCTTTGGTATCTTCTAACTCTAGACCATTGTATTTTCTGTCCTTAGATTAACAGCTTCCGATTACCTCCTTGATATCTTCTAACTCTAGACCATTGTATTTTCTGTCCTTAGATTTACAGCTTCTGATTACCTCTTTGGTATCTTCTAACTCTAGACCATTGTATTTTCTGTCCTTAGATTTACAGCTTCTGATTACCTCTTTGGTATCTTCCAACTCTAGACCATTGTATTTTCTGTCCTTAGATTTACAGCTTCTGATTACCTCTTTGGCATCTTCTAACTCTAGACCATTGGATTTTCTGTCCTTAGATTAACAGCTTCTGATTACCTCCTTGATATCTTCTAACTCTAGACTATTGTATTTTCTGTCCTTAGATTTACAGCTTCTGATTACCTCTTTGGTATCTTCTAACTCTAGACCATTGTATTTTCTGTCCTTAGATTTACAGCTTCTGATTACCTCTTTGGTATCTTCTAACTCTAGACCATTGTATTTTCTGTCCTTAGATCTACAGCTTCTGATTACCTCTTTGGTATCTTCTAACTCTAGACCATTGTATTTTCTGTCCTTAGATTTACAGCTTCTGATTACCTCTTTGGTATCTTCTAACTCTAGACCATTGTATTTTCTGTCCTTAGATTTACAGCTTCTGATTACCTCTTTGGTATCTTCCAACTTTAGACCATTGTATTTTCTGTCCTTAGATTTACAGCTTCTGATTACCTCTTTGGTATCTTCTAACTCTAGACCATTGGATTTTCTGTCCTTAGATTAACAGCTTCTGATTACCTCCTTGATATCTTCTAACTCTAGACTATTGTATTTTCTGTCCTTAGATTTACAGCTTCTGATTACCTCTTTGGTATCTTCTAACTCTAGACCATTGTATTTTCTGTCCTTAAATTTACAGCTTCTGATTACCTCTTTGGTATCTTCTAACTCTAGACCATTGTATTTTCTGTCCTTAGATCTACAGCTTCTGATTACCTCTTTGGTATCTTCTAACTCTAGACCATTGTATTTTCTGTCCTTAGATTAACAGCTTCTGATTACCTCCTTGATATCTTCAAACTCTAGACCATTGTATTTTCTGTCCTTAGATTTACAGCTTCTGATTACCTCTTTGGTATCTTCTAACTCTAGACCATTGTATTTTCTGTCCTTAGATTTACAGCTTCTGATTACCTCTTTGGTATCTTCTAACTCTAGACCATTGGATTTTCTGTCCTTAGATTAACAGCTTCTGATTACCTCCTTGATATCTTCTAACTCTAGACTATTGTATTTTCTGTCCTTAGATTTACAGCTTCTGATTACTTCTTTGGTATCTTCTAACTCTAGACCATTGTATTTTCTGTCCTTAGATTTACAGCTTCTGATTACCTCTTTGGTATCTTCTAACTCTAGACCATTGTATTTTCTGTCCTTAGATCTACAGCTTCTGATTACCTCTTTGGTATCTTCTAACTCTAGACCATTGTATTTTCTGTCCTTAGATTAACAGCTTCTGATTACCTCCTTGATATCTTCAAACTCTAGACCATTGTATTTTCTGTCCTTAGATTTACAGCTTCTGATTACCTCTTTGGTATCTTCTAACTCTAGACCATTGTATTTTCTGTCCTTAGATTTACAGCTTCTGATTACCTCTTTGGTATCTTCCAACTCTAGACCATTGTATTTTCTGTCCTTAGATTTACAGCTTCTGATCACCTCTTTGGTATCTTCTAACTCTAGACCATTGGATTTTCTGTCCTTAGATTAACAGCTTCTGATTACCTCCTTGATATTTTCTAACTCTAAACCATTGTATTGTCTGTCCTTAGATTTACAGCTTCTGATTACCTCTTTGGTATCTTCTAACTCTAGACCATTGTATTTTCTGTCCTTAGATTTACAGCTTCTGATTACCTCTTTGGTATCTTCTAACTCTAAACCATTGTATTTTCTGTCCTTAGATTTACAGCTTCTGATTACCTCTTTGGTATCTTCTAACTCTAGACCATTGTATTGTCTGTCAGATTTACAGTTTCTGATTACCTCTTTGGTATTTTCTAACTCTAGACCATTGTATTGTCTGTCCTTATATTTACAGTTTCTGATTACCTCTTTGGTATCTTCTAACTCTAGACCATTGTATTTTCTGTCTTTAGATTTACAGCTTCTGATTACCTCTTTGGTATCTTCTAATTCTAGACCATTGTATTGTCTGTCCTTAGATTTACAGCTTCTGATTACCTCTTTGGTATCTTCTAACTCTAGACCATTGTATTGTCTTTCCTTAGATTTACAGTTTCTGATTACCTCTTTGGTATCTTCTAACTCTAGACCATTGTATTGTCTGTCCTTAGATTTACAGCTTCTGATTACCTCTTTGGTATCTTCTAACGCTAGACCATTGTATTGTCTGTCCCTAGATTTACAGCTTCTGATTACCTCTTTGGTATCTTCTAACTCTAGACCATTGTATTTTGTCCTTAGATTAACAGCTTCTGATTACCTCCTTGATATCTTCTAACTCTAGACCATTGTATTGTATGTCCTTAGATTTACAGCTTCTGATTACCTCTTTGGTATCTTCTAACTCTAGACCATTGTATTTTCTGTCCTTAGATTTACAGCTTCTGATTACCTCTTTGGTATCTTCTAACTCTAGACCATTGTATTTTCTGTCCTTAGATTTACAGCTTCTGATTACCTCTTTGGTATCTTCTAACTCTAGACCATTGTATTGTCTGTCCTTAGATTTACAGCTTCTGATTACCTCTTTGGTATCTTCTAACTCTAGACCATTGTATTGTCTGTCCTTAGATTTACAGCTTCTGATTACCTCTTTGGTATCTTCTAACTCTAGACCATTGTATTTTCTGTCCTTAGATTAACAGCTTCTGATTACCTCCTTGATATCTTCAAACTCTAGACCATTGTAGTTTCTGTCCTTAGATTTACAGCTTCTGATTACCTCTTTGGTATCTTCTAACTCTAGACCATTGTATTTTCTGTCCTTAGATTAACAGCTTCCGATTACCTCCTTGATATCTTCTAACTCTAGACCATTGTATTTTCTGTCCTTAGATTTACAGCTTCTGATTACCTCTTTGGTATCTTCTAACTCTAGACCATTGTATTTTCTGTCCTTAGATTTACAGCTTCTGATTACCTCTTTGGTATCTTCCAACTCTAGACCATTGTATTTTCTGTCCTTAGATTTACAGCTTCTGATTACCTCTTTGGCATCTTCTAACTCTAGACCATTGGATTTTCTGTCCTTAGATTAACAGCTTCTGATTACCTCCTTGATATCTTCTAACTCTAGACTATTGTATTTTCTGTCCTTAGATTTACAGCTTCTGATTACCTCTTTGGTATCTTCTAACTCTAGACCATTGTATTTTCTGTCCTTAGATTTACAGCTTCTGATTACCTCTTTGGTATCTTCTAACTCTAGACCATTGTATTTTCTGTCCTTAGATCTACAGCTTCTGATTACCTCTTTGGTATCTTCTAACTCTAGACCATTGTATTTTCTGTCCTTAGATTAACAGCTTCTGATTACCTCCTTGATATCTTCAAACTCTAGACCATTGTATTTTCTGTCCTTAGATTTACAGCTTCTGATTACCTCTTTGGTATCTTCTAACTCTAGACCATTGTATTTTCTGTCCTTAGATTTACAGCTTCTGATTACCTCTTTGGTATCTTCCAACTTTAGACCATTGTATTTTCTGTCCTTAGATTTACAGCTTCTGATTACCTCTTTGGTATCTTCTAACTCTAGACCATTGGATTTTCTGTCCTTAGATTAACAGCTTCTGATTACCTCCTTGATATCTTCTAACTCTAGACCATTGTATTTTCTGTCCTTAGATTTACAGCTTCTGATTACCTCTTTGGTATCTTCTAACTCTAGACCATTGTATTTTCTGTCCTTAGATTTACAGCTTCTGATTACCTCTTTGGTATCTTCTAACTCTAGACCATTGTATTTTCTGTCCTTAGATCTACAGCTTCTGATTACCTCTTTGGTATCTTCTAACTCTAGACCATTGTATTTTCTGTCCTTAGATTAACAGCTTCTGATTACCTCCTTGATATTTTCAAACTCTAAACCATTGTATTTTCTGTCCTTAGATTTACAGCTTCTGATTACCTCTTTGGTATCTTCCAACTCTAGACCATTGTATTTTCTGTCCTTAGATTTACAGCTTCTGATTACCTCTTTGGTATCTTCCAACTCTAGACCATTGTATTTTCTGTCCTTAGATTTACAGCTTCTGATTACCTCTTTGGTATCTTCTAACTCTAGACCATTGGATTTTCTGTCCTTAGATTAACAGCTTCTGATTACCTCCTTGATATCTTCTAACTCTAGACCATTGTATTGTCTGTCCTTAGATTTACAGCTTCTGATTACCTCTTTGGTATCTTCTAACTCTAGACCATTGTATTTTCTGTCCTTAGATTTACAGCTTCTGATTACCTCTTTGGTATCTTCTAACTCTAGACCATTGTATTTTCTGCCCTTAGATTTACAGCTTCTGATTACCTCTTTGGTATCTTCTAACTCTAGACCATTGTATTTTCTGTCCTTAGATTTACAGCTTCTGATTACCTCCTTGATATCTTCTAACTCTAGACCATTGTATTGTCTGTCCTTAGATTTACAGCTTCTGATTACCTCTTTGGTATCTTCTAACTCTAGACCATTGTATTTTCTGTCCTTAGATTTACAGCTTCTGATTACCTCTTTGGTATCTTCTAACTCTAGACCATTGTATTTTCTGTCCTTAGATTTACAGCTTCTGATTACCTCTTTGGTATCTTCTAACTCTAGACCATTGTATTTTCTGTCCTTAGATTAACAGCTTCTGATTACCTCCTTGATATTTTCTAACTCTAAACCATTGTATTGTCTGTCCTTAGATTAACAGCTTCTGATTACCTCTTTGGTATCTTCTAACTCTAGACCATTGTATTTTCTGTCCTTAGATTTACAGCTTCTGATTACCTCTTTGGTATCTTCTAACTCTAAACCATTGTATTTTCTGTCCTTAGATTTACAGCTTCTGATTACCTCTTTGGTATCTTCTAACTCTAGACCATTGTATTGTCTGTCAGATTTACAGTTTCTGATTACCTCTTTGGTATTTTCTAACTCTAGACCATTGTATTGTCTGTCCTTATATTTACAGTTTCTGATTACCTCTTTGGTATCTTCTAACTCTAGACCATTGTATTTTCTGTCTTTAGATTTACAGCTTCTGATTACCTCTTTGGTATCTTCTAATTCTAGACCATTGTATTGTCTTTCCTTAGATTTACAGTTTCTGATTACCTCTTTGGTATCTTCTAACTCTAGACCATTGTATTGTCTGTCCTTAGATTTACAGCTTCTGATTACCTCTTTGGTATCTTCTAACTCTAGACCATTGTATTGTCTGTCCCTAGATTTACAGCTTCTGATTACCTCTTTGGTATCTTCTAACTCTAGACCATTGTATTTTGTCCTTAGATTAACAGCTTCTGATTACCTCCTTGATATCTTCTAACTCTAGACCATTGTATTGTCTGTCCTTAGATTTACAGCTTCTGATTACCTCTTTGGTATCTTCTAACTCTAGACCATTGTATTTTCTGTCCTTAGATTTACAGCTTCTGATTACCTCTTTGGTATCTTCTAACTCTAGACCATTGTATTTTCTGTCCTTAGATTTACAGCTTCTGATTACCTCTTTGGTATCTTCTAACTCTAGACCATTGTATTGTCTGTCCTTAGATTTACAGCTTCTGATTACCTCTTTGGTATCTTCTAACTCTAGACCATTGTATTGTCTGTCCTTAGATTTACAGCTTCTGATTACCTCTTTGGTATCTTCTAACTCTAGACCATTGTATTTTCTGTCCTTAGATTAACAGCTTCTGATTACCTCCTTGATATCTTCAAACTCTAGACCATTGTAGTTTCTGTCCTTAGATTTACAGCTTCTGATTACCTCTTTGGTATCTTCTAACTCTAGACCATTGTATTTTCTGTCCTTAGATTAACAGCTTCCGATTACCTCCTTGATATCTTCTAACTCTAGACCATTGTATTTTCTGTCCTTAGATTTACAGCTTCTGATTACCTCTTTGGTATCTTCCAACTCTAGACCATTGTATTTTCTGTCCTTAGATTTACAGCTTCTGATTACCTCTTTGGTATCTTCTAACTCTAGACCATTGTATTTTCTGTCCTTAGATTAACAGCTTCTGATTACCTCCTTGATATCTTCAAACTCTAGACCATTGTATTTTCTGTCCTTAGATTTACAGCTTCTGATTACCTCTTTGGTATCTTCTAACTCTAGACCATTGTATTTTCTGTCCTTAGATTTACAGCTTCTGATTACCTCTTTGGTATCTTCCAACTTTAGACCATTGTATTTTCTGTCCTTAGATTTACAGCTTCTGATTACCTCTTTGGTATCTTCTAACTCTAGACCATTGGATTTTCTGTCCTTAGATTAACAGCTTCTGATTACCTCCTTGATATCTTCTAACTCTAGACTATTGTATTTTCTGTCCTTAGATTTACAGCTTCTGATTACCTCTTTGGTATCTTCTAACTCTAGACCATTGTATTTTCTGTCCTTAGATTTACAGCTTCTGATTACCTCTTTGGTATCTTCTAACTCTAGACCATTGTATTTTCTGTCCTTAGATCTACAGCTTCTGATTACCTCTTTGGTATCTTCTAACTCTAGACCATTGTATTTTCTGTCCTTAGATTAACAGCTTCGGATTACCTCCTTGATATTTTCAAACTCTAAACCATTGTATTTTCTGTCCTTAGATTTACAGCTTCTGATTACCTCTTTGGTATCTTCCAACTCTAGACCATTGTATTTTCTGTCCTTAGATTTACAGCTTCTGATTACCTCTTTGGTATCTTCCAACTCTAGACCATTGTATTTTCTGTCCTTAGATTTACAGCTTCTGATTACCTCTTTGGTATCTTCTAACTCTAGACCATTGGATTTTCTGTCCTTAGATTAACAGCTTCTGATTACCTCCTTGATATCTTCTAACTCTAGACCATTGTATTGTCTGTCCTTAGATTTACAGCTTCTGATTACCTCTTTGGTATCTTCTAACTCTAGACCATTGTATTTTCTGTCCTTAGATTTACAGCTTCTGATTACCTCTTTGGTATCTTCTAACTCTAGACCATTGTATTTTCTGCCCTTAGATTAACAGCTTCTGATTACCTCTTTGGTATCTTCTAACTCTAGACCATTGTATTTTCTGTCCTTAGATTTACAGCTTCTGATTACCTCCTTGATATCTTCTAACTCTAGACCATTGTATTGTCTGTCCTTAGATTTACAGCTTCTGATTACCTCTTTGGTATCTTCTAACTCTAGACCATTGTATTTTCTGCCCTTAGATTAACAGCTTCTGATTACCTCTTTGGTATCTTCTAACTCTAGACCATTGTATTTTCTGTCCTTAGATTTACAGCTTCTGATTACCTCTTTGGTATCTTCTAACTCTAGACCATTGTATTTTCTGTCCTTAGATTTACAGCTTCTGATTACCTCTTTGGTATCTTCTAACTCTAAACCATTGTATTTTCTGTCCTTAGATTTACAGCTTCTGATTACCTCTTTGGTATCTTCTAACTCTAGACCATTGTATTTTCTGTCCTTACATTTACAGCTTCTGATTACCTCTTTGGTATCTTCTAACTCTAGACCATTGTATTTTCTGTCCTTAGATTTACAGCTTCTGATTACCTCTTTGGTATCTTCCAACTCTAGACCATTGTATTTTCTGTCCTTAGATTTACAGCTTCTGATTACCTCTTTGGTATCTTCTAACTCTAGACCATTGTATTTTCTGTCCTTAGATTAACAGCTTCTGATTACCTCCTTGATATCTTCAAACTCTAGACCATTGTATTTTCTGTCCTTAGATTTACAGCTTCTGATTACCTCTTTGGTATCTTCTAACTCTAGACCATTGTATTTTCTGTCCTTAGATTTACAGCTTCTGATTACCTCTTTGGTATCTTCCAACTTTAGACCATTGTATTTTCTGTCCTTAGATTTACAGCTTCTGATTACCTCTTTGGTATCTTCTAACTCTAGACCATTGGATTTTCTGTCCTTAGATTAACAGCTTCTGATTACCTCCTTGATATCTTCTAACTCTAGACTATTGTATTTTCTGTCCTTAGATTTACAGCTTCTGATTACCTCTTTGGTATCTTCTAACTCTAGACCATTGTATTTTCTGTCCTTAGATTTACAGCTTCTGATTACCTCTTTGGTATCTTCTAACTCTAGACCATTGTATTTTCTGTCCTTAGATCTACAGCTTCTGATTACCTCTTTGGTATCTTCTAACTCTAGACCATTGTATTTTCTGTCCTTAGATTAACAGCTTCGGATTACCTCCTTGATATTTTCAAACTCTAAACCATTGTATTTTCTGTCCTTAGATTTACAGCTTCTGATTACCTCTTTGGTATCTTCCAACTCTAGACCATTGTATTTTCTGTCCTTAGATTTACAGCTTCTGATTACCTCTTTGGTATCTTCCAACTCTAGACCATTGTATTTTCTGTCCTTAGATTTACAGCTTCTGATTACCTCTTTGGTATCTTCTAACTCTAGACCATTGGATTTTCTGTCCTTAGATTAACAGCTTCTGATTACCTCCTTGATATCTTCTAACTCTAGACCATTGTATTGTCTGTCCTTAGATTTACAGCTTCTGATTACCTCTTTGGTATCTTCTAACTCTAGACCATTGTATTTTCTGTCCTTAGATTTACAGCTTCTGATTACCTCTTTGGTATCTTCTAACTCTAGACCATTGTATTTTCTGCCCTTAGATTAACAGCTTCTGATTACCTCTTTGGTATCTTCTAACTCTAGACCATTGTATTTTCTGTCCTTAGATTTACAGCTTCTGATTACCTCCTTGATATCTTCTAACTCTAGACCATTGTATTGTCTGTCCTTAGATTTACAGCTTCTGATTACCTCTTTGGTATCTTCTAACTCTAGACCATTGTATTTTCTGCCCTTAGATTAACAGCTTCTGATTACCTCTTTGGTATCTTCTAACTCTAGACCATTGTATTTTCTGTCCTTAGATTTACAGCTTCTGATTACCTCTTTGGTATCTTCTAACTCTAGACCATTGTATTTTCTGTCCTTAGATTTACAGCTTCTGATTACCTCTTTGGTATCTTCTAACTCTAAACCATTGTATTTTCTGTCCTTAGATTTACAGCTTCTGATTACCTCTTTGGTATCTTCTAACTCTAGACCATTGTATTTTCTGTCCTTAGATTTACAGCTTCTGATTACCTCTTTGGTATCTTCTAACTCTAGACCATTGTATTTTCTGTCCTTAGATTTACAGCTTCTGATTACCTCTTTGGTATCTTCTAACTCTAGACCATTGTATTGTCTGTCCTTAGATTTACAGCTTCTGATTACCTCTTTGGTATCTTCTAACTCTAGACCATTGTATTTTCTGTCCTTAGATTTACAGCTTCTGATTACCTCTTTGGTATCTTCTAACTCTAGACCATTGTATTTTCTGTCCTTAGATTTACAGCTTCTGATTACCTCTTTGGTATCTTCTAACTCTAAACCATTGTATTTTCTGTCCTTAGATTTACAGCTTCTGATTACCTCTTTGGTATCTTCTAACTCTAGACCATTGTATTTTCTGTCCTTAGATTTACAGCTTCTGATTACCTCTTTGGTATCTTCTAACTCTAAACCATTGTATTTTCTGTCCTTAGATTTACAGCTTCTGATTACCTCTTTGGTATCTTCTAACTCTAGACCATTGTATTGTCTGTCCTTAGATTTACAGCTTCTGATTACCTCTTTGGTATCTTCTAACTCTAGACCATTGTATTTTCTGTCCTTAGATTTACAGCTTCTGATTACCTCTTTGGTATCTTCTAACTCTAGACCATTGTATTGTCTGTCCTTAGATTTACAGCTTCTGATTACCTCTTTGGTATCTTCTAACTCTAGACCATTGTATTGTGTCCTTAGATTTACAGCTTCTGATTACCTCTTTGGTATCTTCTAACCCTAGACCATTGTATTTTCTGTCCTTAGATTAACAGCTTCCGATTACCTCCTTGATATCTTCAAACTTTTCTTTTAACAATAAAGCCTGTTACTATTACACACATAAACATTTGAAACACGTTAACGTGTATAATACATCAATTTTTGCTATCCATAATTTTGGCACAATACAATACTGACCTTAGAAAGCCGTATTGTGATCGGTTTTTTATTGTCAATCTATTTACAACATTGTCAAAAAATTTAAACTACATAGTTGTTTTTTAAGTCCTTTATTCATACATCCCATGATTATATAGAAAAAGATTTGCTCTTTGAAATAGCAAACCAACACACTACTAAACTGAAAAATAGTACAACTACTATAAAAATTAAACCAAACTGTATCTGTTCATGCACATCGAATAATCTGCTAATTTTAACTAAAATAGCGTATACCTTTGATGAACGAAATACAACGGTATAAGATGTTTTTTTTTTTAATGATTTATAAACTTATATACGAAAATAATCAACATTTTCACTCCTTAAGACAAGTCTATCGATATCAATAAAACATCATGTAACTGATAAAAAAATGTATTGCTAACATGTTATTTATCAAAATTCTACCGAATAAAATGTCCAATCGAACTGTAAAATAATCAAACTAAAAATAACATTGATATAATAAATGTAAACGACAGAATATGAAAACTTTTAACTGTTGTTGATGACGATGTACACGGGGCAAGAGTTCTTATAACAACAGGTGGCGGTACAGTAGGACTGTGATCGGGGAAAAATCCATTTGCGGTTATTAAGTCACGCATGAATCTAGCAGAAGCTTTAGGAGTTCTAGGTCTTGCTGGATTATTAAAATCGACGTAATGAAGACCAAATCTTTCCGTATAGCCACGCATCCACTCAAAATTATCCATCAGCGACCATGCTGTATATCCTTTGACGTTCACATCATCTATCCGTATTGCTTAAAAAAAAAAAAAAATTGTTAACAAGAGGAAGTGAAATAAATTAAACATCGCACTTCGTCAATTAGTCTCTATATTAATTGTTAAGATAATATTAAAAATAGTCAGAAACTAAAGGAGAATATTTTTTGTTGACATGGACAAAGGAATCAATAAATTATAAAAAAAAAAATAGAAAATACTACGCTGTTACACCAGTGTCACAAAAGAAGAAAAAGATGCAAAATTGATAACCCTCAAATGCATATACAAATCATTTCAACGATTCTTATCACTAATTAAGAAGAATTTGAAGATATCAAAGGAGCAATCAGAATCCGTATATCGAAGAAGAACAGACAACACAATGGTCAAAAGAAAAAGTACAAAAGGACAAACAACGATCTACAAAACATACATATAAAACTAAAGATCAAGTAACACGAACCCCACTAAAAACTGGGAGTGAACTCAGGTGCTCCAGAAGGGTAAGCAGTTCCTGCTCCACTAGTGGCACCCATTATGTTAATCTAGTTACAAACCCAGTAATAAGTCGTGAATGAGGAAAGGACCGGGAAGTGTTTATGACAAGTGGAACATATCCATGGTCATTTGTGACACATAAAATATGCATTAATATATGTTTGTGAATCTTTTTTGCTTACAAGACAAATTTATCATTTTAATTTTCATTTAATTTTTTCCAGTTTAATAATGAAGCATTACCACCTATGTAGATTTACCTTCTTTTATTTATCAGAAAGTGGGGTTAGGGTTATGGTGTTTAACACCACTTTCAACAATATTTCAGTTATATCGTGGTGGTCAATTTTATTGGTGGAGAAAACTGGAGTACCAAGAGAAAACCACTGACCTGCAACAGGTCACTGACAAACTTTATCACGAAAGTTGTATCAAGTTCACCTCGCCTGAGCGTGATTGTGTAACATTTCTTAGGCTTACATAGACATATAAATTATTAGGTATCATCTCTGTTGTGTAATTGTCAAGCATGTCTGCCTTGAGTGTGATATACTGCGGGTTCAATCCTCCAGTCGTGACAATAAAATCATAAAATTGGTATTTGGTGCTTTTCCACTGGGAACACAGCATATAGGTGACAGAGAAAAGACTGGTAGGCTCTGAGTCAGTTTAACTTGTCAGAGGAGAGCAACATTTGTTCAGAAACTCACCTTTCAGTACATTATTTATATAATGTTTATAGTAGTATATTCTGTGGTCGTCTTGAAGGCTTCCATTCCTGTCTGATACACCATTCTCTGTTATGTATATAGGAACGTCTCCATACTGATTTCTAACCCAGTTTAAGGCTTTCCGTAGTCCCCATGGTGTTACTTTTAACCAAGATGATCCTGATCTGTTGAAATAAAGTGTACTTATTTGACTACACACATATAACATTGACTGAAAACAATAAGTCACAGATTGAAACTACATGTAAGAACAAATAAATCATTACAGCTACAAGGTAAACTGTTAAAATGGGAGTATTTTGTGCATCATTTGTTTTGTCTCCTAAACAAATGAGCTTTGTAACTAACAGGAGCTCCTAAGTTAAACTACCTTGCACTGTCTAGGTTACTGTCAAAACATGTGATTTGAATAAAATGAATGATGAAAAAAAATATTTCTGGCATGGATGGATAATTGTATACGAGAAAAAAAGAGAGGACACAGATTAATACTGTAATATTCCACTATTGTTGCCATTATAAAAGATTATAACACAAATATGAAAACATTGTGGAGAGAATAAATTTTATTTTTTAGAGAACATAAAAAATAGGTTTAGATTTATGTGCGTTTAACAATATTTCAGTTATATTGTCGCAGTCAGTTTTATCACTGACAAACTTTATCACATAATGTAGTTTGTGAACACCTCACCATGAGGGAAATTTGAACTCACAATTTTAGTGGTGATAGGCACTGATTGCACAGGTAAATCCAACTACCATACAATCATGATCATGACGGCTCTCACAACTTTGGTGGTGATAGGCACTAATCGCATAGGCAGATGTAGATGTAAATTGTAAGAGGATCATGGTAAAGATGGCCATCAGAAGTGCAAGGCAATAAGTTGAAATACACATTAATCTGTACAGCATTAGGAAATAAAACATTTCCAATGAGTAAATTATGTTAGCCAGAATATATTTCCTAAAAAAATAGTAATTCTATGTAAAAAAATCGTTCATTACATTCTATAGCATTTTGTGTGCACTCACCCTAGCCAAGATGGATCTTTTTCTGATATGATACCAGGATCAACATTGTAGTCAACGGTGTAATCAGGTGTCGTCTGTAACGTTACCAAGTTAGACGTATAAAAATTCAATCCAAAAAAGTCAGACGTTCCTATAAAGATAGATCAAATATATATTTAACACAAAATCGGCATATAGCAAACCAAAAACAATTTATATAAAATGTGATAATTAACAAATAGTTCATGGCACTAAGGGCCATTTGTTTTATTATACTCAATAAAACCAACTTCAAAGTACGACATGGTTTTGTTATTGTATATCTAAAACCAAATACGAGTTTGGACAAACCATATGGACCGGGCACGGTCTATATACTGCTATATGGAGCAGCTCTCTAACAAGGACAAATAGGGAAAATACAAACGTAAAGTATAATATTCATTACTATAATTTAATCCATATGTTCAGGAATACAGACATCAACTTTTGTTCAGCTGTTAGTCAGATAAACAGCTTAATACAGAGACATTAATATGCTATAAGCTAGGTATAAGGAAAATATGTGCAGTTTTTAATTTCGCCACATAACCGTGCTTGTCAAATTTCACAGTCGTGGATTAAAAATGAGTTTTTCTGTTGTTTCTGTTTTAAGAGTGAACAAGATGGAGTACATTATTATATAAGTTTTATTTGTAGATAATATGCATGATACATAAATTCCCCTCAGGGAACCCTGGGATATGGAAATAGAACCTAGTTACTCTGCTATGTGGTACAATTTTTCCCAAAGGTGTATCCACTGGTTGTCAAATACTCAAATCACCATCAAAATGGGGTTAAGGGTTATGGTATTTAACGCCACTTTCAACAATATTTCAGCTATATCGTGACGGTCAGTTTTATTGGTGGAGAAAACTGGAGTACCCAGAGAAAACCACCGACCTGCCGCAAGTCACTGACAAACTTCATCTCATAAAGTTGAATCGAGTACACCTCGCCATGAGCGGGATTCAAACTCACAACGATAGTGGTGATAAGCACTGATTGCAGAGACAGTTGTAATTCCAACTACCATACGATCTTGACCACGAAGGCCCCTAATTAGAATGAGATAAAAATGAGTGCATCGTATGCATTTGTGAAAGTTATGTTCCTGGAATGTATTATATACCTTTGATGTAATGTTTTTCATGTTCTGTAAATTCAGGAAGACGACTAGTACTATAGTTCTGATGGAGACTCTTATTGCCGATCGTATTCTTTACAATATCTGGGTAGTCTCCATTTACATAAACAGGATGTGTATACAATCCAATCCAAAACTGGTTTCCTCTTTCCGAAGCCTCCAAATCACCCAGATTTGTCTTATCTTTTGGTTCATGCCAGTCAAAATTACAAGTCAATCCAATTTTGCCTATAATATAAAGCATTTTATGTCGAAAATAATTAGCAGTACATGTTAAACATACAGTGAGATAACAGTCCTCGAAATGAAAATTTGAATTTACTGGTCCGAATCAAATTCCTAAATTTATTTTTATACAGTTCTTTAATACAAAACTGAAAAATGTACTGGTCTGAAAGTTTTACTCATCGTGAGGACTGAGATAAAAAAAAAAATTAACGAACATTTATGTATTCACATGACAGTGTGTGTTTTGATATCAGACAACACACAGCAATTACACAGATCAAGTCAAAAAAGGTGTTTTGAACGTCAATTTGAATACAGTCTTATAATCAAATAAATTGTTCTCACCCCTTGGATAAAACAGTCCGTTAACTTAGGTGAAAAATATTTTTCTATCTTACCCAGGCTGCTGGGTAAGACAAGCTACACATGGTTTTTCCCGCAAAACTGTTTTCCATTAGTAAAGTAAATTGTGGATTTATCGATATACATCCGTGTCTTGGCAGTATTTTAAATGTATTTCATAATAAAAATATATAGACTGTATCCTTAAATGCTACTACAACAGCGATAAATACCTATAAAAATGTATTTGACCCACATTTCGACAAGCCTCGTCAAGATACGATTTAAATCTTACCCTCTGGTTTCTCTTATCTTAAGATATTGCACCTCTCTCGGTGTTAGACCCTATATGTTTATGGTCTTCTTTATCAACATGGAAATGTACAGATTCTGGCCTCAGCTTTTACAAAGTCTGTGTGTATTTTCATATATTTGTTTACTCAACTCAGATTAAGTACATATTCTGAGACTACCAAGAAAAATTAATAAAATAAGATATATTTTTTTCTTCCATGTGACATGGCTCTTACTGCGTCAAAAAAAACCATTAACACTTTGAGATTGAACGCAACCACAGAACGTTCAAACGGTGCTGTAAAAGTTTTTTTATTCGTGGATTTCGTGGTTCACTAAAAGCATGAAATGTGATACGCAACGAAATATAGAAATTTAATATTATTATTTTTACCAAAGATGAAAACACAAATTTCTTAGCCTACGAACCCAGGAAGCTTCCATAGATGCCAACCCCTTTTTGGTGCAATCAGTAACAAAAAGTTGAGATGTCAGTAATTTGTGATTTTTTTCAGTAATCATAATTTTTCATAAAATTTTACCATAATCGTACTACAGACTAGGCACAAAGTGATGAGCAAATGATTTCCTTTATTTGTGACAACTAGATGCAAAATTGATGAGCAACAAAAAGATATAAAAAGTTAAGCTTTAATACATGTATGTTCACTTACAAATGTATTCTATGTTTCAACTTACTGTCAATAGAAATTAAAATTTCCTGAAGTGACCCTCCCATAGAGTAATTAATGTCTAATTCTGGAGTGCCTGATATGTTGTTGACTTGGCACTTTTCAACTGTTTTGTTGTATATGTGTGTTCATCCCGATCACCGTGCTGATTGGACAAGTCTTGTTTGCAATATTTGCAATAAGCATAATGTTCCCGTGTCGATTTCATAAGGCAAGAGAACTCAATACAATATTCGGGATGAAATCGTTGTCCCAATTTCCTTTTCTTCGCTGCAGAAGCTTCACTTGTTCCCTCAGACATCGTGAAATTGACAAAAACGTGCTGTGTTCATTAACTACTCGGGATCGAACAAGAAATGGATAGATCGTTTTCTACTATAGATAGTTCCGAGAATCCCAAAAGTATTAAATAATCGAAATCCCTCAAGTGCTTATCTTAACTTGAACTAAAGTTAGTTTAACTTGATTTGATAAACTTTTATATCCCGTGTGAATAAGTCTGATTTTTAGTGTACATAAATTTTATTCATGGATACGGAGGTGATGGGATTTTCACTCACACAGCACTGTACAGAGCACTGCCACCCAACACACGTTTAACATACGACACAGTATGGTTCTCCTTTGAAGGGGGTAAAGATACAGAGGGAAGGGCGCTTATCTTTACGCGATTTTAACAGACAATGAAGCGTCTAAATGATATTTAAATGGGGAACGGTTCCGGGTCGGCAATAATCGGAAATCCGTAACAAGTAGACTGTTGACCGTAACTTTGGCCCGAAATTCGTAACAATTACGGAAAAATCATAATGGTTGGCATCTATGAGCTTCCTCAAACACGAAAAAATTGGCATCAACGAATATAAGTACTATCAGAGTATTTAAAACACACCTTGTTGTTTTGGCCTGAATTCTTTGTCATAAACATGGTATGCCTTTGCATGTGCCTTGATGAGATTGTGGGCAACTACATACATAGAAGTGCCTGGACCAATTATACCAGGGGCCATATGTCCGTCTCCATATCCCTGAGTTGCCACCACTCGTGGTTCATTTAACGTAATCCATAGCTTAACCTGATAATGAAAGATAATCATGGGGAATTTAAACAACTAGTTGATTCACATGAAAATTTGTTTCTCGACTAATTGCTGAAATAATTTTTATTTTTATTCGTGAAATACTACATTTGTATTTGAACTTCACATGCTTGGAATTGTGGGAAGTTTTCCTAATCTTTCTATAATATCAGACAAACTATTCATGTAAAGTCTACATGTACTTTGTAATGTCAGTTAAGATTCCCTCCTATATGGAGGCCTCGACATTAACGTTTGTTCGATACCAGTGAAAACTGACGTCGGACAAGTAGATCTTGCATTATGGTTGTCCGATGGGACAAGTGAAACAATCAGATTCCCAAACGTGTCGGTATGACGGACAAATCTATTTCCACTGGAATAAATTACTGGGTTTGTTGTATAAAAGAGCCCTGTTTGATCTCCAATTTGTCCATAATTTATTTTGATTAAAACTAAAGTGAAACGCCAGTTCAAAACTCTTTTATTGATATCATTTATCATGCTTTGATGAAGTTCAAGGACATTCAAGGACATTGACAAACTTAAAGTCACAATTCTCAGAAACACTTTAATGAACGGAAATATCAATATTTGAAATATAAGAACAAGAATCACTCCGGAACGAACACGTAAAAATTATCGGATATCAATTTGATCTGGTTGAAAAGATCCACTAAAATTTTTATTTCTCTGTGAATTTAAATCAAATACTTTGCTTTATTTATATTACAGGCACTTGTTTCTGGTAAACAAAAAATATACCTAGATACTGGTATATATAGTATCTAGGTATATTTTTTTTCCAGAAACAAGGATTTATATAACACAAAGATTACAATTTGTGTGGTATTGGATCACAACACAGTAATATTTCAAAAGATAAAAGGGGGGGAGGCACATATAACAATCACTGGTATGCAAGACTCCAATCAAGGTAGACAGAAATAAAAATGTGCCATTGAATATATGTCCTAAAGATAGTTATGAATTTACTAAATTTGGGCAGAGTAACGTCAGAGGCGTCACGAAACAATGTTTCGATTAATCGCAATTGACTTCTCCCTCTAATTTGAAAGTAGTTTTTGTAATTTTTATTAATTTTTTCGGACAACTAAAAGATTGAGTTGGACAAGTACTTTTTTTAGTTAGTTGTCCGAAGGGACAAGTTGAAAAATATGTTAATGTAGAGGCCTGATATGTTTTGTGTTATCACTTGTATATGATGTATCAAACATTTTTATTTACATGTTGTCCTGATGACCACGGTATAACTGTACAAAGGTTTTGGTCACATTCTTACTATAGGATACTCCAGCTTTTTCAGGAGTCCTTTTTCTTTCTCTGAAATGTTGTTCCTTTCTTTTGCTTTACACTTGTGTTTGTGGTTTGTATATCTAAATGATCTTTTTACTTAAAGATATCTTCCGACTCGAATACTGCATTTGTCTAACGATACATATGTGTATGTATTTAAAGCTATATCTTATTTCAATGTTACCATTGTTAACATGTTAATCCAGACTTATAACTTCATGTATACTAGTAATTTATTTTCTTTTTAAATATTTCTACCCAAACTAGTTATTACAATTACATAGTTTCATCTACATGGTATTACTAAAACTTACTCTATCACCAAATCTATCAAAACATAGTCGAGCATATTCAGCAAAAAGGTCTGACACAGTCTCATTCAACCAACCACCATATTTATCCTGTAGTGCTTGAGGTAGATCCCAATGAAATAGGGTGACCATAGGTACGATACCAGCTTTCAGAAGTCCATTTATCAACTTGTTATAGTAATCTATGCCTAGCTGATTGATTGTTTTCGTTGTTCCATCTGGTAAGATACGTGGCCAGGAAATGGAAAATCTATAGTGTGTCACCTATAAATAAATTAAGCAGTAGCTATGTCATTAAAATATTTGGTATTCAATGTTTATAATGTACTGCATGGCCAAAGAACTCAGAATGTAGATAATCAGTTGTAAGCTCCATACACTGTAGATCAAGTTTTTTGCAATTAAGAATTAATTAATTAATTGGTTCTAACTACTAAGATTCATCTCTTGACAATAATAAAAGTCATGTACGTACAAATGTACCTAATAATGTCCCTCTCTGTACTATAGTGTGATATTCATTTTGCAGAATTGTTGAATCTTATTTCTGTAGTTGAAAGTGACGTTAAACACCATAAACCAAGCAACCTATTTCTGTAACAACTAATTGTATGTCATTATATGGTGAGTGAGTGATTGAAGTTTAATGCCAGGTGGGCAATTTTCCAGCTATATCATGATGATATTTGTATAGTGCTAGCTCAGTTCACGGGTAGACATGTTGCTCCACTCTAAGTCTGACCCATTATCCTGATTCTAAAGTTCACAGGCAGACATGTTGCTCCACTCTGAGTCTGACCCATTATCCTGATTCTAAAGTTCACAGGCAGACATGTTGCTCCACTCTGAGTCTGACCCATTATCCTGATTCTAAAGTTCACAGGCAGACATGTTGCTCCACTCTGATTCTGACCCATTATCCTGATTCTAAAGTTCACAGGCAGACATGTTGCTCCACTCTGATTCTGACCCATTATCCTGATTCTAAGCCAACCAGTCTTTGCTCTTTCCCTTTAATGCTGCTTGCTTAGCAGAAAAGCAGCAAATACCAAAGTTATAGCCTATGGTTTAAGACGACCGGGGCCGATTGCACAAACCACCGCATTTGATGCGAGTCAAAATAAAAAAATGTAATGTACAGTTGAATATCGTTATCTCGAATTTGATAGGACCATGGAAAAAATTTGAGTCAACCATAGTTCGACTCAAGAGGAGCTACGAAATTACCAGAAGTGTAGTTTGTTTAACGACGAAAGGGAGACAACTCGAAAGAAATTTTGAAGAGCTAAAACCAGTATCGCATGTCCCTATTCTCGGAACGATTTTAAACATATTCAATGTTTTTGTTGCTGTTTTTTTCTCTTTGAATCTTGTGAAACGACTGATAACTTCTAGATATCTTTTTTTGTGTGAATGAATATGTTTATCTGTTTTGTTTATGTTTTTCACCTGTTGCATTGTCATTAAACTTCACCCATCATGACGTATTTTTCTTTGTGCAATACTGTTTATTTACAATAAATTGTGTGTTTTTATTATTCAATAAAGTGTAGAAGAAAACTATTCTTCTTTAATCAAAATTAATTTGCGACAAATAATTCAATAGATAAAACGCTTCCTTTGTGTACTTTTCATAATCATTGATGTATGCCGACCCAAGTGCACTTATTATGAATCGATAATTTGTTATTGTACACATCTAACCTGTGTCATAATATCAAACCAATTCAAATAGTATCACTAATTAATTTGACAGATTGTGAAATAAACATGTGAAATAGCCTAAGGTAAAAATGTCAAATTCAATGACCGGATGTTTCACCTGTGATCCGATTTTAATCCCAAGGTAATACACATGTTTTGACAGGTAAATTTGACTTAACGAATGTAAATAATATGGTTTTCTACATCTCGGGACCAAAACTTTTATTCGAGACAACCGAAATTTCGACTCATCCGAATTCGACTCAACAGGAGTCAAATTATATATATTTATACACAACGAAGTTCGGGACTTCGATAAAAATTCGACTCAACCGGAAATTCAAGTCAACCGAATTCGAGACAATTAGAATTAACTGTATATATAAAAATGTAAATCTTACCTTCATAGCCTTCATTATCTTGATATCCTCCTCATATTTATGATAGCTGTCACATGCTATATCTCCTGTGGCATTGTTGTCTATTTTATGATTATGAGAATGTGTATCCCAAATACTTGGTCCTTTACCTGGTAAAATAAAACCAAACCAATCATTTTGATGCCAATTATGAAAAGAAATTCAAAACAATCCAGTTGTCTTAGTGTTTTGTTACTGTCATGTTCAATCTCATCATACTATATATACAGACTAACAGCAGCTTTGACAGCTGAGACAACCATTATAAGTAGTATCAGAGGGAGTCTGGTAAGTTGATTTGTAATATAACTTTAAGTTATAATATGTGTAAAGATTTTCAAAACTGACGATATTGCTTTTATCGGTAAAGTCATAATGTATTTGATGCCACACAGATCTATAATTTTTTATCATTGGAAAAATGCATAAATTGTCGATAAATTAGATTACCATCCTCATTCCAAGCGCCTTCAACTTGATATGCAGCAGTCGCTGAACTCCATGCGAAGTCGTCGGGGAATGTACCATAATAAAAATCGTCAAACATCGGGAGATTGTTGGTGTCTCGTTTATTCTTTACTGGTTTAAATGGAGGTCGTTCATTAGGTTTAAAGAAACCATTGTTTGATATCAATTCACTGAAATATCTAGCAGAAGCTTTCGGTGTTCGTGGTCTATCTGGGTCGCTGAAATTGACATAATGAAGTCCAAATCTCTCAGTGTATCCCCTGCTCCATTCAAAGTTATCCATAAGTGACCATGCTGTATATCCTTTTATGTTGATATCGTCTAAACAAATGGCTACAAAATAAAATAATCATATACAGTCAAACCTGTATTAATAGGTCACCTATGGGATAAAGAAATAGTGGTCTTTTAAGACAGGTGACCTCTTAAAAGAGGTTCAATTCATATGAAATTTTCTATTCCATTACAAGAACAAGATGTTGCACGCTACGTCATGCTAAGAATACCCCCACTCGTTCATTTGTAAGTCGCACAGTAAACAGGAAGTAGATGTGCAATCATTTCTTCCAGTAGAAGCTGAGATATCTGTTACGAAAGTGTGAACGGACGGACGACTAACGGATGGATGGACAAACAAGGTGATTGCAATATAGCCCCCTCTCTATGAGTGGGGGTATAAAAAGGTAACCTTTTAATACAGATGAATGATTAATAGAAGTGACTGCATGAGCAGGTTTGACTGTACATGCACTTGAGAAAATACTTACATGTTGAAATCGGGATTGCCCAAATTTAAAAGCTCCAACTGTTTTATGAATAATTTGATCTGATACGCATTTACAACAGTTCATGTCTTTCACATGTACAATATTCTCTTATGCGGACATCCTGGAATTTGATAATCTAAGGAGGTGAAGCCAACATCTAAACCCTGTAGTTTACCTCTATTTCAATGAAAAATGTTACTGATATTTTTAAAATTAAAAATAAACCTGTTGACAATATACAAAACTATTTAAATAACAATGGTGGTTCAATGGTGCATGTGTTCGCTTGAGGTGGCAGATAATGGGCTAGATTCCCTAATCAAGTCAAAACTAAGGCTCATATAATAAGCAGATAATGGGCTCGATTCCCTAATCAAGTCAAAACTAAGGCTATAAGCAGATAATGGGCTAGATTCCCTAATCAAGTAAAAACTAAGGCTATAAGCAGATAATGGGCTTGATTCCCTAAGCAAGTCAAAACTAAGGCTATAAGCAGATAATGGGCTCGATTCCCTAATCAAGTCAAAACTAAGGCTATAAGCAGATAATGGGCTCGATTCCCTAAGCAAGTCAAAACTAAGGCTATAAGCAGATAATGGGTTCGATTCCCTAAACAAGTCAAAACTAAGGCTATAAGCAGATAATGGGCTTGATTCCCTAAGCAAGTCAAAACTAAGGCTATAAGCAGATAATGTGCTCGATTCCCTAATCAAGTCAAAACTAAGGCTATAAGCAGATAATGGGCTAGATTCCCTAAGCAAGTCAAAACTAAGGCTATAAGCAGATAATGGGCTCGATTCCCTAATCAAGTCAAAACTAAGGCTATAAGCAGATAATGGGCTAGATTCCCTAAGCAAGTCAAAACTAAGGCTATAAGCAGATAATGGGCTCGATTCCCTAAACAAGTCAAAACTAAGGCTATAAGCAGATAATGGGCTAGATTCCCTAAGCAAGTCAAAACTAAGGCTATAAGCAAATAATGGGCTAGATTCCCTAAGCAAGTCAAAACTAAGGCTATAAATTGGTACTTGTTACTTCTCCACTTGATACCCAACATTTAGTTGATCAAATACTGGTGATTTGGAGACAGGTTGATAATGTGTCCAAGTGGAACCACGTGTCTACCAGTGCACTGTTGTGTCAGTGAGCTAGCACTATGAAAATTACACTACCAATGCAATCAGTGCCTATCACCACTGATGTTGTGAGTTCGAATCCTGCTCAGACGAGGTGCACTTTATACAACATTATGTGACGTTGTAAGCTCGAATCCAGCTCAGGCGAGGTGTACTCGATACAACATTATGTGATAAAATTTATCAGTAACTTACGGCTGGTCTGTGGTTTTCGCTGGTTTCCTCCACCAATAAAACAGACTGCCACGTTATTAATGAAATATTGTTGAAAGTGGCGTTAAACACCATAACCATAACCCCTATGAAAATTACCAACTAAGCATATATAGATATAATCATCATCTCATTAAAATACAACTTTCTCCTGCCATGATATAGGCAAAAAAATTAATCAATTAACAATAATTACTCACTCAAAAAAATGTTCCGATATACATAATATAAATCAAGAAAATATAAAATATTGAAATCAAGAGGAAACACAGAATTACAATCACAGCAAAATCAGGTGACTAAACATAAATAAAAATGGAGCTACGATCGTACAACATAACTTCCACAAAAAAAATGGTATTCGGAATAAGGATTGTCTTCTTCAACCTTATACAACTTGTCGAGAAGTCAAATATAAACACCTGATCAGATCAAACCAAAGACCATAAAATTGGTATTTGTTGCTTTCCTGCTAAGCACGCAGCATTAAGGAGAAAGAGCAAAAACTGGTTGGCTCGGAATCAGAATAATGTGTCCGAGTGGGACGACATGTCTATCCGCGGACTGTTGTTTCAGTGAGTTAGCACTATAAAAATCCAACTAAGCGTGTTGGTTTAGTACAAAGAGGGACCTCATCATGCTGAATTGGCGCTAAACAACAATCACTCACTTTAGTAATAGTGTATTTTTTCTGAGTTTGTATAATATACAGACATACCTTTAAGTACATTGTTTATGTAATGCCTATAGTAATATATTCTGTGATCATCTTGAAGACTTCCATTTTTGTCAGATATTCCATTTTCAGTGATGTAAATTGGTACATTGCCGTAATGATTTCTGATCCAGTTCAAAGCCTTTCTAAGTCCCCAGGGAGTAACTTTCAACCAGGAAGACCCAGATCTATACAAGAATGATACAGATTTGTATATACAGTGGAACTTGTGCAATCTGACACCTGAGTTTTACAACATCCTGTGACATCCGACAAATATTTATGGTCTCAAAGTATTTCTGTTAACTAAAATAAAACCTGAGTATTCCGACATCCTGCAAAATCCGACACATTTCCCTGATCCCTTGGTGTGTCGGATTTAACAAGTTCAACTGTATATAAAACAATGCATAGAATATATTTGACACAATTTTAAATGTAACAAAAAACGTAGATATATATTCTACTGTACACAAAATGTTTGTGGAAAATAATTGAGAACAATTGATGTGCCTTACTGATATCTATATTGTATTGAGGTCTTTCATATCATTACAGAGGAATATCTGTGAGGTCTTTGACGATGTCATTAACTTATCTCTTGATTGTCCATAGTCTTAAATGGGGCCGTCGTAGCTGTGATCGCATGGTAGTTGGATTTACATTGTGAGTTCGAATCCCGCTCATGGCGAGGTGTACTTGATACAACATTATATGATAAATTTTGTCAGTGACTTGCGGCAGGTCTGTGGTTTTCTCCGCTTTCCTCCACCAATAAAACTGACGGCCATGATATAACTGAAATATTGTTGAAGGTGGCTTTATGTACCATAACTCGCACCCTAACCCCTACATATCATTACAGAGGAATATTTGTGAGGTCTTCAAAGATACCATTAACTTATCTGTTGACTGTTGTTAGCCTTACATATTTACAGGCTTGATAAACAATCCCTTCAGCTGTACATATTTGGTAGTCTTGATCACTAAACTACAGTACACTCCAAGTGTATCAACGATCATACTCTCAGGTCCGACATATTCCTCCCAAAATGTCCGACAAATGTCCGACATATTTGAGAGTCAACACTCTCTAAGTCCGACTATTTGGTCGGACATTTTGGTCGGACGTGAGAGTGGATATTAAAAGATTTTTTTTGACATTTCTCGAATATGTCAAACATTTTGTGATCGATGTGTATTTGTAAGCGTACTTTCTTTCCGGTGTGTAGAATGTGCGGGTACGTAAATACCCTAGTGTATTTTTACCTTGCACCATATTTGCGCCAGCAAAGGTAGCTCCAAGGTCAATATTTGTCACGCTCGGGCACAACAGTCGTTCGATGCATAGGAGCACCTCATAATCAAAGAATTGTACAATAATTTCGAGTTACACCGTTTGTGTTTCTTTAATCTGTTTAATTTTAATAGATCTTTCTAGTACATTTAAATTTTACGATTACAATCGGAATGCTAGAAATATCGTAACTTTTCCGAAATCTAAACTTTAAAATTATATATGTCGAGTCCAGCCTGGCTTGGATTTCTCGAAAAAAGTTTTCTTAACAAACCAAATTATATTTGAGTAAAAACTCGACTTAAGTTTGCATTTTGACTTTGTTTGTTTGGAGAAATCACTGACGATTTAAAAAAAAAAAATCTGTGGTCACTTAAAACAGTCAGTGAGGCCGGTACGGCTGTGTACATGAATGAATAAGAGATAATTCTTTCGGAGTGTGATATCCATATAAAGGTGAAATAACGGATGCAAAAATCACCGGCTAAAGTTACACAATATTCCGTTTACAAATATTTCAAGTCCCTATACTTGTTCATCTGTGACGGCAATATGTGTATTGGACTAGGTATTACAGCCAGCTTGATATGAATTAATTAGCTCAGGTTACAGGTGTCAATAATGGAAGGAACATCTTGTTGACACAAATTTCCAGGTGCCAGTGGAAGAACAATTATAATTAATTCTATTTAATGTTGTTGTTTTTTATTACTATTTGTTTGTAGGTACATTTGCAATCATTGAAGTAAATTTAATTTGAGAGTCAACACTCTCTAAGTCCGACTATTTGGTCGGACGTGAGAGTGGATATTTAAAGATTTTTTTTACATTTCTCGAGGTGAACATGTCAAACATTTTGTGATCGATGCATATTTGTAAGCGTACTTTCTTTCCGGTATGTAGAATGTCCGGTTACATAAATACCCTAGTGTATTTCTACCTTGCACCATATTCTCGCCAGGAAAGGTAGCTCAAAGGTCAATATATAACTGAAATATTGTTGAAAAGTGACGTTTAAACACCCATAGCCTCATATAAATTATTGCAATAAAATATCGATTAAGTAAAGAAATTGATATAAATTATTTTCCAGTATATTTAGTATAAAAAGCTTGTTCTACACGTTCACTGTGAGATGTATTACAACCGCCATTTTTAACTACAATCACGTGCGCATGCTCGTGTTTGATGGAAAGCTATATATTTAGATATTTTGTGATAATAATTGTATATTGTAAATCGATCCACCCTGTGATTTTTTTCAACATGATACATTTTTTATAGTATATATTTTATTATAAAATACAATATTGAACTGATTTTCGATAACACTTCAATCATTGAATATTGATTTTTTTCGAATGTTGAATATTTTATCCCCAGAATTGCACCTCTTGTTAGTATACTTTTATTGCTTTATTTAAAAAAAAAAAAAAACACCAAGAACATCGATGATACGAGTCTTCTTATTCAAAAATAAACCTACAGCAAAATAAAGGTATACATTTTTTGTACTGTGAACAAAATCGTCATTTTTATCTAGATTTATCGTCCGAAAAATACGGTACTCCTCTACTATACTAATTTGGATTAGGTGATGAGAATTAGGTGCCATCATCAAAATAAAGATTAAAAAATGTATTTCATGATAATGATGGCTGATTAAAATTGTTTGTCATGCATTAGCAGTCAGTTGTAATATACAGGATGTAACCAATATACAGGAAGAGCCCCTACTGTGAAGCCATTCAATGAAAATAACAACCTGACCATATAGACCTTTTTATTCTTAAAAACATGGGCGTGGCCATTATCGACTTCCGAGTGTGTCCGCCATTAGTAAAGTGACAAAATCTTATGTTCTCGGGGTTTATCGATACGCTAATGTATGGTTTCTCTAGTACAGGTGTCACAATATACTGTTATTTCGGCTTGAAATTCAATGATAACACCTGCTGTGAAGTGATTTTTAAAAGGAGATATAATGACAATGATATAATGACAACAAATAAATTACCTGGTATGTAGTTTTTTTTTAATTACCGTTACATGCCCCATACAAAATCAGTATAAATCCTACTTGATTGAAAACTGCATGCACTTTTTTTCCTTTTTTGGTTTTTTGTTGCTTTTCAAGCATAAGAAAAAAGGGGTAATCAAATTAATATTTTGTATGAAATTAAAAAGTAAATATATAAATTATAATATACGCTTTTTGAAATTATTACTATATGATTCAAAGTGAAGTAATAATGATAAAAAGTGTGCCTAACTTATAAGAAGGAACTTAACTTTGAATGTGACATCTTAAGGTGCATTTTTCAATTCTGTTTTATTTTATTTATTTTTTGTTTGTTAAATTGTAAAACAAATTAAAACTTTTTGTCGGTCAATTTCTTTATAGGGATCTGTAGTGAAGATGAAAAGGAATTTAAGTTTTATCAAATTAAAACATCTGAATATCTGAATTTCTTTATCTGAAAAAAAATTTCATGAGGAACCTAATATAACTATTTGCTCCCAGGTTTCAGATACGTGAACCGGACGGGCATTTTTCACCCCATTTGTCTTCTTTTTTCAATTTCTTTGCTAGGATTTCATAGTTTTATATTGATTTATTCTTTAATTTTATATGTTTTTGAAGATTAATTAAAATTTAATATTGATGTGTTAAGGAAGTGGTAGCGCTTTCTAGACTTGTAGTCTGCTGAAGGTCGACCGTGTCAACAGCGATGCGATGCTTCCCGGGTTTGGCACTTAGGGGAATAGACAGTCGTGTCATTTTGCAACAAAGGTGTTAAATTCATATTGTAGAAAGATAACTATCATTATAACTGATAGTTAACTGTGTATTGCATAACAAGTTATAGCAAAGACATCACTAAAACACAAAAATTTAATTTATGTATTGGGTTGATTCTTAAATGTATTTGATTTGCAATATGACAGTTAAACTCTACCCCCTTCCCACAAAGGGTTAAAAATGATAAAAATATATATATAACTGAATTATAATGACAAAAAACTAAAAGAAAAAAAAATCGCCGAATTTTGTTGCAGGACATCATGTCGTTCATTTTTACTTCTTACAGAATCAAGATTTATCTCTTTGTAAATTGTTAATTATTTTATGCGGCTTCTGCATGAAAAACAATAATTCCTACACTGCTCACTTTGTTCCCGTTTCATTTGTTTATAGTATTTAAACTTTCATTTAAAACAACATTTAACTCAGTTTTTTTTCTATGTTATCCTCTACCACATACAGAAGGAACATTATTCCTCCACATATTTGCTACTCTATCATTGTGCAAATGATTGATTTTTTGGTCAATTGCATAAGTGTTCCCTACATCATAAAAATATGCGACTTTGTGGCTTTGTGAAGTGAAGACAATAAATGTCAATATTCGAATGGAACTTAGTTCTTTTGTACAAAATATATACCGTTATTAAAAAATGTGTGTCGAGGGTTTCCATACCGACGGTTTTTTTTTTTTTGCGTACCCTGCTTTGTATTGAAATTCTGCCACATAAGCAAGGTTAAAATCTGAATAGCTACAGATCGATTTGTTAACCCACATCTGGCAAAATGGCTAATTCTTTAATTTTTATAATATTGATGACCGTATAGATTTGTCCGACCTGGTGCTGAACTTTGTGATTCTGAACAATTTAAACAATAACCGTTTAAGTTCGATTCAATAATCCATATTTCGAAATATTCAGCCAAAATCACGGGAATAAGCCATACAATATCAACTGAAGCGTGTTTATCTAATCCAATTATGAATACTGATTAATCGTAACTAGTGTAAACAACCAATTGTTGCACTTTATTAATGGCGGACGATAGTAACGCCACCTAGCGACCACGAACGATAACTAGGTAATCACCGATTTCTGAAAACGTCTATTGTTAAATAAGAATAAGAATTAGATAAGAAATTAAAATTTATAGAAGGCAAGGATTTATATAATTAACACATTAAGTCACATTTCATTTATTTAGCTTGGGTCAGTTATCAATTAAAAAGACAAAAATGGTTTTAAAAAAAATCTGTCTAATAAGTATTTACCTAAATAACGATATCATGACGTATAATAATTTCTCACTGTAAATGTATTTATTTTATTAAGATATTTATACACATATATAAGAAAAAAGATATAAATTTATTTTTTAAGTACAAATAAATTGGAAGACGGCTTGAAAATCGAAAACGCAGAATAGTTATCTATGTTTATAAGTCTTAGTAAAAAGAGTCTTGAGCAACGTTTTTTTTCACACCTGTGATAGGTGTATTTGCATATCATGAATGCACGATGCGACAACATGCCGAGATGGGTGATGTTTTGACAGGTAAACTGTAAAAAAAAAAACGTAGAATACACTAATAAAATATTATTTCACCTATATCAGGACTCCGCAGACTGCCAATTTTCAAGAAAAAAAACGGGATTTACGGATTTATGACCCATTCACCATGAACAAAATAAAACTTAAATTTTACTGAATAATTTTAATCCAAATTTGCCTTTAAAGAAATAAATGTATAAATTAGAATTATTTACCCGGGTTCGTTCACCCTACATTTGGCAAACACGTAAAAGAGCAAACGCACCTGATATCGTAAACCGGCAACTGTCTGCAGCAAGTGAAAGGGCCTTGGCATCGATTGTCGCGAGTACATAGGGACATATTAATATTCACTTCTAGTGCACTTAAAACATGGGTACTGCATGTTAATACATTTTATTCATGGATATTATTGTATATATCGCCCGTGACAGCCGTTAACATATCTATACTTTCCGTACCACTGTACATTACTCATTTACTTCAGCTTTACTAAGATACGCATGTTTCTTTATGCACAAATTTATTGGTTAGCAGAATTTGGGGACGTTTCCTGATTACAGTTTAACTATCTGAGAGTGGAGACTCTCACTCCGACCTGGGAGGATTTGGTCGGACAATTTGGTCGGACATTTGTCGGACAATTTTAAGAGTGAAGTCCGACAAAACTCTGTGTCCGACCTGAGTGTTTGATCGTTGATACACTTGGAGGGATCTGTATAGTGTGCATTTAATTTTTTAAACTATACAATAATTGTATTACAAATTTTTAGCTATCTCACAACACCTCAATGTTATTCTTTGTTTATTCCACAATAATTATATATCTTGAATTATTACCTCAATTTTCTACTTACCCAAGCCATGATGGGTCCTTCACTGACTGTATATCTGTATCACTGTTGTAATCAACGTTATAATCTGGTGTAGATTTCAGGGTAACAACGTTTGATGTGTAGAAATTCAGTCCAAAGAAATCAGACGTTCCTGTAATACACGAAATAGAAATGATGATCAGCTTTTCATATCTCATTTTTCGTGAACACTTCATGGTCATATGGTGTAATTTTTCTATAGTGTTTTAGGGATATTAGATATAATTACATAGATCCCAGTAAAATACCAAAATTTAATATTAATAAAAAGAAATACCATATTTTCGAGTAAAAGAAATACCAAAATTTCCTACGGAAAGACATACCAATTTTCAAGTAAAGAAATACCAAAATAGCCTTGTAAAAGAAATACCAAAATAGCCATGGTTTAAATTGAAGATATATCAACAACAATTAAATAGATATGTTCATAGCACTTTCATTAAAATATGAACATCATATTTCAAATTTCCTGGAATACTGTGAATTTATTTTTCTTTAATTTCGTTGAATACTAATCTTTTGTGTTTTTCGTTGGTTCAATCAAACTAAGAAATTCAGTGCACAACATAAAGCTTAAAAATAACAAGAGAAGTCATCTGCAAGTATTATAACTACGATTTCATATGTCAACTAACATCTCTTTTTCTGCCCAGCCACGAAAATTGAATGTAACTATAGTAATTTGAAATAGATCATTACCTTTAATATATTGTTTCTCCTTTTCTGTAAACTTAGGAAGACGGCTAGTTTTGTAATTCTGGTGTATACTCTTATTTGCTATCTTCGATTTCATAATTTCTGGATAATCTCCATTCATGTAAACTGGATTTGCATACCATCCCAGCCAGAACTGGTTTGCAATCTCCGATGCTTTAAGATCGTCAGGATTGAATTTATCTCTCGGCTCATTCCAGTCAAAATTGCAAGTAAGCCCGATTTTGCCTAAAACCATATTTGTGTTAAAATATGAGACATAGTTGTAATTTGAAGAAAAAAAGTTTACAAAAATAAAAAATTATAGGGTTATTGCACTAGCATTGAGTATTAATTTGAAGGTGCCAAATAGGTAAATGGAAAGAAAGTTACAGCAACAAAAGAGTGAGTGAGTGAGTGAGTGATTGTTGTTTAACGACAATTCAGCAATTTTTCAGCTATATCATGGCAAGAACATGTTAATTTTCAATGAGATGATGAGGTTCGCTTTGTTCTAGACCAACACGCTGAGTTGGATTTTTATAGTGCTAGCTCACTGAAACAACATTTTGCGGATAGACATGTCGTTCCACTCGGACACATTATTCTGATTCCGAGCCAACCAGTCTTTGCTCTTTCTCCTTAATGCTGCAAATACCAATCTTATAGTCTTTAGTTTGACCCGACCAGGACTCAAACACACGATCTACCACACTCTATGACAGTGTTATTGATAACACTAGAGATGTTCCAAGTTTACACGTCAAGCCAGGAATAAATACACAAAATAACCATTAGGAACAAACTATTTAGACAGAAAATTACTTCATTGAAACATTTGAAATTTTTTATTTATCTTATATTATTGATATAATTGTTATATACTTTTTACTGAATGTATGCCTTGTACATGTAAAAAGGAGAGAGCTTATATAGGCATAGCCTGTTGCTCAATCCCATTCATATGCAGTTGTGAATAAGATATAAAACAAAACATTAAAAAAATTCTTCTCTAAAAAGGTAAAAAAAATCCTGTAAAAAAGAACAAGAATCTCAGAGATGAAAGTGATAGGTATGCATATGCATATACATATACTGATATACATGAAATTAATAAACAATCAATCAATAAATACACACCTTGTTGACTTGACCTAAATTCTGTATCGTACACATGGTATGCCTTCGCATGTCCTTTAATCAGGTTGTGAGCAGCTACGTAAACTGTCGTTCCCATTCCAACTATACCAGGTGCCATACCACCATTACCATATCCTTGTGTTGCTACTACTCGCGGTTCATTGATAGTAATCCACAATTTAACCTTTAATTTAAAGAGTGAATTTACTTAAAATAAAACAGTTATAGTGTACAATATATGTTTGTACAGGATAATTATGTTAAAATCTCTAAACGAAACATGTAACATGTTTTACATTTTTGCTTGAATCCTGTAATTTCCTTTATTCATACAATATAGGCGATTAGGGTTATAGTTTTTAATGGCACTTGCAACAAAATTACAGTTATATCTTGGCAGTCAGTTTTAATTGTGGAGGAAACCAGGGTACCAAGAAAAAACCATTGACCTATCCCAAGCCACTGAAAACTTTATCACATAATGTTATATAGAGTATACCTCGCCATGAGCAGGATTCGAACCCACAACGTTAGTGGTGAAAGGCACTTATTGCATAGGTAGTTGTAAATCCAACTACCATGCAGTGGTAAATTCACATAAAACATTTGCTTATACCAACATTTGTATTCTTTTGAAACTGTTTTTCCTGACAGCATTATGTTTTAGTCCCCATTTTCATTATTTATACCAAGAGTTTCTAGTGGTTAAATTGAGGTTCTCACTCCAAAAGTGAACTTTAAGAAAACAGGAATAAAATGAACTTACCCTGTCACCAAATTCTCTAAAGCATATTCTTGCATATTCAGCAAATAAATCGGACACTGTTTCGTTCAACCACCCACCGTAAGTATCCTGCAGAGCTTGTGGTAGGTCCCAATGATAAAGTGTGACCATCGGTTCAATTCCAGCTTCTTTCAACCCATTAATCAGATTGTTGTAGTATTTGATACCCATTTGGTTGATATTTTTAGTTGTACCGTCTGGTAATATTCTTGGCCAGGAGAGGGAGAATCTATAATGGCTGACCTGTAAATATTGTACAAAATATAAATAATTATTGATTTCACCTCCATTTCTACGATGTTTTTGTTAAGATTTCAGAACTGCTCCGACAGTGTGGTGTTTTTTGTATTTCATTTTATTACAGATGCAGATGATGATGATGTAATGAAAAAAAGTGTAACTGTCAAGTTTTTTTATTCAATTTTCTAGTTTGATAGACAATTGTGTTTCCAGAAATTTCAGACGAACAAAGCCATGTATACTTGCTCTAATAAATTAAAAGATTTCAGGATATCAATGTCCAGTTAGAGAAATTGACACTATCTTGAAACTAATTTGCAAAAAGTTTACGGAAAAGAATACGCAAAAGCTGTATCTATTAACAAACATCGGTAACCATCCGATCTCATTCCAAGTAAACATAATTATTGGTAAGTAATACATTTTTTAATTTCACCAAGGGATGTTTTCAGTATTATTATTATCTGTTATATCTGACACATCATGATGCAACAGATAAAAATCATAACATCAGTTTTGAATGTCTTGACATGCATTATAACTAAGTGAGTATCACAGCTCGACCTATCAGACTCGATGGGATATTAGAGATAATGTCTGTCTTTACCTTCACAACTGACGTTATTCTATTATCAGGAATGATTCTAGTTAGAATATAAAATAACTGAAACCAACCACACAACCTTTTCAAAATGGTCATTTTTCATACCTGTTAACCTCTGGGAACTGCTAGGGGGGGAGATCTCCCCCCTACCAACTCTTCTAAGGGGGAGATTTTGTGCATCGCCTTTAAATGCACACAATTGTACCTTGTAGTTGCATACATGTGATAGAGTTGCTATGCTACAACTGGAGATTTGCAAATTTGGTCTCATAACTGGAGATTTTTTATCGACGTATTTGATGCATGTTTTTATTGTTAATTGATGTTTTCTTTTTGCTTGTTTCAGTATTGAACCAACTACATCCCATCAATATATATTGCCGGTTTACATTTCTGTTTTATTAGTAGTGTTTCATATGATGAATGAAGGATAAAAACTGTATTTATAATTTATTCATAATCATTCATAATCATAAGGTTATAACAAAGCAATAACAATGAAGACAGAATGTTCTGAACAATAAAGTTATATAGCACTAAAATTAAAAAGTCACTTTGCTGCTGGTGCGTTGGGTGATAGCATACGTTTCGGCATTTTTGTGGTTTATCAATTCCATCCTGGAACTTAGTTCTTAAATAATACTTTGATCGGCTTTGGTCCCAAACAAGCCATAACAACTCAATTCGAGATGAATTCATTGCACGTTTGATCGAAATAAGAAGTTTTCCTCAGCATCAAAGGTTGTCCGACTCCTGTTTGCACAACGGTTTATAACTATTTTTAATTGCCGCTATCACACTTCTAATCATCTAAGCGTGTGCCACAAACTCACTTCCTTATCCCCAATTAACTGTCAATCAGTGGATAATTGTTGTATAATCATCAACACCTTAATTAATCTCCATGACCCAATTTACCTGTAAAGGTGTCAAACAGATCAATAACCGGATATCATTTAAACACCTTTACCATTCGTATCTCTCTGCATTTTTCATCGGCGCGGGAATTCCAAATGAGGAATTTCCAGAAATATTGATCGCAAAATGTAGGTCAAGATTTTATTGTACTTGATTTTTTTGTTGGGGGGAGATCGTGCGGGAGATTAATGTCTCCCGTGCAGGAGACCCAGTCCATGCGGGAGATAAGGCTCTTATGCGGGAGACTCCCATGCAAAGGGGGAGGGTTAACAGGTATGTATTCTTTACCTGTTCTGATCATGTCAAGCATCTTTGGATAACAATTTTCAGAGGAAAATAGCTAAAATAAGTTAAATAACTGAAAAAAATCATCCCTGTATGAATAGGTAGAATTAGTAACCCAGTCTTACCATTAAGAAGTATTACCTTCATATCTTTCATGATTTTAATATCTTCACGATATTTGTGGTAGCTGTCACATGCAACATCTCCTGTAGCATTATTATCTGTTTTTCCACTGTGAGAGTACTTGTCCCATATACCTAGTCCCTTTCCTAATAGATAAAAAAACATTCTATGGCATTACATGGCTATACAAGTATCTTAACACAAATTATGCATCGAGACTGGAGCTTAATATGAGTGAGTGATTGTTGCTTTACGCCAACTCAGCAATTTTTTTTTAGCTATATCATGGCGAGAACAAATTAATTTTCAATGAGATGATGAGGTCTGCTTTGTACTAGACCAACATGCTTAGTTGGATATTTTATAGTGCTAGCTCACTGAAACAACAGTCAGCGGGTAGACATGTCGCCTCACTCTAACACATTATTCTGATTCCGAAACAACCAGTCTTTGCTCTTTCTTCTTATTGAAGCATACTTAACAGAGGAACCGAATATGTCTATTACAGCCATTGTGAATATTTCAAACTAGAATTGACATACTTTTTGTAATAACTGAATCCATTTAGTACCAGCTGGTTACAATTTAACTTTTATCTAATATTACACAAATAATGAATAGGTCACAATATAGGAATGTCAGACTTGCAAAAAAAAAGATTGATTGATTGATTGATTGATTGGTGTTTAACATCCAGCGAGCAATTTTTCAGCTATATTCAGGACGAGAACATTTAAAAATTTAAACGCCACGGGACTCGAAACAAGGAAAGGTGATGGGTAGGGACGGATAATTTTGCCAGTGCAACAGGTCTCTTATGAGCTGTTACACTGGGTTCTTTAACGTGCGAGAGGGTGGCAATCTCTCAACACAGGACCTCGGTTTTATTTACGTCTCATCAGCAGGACGGGTTGGTTGTGAATTTTTACATCCTGCACAACCGACGGACGCCCCTTCAAGCCGAAGAAGCTCTTGGTCCCATTTCTATACCTCGGGGTTCCCGCGGGGTTTCAAAAAAAAGAAGAAGAGATAAACGAATAATAAAGTCATTCATTCAATGACAGTTAAAGCACACTGTGGAGGGTTAGGGTTGTGGTGTTTAACGCCACTTTCAACAATATTTCAGTTATATCTTGATGGTCAGTTTTATTGGTGGAGAAAATCAGAAAAAACCACCGACCTGCCGCAAGTCACTGACAAACTTTATCAAATAATGTTGTATGGAGTACACCTCGCCATGAGCAGGATTCGAACTTACAACAATGTTCTATGCATTTTACCATTAAAGTTTTAACAATTAAACATGTCTATGGAAGTTTCGCATGAAACATGTTTGCATTTTCATTTATTCTGACATATGATACCGGTAGCATTTAGTATGCAAAACATCCTAATGTGAAAACATATATGCCACACCAAATAACCATCGTAAAACAATATCTCTTAATTATTAGTAAGTCTAATAATAATTATAAAACTATATAACCCTCAAAAATTCCAAAACATTTTCATTTTGTAATATTTGTATTTCTTTACCATCTAAGTTCCAAGCACCCTCTACTTGGTACGAAGCTGTTGCTGAACTCCATGCAAAGTCGTCAGGAAAAGACCCGTAGTAGAAGTCATTAATCATTGGAAGGTTGTTTGGATCTCTTGGGTGTCTCACTGCCTCAAATGGCGGACGGCCATCAGGTTTGAAGAATCCATTATCTTCAATCAGATCACGGAAAAATCTTGCGGATGCTTTAGGGGTTCGTGGTCTGTCAGGATCACTGAAATTAACATAGTGTAGACCGAATCGCTCAGAATATCCCCTCTTCCATTCAAAGTTATCCATCAGTGACCATGCCGTGTAACCTTTCACATCAACATTATCTAACCGGATTGCTGTAAAACGAAAAATGTATCAATTTGACTCTTGTGTAAATATGTCTATGTTTGGTGCAGTTAGTATTTCTTTTATAAAGATTAGGATTAAAGATGTTTAACACCATTATATTAACAATATTTCAGTCAGTTGCATGGCTGCATCATTTCACTATGAGAGGTTTGGACCCATACGACTAGTTTAACTCTGCCACTTTTTATTGAAGTGCCTATACCAATTCAGCAGAGTGACCAGCTATATATAATAATATGTGTTAGGGGTATCAATTTTCCTTCTGTTTCTATGTTTTTCTGTTTGTATTTTAGAACTGTTCTGGCCGTTTGGTATTTTCTTGTTCTTCCTTATATTTATATGAATAGTAGTAAAATGTATGTATACATTCATATTGAATTAGTGTGAAGTGGAAAACACAATGGAAAATCAAACATACAGGTTTTAGTGGGTTAGAGTTATGGTGCTTAATGCCACTTTCAACAATATTTCAGTTATATCATGGTGGTCATTTTATTGGTGGAGAAAACCAGAGTACCCGGAGAAAACCACCGACCTGTCGCAAGTCACTGACAAACTTTATCACATAATGCTGTATCAAGTACACCTCGCCATGAACGGGGTTCGAATTCACAACTTTAGTGGTGATTGGCACTGATTGCACAGGTAGTTGTAAATCCAACTACCATACGCCAAGTGATCAAAATTTCCATCTATATCATGGCGATGATGTCTGCATTGCACTAGACCAACACACTTAGTTTATCATGATTAGCTCATTAAAACAACAGTCAACATAAACATGTCACTCCACTCAAATACAGTATTACCCTAATTCCAATCAAACCAGTCTTTGTTGTTACTTCTTAATCCTGTCTGTTTTGAGAAGCAGCAAACTTCAATTAAATAGTCTTTGCTTTGGTTTGAACCCATGGCATACCAAACTTAAAGCAAGGATGCTAACCATTACAACACCAATAAGGATAGGAGTATTTATAACATTGAATACAACAATAATCACCAGTCATGTAATTCATTCAATTTTAGATCATATGTATGTCTACTTGATTATTTTTTATCTACGATATAGAGAAAATACAGTAATACAATCTATAATTTGTAACGAATGATGTCATGATCAGTGAAAAATAAATATTACCTTTGAGTACATTATTTATATAATGTTTATAAAAGTATATTCTGTGGTCATCATGCAGGCTGCCATTCGTGTCTGATACACCATTTTCTGTTATATAAATCGGAGCATGGCCATAGTGGTTTCTTATCCACGTCAATGCTTTACGCAATCCCCACGGAGTGAATTTTAACCATGAAGAACCAGACCTAATATAGAGAAATTACGAAACAAATCACTTGACATTTAAGGTATTATGGAAATATATTCATGATTGGCGGAAAATTAGATGTTTGCTGACTAAATTTTAATGCCTTTATAGTTGGTAATAAGTAATGTATCTTGCTATCGATGTTGTTTGTGCTGAATTGAATTTTGTGATTTGATGGTACGAAAATCATTAAATTGGCATTCAATGAATTATAAACGAATTAATAGTAAATATTACTTATGAGAAGTAACACTTCAATTTAAATTAATTAAATAGTATGTTCTTTTGTAATTGCCTTGATTTATAACCAACTAAGCCAAAATAACATATATATAAATAAATATTTATCAATTTTATTTGCATTTAAGAAATCATGGAAACTTATTCCTCTTTTAAATTTGACTTTGTCAATCGTGCTGCCATGACTCTCATTTCTTGTTTTTACTACTTATGTAGATATATTAGAGTCACCATATTACAAAATATGTAAAGATATGATTATTCCCTTTATTGTAGTATATACCCAATACCAAAATTAAACACCTAACTGGAAATATAAAAGATACCTAGATACACATATTTTCAATCATAACACATCATCCTTAAACAAAGACTACAATTGTTCTATTGCAGGGCTCACGTTGGAGGGCAATTCGGGCGAAGAAGTCGCCTTGTGGCTGCTCACTTCGCTTTGTACTAGTGCCAAAAGAGAAGTGGAAGTCGCCCTGTAATTTTACCAAGTCGCTTTACTAATTTTAACTGTTAAAAAACATCGGTATATTTTACTACAAAATTTCCGTTTTTCAAACCGCCATTGTAAAGGGACGTAATCGAAACAGTTACGAATATAAAATCTGTACTATGGATCCGAACTCGGGAAAATAACGTCGGTATTGTTTCATTTCATATATTTTTGGTTTGATGGCGGCTGTCCAAAGGGATTGTTAACTTTGTGGATATGATTAGTTTCTTAATTAATTTCAATCAGTGATTAAAGAGAAGCAATGTAAATAATATACACTCATTAAAATTCGATTAAATAATTAGCAATTTCACAGCTTGTGGTTTTTTTTTTGGCATATTATTTATTGGACAATAGTTGACTATCATATATGTGCCTTTATCATCTGTGCAAGACAAAACAAAGAATCTGAAAAGGGTTTACTTAATACAAACAAACAAAAAACAAATACAAGGACATATGTAAATCAGAGATGATATGCTAACAAAAACAAGGAATTAAACAACTACTGAATATACCATAATGCATAACAAGTACATTATAACATACGAATGCCACGATAATGCCCCGCGAATGTGAAAAGTGGTACAATTTATTAGAGAAATATTTTGACTTCTCGCTGTACTCTCACCACTTCTCCCTGTTGTCTCTCACTTCTCTTTTGTCAGCACCTGAAAGAGAAGTCACTTCTCCCTCTGATTTCAAAGTAGTGGGAGCACTGTATTGTATTAATATAAAGTGGCTTATGTGATTTGCAATTAGGAGATAACTGTATTGTTTTTTAATATTCCACAGCATCAATTGGAGATTTGATGGTCGCAAATTGAGTTAACTGGCGATGCGTTAGAGGATATTCCCGACCATGAAATCGATAAATGATGCCAGAAATGTTCAAATACAATACAGTCATCTCCATTCTAATGCAATACCGAACATAAAAATGTATTCTTGCATATCCCTGGGTCTAAAAAAATCACACAAATTAAAATTCTGCGAAAAATGTTGTTGACGACTTTAGCACATAAACAACATGACGTCATATGACTTCATACATGTGAACCTTCCGGTACAAGTACAATAAAATCTTGACCTACATTTTGCGATCAATATTTCTGGAAATTCCCCATTTGGAACTCCTGCGTTGACGAAAAACGCCGAGAGATACGAATGGTAAAGGTGAATGTCATATTTAATGATATCCGGTTATTGATCTGTTTGACACCTTTACAGGTAAATTGGGTCATGTTGATTAATTAAGGTGTTAATGATTATACAACAATTATCCACTGATTGACAGTTAATTGGGGATAAGGAAGTGGGTTTGTGGCACACGCTTAGATGATTAGAAGTGTGATAGCGGCAATTTGAAATAGATATAAACCGTTGTGCAAACAGGAGTCGGACAACCTTTGATGCCGAGGAAAACTTCTTATTTCGATCAAATGTGCAATGAATTCATCTCGGATAGAGTTGTTATGGCTTGTTTGGGACCAAAGCCGATCAAAGTATTATTTAAGGACTAAGTTCCAGGATGGAATTGATAAACCACAAAAATGCCGAAAGGTCTGCTATCACCCAACGCACCAGCAGCAAAGTGACTTTTTAATTTTAGTGCTCTATGACTTTATTGTTCAGAGCATTCTGTCTTCATTGTTATTACTTTGCTATAACCTTATGATCATGAATGATTATGAATAAATTATAAATACAGTTTTTATCCTTCATTCATCATATGAAACACTACTAATAAGACAGAAATGTAAACAATATATATTGAAATGGGATGCAGTTGGTTCAATACTGAAACAAACAAAAAGGAAAACATCAATAAACAATAAAAACATGCATCAAATACCTCGATAAAAAATCTCCAGTTACGAGACCAAATCTCCAGCCAAAAATTTGCAAATCTCCAGTTGTAGCATAGCAACTCTATCACATGTATGAGACTTCCAGTTTATAACGTAAAGATCAGACGTTTTCTGGTTTCGTGTACACTTCAGTTTTGATAAAAATTTAACTAAAATAAGTTTGCAAGGTAGGCAATTTAATTATTTTTGTGCATTGTTGTAAATGTGACATGTAGGATGTCACGTTTTCAAGATGGTGGATCCTTTCAGCTGAACCCGTTAGTTACGACTTTTAGATTGAGAATTTAACGTAGAATAGTAACCAATCAAATCCGATGATACAAACAAATTGCATTAGAATGTGAAATGTTTCAAATCTATTTTTAGTAATGTGCATCTACCCATGCATGCTACTATTGCATTAAAATGCATCTTTTGTAAATTTAAGGAATCGTATCACCTAATGTCAACAAATCATCAGGAAGCAAATATATCAGATTAGTATTGTATATATAAAATAAAATATTGTTTTTCTTAAATATGATTTCAAGCGTTTTATCCTACCCCAGCCATGACGGGTCTTTCTTTGATATGACATCTGTGTCGTCACTGAAGTGTACTTTATACGTTGGGGTTGTCCGTAAAGTAACGATGTTTGACGTGTAGAAATTAAGTCCAAAGAAGTCAGCTGTTCCTAATAAATAAAGAACAAAAAGAAGTCACGACTGGCTTGCACAAACCTCAATTAAATTTAATTGTCAATTAAAACTTAATTGACACTTAAATTTACTAGGAATGTAAATGAAATTAATTTACACTTAACGTTTAATTGAGACTTAATTTTAATTGAAGCTTTGTGCAATCCAGTTCTGGTGTGCCTAATAAACAAAGTACTGGTTCTGAATCTCCAACAAAGTAAATATTGTTTTCAGCTGTCAGAGGAATCAATAATGTTCGACTAATGTATGGCACTATTTTATGATAAATCTAACTGAATTATTTGCAACAAGTAAAACAGCTCATAATTTTAGCTGCTGAACCATAGCTCTTATGGTCTTTTTTTTTGTGACCATAGAGATAAGGTTTTCACCCCTTTACATTTTGGAATATTAACTCCAACTGAAATCGGTTTTTTCGGGTACTATAATCTCATTTGTGGAGTTTCAGTTTGTCAAATAAGTACATTGATACGGTTTGGTTAAATAAATATTTTTCTATAAGCTTCCATAGTTTATAATCCTTAAATATTTATATTTATGTCTACAAATTAGATTTTTTCCCCACATTGAAGAGAAGTAACTCCTAGAAAAATGTGCAAAAACGCAATAATTACAGAATCAAGTCAGAAATGTGCAAATGGTTGCATTCAAGTGCACAAGGTGTAATACTTTGAAATCATTATTAATCGTGGGGTTCTTATTTTCGTGGATTTTGTGATTCACTTAAACCACGAAAATTAAAATCCAACAAAATACAATTTTCCTACTAATTGTTGTCTGTAGTGTTTGAAACCACGAATTCAAGAACCCATGAATCAATGCATTTTGCAGAAACCACGAATTCAAGAACCCATGAATCAATGCATTTTGTAGAAACCACGAATTCAAGAACCCATGAATCAATGCATTTTGTAGAAACCACGAATTCAAGAACCCATGAATCAATGCATTTTGTAGAAGCCACGAAAATTGGTGCCAACGAATAAAAGTACATGCTTACCTTTTATATAGCTTTTTTCCTGGTCACTAAAACTTGGTAGTCGACTTTCATTGTACTTCTGATGAATACTTTTATTGGCAATCTTTTCTTTCATAACAGCTGGGTAATCACCATTAACAAACACAGGATGAGCAAACCAACCCAAGAAGAAATTATTGGCTATTTCCGAGGCCTCTAAATCCATCAGGTTTGTTTTATTTTTCGGTTCGTGCCAGTCAAAGTTCATTGTTATACCGACTTGTCCTGTAAACATAATAATAAATAAACAATATTGATCCAATACATAATGCTTAAGAAAATTACAAATTTACAAGGGTATAATAATGTGGTGCAGTTAAGCCAGTGTACATTTATAATGTGCTACGTAAGACCTAAGACTCTATGTAATATTAAAAAGATACAAGTCTACTAGCCAATCATACAAAATTTTGATTGTGAAAGAATAAAGGGTTTCTTGATTTTATTTATTTGTGTCAAAAATAATTTTTTTCCTTAATTTGCATATGAAAAAGTGAAATAATATTTGTATGTTGTAAACCCTTGTACATCAATGTCATGTCGTAATGTATGGGTTTCCTATGTAAATTGCTGACTAGTGAACAAAAAGACGCAATTCAGGACTATATCAAATGATATAAATATTAGTTCAACTAAAATATATGATGCTGGTTCAAAGCTGTAAATATGATATTTCAATTGTCATGAATCAAGAAAAGTTTTAAGAAATCAAAAGAACAATT